>OX335687.1:15970000-17170000 GCA_946894065.1 Acleris literana | reverse complement strand
TTCCAGTTATAGTAATGGGCTGAAATTTGGAATACGTAAACCCGAGGGTGCGAGTTTTTAGTGCAAATATAAATTTGTGATTTTTTTTACATAAAAAATCAATATGGCCATTTCAAGTTAAGTGTTCATCCAAACAAATACCCAGAAATATGGTGCTGTCTACTTCCTCAATTTTATCGTTGCCGTTTGTGATATTCAATCTAAACGTTCTGGCTTTATTTGTCGAGAACTGCATTATTTTAGATTTAAGAACATTAATATGTAGTTTATTGGTAGATATCCAATCGAGAATAAGTTTAAAACCTCAATTTATTTGTGAATCATAATTCATAGGATCATCGCATTCAGAAATAACAGTCGTATCGTCTGCAAACAACACACATTTTTGTTTTGTGGATCGCGGCAAATCATTGATGTTAACCAGGAATAATAAGGGCCCCAGAATACTGCCCTGTGGCACCCCCCTTTGACTGCACCTAGCGCAGGAGTCATAGTGTGTTAGCGATAAACGTCTGCTACGCCGACGAAGTCGCACGCAAAAGCTATAATAACAAGTATATTTCACAAAGTACTAGGTTGCTTTAATAAGCGAACAACTGTTACGACTATTATTCCGGGTCTGATTAGCTAATAAACGTCTGGAGCATTGTTCTGCCAAGCAATACCAGTGTCACAACAAGTCGTCGCACCGCGTTTTAGCTCTATAATTGCTTATTCGTATAACAGGGGGTTCTGTCCTTTTCTAAGTAAGGAAACTCTTTATTGCACAAAATAATTCGTTTCACAAAAACAGTTTATATGAAAATAAATTATGTACAAAGGCTAACTTATCTCTTTAAGGTATCTCTTCCAGGTGTAGTATTGACTGGGTGAGGACAACGCCTGAGGATGGCAAAAAGCATTCCCACACACACCCCCCTTTTCACCCTTTTCTCTTATATGAAATTAAAGTGCACGTCATGGGTACACTACATAATTCCGAATTGATCACAATTCCGAATTTTCATAATAACGAATGCAATGTTTTAATAAAATATGTTTCGGTATCGCTTATAAATCAAACCTAACCTAACCTAGGTATAGTAACTAAATTATACATTTACCCCCTTACTAATAAACGTTGAGTAACGGTGTTATAGCTATACAATGTTTTGTCCTTATCTGTCATTGTGACATTTGAATTTGACAGATAAGGACAAAAAATTGTATAGCTATACCACCGTTACTCAACGTTTATTATTAAGGGGGTTCATCTAAAATAGCTCCAGCATAACATAATCATAACTTTTGACAAAATTAAAATTTGGACAAATGAATATTCGGGAAAAAAGTAATTGGAATTATAAGTTGTTCCCCTATGTCAAGGTGAACCCCCCCCTACCCCTCCTTGTTATTTTAAATAACTCGCATTATTACGTCGCTTTTCTACTATCTAGCCAAGTGGGAGCCTACTCAGCCTACGATTCCCGTCCTGGGGGGTTACCATGACATACAAAAGCAGTTCAGTTTAGGTTGAGAGAAAGGGACAGAGCTATACAACTGCTATAGCTCTGTCCCTTTCTCTCAGCCTAGACTGAACTGCTTTAGTATGTCATGGTAACCCCCCTGAATTCTGTCCTACCTTGAGAGAGTGTCTTTTGAATTGCAAATAGTTAGCCGGTTTATTTTTAGGGTTCCGTACTAAAAAACAAAACTCTTATTAGACGTTTTTCTTGTCTGTCCGTCTGTCCATCTGTCCGTCCGTCCGTTTGTCCGTTTATCTGTCAAGACCCTTTTTATTACCCGAATGAATTGTGTTTCACAGCCTATATATGTATGTTTGTTCCTTTGTGGCGCTCTAGAAACTAAACGCGTGGACCGATTTTGATGATTCTTATCGATTTGTCTTAATCTCGTGAGTGTCACTAAAGATATGACAGTGTTTAAAATTCAATATGGCGGCAAGTAGACGACAAATGGGGTATCATTGAATAGGTATTTAAAAATCATCTTTATGTTTCTTAATCAATTTTCATTTTGAACGATAATTTAGGATTTATAACGATTTAAAGTTGGTTAGCAACAACAGTGGGGTTTTTTAAAGCTCGCTTTTTAATTAATATTATTCTCTAAAACGGCTCAAGTTATACCGCTACTTATACTTATACAGGGTGCCTCTGACCTCGGGGCTTTAAATGCATGGATCGTTTCTACTCCTGAAACTGAACTTCTTTTGTTCTGTAAGTTGTTACAAATATGTCCAACTTAAATTTTATTCTTTTCATACAAGTTAAATGTAATTTTCAATGTACGCGATCCAATTCTCCATTTTCCTTTAGCCCTCGTACCAAGGAAATGTCGCCCCCGTACCATGAGATCGTGATTATATCGCCATGATGTAATACACTGATTTGACAACTACACTTTAACATCAATTGCCTTCTGTGGGATGCAACGTGCGTCAGCACTTTTGCTCCGTCGCACCTCGGCTACACGATTCGGGCGCGGGCGCCGCCGCAGAAGGTGCTGCAAGGCTCAAACATTCTAAGTACTCTAATCTCAAACCAGTATATGAGTTTGTTCCGGTGGCAGTGGAGACCAGTGGTCCTTGGTGTGTAGAAGCAAAGACTTTTATTAAGGCTGTGGGACAGCGATTGAGGGATAGGGGCTGTGATCCTCGGTCCGGTTCGTTTCTGGTCCAACAAATTTCGTTGGCAATACAACGTGGCAATGCTGCCAGTATATTTGGAACCTTTGAGCCAGGCGCTATCCGAGCCGGGGTAATAGTTATGTTTTTGTTTTTTTTTGACGAAGCATGTTGCTGATTGGTTTATGTACGCTGTTGACGAAGCATGTTGCCGATTACTTTATGTACATTGTTGACGAAGCATGTTGCTGATTAACTATTGTAAACTCTTGACGAAGCATGTTGCTGATGATTCTTGATACATATTTTATAAAATTTGTATGTATTGAATCTAAACTTAAGTTATTTTTTAATGTTGCAGAACAAAAGTAGTTCAGTTTCGCGAGTAGAATCGATGGTTGCATTTAAAGCCCCAAGGTCAGAGGCACCCTGTATAAATATCTCTACCTATATGTTCTTTTCTTTTACCTTTTAGTCTTTTCTATCAACATTTTGATGTGTTGCAGTGTGTTTGTCAAATAAATATTGTGAGTTTGAGTTATCCGGTTGATATTTGGAATATTCATAGGTACTTTTCAGTACAAGTACTCAGTAAGTCAAAACAAAGCCAAATCATTAGAAATCTGAAATTTGGAACGTTAGTTTTACGACGAAAACGGGCAAGGACGTGAAAAAAATATTTTTTTACTTTTAATGCAATATATTATTTGATACTTCTCAAGTTAAATACGAGTAGGATACTCAATTATTTTTTGATCTAGTTTAATTTACTTGTAATTCAATAATATAATTAATCTATGAGTGTTATTTGAAATGAAGAATAATAATAGTTGATTATTATGGGATATTGAGTTATTTCACTAACGTGAAATGTTAAAAAAAAAACACCCCGGCCCCCCTTTATTTCAAAATCTTACTTAAGATTATTTTTTTACAAAAAATACAAGGTTAGTCATCGAAACTATAGGTATTTGGTAGCACTTGCTACTTCACAAAATATAAACAGGCCTTAAAGTAAACGGTGTCGATCATCTGTTTCAAATCCCATGGCGTCGTCGTGTCATGTACGGTCACGGAAGTTAATTTGCTAACCATTTCAAATAAAATCTGCTTGAAGATGTCATTGTCAATAGAGATGCCACGTCATTTGTAATTGATAGGAAACTCAACCTTATTGCTGTAGAATGTCAGATTGACTTTGGACCTAAGGTGGGTCACAAATTAAATTCCTTGACTGTATCAATAGAGCCTTGACCGAGTTCCATGTTGGTTTTTTGGGGTCTCTAATTAAACTCCCTCGTCATCCCGAAGGACGGCTTGTTTGAGCTCGCGAATTCTTATTTACTGACGCAAAACAAATAAGTAAATTGTTATTTTGTATTTCCTTTGTCTGTTTTTGTAACATTTGCAAATGATAAAGATTTTTAAATTTAACAAACGTCTGTTACGAAATTCTAAACTATATTAAAGCGATAAAACTTCGTCGGTCTTAGGCAGGATTCGAACCTACATCTCCTCCGGCTCTCCGGGCCGACGCAGGCGCATTACCAATTATGCCACGAAGACAATAGGCATTTTTTTTTTTTGTTATTTCTTTTCGCTTTAATATAGTAACGATACGATACATCGATTACGATTACGGTCATACGATTTGACATGTAATCTTGATAATTTTTACATTTATTTGTAATGTTTTTAATTTTGAATTTGTATTTTTTTTATATGTGATAGTTCTAATAATTTATATTTGTTGCTTTATTACCTTGTAATGTAACTTACTTTTAAGTATTATTGTATTTTATGTTTGAAAAAATGACCTTCTGCTGGAGTTTCTTGCGGCGCTTCTTCTCCGCAATGATGGTCTTGTCCGAAGCGCTAGTAGATTCACTGTATATTACCGACGTGTAAAAGAGCCCGTATGTGGCCAATTTACTGAATAAATATTTTGATTTTTTGATTTTTGATTTGATACTTATTGAATCAATCAATCAATCAATCATTTATTACGTTTCAAGTTGTTTACAATGCAGCCTTAAAAATAAAATACAGCTCATAACATAAACCACGGCACAGCACAATTACAAATTAAATGTTACGTAGGTACATAAGTCAGAATTATTGATAGAGTTAATTAAGTATTTAAAAAAATTGTAAGAGGATACATGTCAATGGTAATAAATGTCAATGTTTTTTTTTTGATTGTATTAAGAAATAAATAATTACATTAATGTAAGTTTGTTGTAATGTTTTCAACACTAACGTGAAACTAATTTTACATCTTCTATCTAATACCTTTAAACGTTTAAACGAGCAATTCTTGTATATATATAAATAATCTGAATCTCGGAAACGGCTCCAACGATTTCGATGAAATTTAGGTAATATAGGGGTTTACGGCGGCGAAAAATCGATCTGTCAAGTTGTCATCTTCAGGAAATCTCATTTTCAACCCGAGCGACGCTCGGTTTTCCAGGTACTTTAGTACTTAACCTACATAAAATAACAACAGCGTAAAAGCTTTTAAAATGTTTCCATTAAAAAAACGCGCAGGTAAAAAATAAGTTAACAAACCCTTTTCAGCGTAAGAACGTTCAAAAACTGAGCTTTATGATTGTGACACTAAAGAAGAAGCCTAAAGCTCGCGGCTATGAGCTTGATTTGTCGCGAAATTCGGCAATAAACTTCAGCACCTTTTAACGAAAGTAAACAGAGCTGGGCTTTTGGGAGCTTTCGGAGTGCCTGTACATTTTAATTGTGAAGCTTTCAAATGGGCTTTTGTTTTTTAATTATAGTGGAAAAAGTTTCATCGTTTGACTAACAACATTGCATAAAAATTTATACTGGAATGTTTACAAGCACTTTTGAAAAGCATTTCTACTTTATATATTTTGTTTTTATACGATGGTATTTTTTTTACGTATTTTGATGTCGCAGTGATTGTAAGGCCAGTTGGTAGTGACCAGGGCCCGAAGTTTCATGCCGTTGGCACAAAAAATGAAATCAAGCTACATAGAGTATGATTCCAAATGGTTATATTTGTAATTATTAACCATTAGTCGTCAATCATTTAGGCCTGATTTTTCAATGTCCAGATAACAGTAACTGTTGGGTAAATTTTAGCTTGGTCCTTTTCTATGTCAAATAAAAGAAAAGGACCAAGATAAAATTTACCCAACAGTTTCTGTTATCTGGACATTGAAAAATCAGGCCTTAATCATGTGATAATGAGTTAGGTAATTTATTCACGCGTGGAAAATAAATACCTACTTGAAAACTATTTGATTGAGATGGACAATGGCAAAAATCATGGAGTAACATTATAATTTAAGAAAAACTGTTTTTATGTTGAAATAAAAATTAATATGACTAAATAGTCATAAATACAATTAATTAAAACTGGTGGAGGCTAGGGATGCTTGGTGTGAGTCGTGTCCGGGAGTGGATATGCCAGTCAAGAGGCATATCCAGAGAGCATGCACTCAAAAAAATGAGAGCCAACAAAGACAGATTTTCACTTAGTTGACATAAAATGAATACAATAGTTAAGATGTTAGTTATATAAACCAAAATTGATAGTAACAAACAGTAATTTCTTTAGTGATTCAAGTAACATCTTAGTTGGTGTATCTATCGTCTTGTTAGGCTCGTATGGGATCAAGACGCTTATGCACAACAATCACAATCTTGTTACAAGCGACCAATTATTTTTTTCAGTGTGGGATACACCTCGCCTCATATCAATTCACGCATCACTCATAGAAAATAGTCCGGACGATTCAGATCGCGCCCGTCTCCTCGCTGTCTCAGCAGGCGAATCAGGTCACTGGCTCCACGCTCTTCCTTTCCGCAATATAGGCATAGTCTTGGACCCAAACAACTTGCGCATAGCAATAAACTTGCGGCTTGGGTCTAGACTCTGTGAACCTCATACTTGCGCGTGCGGGAAGGAAGTGAGTGAGCTGGGACGACATGGCCTTTCATGCTTCAGAAAAGCCGGCCGTTTGTACCGTCACGGCACAATTCTGACAATCCGTCGTTCGCTTGCCACTGCCTCTGTACCAGCTGTCCTGGAACGAGCAGGATTGCATAGAGACGATGGCAAGCGACCAGACGGAGCTACATTGGTGCCGTGGAAACTAGGTAGGGCACTGGTGTGGGACGCGACGTGCGTTGACACATTCGCCCTTTTCCACGTCCAGTCAACTCGTAATCGGGCCGGTGCAGCAGCTGATCAGGCCCAAACACTCAAGCGCCGCAAATATTCGTCATTATTAAATAATTACGAATTTGTGGCGCTTGCAGTGGAAACCATGGGACCTTGGTCAGCTGATATGAAAAGCTTTATTAAGGCCCTGTCCTCTCGGCTCATAGAATCCTCCGGAGATCCTAGAGCTGGTGCTTACCTCTCCCAAAGGATTGGGCTAGCTATCCAGAGAGGTAATGCAGCCAGTGTCATGGGGACCATGCCGCGAGCGGACCTGCTTGAGGGGGTGTTCTTTTTATAGTGGTGTTTATTATTTATCTTTAATATTTGAGTAGCTTAGTTTAATTTTAATTTAAATACTGTTACGCCGATGGCATAAGGCGTCTCATCTTTTATCGTTAATTTTGGTGCTTTAGAAGCGTTTTCAGCAGGCTGAAATATCGTTTCAGTCCGTTTCAGAGGTAGCTCTATCACATACCAGATTATCAGAATTTCGACCAACTTGCCGTTGTTTTCAGGCGCCTGAAACATGTTTTCAGTCCGTTTCAGGCCACCCTCTATCAGATGACGCCATAACCTGAAAACCCATTTTCAGGCATTTTCAGGACCCTTTATGGGCCTTTGAAGTACATTTCAGTATATGGCAATTTTCCACTAAGAGTGACAGAGATAGCATGATTAGAAAGAGACAGCTATACTGAGAACCTTCCAGAAGCGTGTGAAAGAGATATCACGAAATGAGACGGCAACACGCGGAACATTCCAGACTCATCCAGACCCGTGAGTCAAGGTCATTGCGATCGTAAAAACAACAAGGTAGCAAGGCGTAGAACATTCCAGCAACGAACAGTCTCGATCGACCTTGGCGGGGCGAAGTACATCGAACATTCCGGAAGGCGTTCTAGAATAATCGGACTCGGGAACTATAAAACGGCGGACACCGGTTGCGACGAGTCAGTCTTTACTTGGAAAGCGAACAGTGCGAATAAGAGCGACCCGAGCGATCATCTGAGTATTCGAAGTTTATTGTGCGATAATTGTTTTGTAACGGTTTAAGTGAGTGCGTAATTAAAGTCTACTTTTGATTATCGGTGTATACGTGCATTTCTATCAGTTACCTACCCCCACGTACGTAACAATAAGTTTAGTTTTAATTTTTTATTGTGTTAATGATGAATTCTGTACTTAGTTGGATGTAAATAAAGTCTTTCACCACCAAATTAATTATGGTACTGACATTCTATAAAAGAAAATTGTCTCAAATTGACGTTTTTTTTTGTAACGAGTGGCGAAAAAAAAATGATGCCGCCGTGATCCGTATTTTGATTGCGATTAAGCTGTATTTAACTATAATAATTTTACCACTTTTTTTTTTTTTACGATCCCTGCCAGTGACAAAGCAAGCGATCCTGGGTTCGATTCCACAGTGAGGGCAAACATTTGTGTGATGAGCGCGAATAGTTATCCCTTAGTTCGTTTTCTATTATTATAAATAAATAAATAATTATCAGGGGAAAATCTTACACAAATTGACCTAGTGCAAAACTAAACTCCGAAATCAAATATATTAAAATTGTTTATTGATTGGTTATGGGTTTTACAGAGGTTCTCATTAGTACATTGTTGCAGAGTATAGAAAGTACACGATTTTTGGATGAGTCATATAAGAGTTGAGGCCCTCTAGTGCACGAGTCCATAAATTGCACTTTCTACCGAGGCAGACATAGTGCTTTTCACAACTACTGAGAGGAAATAAAATAAAAATTCATATTCAAAACTCAAATTTTAATTCATGTTAATGTCAGATCACCGCCAATTTTACCATAGACTCTATGCCATAGATAACTTTTTTTAATCTGGACCCCTATTCTCGTGGCACTCGAGATTAATAAACTAACATGCGAGATGAAGATATCAACTCCATATAAAATTGTATTTGTTTCGCCATATATCCCATGTAATTTCATCTCTAGTGGTTCGAGATTAGGGGCCAGGTTTAAAAAAAAGCAGTGACATGGTTTTTAGTCTGTGTATCTTTTAGCAAAAATACACCTAATATTTTACGACACAAAATGGTGTGTTCTGATTGGTCGATTTCAATTTTTCATTTTAAGGAGCTATGACACAAAATTGATTGATTGATTTTCATTGGTATCTTAAAGTTGGACAACAATGTTCTCGACCAATCAGCAAACACGCCGACAAAAACATGCTTGGTCTGTCCTTATAAGTGACGTTTTGTGACCCCAAGCAAGACCATATATGGCCATATTTCCGAGCAGTGTTGTGAAAAAATAGTTCATCATTACAGCGATCGGAAATTCGGACAGATATTTACCTATACTTTGGCGGCGGCGTTGTTGTTCACTTGTATGGAAGCGGACTCAATTTTAATTTATTATTAAAATTCTCGGGATTTCTAAATAAACTAATTACGCCAGCATAAATACACATTTAAGTATTTACATTAACTATTTGAAGTAATTTTTTTACTTAATGTTATTTAATTTACCTGTAAATCATTGAAGTTTGAGGAGCAAATTAACGTAAAGTCTTATCCTAATTGTAAAATAACGAATATAAACGTTTTCTAGAATCCCGGAATCCCGGAAATTATATTATTAAAATAATATTTGAGAGAAGCCGACGCCATATCTGCTTAACTTTTTCCGGGATTTTGCCAACTTTAGGTATATATCTATCAGAATTTCCTATCCCAGTTCATCAGTATCTCCATATCCTACCTCACAGAGGTGTACAATATTATCTTAGGTATAATTCTATCCTTCATATTAATTAGAAGTATTAATTATTATACAATCAATCAATAGGTAGCTTAGAATACCATGAATAGAAAACACTAAGCACGCTCATATAGACAAATATATTTAAAAAAAATTTTTTATTTCGGACCATTATACATCCATATTTCAGTTAGTCAGTTAGTAACCATATTTCTTAAAATTAAATTAGTGTTTAGATTAGTAGAAAATATAAGCTAGTAAGTTAATAAAATGCGGTGCAGGCCTGCCCAGTGCTGTAGATAGCGACTATCCGGCCTGTCCGCTATGACATTCTTAAATACATAGAGAAACAGAAATAACATACAGAAATAAACACTCGCGCAAATATTTCCAGGGATCGAACCAGAGGGCTTATAGTCTAACGCACTCGCAATCGCAATCGTTTTCATTTTGACAATCCGAAGGGGAGTCTGCATACAAAATGAAAACAATTGTTCCACTTTGAAGGCGATTGCGATTGCAATAGCGCCGCGGGACCGCTAACTTTGCAGGCTAGCGCTACCACGTCATCTACATAATCAGATAATTTCTCTCTCTTAACTTTTTCTATCGATAAAACTTAAATCGTTGTTACTGGGAAACTTATCACTACTCCAGTTACCTAGTTTTTCTTTAAGGTCAAGAAGGTTGTTCCACTTCGCCGGGAGTCTTTCCGAGCAGAGCACTTGCTTGAGTAAGCATTTCATTACTCAAGGGACATGACTTGAGTTCAATATCAGGTTTGGATATAGTTAATTTAAATTGGTCGTAAGTTATTTCAAATAACTATTTAAAATTAGCTGTAAGTACATCAAAATGCAAATACTTACTAATTTATTATTATTAGTGCGAAAGAAAAGTCGGCTTTTTGTTGAAAATGTTGTGGTCGCCGACTTCAGTTGGACTAACCTATTAGGTGCCTACAATTTTAAAGAAGTTATTTTTTGCGTTTTTATTTTGTTTTTTAAAACATTTATTTTATTTTATACTTTTTAGTGATCATAATACGCTGTTACGTAGTCCCACTTGTTAGTTGAAATGAAACTTTAACTTATATCAAGCGCGCCGCAAGCAACGCCCCGGGAAAGTCATAGTCATATTTGAACAAGTAAATATTCTTCGTTGTAGTCGCTCAACTATCTTAATTGAGATATCTTATCGCCACCCTTGAAATCGGTACCGTTAAGGAGTTCCGGTGGCCATCTGTGGTCTTCATCAGCAGTTCCACTTCACCAAATGATACTTTTTGAATGCAAATGCTGGACTTGTTACTAAAAATACTAAAATCGCTATATGTTTGCCTACAATATTTGAGGAGTTCTCTCAATTCCTCACGGATCCTCTCATCAGATTCAGATTTGGTGACAATGGGACCACCTCGAAAGTATACTCTACGAGGGCCACACTGAAAGTTTTGCGTAACTTGGAAATAAAACAATTTATAACTATAATTATACATTTATTGCTTCTCAAAATATTCGCCATTACATTTAATGCATTTATTCATACGCTCAAACCATTTTTCGAAGCACGAGGCCCAATCATTTAAGTCCATGTTTTCAACGTGTTGGTTGAACGTCGTCACTGCTTCTTCGGGGGTCTTAAATATAAAACCTCTCATCAAATCCTTGATTTTGGGGAAAAGGTAAAAATCGCAAGGTGCTAGGTCTGGACTATAAGCAGGATGAGTCACAATCTCCACCTTTTCCGAATCCAAAAATGCCTTTGTCTTCTTCGCGGTGTGAGGAGACGCATTGTCATGGTGCAAGAGGATACGGCTTCTTGGTCGTCTCTCGCGAACCTTTTGAAAGACATTAGGCAGACAAATGGTTGTGTACCACTCGGCATTAACTGTTCTTTGATTACCTAATGGCACACTAGAAATAAGACCTGTTTTTGAAAAAAAACAAGCAATCATCTGCTTGCCTACGCTTTTTGCTTGGTGAACTTTTGTTGGCCTGCGGTCACCTTCAAAGACCCATTCACATGACTGTTGTTTTTTTTCCGGATCGTAGCAATATATCCATGTCTCGTCTCCTGTTACTATATCATATACGGCATTTGAACGCCCGTCGTTATACTTCTGCAGCATTTCTTGGCACCAATCAACACGGGCCTGTTTCTGAGTTGATGTCAGTTCATGGGGAATCCATCGACAACAAAGCTTCCTGACTTTTAAATATTCTTGTAAAATTTTTTGAATTTGGCTCATACCAATCCCTAATTGTCCACGAATTTCGTCATAGGTGACTCGCCGGTTTTCTTCTATTAGTCGCCGGACAGCAGCCACATTTTCTCCAGTGACCGCGGTGGACGGCCGACCTTCACGAGAATCGTCATTAAGTGAACTCCGGCCTCTATTAAATTCTGCGTACCACCGTCTCACAGTGCTCAAATGTGGTGCTTCAAGCCCAAAAGCATTTTGAAGGCGAACACTACATTCTTGCGGAGAAAGAGAACATTTAAAATCGTAAAAAATCATTGCCCTAAAGTCTTTTCGCGTCAATTCCATTTTTAGTGCCAATTCGTCACTTTAAAACGTCAGAAAAAAACAAATTACGATCAGTTTCCCGACAACTTTTATTTAATTCCATAGACAATGAGCTATATTTTTGAAAATGATATAATTCTAAATTCAAATGTTTATGAGTGGCCAGGAGTGCAAAACTTTCAGTGTGGCCTAAGTATCAAACCAAAAAAAATATTTTGAAATCGGTCGACAATTGACGGAGTAATCGGTGAACATACATAAAAAAAAACATACAGTGGAACGTATAACCTCCTCCTTTTTTGAAGTCGGTTAAAAAAGGAAAAAGTTATTATTGTATTAGTAGAATTAAGCCCCATATCGATGATTGCTTGAAATAGAACATGGTTACGTTATTCCACACGCGAGTATTAATAAGTTAATAATTCTTGAAGATTCTTCTTGTGTTTAATATGTATTTCACTGTATAATTTAACGGAGCGTTGCCATGGTAACTGGAAACATCGAGCTACCCTCATAATAATTACAAATTTGCGGCGTTCGCATACGGTCGGACATTTGTTGATAAATGGCTGTCAATAAGTTTAGATTGAAGACTACCTATACTTGTTGTGAGATTAAACTAAGCGTCGTTTATCTGAAACCAGCATCTCCATCTATGAAGATCCTGGGGGTCTAATATGGTTGCGTTTATCGCGTGACAAAATGTGGATAAAACATCCGTCACTTTCTGACACGTACCTATGTAACTTGTACGAAAGTGACGGATGCTTTGTGGATGCTAGACCCGCTGTTGTGTTTCAATAAGTATATTTATCATTGTCTGTTACTCATAGTATAAACGTGGAGATTAGTATGGGAGCAGTTCATGCCTGACCACGGGCGAGCTCGAATTCAGCTTAGCTGTGCTCACGCCCTTTTCATTAGGTACTGCAATCTATGCAACCTACTCGTATCTATGGAAAATGAGTAAATCTAATGAAATAAACAAAGATTTGATTCGATAAGATTACGAATGTCCTCTGATAATTATATTTTTTTATCATAATATTGTACGTCAATTACGATTTAATTAAATTCAATTCAATTGAATTATTACGTCAAAAACCACCCTAACTTTAAGAACTCCTTAAGGAAAAAGCTGTCAGAATAAATTTAAAACGTCGCTAAATCCAGACACGGACAATTTTGAGGCACAATCTTTGGGCCCACCTAATGGGTTTTTATTTTAATAGGGCCTTGGACGAAGTGTCCGACAGATTTGTTTGAAAATGAAATGGGATTTTGAGATTATTTTTCGTAGAAAAAGGATTTAAATTTGAGAGAATATTTATTAAAGGAGGCGAATTTTATTGGTGAGATTAAGAAGTTGCTTTTGGTTAATGTAAACGAATGTAGAAAATAATTAATGGTTAAGTTCTTAGGCTGCTGTAAGATCAAAGAAAACGATTCTGGCGTCATCAAATTTCTCTATACGGCTCCAGTTCAAAACAAACTAGAGACTAGTACCTGCTTCTGGAATCCTAGTGAGGCCAAGTAAAAATTTATGCTTGAAATAGGGTTGTGTAGTACATGTACTAAGAGGCAAAAAGAATTAATTCCCGTCACTGTACTAGAACGAACTATTCCGTGAAGTTTCTGCTCTTAGTTCATTTAGTACACGCGGAGCAAGAACCGAACAGAGCAGGCAGAGCAGTGAGTGACACTGACAGCAAAGCCGGCCATTCATTCGGTCAAAGGAGCATGAACAGACCAGTTTCTTTCAGTGTACTAGTGTACTAAAAGAACTAAATGACCGAATTAGTACATTACAGAGATTGTACTAGTTTGGAGCGATCCGCTCAGTGAACGAGCGCGCACTACCCTACTTAAAAAGGTCCAGAGGGAGTCCTAGAGTAGAAGAAATTTCTTTAAGTGATAAGTTTGCTGAAATTAATTTGTTTATTGTAGGTACAATTAGCTATTTCCGCCGACTTCATCCTTGTAGAGTGAGTAATTGGTTACACTTCCAATTTCGTCGACGTGTCCATTCAGGGTATAAGCTAACGCCATTCTACATTTCATTTAAACCTGACCAACAGTTTTAACGTGAAGGAGTAACTAACAAATCTAACACGAACTTTCGAATTTATAACACTCTTCGTCCGCGTAGATTTCGACTATGGAGTTCCCTGGGGAACTTTTACATTTTCCGTGATGAAAAGTTGCCTCTATACGTTAATCCAGCGTATAAGCTATCCATCGCTTTATTCCCATCCTAATCCGGTCAGCCGTTGCAGCGTGAAGGAGTAATAAACTAACACACACAAACTTTCCCATGGGATAATTATTAGTGTAATTTACACACATTTCCGGACCACTGCCAGGTTAGGTAGGTCCAGATTCGAGACAGAAGTCACTCGTCGAATCCGACTCGGATGGGCAGCGTTCGGGGAGCTCCGCAACATCTTCTCGTCCAACATACCGCAGTGTCTCAAGACGAAGGTCTTTGATCAGTGTGTGTTGCCAGTGATGACCTATGGTGCTGAGACGTAGTCGTTTACAATGGGCCTCATAAAAAAGCTCAAGGTCACTCAAAGGGCGATGGAGAGGGCTATGCTCGGAGTATCTCTGCGTGATAGAATCAGGAATGAGGAAGTCCGCAGGAGAACTAGGGTCACCGACATAGCCCGAAGAATTGCCAAACTGAAGTGGCAGTGGGCGGGCGGGGCACATTGCTCGTAGAACTGACGGCTGATGGAGCCACAAGCTTCTCGAATGGTGACCACGTGTCGGAAGACGCAGCGTGGGTAGACCCCACGAGATGGTCCGACGACCTCGTGAAGGTTGCGAGAACTCGGTGGATGAAGGTAGGACGTGACCGGTCGTTGTGGTGATCCTTGGGGGAGGCCTATGTCCTGCAGTGGACGTCGTTTGGCTGAAATGATGATGATGACACACATTTCAATCAACCACAATAAAAAGTTAGTTGCTCATGCAATAAAGTTTTTGGTCCTTTACTTAGACGTTAAATGAAGATTCGTTTATATGCTATTATGCCGTGATCCTAAAGAAGGCGGCTAATTGCATAGTAACAGTATAATGGCCCCTCGACACGTTGGCGGATCATGGGCCAACGTAAGAGACGCATTTACACCTTAGAGTGAGCAACATATTCTTGCATCTCACGCGTACGTATTGCTCCGTCCCCTACGCTGGCGCATGATCGGCCAACGTGAAGGGCTATAAGCATTTTAGAGGAGGGTGGGCTAATTGGCCTATATGACCAATGAGGACAAGCGATAGTCACCGGATAGGTAATTCTAAGGTGTAAAAATATTACTAGGCAGGTAGTTCGAAATGTTTGTGTGAAAAAAGTTATCGCCATGCAAAGACGGTTGTGTTTCAAAGTAATTATGCTAACGTCGTCTATATAGACGTCCCGATGTTCCAGATTTTTTAAATATTTCTCACAGTTATTTGAGGTTTCCCGCTACACAAAATCGATGTAGAATTAAAAAGGATATCCGATGATATAGTGCTTATTGTAATCGGCTTCTAGGCCAGTGTTCATACATTTCTGCCCATTATCCTTTAAAGTGCTTACAAATAAGGTTGAGAATGCTTCGTTTAATAGCAATTTGGTATTTCAGCAGTATTAAACTCCTATAGTCTGATCACAATCTAGAACAACCTATTTCTATTTAAAACAGATACCAATCCGTCGCGGCACAAATCGTCATTGCTTTGAAAATACCTCGTTTCTCATATTTCGTGTCTACGATTTTAAACTTAAACGTGAAGAGAATTAAGTTGAAACTCATACATCTCGAAATATCAGATACGAGTTTTTCTACAGTAGTAACGAAATGTCTGGCGGCCATGTTGACCCGGACACTGGAATACGCGGCCATTATACCCGGCTGCATTATTGAGGGCGGTCATGACCCGGATATAACAAGGTGAGACGTGCTTGAACCCAGTGGCAACCATCGTTTGCTTTGCACGGAGGAAGAGTGAAATTAGGCGACAGTTTAGGCAATGAACTATGTATACATATTTATTTATATGTACAGGTACGGCATCGGACGTTAGCTCGTGTCTAATATTGAGATGTGAGAAACATTTTACTTACCAAATAAAAACTCTCCTTGTCCTGTCCTTGTCCTTAACATACCGCCGTGCAGCAGTGTTTGCATTGTTATGTTCCGGTGTGGGGGAAAGATAAGACAACCGTGAAATTACTAGCATCTCTATGCCTCTGCATTCCATGTTAGTTAGGGTTGGCAACGCATTTGCGGTCTTAGAATTGCAGGCTTTAGATTGTAGTCTTGCGAATGCAAATTTCCATGAATCACGGATCCACCACCAGGTCCCTATTTCACCATCTTGACAATGACAGGTGACAGGTGACAATTCTGTATACATTGCAAAGTTAGCATGCTTATACATCACTCGGTTTCATATAAGCTGCGTGTACACTGAAATGTCACCTGTCACCTGTCATTGTCAATATGGTGAAATAGTGAGCAGGTGGCCAGTGTACTCGTTCGCCTTCCATGTGCCGAAAAAACGTCACCTTCTTTATCTTTCTTTACATAGTATAAAACAAAGTCGCCCTTTACGTATGTCAGTCAGTCTGTATGTATATCCGCTAACTCCCTTTAAACCACGCAAATGGTTTTCTGCGGTTTACACCATCAGTTAGATACTTCTTTACAAAAGATTGTTATTTAAAAAAAAAAACTGGTTTATGTACGGTTGTTACAGAAAACAAACCGATGCGAGGGCGGGTCACTGGCTGTAATATTATTATTTACTAAATAACTTGTAATACCCTTCCCTCAAATCCAAAAATAATAACAATGAAAGAAAAAAAAACGCAACGTTACGAGAATAAATTTTTCAAGTACCTACCCATTTGCCTAAAGCCGCACAAACACCATGTTAATCCAAACACCGGTTACAGTGCAATTATATCCGGCTAAATTATGGAGTCCGGTCACGACCCGGGTATAAGCCAGACGTGCTCGAACCGGTGGCGACCGCAGTCATGCCGACGTGCTAACAAAGCAGCAGGTCGACTGGTTCAAGGTCAACTTCCGTGTTAGCTAAAACAAGGATCCTCCCTTAAAGGGAGGTTCTCCTTTGTATAGTAGACTGAGGTGAATCGGATCAATGGGTGAATCGGATCAAAATAAGAAATCCGTATCTCTTATACGTATTTCTTATCCGTATTTTTTAGACGACTGGCGTTTTCAGACCCCCTAGCCCCGCACCTTCCGCAATCGGTGGTATTTGGTAGTATTAAGTTTCACCCATTGATCCGATTCACCCATTGATCCGATTCGCCTCGGTCTACCCTACTCATTTATTTTTTAACCGGCCTTAAAAAAGGGGTGTTCTTAATATTTGTGTCATCATCATCATCATCATTTCAGCCTATTGCAGTCCACTGCTGGACGTAAGCCTCCCCCAGGGTTCGCCACAAGGCCCGATCTCCCGTTTTCGCCATCCAGTCACCACCAGCCACTTTTTTCAGGTCGTCGGTCCATCTGGCTGGAGGGCGTCCTACGCTACGCTTGCTTGCTTGCTTGCTTGCTTAATATGTGTGTATGTTACTCGAATTCTTCGGCAGGTGTTGACCGATTTTGTAAAAATATTTTTTGTTTGCTAGAGTATAATTTTGAGGTGGTCCTTTGGTCATCAAAACCTAAATCTGATCAGGTGTGCACATAGCGATTTTGGTATTTTCAGTTACAATATAGCATTTGCATTTAGAAAGTATTATTTAGTGATGTGGGACTGATGAAGATGACCACAGATGGCCACTGGAACTCCTCAATGGTATCTATTTCAAGGATGGCAATAAGATATTTCCATTAAAATAGTTAAGCGACTATGATGAAGGAAATTTAAATGGTTTAATTATATAGTACACTAGCTTCTGCCAGCGACTTCATACGCATAGAATTCGTTATTTGGCCATCCCGTCTTAGGGGGATAACGATTATCGTTATTCCCTCGGGAACTTATAAATTTTCCGGGATTAAAAGTAGCCTATAAGTTCATTCAGGGTATAAGCTATTTCATCCAAATCCGTTCAGCCATTGCAGCGTGAAGGAATAACAAAGTAACACACACACACAGTCACACACAAACTTTCGCTTTTAATAATATTAGTGAGATTATTAACTGCTGCGTGGTTGGTTCCGGCGAGCTAGCTAGCTAGGTACTAATAACGATTTGTAAGTATGTGCATAGTAAATAACATACGTTCTTATCGCTACATAGCGATCTCCTCCAGACAACCTTGATTATGCATAAGACCAAAAAAGATAGATTAAGGCAGCAGGCTGGCAGGCTTATTTTATAAAAAAAGGAATGAGTGTTTTTAATAAACCTTGTAATAACTAAGTAGGATTAATAAAATAAAATACAGTGAAGGAAATGTATCGCGTATCTTTTTGACCCTTATTGTTATTGTGACAAGAGTGAAAAAGGTACGGGAATACATTTCCTTGTCCGTGCAGAGGAATGCTGCAGGGATTTGACAGATGGACTTGTATATAGAACGCTGTTATGCAAGCATATTGGGCGTATTTATATTAGGAAATGCAAATAACCGGTTTTAACCGATTTTAACCGGTTATTTTCATACAATAACGGTTAATAACTGGTTAATTTGCATTACATAGTTGTTTAGAGGACCTCTATATACATATAGATATATATAATTTATGGCGGTAAATAATATCGGAGCGGAGATTTTAAAGATTTTAGTGTTCAGTTTTTAGTACAAAAGTACGCCCAAGTATGAATATTTAAATATCTCGGCTCCGATGCACTTAAGAGTATTTCATTACATAATAAAATATGTTTATTTTTAATAATTCTATCATAATTTGCCACTTTTACGGATGGCCGCTCACCTTGAAAATGTATGAATTTTACAAATGGCAACACTTTTACCCAAACCCCTTTAAAGTTTACACCAAAAACTTATATGTCAAATAATTACATAAAAAAACAATTAAATGGTATACTGAGATAACTACACAAAATCACTAACCTATTCTAATTAAAATATCAATTACAAAATACAAATTTTACAGTTTTAAATTTAAATTTAATCAGATAAGACAATTACCTACTTAGACACAAAGACATAATACTATATCTATACTAATATTATACAGCTGAAGAGTTAGTTTGTTTGTTTGCTTGAACGCGCTAATCTCAGGAACTACGAGTCCGATTTGAAAAATTATTTCAGTGTTAGATAGCCCATTTATCGAGGAAGGCTATATGCTATATATCATCACGTTAGCGTTAGCCCAAAGTCACTATTCCACGGGGACGAAGTCGTGGGCAGAAGCTAGTGTATATATATACCGACGATGGAAAGGAAGAATGACTTAAGCGACACTTTCAGTGAAAAATGTTTGTTATTATATGAATCAGCTTTTATTAAACCTGTGAAAAAAGGGGTCTATATTGACTGACATAATTATTTTTAGTCATAATGTGCTTTAAGTCATAATCATTTTTTAAAGAAACTGTTACTTTTTCAGGATTAATATAAATCAAACCTAACCTAACCTATACACGTTAGATATTTCAGAACTTCTGAAATGTTTACAGTTTCAGCGATATATAAAAAATTATGACTATCAAAAATTATGTCAACAATTACATTATGACCAATAAAATTATGGGAAACAAAGGGCTCCCGAAAAAAAGTCATGAATATTCCCTATACAAGCTATGCTGCTTTATTTAAAAAATATATATATATCGACTAAAATGGGACAATATTAATGTAAATAAAGGGATTTGGGTAAAAGTGTTGTCATTTTAAAATTCATACATTTTCAAGGTGTATGAGTGGTAAATTATGATAGAAGTATTAAAAATAAACATATTTTTTTATGTAATGTAATACTCTTAAGTGCATCGGAGCGGAGATATTTAAATATTCATACTTGGGCTTACTTTTGTACTAAAAACTGAATACTTAAATCTTTAAAATCTCCGCTCCGATATTATTTAACGCCATAAATTATATATATCTATGTGTATTTAGAGGTCCTCTAAATAACTATGTAAAAATCATCCGTGGCCGCTGAAAAAAAAAATGACAATATTCTTCAAACAAATTTACCTAATGCCCTTAGATTGGTTTGTATTTTATTGAATTAATAATGTAAGGCGTATTTTTGGCGACTGAGCTCGAATTCAGCTTAGCCGTGCTCACGCATTTAATTACCGGAATCTATGTCATCACTAAAGGAAAACGTCTAAACGTAATGAAATAAATTAAATTTCGATTTGATAATATAATAAATCATTTATTCACAAGAACATGGGTACATAACATGATGGTACAAGATATAAGGAGTTCCAACATATTCTGCCATTAGACGGCGTGTAAATATCTAGTAATTAAAATAATAATGCGGCTTAGTAAGGAATGAAAAGGTCAGAGAGAAATGTGGACTAAAAGAAGATATAGCGACTAAGATTGAAAAGGGCATGCTTCGATGGTTCGGTCATTTGGAAAGGATGGATGAAAGAAGATTGACCAAAGAGATATACAGAGCAAAAGTGAGTGGGAGGGTCGGAAGGGGCCAACCTAGGCGTACATTTTTGAATCAAATCGGAGAAATACTGGAAAAGGGCCGGATCTTAAGTACCCGAAACCGACGTGCATGCATGACTCGATGTATGAATGTGGAAGAAGCGAAAGAGATTTGTCAGGATCGTAGCAGGTGGAAAGAAGTGGTCTCTGCCTACCCCTCTGGGAAACAGGCGTGAGTTAATGTATGTATGTAATGCGGCTTAATTAATATGTCAAAGAAATAATGTGAATTTTCAATTAAATAAGATTGTATAGCTGTTAGAGTATCACAGAAATATATATATAAGTAGTATATTATTGGGCGTTTCAAAACACATTTCATGTGTTTCGTGTTTTGAAACTCCCAATCGGTTTTGAGGTGTTTTGAAACTCCCAATCGGTTTTGAGGTGTTCTGAAACTCCCAATCGGTTTTGAGGTGTTCTGAAACTCTCAATCGGTTTTGAGGTGTTTTGAAACGCTCAATCGGTTTCTCTGAAACTCATAGCAGTTATTTTATTAAGTTGTAATTGATTCGAAACGCCTTTGCGTTCTTTGATATATTTGGTTCATAACGTTCAATCGGGTTTACGTGTCGCCTCACGATGTGCCCGTAACACATCATACAAAATTGAATGCGTTTTCACCATGCTAAGTCGTAACTTACTTTACATTTGTATTATTAAGTAAAATAACAAAAGCTTAACACAACACACACACTAAGTTGATCAGGCTCAGCATGTATGCAAGGGTCCAGGACCCTCATAGCGCACCGCACCGCTACGGACGGACTTGGTTTGCTAAGGTGTTTTCACAACTTGCTGCGAAGGTGATCAATCTCCACAACAAGGACGAGCCACCCGGGATGCTATAGGTTCCCAGTGGTCTTATGGCTGCATTTTACATGAAGGTGGATTTGGGGGCCTTCCACCAAGACGTGGGTCATCTGTACCTACCACCGCATAGGCACAGAATCTCCTCAAGTTCAAGGATAACAAATTCAGCGGTTAGTAGCAAGGGTGATCAGGCCGAGCCACAGGTTGCTGGTGCACCCTACCATTCCGCCGGTCGGTCACGGAAGGTGGGAGCACGTCGGTTACATATTTTGTGTTTTATTTATATCAACCAAGTATAAAAACTTCGTTAGCGCGATGTAGACCTGAGCCTGCGATTGGTTAGTTTCTGTGACGTAGTTGTGACGCTAAACATACAATTATCAATGGCAAAAAGTTACTTGAAATTTAAATAAGTTATTACTCTACAAATTACTCAACCTGATTTTGTTTCTTTAACTGTACAAGTAAAGTTTACAATCAGTTGAAGTGTCATTTGATATGTTGCCTTAATAAATTTTTGCATATTCACAATTTGCTTATCTATCACTATGCGACACGGCTATTAAATAATTAATTGTTTTGATGAAGACGACAAAATAATGTACTTAAGCAGTGTTTACATGGTACACAAAATATAATTATAATGGTTTTGAATAGAAAGAAACAATTTGTTTAAAAAAAAAAAAATGTTTATTTTAAACAAATTAAGATAACAATATCAAAATGTATGTATGTAAACTCTTTATTGCACATAAACAATTACAAGACAATAATTGTAGTAATTTTATGGTTTTGAATAATATCGAGAATCAAAAGTTGCATAACGAAATTTATTAAAAAATTGATTATTTTAAATGTAGTATATATGTATGTAAACTCTTTATAGCACATAAACAATTACAAGACATAATAATTATACTTAGTAATTTTGTTCAAGGTAAGTATTAAAATATGAACTTAATAAAATCTAATAGCTAACGTCACTTAGTCTTTTCACAATTCGGCTAACTAACTCTTCCGTAGCACTTAACAATTCATCGTAGTTATCTTGGACGACATACTGCACCGTCGTCGTCAAATCCTCACCTTGTTTCGACTCGAGGTTCGCAATAGTAATCTTTATTACTTGCTTCCCCTTGTTAGCTTTTCTAATTACATGCGAGTTTAACCCAATATCTGATGTTCGAGTCCTTCTTTGCAGTGTTTTCTTCTTCAATGTTCGTTTTGATTTTTTCGGAGAATTTGCTAAAGATGTATCCTGATTTTGATTTATACATCTTTCCTGGTACTTCAAATAGGAATCCATGTCTTGGCAATAGGAAAATGGTTCGTCGAATGATGCAATAGTCTGAGATGAAAAAAGTGGGAACTGTTCATCGATTTCTTTCACGCAGTCAATGGGTTGAGAACTCGTCATACTCTGCAAAATAAATGAATAGAATTAGATTTATAACTACCTAACCATTTTTTATTTTTTTTTTATTAAAAAGTAGTACATAATTGAGATAGCTGTACTTACTTATTTTGTAGATACAGGAACTGAAATTAAACTACGCCTGTCTAAATTGACGTTCAAAGAAGAACTACACTTATTTTTTAGATACAGGAAATGAAATAAAACTGCGACCGTCTAAATTGACGTTCAAAAAAGAACTAAAATACGAGTATTAAATTGTTGCAGTAACATTTTTCCTATGCTAAATAAGTACACACTTCAAATACAAGTTTAAACAAGTCTTAATTCATGCAGTGTAAAATGAGCCTTAGCGAAGTTCGCGACTACTTTGTAAAACGGCGGCTTCTTTGATTGCAACATAATTAACATGATACTTTTGTTTGTTACACATTTGCTTATTTTGCAAATTGACGCCTGAGGTATTAAACCTTTATAAAAACCATTATTGTTCGTATTTTGTAGTAGCACTGTTAATACAAATCGAGTGTAATAAATATTGAAATGTTGAGAACTTCTGTATTGTGGTGTAGGTACCGATAAATTTATTTTTTATGTTGTAACGCATAACTTTATTAGACACCGTTGCAGTCAATCGTTCTACAGTGAATCAATCATCTTTACTCTACCTACACTGCACTAAAACAATGTTCGTAAGTTTTTAATACATTTAATTACATTGTTATTAACTTTTTTTACACAATATTAATGTTATACTTTGTTTGCAGGTCTGATACGGAATACTGTCAAGTTGAGCTCTCCAAAAAGACTCCCTCAAAAAAGAAAATCGCGCTTCCTGAATCTGAGGACGAAGTTTCTATACCGCGGTAATTATATTTTAAACAAGTATAATGATATTAAAATCTTCTAATGTGTTTTATAAAACGTATAATTTGTTTTTTATAGGTCTAAGAAGCTTAAACTCTCCAAAAAGGCTCCCTCAAAAAAGAAAATCTCGCTGCCTGAATCTGAGGACGAAGTCTCTACACCTCGGTAATTATATTTTAAACAAATGAAACATTGAAACCTTCTAATGTGCTTTTAAAAATGTAAAATTAATTTTTTATAGGTCTAAGAAGTTGAAATTATCGAAAACCCTGCTTCCCGAATCTGAAGAAGAGGTTCCAACTTCATGGTGAGTAATTAAATTACCGTTTTTGAAACTGAATTAAAATAATTAGCTCAGTATGTACCTACCTATGTTCGTATTATTAATTTTTGGTTTCGATTTACAGCACAAAAAAGTTGTCGCAGACGTGTCAACAAAAATATCCGCCTGCAGGCTGGAAAATTGACTCCGATAGCGAAGACGAAGACTTGCGTGTTCAGCAAAAGGAAACGGTGTTCCCGTCTGTTTTGATACGGCAAGTTCCTGGCGGCAGGGTGCGGCGAACTGCACAATTGTCTGGTAATCTTTTTATTGAGTTAAAATTGTATAATGTTGCTGACATAAAAACTGTTGCGGTAGAAGATCGATGGAAGAAGGCTTTAATTAACTTAAAACTTCAGGTAGATGCGGATTCGCAAGAGGTATCAAATATTAATAAAGTTTTAAAATTAAGTAAGGAGCACTTCATCGATGATGGAGTGTTCTATCGCGATTTAAAATAATTAGAATTGATGTGATAGGTACCTTTGTTTGTAATATTCACCGTAATTTTTCTTTTTAAAAATGAGTCTTAACTCAATATTTTGTTCTGTTTGCGAAACATCTGTTGCAAGTCGAGCTTTTTCTGCCCATTTACGAAGTACCGTGCATAAAAATAATATATCTATAGATAACGGTGATGGTGTTGAAAAAATAGCTAGCGCCTTTCGAAGTAGGATAGCGTCTTACCGCGTGCGAGGACACGAAGACTGCCCAGAGCAAACTAGTCCTCCTGCCGAGTTTTTACACAGTGTTCGCGCCCGCGTTCGAAAAATTTTAGATGCAAGACAATCAGTCTTTAAGAGTGTTAAAGTTAACTTTGAATTATTTGCAGAATTTTCTTTACTTAAAAACGATACATGCGACGTTAAGTCTTTTGCGACTCAAAATATAGTGATACATCAGACTTATGATTTCAATGAAATATTTTCAAATCTTTTACACTCTATTTGTCGAAAAATTGATGAATTTCAAGACAGGGATAGTGGTTGGGCTTTTATGCGCAATTTATACCTAGAGGTAAACATCAGTAAATACAACCCACTGCGAGCATCGAGATTCATAGATTTGCCTAAAAATATTAAACTTAAGCGTGCGTGCATCAATATTCAAAATAAAGATAATTTTTGCTTTTTGTGGTGTGTGATGGCTGCACTATTCCCCGCTAAAAGTAATGCTCATAGGGTATCTTCATACCCTCATTATGAAGGTGTTCTAAATAGCGCGGACATGACCTTTCCTGTAGGATTATCTGACATCAAAATATTCGAAAAAAACAATCAGAATATAAGTATTAATGTGTATGCACTCAAAAATAAAACTGAAATTGTAGGCCCGCTTTATAAAACCGCATGTCGGAAACAACATCATATTAACCTATTAATGTTAGAAAACGGGCGTCAAACACATTATTGCCTAATAAAAAATTTAAGTCGTCTGCTTAAACTTCAATTAACAAAACATAACGGACAAATATTTTTTTGTGATGAATGTATGATATTTTTTAATAGTGAAAATAAATTAAATGCTCACGTATGCGGGGGCGTTAAGACAATTTTACCTGAACGGGGTGCGCAAATTGAATTTAAAAATTTTGAACGAATGCAAGATATGCCTTTCATAATTTATGCAGACTTTGAATCATTATTGCAGTCAAATACAGACGAAACGCTTAGTTCAAAATGTACTACAACATTACAGGAGCACGTGCCAGCTGCATTTGCGTACTACATTGTTTGTTCATACAATAGCTCGCTAAACAAATTCGTTTCTTATCGTGGAAAAGACTGCGTAGATAAATTTCTCGAATATTTGCAAATAGATGTATGTAGAATTCATAAAATATATTCTAACCAAAAGACAATATCTATTACAAAGGAAGAAGATAATGATTTTTTAAATTCTCAGTATTGTTTTCTTTGTCGCAAGTTATTGCTTGGCGACTCCGTGAGAGATCATTGTCATTTAACGGGACGCTATAGGGGGGCAGCCCATTCTTATTGTAATATTCGATACCGCTTACCATCATTTGTGCCAGTATTTTTTCACAACTTATCTGGATACGACAGTCATTTGTTTATACGTCAGTTGGGCGAACTTCCTGGTCAAATCAAAGTTATTGCAAAAAACAAAGAAAATTACATATCATTCACGAAATTTTTCATTACAGATCAAAACGGATATATGCCTGTTCGTTTTGTAGATTCATTCAAATTTTTATCAGCAAGTTTGGAAGAACTTGTAAGCACCTTAAATAAAGAAGATTTTATTCACCTCTGTCATTTCTTTCCTATAAAACAGCATTTTGATCTATTGAAACGAAAGGGTGTCTATCCATACGAGTATATGACTAGTTGGAGTCGCTATAAAGAGCAATGTTTACCGCAGCAACATTATTTTTACAACTCAATAAAAAATGACAGTATTTCAAAATATGACTATGAGCATGCGCAACTTGTATGGAAATCTTTCGATGTAAAGAGTTTAGGAGAATACACTGACCTGTATCTTAAATCAGATGTATTATTACTAGCTGACATATTTGAAAAGTTTCGTCAAACTTGTAAAATTAATTATAGATTAGATCCTGCTTTTTACCTAACCGCCCCAAGTTTAAGTTTTGATGCTATGTTACTCATAACTGATGTGAAGTTACAACTCATTGATGACCTTGAAATAATTAGAATGATTCAGAAGGGTATTCGTGGAGGTGTATGTTTATGTTCTACTCGGTATGCAAAGGCAAATAATAAATACATGCCGAATTTTGATTCCAGTAATCCATATAGTTTCTTATTGTACATAGACTGTAATAATCTATACGGTTATGCAATGTGTGGTTTTTTACCTTATGCTGATTTCAAATTCTTACCACAGCATGCAATTAATGAACTTGATATTCTAAAAATCTCTGATAATTCGGATTATGGTTATATTTTGGAAGTGGATTTAGAATATCCAGAACATTTGCATGACTTGCATAATGACATTCCATTCTGTCCTCAAAAATTCACACCTCCTGGTTCGAAGCAACCTAAACTTATCCCAAATTTATATGATAAATATGAATATGTCATCCATTACATGCATTTAAAAATATGTCTTAAACACGGTTTGATATTAAAAAGAATACATAGAGTAATCAAGTTTAAACAAGGTCCATTTTTGAAGCAATATATAGACTTAAACACGCAGTTAAGACAGAAAGCTAAATCCGTGTTTGAGCAAAATTCATGCAAACTATTTAACAATGCTATATTTGGAAAAACGTTGGAGGACCCCGAAAAAAGGTTAAATGTCATGTTAGTTAATGCATGGCGAGACACTACAAATAAAACAAAAAAGAAATATACAGCTGAGCAGCTAACAGGGAGACCCAATTTTCATAGTTCAACCATTTTTACTGAAAATTTTGTTGCCATACAAATGAAGCCAGAATCGATAACTCTCGATCGACCAATTTACATTGGATTTACTGTTTTGGAAATATCGAAAACTCATATGTACGATTTTCACTATTCTGTTATGAAACCATTTTATACATCTAATCTGAGTTTGTGTTATACTGATACAGATTCCTTTCTGTATTCCATAAATACAGAAGATTT
The DNA here is from genome assembly GCA_946894065.1 of Acleris literana. NCBI lineage: Eukaryota > Metazoa > Arthropoda > Insecta > Lepidoptera > Tortricidae > Acleris > Acleris literana. Next base: position 17,142,258 of record OX335687.1, on the reverse strand, counting down.
ATATGCAGATTTAAAACTAAAATTTCACCACTATTTTGATACTAGTAATTACTCAGACAGTAACGTATTTGGTATAACTCGTCAACATAAAAAAGTACCAGGTTTGTTTAAGGACGAACTTGGTGGAGAAATAATAAACGAATTTGTAGGTCTTAGGTCTAAATTGTATTGTATAAAAACTGAAAACAATCAAATTAAAAAGGCTAAGGGCACAAAAAAACATGTATTGCGAGGTGTGGATTTTGAGGAGTATAAAAAAGTACTTTTAAATAAAGAGCGGATAAGAAAGAGGAATATTGTATTTAAATCACTAAAACATGTTATTTTTACACAGTCTTTAAATAAAGTAGCATTGTCGTCAAATGATGACAAACGCGTTATACTAAAGAATCAAACCTCGACGTTATCTTGGGGTCATCAATCTTTGTTTTAATGTAAACAAGTTAGATTTAAGGTGTAATATTGTAAATAAAGGTGATCATTACTGAATAAACGTTGTTTTTTAACAATCTTGTTTTATTTTACTTCGTGTATCATAATCATAATATTCGCACGTTAAATATATCAATGTCACTATTGAAATGTTTGATTAAGTATGAAATTTATTTAGTCGTCACGTCACTGTTAGATTTAACGTACGAATATATATGTGTTTGCAATAGGTCCTAAAATAAAAATGCAATGATTTAATAGCAATTATTTATTTATTTATTTATTTTCTACAGAATATGATAAATTATTTTCAGAATACCATTTTTTAATACATATTACATTTTTTAACGCACATGTTTTTTTATGAATCATACAATTATATGTACTGAGATCTTTACAATATTTTTGATGCATAGATTGAAAATTAGGCAAACCTTTTTCTCCTAAATCTATTACTGTACAATTAGAACACAATTCTATTACCCATTTAACTTTTTCTAATCCTTTTACATATATTTTCTTATTTTCTAAGTAACCATGAATCATTCTTTTAAATTCTCTATAGTCAACATATCCTTCACGCCATAAAATTCCGAGGTTTTTCTCAATCCAGTTCACCTGACGTTTTTCATTTTCCGATAAAGTAGAAAATGCATATGGGGGTTTTATTGAAAATATTTGCGTGTATTCATCTGTACTGTATGCAAATTCCTTAACAATAAATTCATTTTTATACGATTTAAATCCCTGAAGATCCACGAACAAACGGTCAGTCATCATGATATTTTCTTTGTAATGTTGCTTAACGGTTTGTATTCTACAATACTATCATTCAGAATTAGACAGTACGCCGCAGTATTATCGGGAATATCCTGTTCACACTCTAATTCTAGCCGTACATCTATGGCACCTGTTTTTAAGGTTTCGTTTTGATGAGAACAGTCGAGGACGAAGAGAGGGGCTTTCTCTTTAAATTTTTGCGGACTTAACAACGGTGCTTGACTACGTCTATAATAAGACTGTTGAAATTTAGCGTACTGTTCGTATAATAAAGCGTACTTTTCGTCTCCAAAACTTACATTTAAACTTTCATATGGAAAATAGTTTGAGTTCAAAAAAACTTTGACGTCTCTCAAATGACAATGATCAAAGCATGTTATATCTTTGTTAATCATATTTTTTCGGTCCGTTTTTAATCCAATTATAACGAATCGTGGCTTTTCAATTTGAGATGAAGTTTTGATTGACCAAGAATGTTTAGAGGTTTTAGGCAAAAGCGGATACTCATAAAGATCCCAGTTCCTAAATGCTATTTGAATAGCGCGATCTTTTTCTAAATGTTTTAATAAAGTTAATCTTTCCCGATCAGAAACTTTAATATGAGGCATACGCCATACTATTTTAGATATAGTAATGTTGTCTATGTATTCATTTGTATTTAATATTACGCTATTTAAATTACTATTGGATCGTAAAAGAATAAGTTCATGTTTGCAATTAATAATTATTTTATTATAATCCTCTGCGAAACCAAGAATTTTATTTAAAGGCACAGATACAGAAAATGATCCATTGGTAATTTTTGTGCCATCAACGTCCCAGCCCCATAATTTTGACATCGAAGATTCGAGTTCATTCATAGATATAAGAGATTTCATAGTAGTCGTAACCCCGGCGTTTTTTATTTTATCTATTTCTATCCCATTCAGTTCATATCGAATATCTTGAAACATATGTAGTATAGGGTTATTAGTAAACAGAACACTGTTCACCTGCGCTTTTGTTTCTCTATTGATTACTTTAATAGTACCCTCTATGTATAAAGTACTCGCTGATGGTAATACGTAAAGATCTTGTTGATTAATAGGTATACGGATTTCATCGTTTAAATTAAAACTGGTTACGTACGGTTTATATGAATGATATTCGAAACTTTCAATCGTGTTATCATAGCTCAATGGATCTATTAAGCTTAGTATACTCATTTTAACAAGCCTATGTTTTTTAAAAATTGTTTATTATCTTTCGTTAGCTTTGTAAATTGCTCTATAGGTCTTCTTTTCTTGATAGCACAGTGATTACTAATACGTTTATCGTGCGAGACTTTGCTTTTATTGAAATCTATCATTTTTCCGAAGATGTAAATATATTTGAATCTCTTCACCTCGTAAATTAAGTAAATTATTATTTGCGTCTAATATTCTTATTTTAAGTGAGCTTAAGCTTTTTTGGGTAACCGGGAAATAGATAACGTTTTTCGGTGTTTCTATAATCCTATATCCTGGAGGCACATTCGGAACAAACTCATGAATAATGTGGCTTGGTCTTCCGTTTACAAATGATCCGCTCACTATGTCACATTCAACTCGCACTATAGTTGTAGACAGAATGGAGACAGGAAAGGGGGACTCTGTTAATATATTAGCTTGTACAGTTTCTTCACCGAAACCTAGTAACTTGCCAATCGAATTTTCTTTATTAAAGTATACATTTTTAGAACATACTATCGAAGTCTTTAAGGTATTATTATTACACGTCAGTGAAAATGTGCATCCTTGCAGATGTCTTTTGAAGTAATCGTCAAGGTCTTGAAGTTCGTATGACCCTTCAGGAATTTGTACTACTTCGTTTTTACCATAATAAAATTTATTGTTTCTGTAGTCTATATTAGGTATAGAGTTAAAAGTTGACATGTATAGCAACCCACATTCATATTCACCATCTAGTTGAAGAGCTGGTGAATGATTCGTAACCAGGGTAGAAGAGGTTCCAGTTATAGACAAAGTGAAAGACATCGTGTGAATGATAAGGTTTTTATTGCACAGAGACATTTAAACGGTCGCTCCAAAATTGTTTTAAATATTTCAAACATAAATGTCCGCAATTTACAGTGTCAAAATTTTGATAAGTGTTGTAGTTATATGAAATTTCATGATTTTTTAAATACCTTATTAATTCTAACGGTGGTTGAAGATCACCATAACTATTAAAATATTCACAATAATTATTATCTTTAACATAGGCTACCCAGTGAGTCCCCTGGTTTTTAGAACTGTCTAAATTAACGATTGCACATTCTACTCTGTTAGGTCGCTTTGGCAAATTATCTCTCATATAAACACCACGAAAATGAGGAATATCTGTTGAGTATTTTAAAAGATCTATATTAGTGAGAGCTCGTCTAGGTAACCTTTTATTTAGTTTTTTGAACTTTTTAAACACAATCCTTTGCCGTTCTTATACGGTTTTATATGTAAACCTTTTCCTAATGCAATAGATTCCATCATTTTGTTATGGCGTTCTGATTCGGTTAAGTTTTTCTTTGCAGCTTTGTAATCAGCAACAGCTTTTGCGATTCCAGCAGCTCCTCCTGCTAACGAGCCTAACGCGGAAAGTCCAGCAAAAATAGGTATCAGTGGTAAAATACCTCCAGTTTTTGGGATCGGTATTAAGCGAGGAACTCGTAATTTACTCGTATTGTTATTACGGAATACTTTAATTGCAGCTGCGAAAGCTTGGCTAATTGCAGTGCCTTTATTTTTAGATTTGTTTTTCTTTAATTCAGCACGTATTTTAGATGTAAACTGTTTAAATGTTTTTATCCCCGCACCGATTTTTATTTTAGATTTCATTAGTTTGCTAACTAACCATGATGCAAGTTTTTCGCCCTTTCCAGCGTTTTTCGAGTTTAATCTTTGTTTAGCCATTTTATAAAGTTCTAAATCTGCACGGTGTCGGTCATCTAGATTAGAATGTTTATCGTAAGCAATGTCGTGCTGCATACACGCTTCGTCCAACTCATTAATTCCCTTATCACCCCTTAGCAACCGTTTGTGCAATTTTGTACCTGGTCCACAATAATTATACCCAGGTAAGTGCAGCTCAAATGGTAAGTGATTAATAGCACTGTTTAAAAGTCCTCTCCCTTTCATATCCAATATAATAATGACAATTTTGAATACAATAAAGTTAATAAATATACTCATACAATGGCATTTCTATCAATCCAGCTATTTTCGCTATCATTAAGCCCTAACCACTTTACATACAATTTTTCTCCCCTCTTTTTGATCACCTTTTCTATGAGGTAAACATCAGGATGCTTTGTTTTCTGAAGTTCTTGTTCGTAAAATGAACCGAGTATTGTATTTTTTCGTTGATCTTCAATAAGGTAAGTAACTGGACGAGTGTGATTTACATGTTTAATAGTAAATATTTCTGTCGACCAATTCGGTGTATAACCTTTATGAAAAGCACTTTTATACTTGCTTATGCGTACATGATCTCCTATATTAAATTTATTTGATTCATAACCTAGATTGGATTGCGCGTTTTCGATGTTTGTCTTTACTTTGGACTCATTATCAAAATTAACATCAAAAGGTTTAAATTTTGTTGTATGATGCATAGTTTGATTATAGGATTTAACTATATCATTCAAAGGTTTTCCAACCCATTTATAATTTCCAATGAAACTAAAATATTTGTATAGTTTATTTTTGAGCGTTTTTATTAACCTTTCAACAATAGATGCTTTTTTAATTGAATACGTGGAATAATGATTTATTTTTAAAAAATGTACATAACGACCAAATTCATTATTATAAAACTCTTTCCCTAAGTCTGTCTGTAAGTTTATCGGTACTCGTTTTGATGATTTAATAATTTGTTCGAAAGAATTTTTAACTTCTATTTTCGTTTTAGATTTTGTTGGAATACACCACGCATACTTTGAAAAGGCGTCAATTACAACCAAAATGTATTTATATCCTCTATTTATCTTATGTAAATTTTGTAAGTCAATCAAATCTGCTTGCCACAAATCATCAATTCCTTTTAATATAACTGCTCGTCGCTTAAAGTTTTTTCGAGCTGATCTGTGTATCTCGTTCACGACTTGCTGCTTTGCCATTGTTTAATTTGTTGAAAATATCGTCTATTTCCCTTTTTGAATAAAAGTTCAATTTCAACTGATTTGCCAACTGATGAATTTGAGAATTTATGTCATCAAACATAGAATCTAGATACTTCTTCTGATAAAGGTTCTGAACGAGCTGATCGACGTACTGCTTATTAACTGCATCATCAGGTGACAATGGATGTGCAAGTCCCTTTAATCTTAATGATTGTAAATCGAAATGTCCATCATCTGATCGGAGCAAAGCATTATTTTTAAGTTCAGAAACTTCAGATACACGCAGGCGTTTATGAAGATGATGACCGAATTTGTCTATATTCATTTTATGTTCTATTTGCACGTCAAAAGTTCTGCCTCGACTAACGATAATAGTAAAGTAACTGTTTTATATATTGACATTGTTAACTAATCCTGCTTCTTGCAGTTCTTCAATAACAGATATGATTTCATTATCCAATCCTGTATTACCAGCTTCACGAGAAGCTATAAGCAATTTTAATCTTTCAACTAATTCGTTTGGGTTATCCCAATATACATATGATACATCGGTTTTAACTTTTTTCATGGTCGATAATCCTTCACCACTTATTAAACGTTCTTTAGCTAATTTAAAAAGCGGTCTTATTACGTATAAATATTTCATGCCTTTGTTGCTTTTAATTGGTTTATTAGGATTAAAATCTCTTCTATGTGCATTAGTTTCTAATAATAAGATTTTATAATTGCGTTTATCATCCTCAGTTACAATATTTAAATCCGGTACTTTCTTATATAGCAATTCGTTTAAACCTGGCGTTAAATAGTAAGTATGGGCATTTACTTTTAATTTTTTATCATGTGTTGTGTATACCGGACAGGATCCCAACATTAGCTTGTCCCGTTCCGTTCGAACACCAAAAGGTATATTTAAGTTGGTAATATAATTCTTTTGAAATTTAGGATCAACACGAGGAGATGCGAAAGAATCTGTCGTCTTAAATGAAATATCATTTATTGAATCCTGATCATTAGTTTGTTCACTTTCCACTCCATCGCTTACATCACTTTCATCGTTGTTTGATGTGTTATCCTCTTGATCTTCATTATCAAGACTCGATTGAGAAGATTTCCTCACAACCGTATAATCATGAATAGATTGCCTCTTTTCTTCACTAGGACTCAATTTTAATCTTTTTACTGACTTTCCCCATCGAAATCCGTCATTTAAATCATCATCATTAGTATTTAAGTAATTATTCTCATTTTTAACTTTAACTATTTCATTAAGTGGTTCTGTTATTGGTTTCAATACTGATTCCAACATCATATCATTATCAGTTTTCATATTACGAATCAGACTAACTTTCTTTTTAACGGCTTCGACAGATTTAAGTACTTTTTCTTTCAAATTTTTCTCGTCAGTGATTTTAAGATTCATGTCTGATCTTGATGGTTTTCTATGAAGCAATAAATGTTTCATAATAATGCATCATGTATTATAGTTAATCCATAATGATAAATGTGTCAAAACCCATTCTATAACATCCTGAATTACGAGTAGAATCTTTATTTATAACCAAGTAACTATATGGCAGTTTCCATACTTCAGCACACATTTCTCGAAACTGTGACCAAGACATATCGCTTCCAACGTGCTCATCATAAACATGACGTAAATTAACATCATCTTGCTTAAATAGAATTATTAAGTTAGCATTATCTCTTATTAATTGTTTAGGTATTTTACTATAAGTTTGATTAAGGTAGAAGCTATCAATATTTTTATGACGTCCCATTGCAAAGTAATCCCTTATGTTGTTTTGATTTTCACATGCAACATCATCAAATATAATAATTGAGTTAATGTTAGCTTCATGTGGACTTAGTACTTCATCATTCTCACTATATTTTTTAAATTCGACTGATGGAACCAACATTAGTATTTTTTCTAAATACTGATACATAGGTTGGAAGAGAGTTTTAGAATAAAGATAAAGGTTTTGAAATCGTAGCCCCCGTTCATGCAGCAGAAGACCGACCATTAAATTAGTTTTACCACAGTTAGAAGGACCACAAATGATACTTCGAATTGTGTTCGGTAAAAGCTCTCCATGACGTGAATTGCGATCGTGGCGAACTGGACAAACGACTTCTAATTGCAAGTTTTGAAGTTGTTTCACAAACTTCATATTTCCAAATATAAAAACAATATTACTACCTACGTGTTGTAAGCATGAAATGTCTGTACCCAATGAGAGTAGACCTTCAAGATATTGAGTAGTTATATGTGAATATGTTCAGGTTTTTTAAAACTGTATGAACTTCTTAACCGATTGAGCATTTCAAAACACCTCAAAACCGATTGAGAGTTTCGAACACCTCAAAACCGATTGGGAGTTTCAGAACACCTCAAAACCGATTGAGAGTTTCAGAACACCTCAAAACCGATTGGGAGTTTCAGAACACCTCAAAACCGATTGGGAGTTTCAAAACACCTCAAAACCGATTGGGAGTTTCAAAACACGAAACACATGAAATGTGTTTTGAAACGCCCAATAATATACTACTTATATAATATGTTTAAACTAAGGATGGATTTAAAAGTACTTGATTATGACAACGTTTACATGAATTATTATGAAAAATAAAACGGATTTAGAATAAATTTCAAACATAAAAAATTGGCTAATGGTTCATTAGCCTTTGGGAAAATCTAAAACGGGACTTAATGACATAAAAACATTATATATACCTCGACGTTTCGATCGTGTTGCAACTACTAATAATAATGTACCTAATGGGGCTCGTTTCTCAAAAAGTATTAGTCTAATAATATTAGTGTTTTGTTTCATTTTTTAGTTTTATTTATGAGACAAAACACTAATATTATTAGACTAATACGCTTTGAGAAACGGGCCCCAGCAGTTAACGTGGACGAAGTGATTTTATTCCTTTAGGTTGCATTAGACGCGTCAGGTGGCGCTAGTGTCACAGAATAAGCAACAGTACAATAGCAATAGTATATATATATATATATATATAGCAAGTACAGTAGCAATAGTGCTAGTATGTTATATGGATTTTGTTACCATGCTAAAATAATAGCTCCGCTTAACAAAATCAGCAAAATAACTATTTTGGTCGTGGTCACGAGCAGACTGAAGAGGGCTGTTGCTTATTTATGTTGCGTTGCAACACGATCGAAACGTCGAGGTATACATTATAATGTTTTAACGTGATTAATTCCCGTTTTAGATTTATAACAGTTGTGTGAACGACGCGAAAATTTAAAACAAACAATTGCAATAGGTAGCCTTAAATATTGACGACACGCTGGCCTAGTTGGTAGCGACCCTTCCTACGAAGCTAGCGGTCCTGGGTTCAAATCGCGGTAAGGGCAGATATTTGTGTGATAAGCGAGAATATTTGTTCCTGAGTCATGGAGGTTTTCTATGTATTTCTCTATATAAGTATTTATATCGTTGTCTAGTACCCATAGTACAAGCCTAGAGCTTAGTTTGGGACTAGGTCAATTGGTGTGGGATTGTCCACTGATATATTTGATATATTTATGTTGAAATAGAAGCTAAGAATACTGTTCCAGATTATACTCATTCTTAAAGGTTTTGCTCATGAAAACCCTTTTTACATAGACTACAAGTATTTTACACAATCAAAATCAAATCAAATCAAATCATCATTTATTTCGGATTACTCCATATCATATACTCATAGGTTAATTACAAAAATACAAACTTAAAAACTAATGTTAGTGTGTACATCCACTTAAGACTATTTGTCACGCCGGTGCGCTACATGTAACTGCGTCCACCGATGCAACAGCGCGGAGTCCCAGCGGTCCTTGAACACGTTCAGGATCCTGTTGGGGCTGGCTCGGAGCCTCGACAGGAGGGAGGCGCACAATATCTCCCTTAATTTTACAACTTCCCTTTGTCTGCAGCGAAAAAATAAAGCTTTTATCTTAGTGCCCTTAGTTCGTTACCGAAACGTTATTAAAGCCACGCTCGAAGCCAAACAAAAAGGGCAAAAGTCGATTAACTCTCATTATGTAGTATTACATACTGAACAAGTTAGTAAAGAAGAACATAAAAGAACATTTCGTGAAGAAATTAACCTTTCGTGGAAATGTGTAAAACTAAAGTTTTGTTTGGTGGTTGGGTCTTTTAGATGACAATTTGACTATTACTGATCTAATTTGGCTTAGGGCACGGTATGAACAAACCGGTAGAAACTCTATAAATCTGGGGCATTATTGTACATTTACTTTACACCTATTGTTATCATATACAACAACCTCTCACAGCGCGTTAAAGACGTGGCCAGCGTGTCGGGATTCCAGTCCCTACTAAAGAATATTTTAATTGAAAACAATATATAACGTAAATGATTATAAGTAGCACTATTAAATAATAAATAAAAATAAAATGTTAAATATATTATCTGTAAGTTGACATGTCTTCTAGTGTACTTTATGTTTATGTAAACTTAAATGTAATTGTTCAAGAATTGACGAATAAACTATTCTATTCTATTCTATTGGCAACGTTACGATAACTCTTAATGGAAAGATTGTGATAAAACAAAACATAGCCTTTGTTACTCAGGGATAATGTACCATTCTAATGGTGAAAGAATGTTTGAAATCGATCGAGTAGTTTTGGAGTTTATTCGTTACAAACAAACAAAAGTACAAAAAATACAAATCTTTCCTCCTAATAATATTAATGTAGATAACTACAACATATAACAATTTTTAAAAAAAACGACTGACTGTTGAGTTTCTTGCGGCGTTTCTTCTCAGCAGTGGTCTCTTGCGAAGCGCTGGTAGATTTTTGACGTGTAAAAGTGCCCGTGCGGCCTACTTACTGAATAAACATCTTTTATCTTTTATCTTTTTTTATCTTTTATCATATTAAATTTGGATTTGATTTTGGGGGCAATAAGCAATCACCCGGAGCTTTTGTATTGACAATTTTCGCTGTCCCGCCGGCGCGCACGCGTGCAGTCTCTCACTCGCCGCTGCACCGCGAGCTGAAGCTGTTAAACGATATCCTAGACAGTAACAGCGAACTAGATGTTTTCCACAACTCTGAGTCCAAACTAATTGCATCGGCCAGTCGATACTTGGAAACCATTGCCACCGCTAGCTCAGTGTAGGAAATTAGCTAGTTAGTATTATTTAAGGTAGTTAGTCTTATTTACGCGCTACGCGATTTAAGAGGCCGTATACGAAATTTTGCCGATTTCGCTGATTTGGGTGATTTTACAGTTGAAATACTGTATTTCTACAAGTTTTCATGCACAACACGAAAGATAATTTCTAATTTTAACGAATGTATGAGCTACTTTTTTGTTTTTTTTTGTTTAATCGACCTGACACCGGCGACTGTTGTGAATTTTGCTGGAAGAGGTTTAGAATATTACATCGTTGACGTCTTAACGGTATGAAAAATTTACAATGTATTGCTGTGAAAGTCGCCTAAAAAATGTCTTTTTACCACTTTCATATACATTTTTCGAGTAAAAAATAATAATAAACTTGGTCATTTTTATAGAAAACGGGCAAAAAATATTTTTGATTTCGGCTACTCAGAACTTTCGTTCATAAAATTAAAACAACAGAAATAACTTTAGTTCAAAATCAATCCATTACCTAAAAAAAATATCCAAAAAGTTCAAAAGAATTGGCAATAAACAATGTATTAAAATAACCTAAATCTCGCTTTATAATACTCTACAAAAATAAAAACTGGCTCATGTATTCGTAGCTCATTTATTCGATCATAACTAAAATGACATTTAATGTTGAGCATCAAAACTTATAGAAAAGCAGTATTTTAACTGCAAAATCACAAAAATAAGCATACATACATACATAAACTCACGCCTTTATTCCCAGTTTGGGGTAGGCAGAGCTACAGAATTGCCGACAACTCTAAAAGCTTGTTGATAATTCTGTAACGACATTTTGCATAATCAGGCTAAGATGTTTACCAGTGTATTAGTGACAGGTTGTAAGCCCATCGCCTAACAGTACTACAAGCCTTTATTCCCTTAGTCGACTCTTACGACATCCACGGGAAGGCATGGAGTGGTACTATTCTAAGCCGGCAACCACACAGCTAACAAAAATAAGCAAAACCGGCAAAACTTCGTATACGGCCTCTAAGCTTGTCGGCTCACAATCCTCTTCAACTCGATAGTAAAGGCGACCGAGTCAAAAAGAAAACTTTAACTATAAAGGTGTAAAGGTAGTGTAGAATAAAACCGTTGTTCTCAAGAACGGTTACAACTTTAGTATTATTATGGCAAGAAACTCTATCCCAAGTTATTTGTCCCGCAATCTCTCGGGAACGCTAACAACGCCCGCGTTCGATTGGTCGGTAAAAGGAATTACTCTTTAAGTAGATATTAACTGTATCAACTCAGCGAAACTTCGCTATTGTCGAGTAATATTTTTATAAGTATTGGAGAAAGTTTACTGGGTAAGAAACTAAAGTAATTATTTTCTTGACGCATTTGGCTAAGTGACGCTGTCTACGAAGCAAGCGGTTCTGTTTGATTTCCAATTAAGACAAAAAAAATGGCGCGAGTATCTTAATTTTGGATGTTTTACGATACAATACAAAACATTTTATTAAAACATCACATCATTAAGGAACGGAAAAACAAAAAAAAAACATATCGGGTCAACAGGCCAGGTAGGATAGGTAAGGCTGGTAGGTCTTTTTTTTAAGACGGGAACAATTTGCTGCCATGCTTTGCTTGCTTGAAATATAACAAGCTTATACATATATTGTTATTTTTTATCTGTTTTGTACTGTTTAGGTATATGTTAAAAACGTTTTTGCTGAAACATTATTCTGCTTAATAAAGGACAATGGGCATTTTGGTACCCGCTCCAATAGCAATAATGGTAGTGTCATTGAATAGGTCATACCAATAGGAACAACGTTTACTATGGTTGTTTGTCTCAAATCCCTGTCCATTCGGAGATATTCATATACGAACATGACACCTTATGCGAAATAAAATCTGCTCATGGCATGTTTATTTCCTTAAAAATTCAACTCAAGCAAAAGTGAATAGGCTGCTACTGCACCAGAGAGCTCCATCTTCAGCCTCATGGACACATAGGTATTTGTAAAAAAAACGAATGTAACAAAAATCACCTCATGTTGCCACCTTTCATCTTGCATTTCATTGTTTATTCCTTACGAACATTCGACTCATCAATGTTATGCATAAAGATAATTCGACGAATTAAATTTACGCGTAATGATTTCTGCAAAACAACACTATGACATGTGCGTTTCTGCTAATATAAAATATCTTTCATTCGTAGAAGATACTTAACTTTCTAACGGTAAAAATAGATTAAAACCCTTTTAGTTTGAACCCCTTCCAACCGGTTTTTTCTCGTCCAGTCACTTTCATCTAGAACCTAGTGCAGTAGTAATTCGTTTAGCGCTGCAGATTGGTGCAGCAAATTGCATCCCAGGCGCATCCGAGATATCAACTAACGAAGCGTCCCGTAGCGTGCATTTATGTGCAATTAAATCAACTGCTATTAATTTGTGGACAAGATATGCGACGAAGGATGGATGATTGAAAATGTATTGCGATATAAATACTAGATGTTAACAAATTGACGTAATCCAAAACTTAGCACGATGCTTGTACTATTGGGGGTCTATTCCCACTAGTTCCACCGACAGTTCTACTGGTGGAACTAGTGGGAATTTTTATTCCCACTAGTTCTATTATTCAACGGACTTTAGATAGTAGAACTAGTGGGACTGAATTTTTGGTCTATTCCCACTAGTTCCACCGACAGTTCTACTGGTGGAACTAGTGGGAATTTTTATTCCCACTAGTTCTATTATTCAGATAGTAGAACTAGTGGGACTGATTTTTTCCCAGTAGTTCAATTGGAATTTAATTGATAAAATAATTTAGTCTCACTAAAACAGTTAATGAAAAAATTGCATTTAATAATAACATTTAGGCGGAAGGAGCAATTTTCTTAGGAACTTCCTAAGTTACTTCGTTAGCAAGTTACTTCCTTAAGTAACGTAATAAAAATTCCCACTAGTTCCACCAGTAGAACTGTCGGTGGAACTAATGGGAATAGACCAAAAATTCAGTCCCACTAGTTCTACTATCTAAAGTCCGTTGAATAATAGAACTAGTGGGAATAAAAATTCCCACTAGTTCCACCAGTAGAACTGTCGGTGGAACTAGTGGGAATAGACCCTATTGGGGAGTATTGGGAAGCGCTTCGTTTCACATAATTGTTTTTAATCCATGTGTATTGTAATTCATAATTAGGTTTGTTTTATAAAAACCCTGAAATAAAAACCATTTCAGTAAAACACACTTTATGACTTGCGATGGTTATGCATGACAATACATTTGCAATAAAAAAAAATACGTGAGCCGTTTTGGACCTGTTGTATTGATACTAGTCAACAATAAGCATACTTTATGTATCATATAACTATACTTTTCTCAAAAATATACAAGACTCAGGAACAAAATATTTATTCGTGCTCATGAGACGACGTTGAACTAGTTGGTAGTGACCCTGCCTACGAAGCTAGCGGTCCCAGGTTCGATTCCCGGAAAATATTTGTTTCTGAGTCTTGGACGTTTTCTATGTATAAGTATTTAAGTATACCTATCGTTGTCTAGTACCCAAAGTATAGTCGACCAAGAAAGTCCTCCTACTACTCCTACCACTTTTCGACTCTATTTGTATGATAGTATGGTCCACAAGTGGTAAAGGACTTTCTGAGTCGATTATACAAACCTATGACTGCCTAGATCGCCGCGCTTGCAGTTAGGAATGCAATTTAACCGGTTATTAGACGTTTTTGTATGAAAATAACCGGTTAAAACCGGTTATAACCGGTTATTTGCATTCCCTACTTGCAGTTCGAAGAAAACGTCTCTAAATCGTAAGAGGATCTGATAGTCTATGTTCTAAGTCTATCAAGCTAAGGCTGCGACTCCACTGAGGCGGAGACGAGCGGAGTGGAGCGGAGCTGTGCCAATATTAATATGTAATTTAAATGTACGTATATTTAATGCATTTACACTACAACATCGTTACAAATAATTGTTTTATTTTTATTTATTATTATGAATGTTTTTAGCAAATAATGTACCTAATAATAATATGAGCCTTTAATTGCTTGAAATAAATGAAATTTGAATTTGAATTTGAATTAACCAATAGAATCTAAACTAACGTGCGCAAAGCACGCTCGACGTGACCGCATGCGTCTTCTATTGGTTAATATTGGCACAGCTCCGCTCCGCTCCGCCTCAGTGGAGACGCAGCCTAACAGGTCCTTAAGCCTTGTTTGTTGTCGCCTGCCGATCGTCACCGCGCCACACTGCCGCCGTCGCACGAAAGAATGGCTTCGCCGAAAATACTCATATAAAACACCCGTAACTTTGTATTTACCTCTCGGTTCGCGTAGAATTGGGTTTCCGTTATTGCCCGCCATTCATTTCCGCTAAAGGTTGAATTTTACGAATATCCTTCCTCGGTGCACATACTGTAGCAGCTCGAGCATGGACATTTCAATCATACGTCGCGTTTTCGAACCGCTTGCGCTATCCGGGTCATACATACGAAATCTGTGTATGTGACCCATTCATAGCACGAACCCCTAACAGACTTACGATATTATTATTATAGCTTTAGCTATAGCTTCTGTCTATGGAGGCCCTTAGCTTCTCTGGAACTGTTGCCTCTCTGTGGCTATTTTGGGAGACCCATTCGATTGAGTTTGTAACGAGGTTGTTACAACCTCCTTTGTTTGCGTTCCTGGCCACTCTTACGTTTCGATCTAAATCTTTCCAAATTCAAAATTGTTTATGATCTATTCGGATATCGATCCATAAGTTCATTCTCTAGAAAATTTCAATAGAACCAGACACGGGATCTCGTGTCTTGGTGCTTCTTGTAAAATTAATTTTTTTTTTTTTGTTTACTTATCTTCCTGTAATCTTATTATTAGAAAAAGTATTAAACGCATAATTTATAAAAGTGATTCATTTATTTACAACTTCAATACAACTTCTCTGTGTGTGTCTCAGCGATACTACCCTATACCGTTAGAAGTTGGCGAGTCACCGCCTGCCATTCCAACCAAAGCATTGGCCAGTTTCCTCAATAGTCCAGTGCAGCAATCCATAAATCATTTCATTCATTCGATCTTGAACTGTCGTTTAAAAACTGTTAGTGTGTGATGAGTGACAGTAGGCTTTACAAATACTGCGGAGGCATGACTCTTTATTCCGCGCTCCGTTGATTTTAGACGACAGGCCGTCCGACGGACTTGTGTCAGCAGGAAAAAAATAGTCAGTGGTTCCCTTAAGGCATGGTCTAATAAAACAAGGTCTTCTCTTCCGAAAAGGGACACTTTCTACGTCATCACAAAGTTGCCACTTGATTAACCACTACCCTAAAATAAGGAAAAAAAATGATTTTAGGTCAGTGTACGATTTTATTTCAAAAATATATATATCTCGAAGAATATAAGTTACGAGCATAATTTACATATTTACTTTCATTTAATGTTTTATTTTAATATTGTATATACATTTATGCATGAAAATAACTATCAGGTATTTTTTTTAAACATAAAGGTTATATTACAATGTGTAATTACAACAAGATACAAGGTACATTCACTAAAGTTGGCACGAATGGAATGAACAAAAGTAATGTCACCTATCACTGTGTGAGTGCCGCCCTTTGAACCGATGTTCGAATTTCAAACCTAAAATCTGTTATTATTTTACACACTTGTATACTTTCGTTCACTCATTCAATCCATTCGTGCCAACTCTCGTGAATCGACCTGTACTACAGGCATCACCGGATTCAACAGATCAAACTGGCCGGTTACAAATTTGTCAACTTGATGTTCCCCGTCATACTATTCGAACCTATGGGAATATCATATGCCGCTCTCGCTCGGTATCATGACGCTAATGACACGCCAATGATTTTCAAACTATCGCGGTAAAAGTAGTCGATGACTTTTTTTTGTAAAATGCAAAATGGTTAAATGCTCTATTAAAAGCTGTAAGAGCAGAAAGGGTAGGACACAGTCGGTTTCTATACTTTTCCACCAAAATAATCGCTTGCAGAGGAGTGGTTACGATATTGCGGGCCTAAAACCACGGTTAAATATGGTGAGTAGTATTTTATGTCCTATTCTACCTAAATGAGAGGAAGCGCCTAATAAAAAAGCGCTTATCAATATTCAAGTTCTCATAATCCATAGCCCTATAATATTTAGAAATTATTTATTATTTTGTTATGAGTATAATCGTAAATATTTACCATTAAATGTTCAACATTTAAGTGCCGGTGGTCAAAGTTCATTGCTCGTAGAACTTATACCCGTACCTACGTCAAAATGCAGCAACACGTCTATACGTTTTTTTTTATAGAGAACAGTAAATGGTCAAAACGTAAGACTGCGGCCAGCACAGCTGAGTTTGCTCCTTTTGCTGCAGTCAAATTTTCTGTATTTTGTAAAAGCTGTAATAATTGTGTCCTACAGCAATAAATATTTTTTCATTTCATTTCAAAACCTATATGTATACAATGATAGTCTTAAGTTAATATATATACATGCTTATATTTTAAAATTACCCCGATTTTAAGCCGATTTTTGACCAAGGTTTCTCAGAGGAGAATACCAGGCGAAGTATATTATTGTACCATGCCTTAAGGTGGGTCCGCATGGTTCCGTGACCGTGTCAATAACGCGTGTCGGTAGGTACCTGCAAGAGGGCGGTAATTGTCATGTTCCGACGAACTGTCGCGATGTGACTCACCCCGAGTGCATGAGTTACACTTCACATTTAACGTAACAAGTCCTGGGCCTCTCTTCTACGCGGCAAAAACCATAATTATCGTCTTTTACTTACATCTGCTATGGTATTGTTTTTAACTCGGCCGCCATTACTGTCAAGTAAATAAGAGCTATCAAAACGTTGACAATACGATAACAGGTCAAAGACGATATGGTTTTTACCCCTTACAATCCAAGTAACCCGCCTGGCTTGCGGGAGGGACCTTGGGAAGGGAGGGTCTCGACATCCTCATGCCAACCACTTCGCTGAGATCATTTCAGCAAAATCATCATCATTTTAAATTCTTAATCTAATAGTGTCGCCTCCTAGGAGATACGAAATAGTTTTATTATGTACCTACATACATAATCTCACGCCTTCGTTCCCAGAGTGGGGTAGGCAGAGCTACAGAAATACAAACATCTCTAAAAACTTGTTGATAATTCTATAACCACAATTTGCACAAATTAGGCTAAGATGTTTACCAGCGTTTTAGTGACAGGTTGCAAGCCCATCGCCTAACAGTACTACAAGCCTTTATTCCCTTAGTCGTCTCTTACGACATCCACGGGAAGACATGGAGTGGCACTATTCTAACTCGGCAACCACACGATAATATTATGTAATAAACTTTATTTAATTCTATACTATTCTATTAATATATTAATTCAAAATCATGATTAAGATCCTTCAACCTATTACATAATAACATAACACAACTACAAGAAATTCTGAGAATTCGACAAATTGAAATTCAGAGTTTACACAGAGCTAGACTAAGAGATGACGTCGGAAAATTTAATAACGGAAATTCGATTCCGTAGGAATAGGATTGAAATATGCTCTCGTGTATAATGCTCCTGGGTGCAGTTGCAATCGGAAATGCATTACGTTTATTCCCAAATGTACAATGTTTGATAGCTGTACAGTCCACCTTGATTCCTCGGCCACTATGGACTTTGTCAACGTGACGTTGTAAACCAAATCATAGGAAGTCTCTTACGTTTTGGTTGACAACGTCACTTTAACACAGTCCAAAGTGGCCTAGATATCAATTGGATGACTGTACGTCCAAAAGCTGTTGAGCATTTTGGGTAGTGTGGATGAGGCACCGTGGAAACTTGTACAGTAATTATTTTATGATAATTAAATACAAATAAGCAGACCTAGCTGAATTGTGTTGAAGTTGAACCACGTTATGGTTTTAACGTTGTTCTTGAGGCATTTAGAAAAAAATGTTAATAACGTTAAATTAATTATTTAAGAATTTAAAAAGTAAATGAGTAGAATGAGTCATTTAGTCACGGCCTGGGTCATAAGGACGGCAGAATTGTCATTTTGCCATTTTTTTTGTTGTTATATCAATTTTAACAGTTTACGTATTTTTAGTCACCCGGGATGGTGAAAGGATTCTAACGATACCACACACATCGAAATCGGCTTAGGCGTTTAGAAGTTATGGTGGAAAAATCATGACTGTGCTAAAAAAGAACAGTCGTAAATCGAAAGTTCTAAAAAAATATGCCACATAATTCTTGTTATTCTCGCAGGTATGTGGCTCCTAGCCGTGTTTTCAGCCTCGAAGTCAACTCGGCGACGTTAACAATGACAAACAAACAAATAAACGGAGAACTGCTTCTTTATTACCCCCCCCCCCCCCCCCCCTGCGTTCCGAACAAATTGTTCTCTATTTGTAACTACGCGGTTTTTTCAGCCGCAAGTGAAACTTTTTTTGCGTGTTGAAGTTTATAGATGAGATTGTTAAATAAACGATGTGATGTCGTGACTTTACACTGAGAATTGGCACAGCCTTTTATATCGATCAGAGACTGTGTTATGCTTATGATATCTTAAAACCTAAACTAGCCCTTAATTCTAAAAACCCGTATATCATGTGCATTGTAATTTATAATAAGTTACCTGACGTTTTCAAAGAAAATAATCTAAGTATATTTAAGAGAAAGACAAAGGAATGGCTTACAGATAAATGTTTTTTATTGTATTCATGACTTTGTAATTTGATTGTTATCAATAACTAGGTACTCAATTTTATTCAATTTTATTAGATGCGACATTATTTTCTTGTACTTATATAAATTAATTTGACCATGTATAAATAACGTAGGTAGTGAAATGTGTGACACCTGGGCCCATATGGTCGCCTTTATCGCGGTGGATAAAGCTTTCGTCACTCTCGCACTTACATACTGGTCAGAACGTGACAGATGTTTTATCTACGCTTATCTACGTCGATAAACACGACCATAATCGGCCCGCTCAAAAGGTAGAGTTTGGTGTTTCCAATATTTGTGCAATATTATAATTGACTTTGTACTGTACCTAAATTCCACACAATAAATGATTTGATTTGATTTGATTTGAAACCTGCCAAGCTCCCGTCGGTAAAGCCGGCTATTAGAGTCATATTTCAATATCATAAATCAGGGGACCATCTGACACAAACTGACCTAGTCTCAAACTAAGCTCAAGACTTGTAATATTGGTACTAGACAACAATAATTATACATATACATATAGAGAAAGAATTACTTACATATTCGTTGGGGATCATCAATTCTCATGTCAGAGGGCACTGCCAAGATGCATTACGCTAACTAGCGTTTCTATTCGATTCGTTTTTAAACCAATCGTGTCACTGGTAGATGACATGATACGAAAAGTCACGTGGTCTACCAGTGACGCGATTGGTTTAAAAACGAAACAAATAGAATTACGTTAGTTAGCGCAATGCATCTTGGCAGGGCCCTCTGGTCATAATTTTTTTTAACGTGTGTCGTATAACACGAGAGGCGAGCCATTTTTGAATCGATTAAAACTCCTTCAAAATAAGTTTGAGAAGGGTTTACCCAGAACAAAACTATCATTATTTTTCACGTAGAACATCTTGTAGCTTTCATTGTTGGATATTGTTTAAATTTAAAAACAACAGTGGTTAACAACCTTTTCAAGTTAAATTATTTTAACGACTATAATATACCACCTATTCGTTGCGGATGGCACGACAGGCGGGTCATAAAATTTTTTAACGAGTCGCGTATGACACGAGAGGCGTGCCATTTTTAAATCGATTAAAATTGTTCCGTTCCGCTGCTGTGAGCGCGCTATAAAGTTGGACTCACAATAGACAAATTTATTTACGCGCGATATATAGCTACTACAATACGGAGCTTGCATTAACATTATATTGAGAAATTATATTAGTAATGTAATAATGATAGCCGTTAAAAGTACATTACTTACTGGAAGATTTATTGTAGGTTTTTTTGGTGAATTTTAATTAAAAGTTACGTAAATGGAAACGTAATTTAAAACACCAATCAGCACGCAGTGACGTCACTCTATAAATCACGGTGAATTCAATATTTTAAAACATCGAAACGTCACAGATTCAGCATCAGGGTGGCCAGTGTACTTAGTCCTGTAGAAAGAGAGGACAATAGAGAGATCTCTTTCAGGACGGGTGCCTGGGGACCGAAGTCCATTGGGATAAATAAAAAAATAAAAAAAATAAAAAAAATCATGTTACAATGTCACACCATTTGACCTAGTCCCAAACTAAGCTCTAGGCTTTTACTATGGGTACTAGACAACAATATAAATTGAAGTTGGAAGTGGTATATAAGTCAACCGACGCGCTTTCTGACGCTGGTGGCGCTGTCGAGTTGGTTATTACAACTTGCCGCTAGATGTCGCTAGGTCGCTACAGTCCTCAGGGTTGACAACACGTTTGCATTTTTTATATTGCAAATCTCTATGTTCACAAATTCCACTTAACATCAGTGGCCTGTTTAATAAAGCTACAAAATTACAACTAACAGGTTACAAGTTTCTATTTGACACAACCTCGACCAAAGACGCCCAGCCATTTGAGCAGTGTTGCCAGTATAGACCTGTAAAATTGTTACTTGTAGCTTTATAAAACGTGCCCCAGGTGGTCTACACCAACTATCATAATCGCCTACTAACTCTAATAAAGTTACGTCGGCAATTGGAACTGATAAGGCGTTATCAGTCCACTCGAGATAGATCGAACCTAGCGTGGCAGCTACGAGTAGCTCACACTTGCACCGTCATGCTAAATCCTTCAGTTGAAGATGACTGAGCAAGTTTTATTTGAAAGGGGTACTGTTTTTACCTGGGCCGGTATTCTAGGCGGTAAAAACCACATCGTTTTTGACCTGCAGGCCTTTCGCATAACTCACTCGCAATCGCGATCGGCTTCAAAACAAAACAATTGGTTTCATTTTGTATGCAGACAAGCCTTCGATTTTCAAAAATGAAAACGATTGCGATTGCGAGTGTTGTTACGCGAAAGGCCTGCTGTTATTGTATTGTCAACGTTTTGATAGCTCTTATTTACCTGACAGTAATGGCGGCAGAGTTAAAAACCATACCATAACAGATCAAAGACAATATGTTTTTTACCGTTTAGAACAGAGGCCCAGTTGGACTTGTAATTGCTAATTAAAGTGTCATCCCATCTTCGAAGTTGTCAGTTAATAGTGAAAAATAAATAGTGATGCGACTTATTAGCGGCCTTTACACGGCACAGTTTGGACCGCGGGAAACGCCACGCGCCATTCCACGCGCCAGTCCGAATCGTAGGTATTTTACTATTTATTTACATTTACACGTACGGTTCGGAGCGAAGATTGGAATGGCGCGTGGCGTTTCCCGCAGTCCGAACTTTACGTTTGCAGGCCGCTATTGAAAGATTAATATTATTATTTATTACTGTAAGACAACAATTAACAACATAAATGTTTTAAAAAACAAAAAACCGCCTTCAAAAACGCAAAAAATAACTTCTTTAAAATTGTAGGCACCAAAGAAGTTATTTTTTGCGTTTTTGAAGGCGGTTTTTTTTTTAAACATTTATTTTATTTTATACTTTTTAGTGATCATAATACGCTGTTACGTAGTCCCACTTCTTAGTTAAAATGAAACTTTAACTTATATCAAGCGTGCCGCAAGCAACGCCGCGGGAAAGTCATAGTCATATTTCAACAAGTAAATATTATTCGTTGTAGGTAGTCGCTCAACTATCTTAATCGAGATATCTTATCGCCACCCTTGAAATCGGTACCATTGAGGAGTTCCGGTGGCCATCTGTGGTCTTCATCATCAGTTTCACCACACCAAATGATACTTTCTGAATGCAAATGCTGGACTTGTTACTAAAAATACTAAAATCGCTATATGTTTGCCTACAATATTTGAGGAGTTCCCTCAATTCCTCACTGATCCCCTCATCAGGTACAGATTTGGTGACAATGGGACCACCTCGGAAGTATACTCTATCAAACCAAAAAAAAAATTTTAAAATCGGTCAACAATTGACGGAGTAATCGGTGAAAATACATTAAAAAAAAAACATACAGTGGAACGTATAACCTCCTCCTTTTTTGAAGTCGGTTAGAAATTGCCTTATTGCTTCACGTACAGATCGTTTTCCGAAAGGAGTTATTGGTATTGTATCATGCCATAGAGAGTTACGCAGGGGTAGTCCAACGGTGTGATATGGATAGTATTTTATAAAACGCTGAAAATTCTTCGTAAGTCAAGTAGAATACCAGTTTACTACACTTAAATCACGGAGAGTCCTTATTTAGATACAACGTGACAGGTTCCATAATTATTATATTATTTTGTATAGAAATGGGACCTAAGAACTTGTGTATCCTTTAAAGTCCAGGGGTTTCAGAGCTATTTTTTACCCGACTGCCAAGAAGGGTAATGTTTTTCGCGCGTATATATGTATGTAATATGTACGTATATATGTATGTAACATTCTTTATTACCTCGTATTATCCAAACGGTTGGACGGCTTTCTAAAATTAAGGTATCGTTGGATACGTCTCGGCAAACCAAGTGTCCTAGGATAATTGACGTCGAAAAAAAACAACATGGCGGATTTTAGGTGCCATAAGGTGCGGTTTGAAATTTTTTTTTTTATCAAATGAATCCAATAGGGTATCAAAATGAATAAATTTAAAAGGCGATTAAAAAAATATACACAACACACAATATGTTTAAATGTAATTTGGTAAAGTAATTATAGGTACTTTAAACTTTAAAGTGTTGAAACTCAAACTATTGGGCGTATACAAAAAGTTACTAATAAACCTGGAACAAAAAAATGCATTATTAATTAATAAAAACTAAAAATTGTGAAATAAATTAAATCATTTAAAAACAAAAAACCCGACTGTAATAAAAAAAACAACTGAAAAGCGAAAAACAAGCTCATTATCTATAGATTTCAGTTATTTTTTTTATTGCAGTCGGGTTTTTTACTTTATTACTTAATGTCGGTAGCTGCGGACAAGATATAAGAATTCGTTTTTATGTTGTATTAGTACTCAAGTCTACATAGTATAAAGTGAAGACGCTTCCGCTGTCTGTTCGCTTAGATCTTTTAAACTACTCAACGGATTTTAATGCAGTTTTCAGCAAGTAATAGAGTGATTCAAGAGAAAGGTTTTTATTTACCATAAGTTCTCGATTATGTATGGGTGTAACGGAAAACTCACATAAACCGAAGCGAAGCGAGGGCGGGTCGCTAGTGTATATTTCCTCAAAATATTTTTCTTTATCGAAATGTTTTCGGCACATTGTTTCCAACTGGTGGAATGTCTTTTTATTCTCCATTCCTTCTTAAGATATTAAAAATGATAGGCCTTCATAAAATGAGGTGACTAAGGCAATACCTTCAGACGCCAAGCAATTTATTTTCCAATTGCGAGACTGGAAAAAATAAATAAATAAGTGGTCTCGCATTTCAAAGAATTGCTAAACCGCTAAGTGAGAAAGTACTGAAACCGTATAATTTTAACGTATTTTACGACGTCCTTAACGTGTAATATAGTATGTTATTGTAACGTCAAAATATGATTATTTCTAACTAACTGACCCATCGGATTTACTCCCGTAATTTTTTTTCCTTGCAACAGCTTCCTTTTTTTCCGTAAAAACGTAAAGATATACGGAATCTGTTTAGCCCTAGTCATGCGCTTACCTTTCGAACACCATTCCATATTTATTTATTTCTCTGATTTATAATTCGCTATTAGTAACAAATATGTTTGCTAAGTAAAGATTTCCATACCTCAATTACCATATAAAATAGTAGATTGTGTCACAAGGGAGCAAAATGACACATTTACGGCGAGGGAGTACATTTAATCCTAAACAAAGCTCAGGATTTTATAATTGAATCCCGGGCGTAGCGAGGGATCCTAAAATAGAATCCTGAGCGTAGTGAGCAATTCAAGTGTTAACGCCCAAGGTGGAAATAATTTTGCTACCGTATGACAAATTCTGCTTTTCACATCACCTATGAGAAAAATAGAAGGTCTTAGTGATGAAACAAATTTAATTATTTACACTCTCTAAAAGTGCTGAAATTATCAAATTTAACAAGAAAATATGTTGTACCTATTTTTCAAACCAACAAAATATCCTTGAACAGAAAAGTGCCACTTTGATCCCTCCTAGCAGGGAAGAATAGTCCCCTTTCCGAATAGGTGATGAGAAAATGGCATTTCCATACCTGGGGAGGAAATTGATTAAACAATTAGCCATTTTCGACTCTTTATTACAGCATTGAATAATCTTATACAACGACACAGCCAATAACCTATTAGATAGATAAAACCCGCGATATAATGATGACCCCTTCTTTCAGAGCTGATATATCTTAAATGTCCTAACCGATTTCGATGAATTTTAGCTAACAACCAACTCTATAAAATTTTCTTTCAAATAAAAAAAAACGCATCCAAATCGATTCACCCGTTTAAGAGCTACAGTACCACAGACAGACACACACACACACAGACATAGCGGTCAAACTTATAACACCCCTCTTTTTGCGTTGGGGGTTAAAAACAAAGATTATTCTTCCTATTTGAGTTTATTCGTTTTTTTATTTATGTCAATAATAAATCGACTCTAATACTTTTTGTATGAACGATCCAAATAAATCCAGTTCGTGCCAACTTTCCTCTTAGTCGAATTGAAAAACAGAGTGTTTAACTAATACTTTCACCCGTATCAGTTGCACCCTCGAACTACAAGTATGCATAAATAAACGCATTTCCTGGCGCTCGTGCAGCGTTTATGGCAATGGGCCAACGTACCGACGGAGTTATGCGTAAGAGTGAGATACAAGAATATGTTGCTCGCTCTAGGGTGTAAATGTGTCTCATACGCTCGCCTATAATGGGCAATCGTGTAGAGGGGCCATTAAGGTTGGCGCATAACCGCACGGCACCGGATAAGCTCAAAGTGAGACATTAAAAAGTGAGCTTTGTTTTGTGTTAGTACGATACATTTTTCAGTGAACGACGCGAGATACTAACACAATAGGAGTGTGTCATGGGTAAAAAAAAACTAATTAGTCCGTCAGTAAGATTATCAAAAAAGATTGAACATGTATTTTTGGCTTTATCAAATCAATCAAAATTGACAATAATAACGCGCATCAAAGTTCGGGAGTGGGGGCTCATGACGTCACAACGTGGTATAAAGTGTGCCACGGCGTGACTTTATCTTCGTACGTTTTTGTTTTTGAAAAAAATATGTGTTTCAAATTTTTTAATACTTTAAATAACGGACTAATTAGATTTTTTTTAGGATTCAAAGCTTTTCAATGTCTAACTTCGAGCTGATCGGTTGCCGAGCGGTTATGTCTGCGCGTACCTTAAATACCTCAGCATGCAATTAATCACTTTCATCCCTTGGTCAACAATGTACTATTTAATCGTCGACAGCTCGCTTTGTTGTTCACGAACATTGACGTGACCTGACAACGTCTATTTCAGTGGCGGGAGTTGAAAACTATATAATTATAAGTTTGACGGTATTTGAAGCGATATCCGTGTGGCCACAGTATAATGTCGATACATTTTAGCGTTTTCCGGACAGCGTAAACATACTTAAAAACCACTCAAGTGCGAGCCGGAATCGCGCCCCGAGGGTTCCGTAGCGCCAAACAGTCGGTTTTACTATATTCCGATTGGATTTCAAATCGAATCGGCACGAGCCCAACTCACACCTGACCATTTTTTTTCAGGGTTTGTTTATAGAACTATAATCATACCAAATTTGACGCTTGTATGTTTTACCGTTTTTACGAAACAACAACAATTTAAAAACGTTGAAAAAAAATGTTGTATGGGGACCCTTTTATTATGTTACTTTGTTTAAAAAAAAACAGTAAATCAACAATAACATAAATATTTAATCAACATAATATTTACAGAATTCAACATTAATACAATTAAACATTAAAACTTAACGTATTTATTATTTATATTTATTTATTAATCACCACTATAATAAAATAAATGTTTAAAAAAACAAAAACCCGCCTTCAAAAATGCAAAAAATAACTTCTTTTAAAATGGTAGGTCAGTCCAACTGCATTCGGCTTTTGGTTTAAAATATTGTGGGACGCCGACTTCAGTTGGACTGACCTACCATTTTAAAAGAAGTTATTTTTTGCATTTTTGAAGGCGGGTTTTTGTTTTTTTAAACATTTATTTTATTTTATACTTTTTAGTGATCCTATTTATGCTGTTACGTAGCTCCACTTCTAAATATTAATGAGAAACTATAGAACATTTCAAGCTCGCCGCAGACAACGCCGCCGGAATGTCATAGTCATATTTAAACCTAAATATGCTTCGTCATAGTCACTCAACTACCTTAATCGAAATATCTTATCGCCACCCTTGAAATAGGTATCGTTAAGGAGTTCCGGTGGCCATCTGTGGTCTTCATCATCAGTTCCACTTCACCATATAGTACTTTTCAAAAACAAATGCACGAGCTACAGTGAAAAATATCGAAATCGCTATAGGTGTGCCTATAATATTTGAGGAGTTCTCTTGATTTCTCCAAGATCCCATCATCAGATCCTAACTTGTTGACAATGGGACCAACTAGAAAGTATACTCATTCAAACAACGAAAAAAATTTTCAAATCCGTCCAAAGGTCTTCGAGTAATCGGGGAACATACATAAAAAAAATAAAAAAAATCCCGATGAATTGAGAACCTCCTCATTTTTTTGAAGTCGGTTAAAAAGAACACCCCCCTCTAGCGGGTCCAGATTTTTGTGGCGCTTGCAGTGGAGACGATGGCACCTTGGTCAGCTGATATGAAAAGCTTTGTCATCCCCGCTCATAGACTCCTCCGGAGATCCTAGAGCTGGTGCTTACCTCTCCCAAAGGATTGGGCTAGCTATCCAGAGAGGTAATGCAGTAAATCAACTGTTAAAACAGATATTCTGAAAAAAATCAACCCTCTATCTATTACGGTTCAAAAGATACAGCTCTTTAAATAAAGGACGGACGGACGGACAGCGTAGGCGTACTAACAAGGTCCTAAATGATCAATCAAAATGAAAAATGATGAAAGAAACCTAAAGATGATTTTTAAATCCCTATTCAATGATACCCCACTTGTCATAATTGGTCGACTTTATTTTTAATTTGCACAATATGGCGTCTGGTTGCCGCCATATTGAATTTTGATTACTGTCATATCTTCAGTGACGCTCACCAGATTAAGACAAATCGATTGACATAAGAATCATCAAAATCGGACAACGGGTTTAGTTTATATAGTGCCACAAAGGAACAAACATATATAGGTTGTGAAACACATTACCCTCCTCCTTCGGCAGTCGGGTAAAAAAGGTAAAATTGGATACGATGGTACAGTCGCCCAAAAATGTGGTCTACCACTCTACAGTTGAAGTTCATTTGCACATCATGATACAACAAGGTCGATTTTCCCTTGCAATATTATGACCTTGACCGACCGTACGTCTGTGCTGGATCCGTCTGGATCTACCACCACCTACCAGCAGTGTTTGCATTGTGTTCCGGTGTGGGGATTAGACAACCAGTAAAATAATTAGCATAGAGGCAATCTTAAACCTAGCTTATAACAGTATGACAATAGAAATGACATAAACCCTTTTAATTACAGTACAATACACTATATTGTACACCAAATAAAAACATTAACAACAGGCTTATCGCTGATTAGCGATCTCTTCCAGCCTACGAAGGGATCTGGTGTTAAATTAAAACTTTTTACACAGCAGGTGATGCAGACTTCTCACGAAGAAAGTTAGTTATTAAACGTGAATATTATAACAATTGCAATAAGTAATAAACAATTTATTTTATTGTTGTTATACAACAATGATACAACTTAAAAGACTAAAAAAAACTGACAAAGTTATTTGATAATGCATCAGATTTTCAAGGTCTAGTAACCAGTAAAAAATGGCATAGCGACCAATTCTCTTTCTTAAATCACTTTCCTCCGTAATCACGTTAAACCCGCTGGGGTGACGGCACCAAATGTTGGACACTTTTAGCTGAAAGCACCAATAATGGGCCAATGGGTAACAATGGGCCTTATAAGGAAGCTCAAAGTCACTCAGAGGGCTATGGAGAGGGCTATGCTCGGAGTTTCTCTGCGTGATAGAATCAGAAATGATGATATCCGCAGAAGAACTAAGGTTACCGACGTAGCCCGAAGAATAGCCAAACCTAAGTGGCAGTGGGCGGGGCACATTGCTCGCAGGACTGATGGGCAATGGGGTCAGAAGGTTCTTGAGTGGCGTCCGCGGACCGGGAGACGAGCTGTAGGTAGGCCTCCAACAAGAGGAGTGACGACCTAGTAAAGATCGCGGGAACGTGGTGGTTGCGAAAGGCACAAGACCGCTCTGAGTGGAGAGCCTTGGGGGAGGCCTATGTCCAGCAGTGGACGTATTTCGGCTGACATGATGATGATGATGATGAAGAACAATAATGGACACTTAACTCTTAATTAATAGATCATAATGGTAAAAATTGAATGTCTCAAAATTAATTAATAAACTTTATCTTGAGTACCATAAGAATCAAGTATCCATTATGTATTAGTCCTTGTTCGTTACTGGTTCCTTCACCGTATTTAACTTTGGAATTCCATAATTACTCTTATTAGGTAAAGTCACCAGTGATCCCCCAGACACCTGTAGTCGGCCTCTGCCTATACTTTGTATGAGTGGGAAGAGTACGAAATATATATTTCCCACTCTTCGCACGCATATAAGGTCGACTACTCGTCTCTGGCTGACCACTGGTGACTTTACCCTACGGGTTATTTTTATTTTGTAAAATAAGCGAAATAACTCAAACAAAATCTTGTTCAACAAACGCAAGATACTAAACAAACCAATATGGAAACGATCGCGATGTCTATGATATGACAAAGTGGAATAAAACACCTGATGGATGGGTGACATACAACAGAGCGCGTTCAACTTTGCTAATATTTTTATACCAGGCGTGTTGATAGTTTTTATTTTCATTCCATTTCTGTTATTGTTATTGTTAAACCAATAGGGCGTTAGAAGTGATTATAAGTTTTTTGATGTGCCAGCAAAGTCTAAATACCAACCTATCTATAAAATTGAAAGTTATTTCAAAGTTATTTTAATTAAAGAGGGGAAATGGCTTAATGTTACCTAATGTTACTTAACTTTTACGCGTTCGTGACCTAAAAAGGAAACATGGTGGTTCACACAATGGGGGAGAACGCCTCATTGGTAACGTATTACTGACACTATACTCACTGTTATCACCTTATGTTTTTTTTACTGTATGTAGAGAGTATACAGCACTATTTTTGTTTATCACGTTTATTAGTGGTTGTATTCGTAGTATAAAACGTTAGTTTAGTAACATTTCATTTAAGTAAATAGTCATTTATCAACAAAAGATTAATTTTTTTTATAGTAAATCTTTAGTTACCTATTAAAATTGTTTGTTTTTTGATCAAAAACTTACAAGCTCTTCTACATATTGCAAAATAGTTAGTCTCTATATTAGTTTTAAAACTATCCTAAATCGATTTAAAAAAGAACATACCGATCCACCACTGACATCGGCTGCCATCCGCGAGTCATACCACGTCACCCAATCACAAGCACTGGCTCCCGAGAATGGCGTCCGAAATACGTCCCATTGGCCAACAACGGTCACATTTGAATTTTGAAAAACGAATGTTTTTGTTTATATTTGGAACGCGAGACGTCTGTTCTGGCGTTGGGCTTGGGGGAGACTGGGTGCGCGCGCCGGTACGGTTGCCATGGTTACGTGGCTATCGCGTTAATAGTCTGGATGTAATTCTGACTGAAATTGTTGAGCCACCTTAGAACCTTTTAGTAGTAAGTCAATAAGTATTTCGGTCGGTTTTTCTTGTAATTTGATGTAGCGTTATTGTGACAAGGTTCTAAAGTGGGTCGTAGTTACCCGACGAAAATGATAATGTTTTTCGCGTCTACATATATGTATGTATCCATGATTCTTCGTGACCTCCTGTAGGCTAAATGGCTTTTAAAATGCGAGGTGGTTACTATTACAAGGTTATGTTTCAGTCACCAACTGTTTCGTTTGTCCGAAATTTCATTAATTAGAAAAACATATTTTTCTGAAACCTGAAACTTTCCAGGATTATTGTAAATCAAACTTACCCTACAGGTTCTGTACGCTTATCTGCTTAAACATTTTTTAAAGTTCTAATATTTAGAAAAAAAAATGTTTCATTAGTCCGAAAATGTATAAGTTAGTTTTATAAATTTTCGGATTAATGAAACAATTGGGAAACAAAACTTCGAAATTGCGATAGGATATCATGCGGGACATCGTTGAATGAGTCTTTATAACTACATAATTATACTATAGACTACAGGTGACAACCTTCAACCTTCGAGTTCTGATGCTGTAGAGGTACTGTATACTTGTACCGCGGGGTTTAAGGTTTTGTTAACATTAATATCGTGTTGGACATCTCAGTTCACCTTTGTATATTCATGTTTGTATATTGAGTATGTTTGTACATAATTATGTACAAAGTTAAATAAAGCATTGGCTTTCTGCGACAAAAGTCTATATTTTACCAACTACACTCACGAGAAAAATGACGGACTATCATTTTACTTAAATTGCTCACAGAGAACTCCGTTAATGTTGCTCGCCAGTGTACAGACGAGTTCAAACATATGCATACACTTTTGCACCTTATTCCTGTACTACAAAATAATAGGTTCCTGCAAAATTAAAAACTTATTAGCGCTGAAAGGGTTCACCACGTAAGGATCAGTGTGTAATAGGATGTACATAATCAAGGCAATTTAATTTGAACTGTGTTGCAATGGGAATAAGGTGCATTTTCCTTTGTCCATAAACTGAAAATGGCATTATCGAACAAACGTAATTGAACTTTATGGCCTTGACGGTAGATTCAAAGTCCCACTCACAAAAAACTACCTGTTTGTAGTATAGTATGGTTGGCCTAACGAAGTTAAATTTCTTTCTAAAGTCGTGCTTAACTTTTTAAAGACTTAATTTGAAGACCGCAAATGTTTTGCCAACCGTGTGGACGATGGAATAGTCACGTCACCAGGTGTCTTATGCCCACACTGCTTGGCGGTAGGTTTAAAGGAAATGACGGTGGTAGCGATCCGGACGGACCCTGCACAAGGTCCTACCACCACTAATTAGAAAAGTCATTCGTCTGTGGCCCTTTAGGAGTTTCTGTTACCTATTGATGTGCGAGCGCTAGGGTTACATTTATGCGCGTCGCTCGATACTTAATATGCACGCGACCAAACCAGGCAACGGCGTGGCCCTAACTAAACCGGCTTGGTGCGCCCTGCTGACTTTGCTTGTGGTGGCCCGCGGCCCGAACGGTCGAATACCTTTGTTTGAAGAATTACTACTATTTTTAATGTGACTTAGCTTAAGATAAGGTGGGGCAATTGCGTCTACGGAGCAAGTCCGTCTAACCAACAATATCTCCTTAAAAGTATACGGTTTGTCGCACTTACCCCGTTGATGCTCTTACCCCACCTGACGAGGCAAGTGCGTCTACGGAGCAAATCCGTCTAACCAACAATATCTCCTATAAAATATATGATTTGCCGCACTTACCCCGTTGACGCTCTTACCCCACCTGACCTTACCACCTCTTCTATGCGTACTATGTGTGCTATGACGTTATTGTACTACTGTGTACAAATCATCAAACATCTACAAACCCTCATAAACCTTCACATTTACATTACAAAACAGATATTAGGGAGTTTGTATTCACAAACGAGCGTTTTGTAAAACAAAAAGCAAAACATGAAAGAAATGTGAAGGCGGTCACCCATCCAATTACTGGCACGAGTAAACATTGCTTAACCTGCGCAATCGACTATCCCGCGCGCTCGCCGCCGAGCCATCCGGATTGCAAGTCTTGGAACCGCTAAGACGTGCACAGGGTGATTTATTTTATTTTATACTTTACTTTGAAACACTGTTGAGGTTCTTGCGGGATTTCTTCTTGGGAAGCGCGGCTTACAAACTGAATAAACAACTTTATCTTTTTTCTATGTTAACATTTCTGTTTGCATTGTACTTAGGCTTGACTTTTTATGGATGGAAAAGGAAAACGAGCACACAGGGTACCCGGTGGTAAGTGGACACTGAAGCTCATCGAAATTTTCAATCACAAGACTGAAATCCTACGGTGACAACCTTTACACAGAAAATGCTTTGCCAACCCTTTGAACTTCTTAATATCTGCCAAGTTAAGATCCGGACAGCGAGAGGGACGGAGGTATGTCCCTGTCACTGTCCGGAATTATGCAGATTTTGACAGTTAACACGGCCTCGGATCGGACAGCTGATGGATATAGGATCAACCTTGACCTTTTAAGCGATACAGGGTGAGGTAAAATTGGACAGCGACCACTTATAATTAGTTCACCCATAAGCCATAAAACCATATTATTTTTGTCGTGTTATCATATTGTCAACGTTACGATAGCTCTTAATGAATTCTCAGTAATTAAGTTCTCATTTTTAATTCTATTTTAAGTAAGGCCGGCCAGTTTAGAGCAGACCCTTGTTGGTTCTGAACTCCTGGTAATAGGGTGACTACACGCCCTCACCTGAATGATTGCAAATAATAATAATAATAATAATAATAATAATAAAATCTGTTTATTTCAATTTTCTGTTATGTTTACAATTTTTACTTAGCTAAAATCTTTATTAATTTAAGATTATTTGGCTAAGTTAGTGAGGACACTTTTTATAAGAATTATTAGACATAAGAAATCTCTTAACAATGTTTTTGGTAGACCCCGGTTTAGCCTCTATGCGTTCTATTACATGTTTAGGGAAACTATTTAAAATATGAGGTAGGAAGTTTGACCAAATTCTAAAGCCATAAAGGTTATTACTTCTTGGGGTGATAAATAATTTTCCTTCTTTTAGATTTCGCAATCTATCAGATCTTCTATATTTAACTAATTCCCCCATAACATCTCTGTATTCCAGTATCATAGCTAGCTTCACCTTATCAAACACACTCAGCACTCTACAGTATTCAAATAATCTGTCATAGTTGTGTCGATGTTGGTATTTGACTTTTAGTGGAACAATCGCTTTTAACATTCTTATTTGAATACTGTAGATGCGCTGTAGATAAGTTTTATAAGTTCTTCCATAACATGAGATCCCATAACCTATTATCGAATATAGACCAGTTTGATGAACTAGGGTGTGAATTTACTGATGTGCCAAAGGAAACTTTCCAAAATTGCGGAAAGTTTCATGTAGGAAATTTTCGGAAACTTCTCACAATTTTTTTGGGGATTGAAACTTTCCGTTTCTTAAATTTAAATTTCCTATATTTCTAGTGATAGTTTCCGGAAATTTCTTAGAACATTTCCAACTTTTTGGAAACTTTCCGCAACTTGCCACATCAGTAGGTGTGATTCTCTCAAAAACGCGGTCTGACGAACGAACGAGTGAATGTCGCAGCGGCGAGTTTCAGTAGTCCCGTCACAGCGAACAAAACACATTTTAACGCGTGCATTGTCAATTAGGCAGCCTTATACGTGCGATCTTATCGACAGAAGCCATGCTGCCAAATTGAAAATGCACGCGCTAAAATGTGTTTTGTTCGCACGGGACTACTTAAAATCGCCTCTGCGACATTCAGTTCGTTCGTCCGACCGCCTTTTTAAGAGAATCAAACCCCAGTATTCCCTCAAGAAAGCTGGACTTGGCAGTGGTAATGGCGGCTGAGTTGTTTGTTATATTTGTTAACAAAACGATAGCACGTCAAATGCAATATGGTTTTAGCGAATAGAATAGAGACCCTGAGGGCTCAGACAAGATGCACTACGCTAACTAACGTTTCTATTCGATTCGTTTTTAAACCAATCGCGTCACTGGTAGACCACGTGACTTTTCGTATCACGTCATCTTCCAGTGACGCGATTGGTTTAAAAACGAATCGAATAGAAACGTTAGTTAGCGTAGTGCATCTTGTCTGAGCCCTCTGTTTTTGTACAAACGATTCCGTGACAGTTTTGCGATGTAGAAATCTCTTGTATTTACTCAACTACTTAGGTAGAACCAAGTTTCATGAAGATCACATAAAAATACTCGAGTTCCAGTACAACATATAAACATATTCATGCCGCTCGGTCCCAGTTGACTCTACATCACTTCGTTCGGTCGACAAATATTTTTTTACATAAAATTCGTTCATACTTGTTGTTTTTCGAGATAGTTTTTGTGTTTCTAGTAACGATGTCGAAACCCAACACTGAGCATGGCCCGACATGCTCGGTTCTTTTTGTGTTTTAGTCTAGCTTTTTTATTTAGAAATTAAGTAGTTAATACATACATACACTAACGCCTTCAATCCCAGAGTGGGGTAGGCAGAGTAACCAACAACTCTAAAAACTTCTTGTTAATTATGTAACCACATTTTGCACAAAAAGGCTAGATGTTTACCAGTGTACCTACGCAACCGATGGTCTAAGATCCGAATAGGAGAAGATTTGGACCGGGCTGTTTATTCGATGAAAAGTATTTTGTTTCTAATTTAATACGCTAAATAATATGTGGCGAATAGGTAGGCTGAAAAATTTCAATCCAGTAAATTTTTTTAATGATATAATTAAAAAATTTTTTTTTTTTAAATTGCAAATGTTTGTTTAATAGACAAATTACATACTAATCGATAGTATGAAGTCTATAGAATATGCAAACGTTAGGTTTGGTGCAAATTACTAGTAAGTACCGACTTACCTGTTTATGCCTACCCAATAGCTTCACGAGAAAAAAATAGTCAAACTAACGTTTGCATATTCTATAGGCTTCATACTTTCGATTGGTATGTAATTAGCTAGTGTATTTTTTTAAAACGAAGTTAATTTTTAATTTTTTTTATTAATTATATACTGGACTGAAATTTTTCAGCCTACCAGGTTGCAAGCCAATCGCCTTACAATATTACAAGACTTTATTCCCTCAGTCGCCTCCTACGACTTCCACGGGAAGACATGGAGCGGCACAATTCTAAGCCGGCAACCACCCGGCCCAGTAATTAATTATTATTCTTAAACATTATTTTTGACAACTATAACACTTTTAATCAACACAAATGTGGCATTTAATCATATGCAGCTTTTTATAAGATCTATGATAAAACCAGCACTGGAAATGAAGCCTGACGTATTTCAAAAACGGGCGGAAAAAACGTCGCTTTGTGTAGTTCTGACATTCGGCCGACCACAAAGAGATACGAGCGGCCTCGGGACGGCGGGATGTTTTTATTCTAAAAGATAAAGGGATGAGGGAAAATCGCTATCAACGGTGAGCGGGTTATATTTGGGTTTTTATATTTATTATCATACTAGCTGTTTTTCGCGACTCCGTCCACGTATAATTCGTTTAATACGAGTAAACATGTATTGTCGATTTTATAGTTTGTACAATATTGCACCGCCTACAAAAAATCTGATTTGCCCAAAGGTCAACTGGTAGAGAATGTTATTAGGCATTAAGTTGACCTTTTGTACTCAAATTTGTATTTTCGTGCAATAAAAAATAAATAAATTAAAAAACCTCTAAGTATGTCCTTTCTCAGGGATCAAGCTATCTCCATACTAGAAAATTCAAATAACTGGTTATAACCGGTTTTAACCGGTTAAACTGCATTCCCTACTCCATACCATATTAAATTAAAATCAGTTCAGTGGTTTAGTCATGAAAGCTTAACAAACAGACAAACTTACTTTCATATAATATTAGTATGGATTTGTTATAGAAATGACAAAAGCAGAGAAAACATTGCGATGGTTTTGCTGATAAATTATAATCTGAGGCAATACACATTATACGAAATAACGAATGAAAATACAAAATTACGGAAATATCTGATCAGCTGTCAATTAAATTAATGTTTTTTTTCTCTGTCGTATAGAAGCTAAAATTGACATGTAAAGCTAATTGGCCTATCAATGGGACCAGCGATATGTCACCGGATAGGTAAAACTAATACTACAGCAGGTAGTTCGAAATGTTTGTGTGAAATTTTTTATCGCCATGCAAAGACAGCGGTGTTTCAAAGTAATTAACATCGTCCATGTAGGCGTGTATGTATTTTTTTTTAGTTTGAGCACACACGGCATAATACACTTACAAATAAATACACTTTGAGTAAACCTTAACCAACAAAGTTGCCACTAGTTACAATATCATTCAAATATTTCTCACAATTATTTGAGGTTTCCCGCTACACAAAATCGTTGTAGAGGTGTACACTCATCATTTGGCATAATCATCAGTATACTTTTCAGGATTGTTATAAAATAAACCTAACCTAACCTAATGGGTTCTATGCAATGATATTTTGAATAATGATGATTCTGCCAAATGATAATTATGCCAATTGATGAGTATGATTATGCCAAAAAAAGTTATGCCAGATGACGGGTACCCCATTGTAATATTGAAAATGATATCCAATGATATTTATGCTTATTGTTATTGGTTTCTAGGCCAGTGTTCATACTTTTCTGCTCACTTTTCTGCCCATTCTCCTTTTGAGCGTCTGTTTTGGGACATGTTTGTAGGTGGTAGTTTGACGCCTCTCCCAAAACATAGTACCTAGTTATAACTAATATTTAGTAAACTCTAGCTCGATTTAACATTGCGCTTCAGCCCTTCCCTCCTACAGCTGGGACACGTCTATTTATATGTGACTTCTACCC
The DNA here is from genome assembly GCA_946894065.1 of Acleris literana. Classification (NCBI taxonomy): domain Eukaryota; kingdom Metazoa; phylum Arthropoda; class Insecta; order Lepidoptera; family Tortricidae; genus Acleris; species Acleris literana. The sequence goes on along the minus strand of OX335687.1, from coordinate 17,104,871 downwards.
CCATCTGACCTTTCAGGGGGTATTTTTTTTAACCGTTAATCGTCCTTCGTTTTATCCAAGGTCTTATCTTTTTTTATACAATAACTTAATTAGCATGTGTAACTTTTTAGCTAAGCTGGACCCTGTTCAAAGTTCTACCAGGGAACACCCAAAAAAACCGTTTTTTTTTCGAATATTTATTCGTCCAAATATTCATTTTTCCGAAAGGTATGTTGTGGTGTATTTTAAATTTAATGTATAATATAATTATTATACGTAGGTTAGGTTAGGTTTGATTAACAAGCAATGTGAAAAAAATAAAGGCTTATATTAACAAATTGCATTCACAATTATGAAAATTCGGGATTGTGATCAATTCGGAATTATGAATCTTCGGATTAATGTAGAGTACCCGGTTCTGCCACCACGAAACGACACACCACGTGCACAAACCATGTAGATTTGCGTTGGTGACCATTTTTTACCATTCGTCATTGCACCCACGGTCGGTGCCGTCACGGAATATCATCGATCCTTCACGGATGACGATCAATCAATCGATTGGTATTAAAAAGGTGCGGAAAAAGTTGTCAAGGAGTTAATTATTATCTATTAAGTTATATGTAATCGTTGGTAGAAAGTAAACAATGTGTAGAACATTATTATAAATAAATAAAAATGAACACAGTGTTTGTATGATAATGATAGAAGAAAAATGAAAAATCCCTCGTGTGGTTGCCGAGTCCCTCGTGTGGTTGCCGAGTTAGAATAGAGCCACTCCATGTCTTCCCGTGGATGTCGACTAAGGGAATAAAGGCTTGTAGTACTGTTAGGCGATGGGCTTGCAACCTGTCACTAATACGCTGGTAAACATCTTAGCCTAATTGTGCAAATTATGGTTATAGAATTATCAACAAGTTTTTAGAGATGTTTGTAATTCTGTAGCTCTGCCTACCCCACTCTGGGAACGAAGGCGTGAGATTATGTATGTATGTATGTAAAAATTAAAAATCCACCGGGAAAGTCGGAAATTTGCATCAGGGGCAAAACGGCTGGCAGCCAGCTAGGAAATAAATAAATCCTACTAATATTATAAATGCGAAAGTTTGTGTGTGTATGTGTGTTAGTTTGTTACTCCTTCACGCTGTAATAGCTGAACGGATTTGGATGAAATTTGAAATGGAGATAGCTTATACCTTGGATTAACACATAGGGTACTTTTTATCCCGGAAAATTAAAACGTTAATGAGGGAATAACGATAATCGAAATCTACGCGGAAAAAATCGCGGGCAAAAGCTAGCTAGTGTATAATAAATACATTTTAGTTTATGTACTGGTGTGACAGAAATATCACAGAAACCGAAGCGAAGCGAGGGCGGGTCGCTAGTAAATCATAAATAAATAAATAGGCGAATTACGAACCCGAAGCACGTTACAAAAGTGTCACAATAGATCATGTATTATAATAACTTTTATCACTACGTGAGTGCAATAAAACATTTTGTTTTTGAATTTGGTCGAAGCGGCACACAAGGCCCAACTCAACCGTGAAAAAAAAACTAATTCGATGGTGGTAGTGGAGGACCCTGTATAGCCTCGTACATAATACGGCCATTGCAATAAAGATCTATTGCAAAGGAGATAAAGTAGAATTTCCCTTGTTTTTATGACTGACAATGAAAATAGAAAATTGACTTTATTGCAATCACAATAGGTTCATTTTCCTTTGGCAAATTTCGTTGTATGGTGGGTCTTAGAAGGATAGAGTCCGTTCAGTACCCTTACCATGCATTACAATTACCGTACTCGCTAGCGAGTCGATGTTCTGTCCGTCGCAATGTACATATGAATAGTGTAGGTACCCTTACTATGTTAGTTAGTTACAATTAGATACTCGCTAGCGAGTCGAAGCTCTGTCCCTCGCAGACCTCGCAGTATTCTTATAGAGTGCGAGGGACAGAGCATTCGACTCGCTAGCGAGGACGGTAATTGTAACTCATGGTAAGGGTACAGCGCCTCTATTCAACACGGTAAAAAAATTATCGCATTTGATCTGAGGGCCCTGCCAAGATGTATTACGCTAACTAGCGTTTCTATTCGATTCGTTTTTAAACCAATCGGGTCACTGGTATATGACGTGATACGAAAACTCACGTGATCTACCAGTGACGCGATTGGTTTAAAAACGAAACGAATAGAAACGCTAGTTAGCGCAATGCATCTTGGCAGGGCCCTCTGTTATCGTATTGTCAACGTTTTGATAGCTCTTATTTTCTTGACAGTAATGGCGGCTGACGTCATAACAATACCATAACAGGCAAACTACGATATCGTTTTTACCGCCTAGAATAGAGGCGCTGTTCTCGTAAAAACTTTTTATTGAACGGTTGATCGAGCGAACGAAGTCATACCAGTAGTTATGGATTAGTCAACCAACTGATATAAGGCAGTCTCAATTTGTTGCTATACTTAAATCTAGGCTGAAGAAGTAACTATGGGTTGACTCTTGTTCCTGACCCAAGATTAAAACTATGTCTTTTCTACTCTTGACATTTATTTGACAACGCGCTGGCCTAGTTGGTAGTGACCCCGCCTACGAAGCTAGCGGTCCTGGGTTCAAATCCCGGTAAGGGCAGATATTTGTGTGATGTGCGCGAATATTTTGTTCCTGAGTCAGGGATGTTTTCTATGTATTTAAGTATATATTTCTCTATGTATGTATTTATATCGTTGTCTAGTACCCATAGTACAAGCCTAGAGCTAAGTTTGGGACTAGGTCAATTGGTGTGGAATTATCCCCTGATATTATTATTATATTAGCTTTATTTATTTATTTCGTAATGTATTTCATTATAAGTAAACTGTTAAATATTCGTTTATTTATCCTATTTAATATATTTATGTACATATATCTACGTATTTCTTTGCGACGGCTATTTTTATTTGAATTCTACTTCATCGAACGCGGCAAGAAAATGCCTTTTCATTAGGTAAATTAAAATTCTGCGTACGTTCGTTCATCGATGTTTCGATAAAATAGGTACCCCCTCTGGGCAGCTATCTTTGTTCAGTTTTCATAGCAAAGTACATTTAATGGTTGGCAGAAAAAAGCAATACAATGTAAATATTAAATATATCTTTTACTAAAATAAATCTTTAGAATTACCTCTACCTTGTTCGGCCTTTTATATTTTTGAAACGATTTTAAATAATAAGGTACATATTGTTTCTCCATGCCTAGTAGGTGCCCCAGTGATTGTTGTTCACTTCGTAGGGAGAAAACAACTTTATTTATATGATTACCTACGAAGACAGTTGATTAAAAAAAACGAGCAAATAGGTTTAAAAACTTCGCTGATTCGTACAATTATAATAATGTAAGATACCACTAAAAAACTTCTGAAATAAAACATGAAATTAACGTACTTTCGTGACATGGACTTAAGGGAAAATATATATCTCCGAAACTAATAAAAATCGCTCAATATACATAGGGGTTAAATCGATAGGTTTTTAGCTGCTCTATCTGTCTGTATAGAGAAATCCAATACTCAGAAACAAGTACTCGAGCTCATCACAAAAAAAATTACCCATACCGGGAATGAACCCGGTACCGCTAGCTTCATAAGCAAGGTCACTACTAACTGGACTAACACGACATCGAACGCGTCCTTTATTTTTGCGACCATACTTTGTTATGGAAATCTCGTTGATAACGATCACTACCTCTGCCTCCGCTAACCGCGTCGTACTCGTCCATTCCATAAAGTATTATAATAGTTTGCTGGTTCGGTGATTCAGGATCTTAATTCAATTAAAAAAACTAAGGACAATATTAAAACACGCATAAAGAATACCGACATCCTGGTGCAAGCCTACGACGTTACTCACAACCTGACTCATTCAAACTTATAAGAAACCAGAACCGACGTTAAACCAAATAGTATTATTGTGATACTTGCTCAGTTACAGTGAAATTGTTTAATTTATCGAGTAATGATAAAAAGCCCGCAGTTTTTGTGACAGTTTGGGTGATAATTGGATTTAGTTAAATTTAGCGGTTTGTGGGAGCTACACGCAGTTTGAACATGGATTTAAAGGCGTTTTTGTCGATGGTGAGTTTTTGCTATATTTTAATTAAATTTGTATTTAACAAACATTTAATCTAGTAGCCACACTCAGAGTTAGTCAGTCGTAGTCAGAATTAATGACGATGAACTTGTTCCTTAGTGATGAATTTTCATACATACTTTGTTTTTTTTAACTTTGAGAAAGGAATGAGATTATTGTCCGAGTACGGCGGTAAGACAATTTTCTTTCATAAAACAGAATACTTCACTTGACGATGAGAAATGTAAATTAACCTTGAATAATTATTATATTATTTAATTTCACAAATAACGTGCAAGGAAAAAAAAAATACATATAAGTATTTAACTCTATGATCGGTTTCAATTTTAATGTGCAAAGATGTAAACTTTTGAAGATCGTGTGTGGTTTTATTAATGATTTATACACTTGATTATCACTTTCATATTAAGTTTAAGATTGAATAACTATGAATTAACGTTTTTTTAGTCAAAACACGTTCGGTGAAAATTTGAGGTAATGTGTCAAACGGTACTGACTTGTTTACATTTTTGGCGATTTCAACTGACACCTACTATAGTAATGTACGTTAAACTATTAGCCAAATTCGGCTGTTAAACGTGACGGCTCTTCGCATTTTCACACATCTAAATTGGACTTAAGATTAAAAACAAAATTATTGACTATTTTTTTACACGACTGCCCAAAAAAAGGAGTGTAATGTTTTGTGTTTGTATGTACGGTTCTTTATTCCACCATAACTTCTAAACACCTGAGCCGAGTTAGTTGTGTGTGGTATCTATAGAATCCTTTCACCATCCCGGGTGACATAGGATACCTAAACTGTTAAAATTGAAATAACAACAATGGCAACATGACAATTATTAACATAACTATATCGACGACAATTTAAAAAAATGCAATCGGGTTTTTAAAGGTTGCTTTTAATTTTTACTATTACCTATTAAAGTCAGCTAACTTTCATGATTGCTTTACTTTCTTTACATTATTTATTTATTTGAAATTTTGCTTTTTAAATGTTTTGAACTTTACTTATTTTAAGTTTCAGTCGTATTAGTTTCTAGGCATTTAAGAAAACAAAACATTTGGGAATTTTAATAATTAATTAGCTGTGGTAACCTATAAATCCTATAATTAGATAAGCATCCTGTTTATCACTAGCCTAAGATTCCATTTATTGTAAAGATGTGTTATCTGTTAGTAATCCTTAAATTAATAAATAAACTGATAGAAACATAGTCACTATACGACTCAGACAATTTGAGATTTAGGCATTATCAAATTCAGTTATAGACCTGTTCCCATGACGGATACATAACTGGGTCAAAATCTTTTTCGATGCATTGAAATTTGTCCCCGGGAAATGTGACAGAGTGGTTGTTTTTGTAGGAAGTAATATTTTATTTGGTTTGACGATGTTTGACAATACTGTGCTGATTCAAATAAAATAAACATTTATTTAGATTAAAAAAAACATTACTACAAAAGAAAAAAATTACGATCGTGACAGAGTGGAAAATTTCAGTGCATCGAAAAAGATTTTGACCCAACTTTTGTTACAAAAACTTTTGTCACTAAATGCATCAAAAATTAATCATTGGTTATTTCAAAGATGGCTCCTGAATCTAATCTACGAGTATACCCTTGCAATATAATAATCACATATACAGTTTAAAAAATAATATCATAAATATCACGGGACGATCTCACACAAATTGACCTAGTCCCAAACTAAGCTCTAGGCTTGTACTAGGTACTAGACAACGATATAAATACTTATATAGAGAAATAAATACTTAAATACATAGAAAACATCCAAGACTCAGAAACAAATACTCGTGCTCATCACACAACTATTTGCCCATACCGGGAATCGAACCCGGAACCGCTAGCTTCGTAGGCAGGGTCACTACCAAGTAGGCTATCGCGTCGTCAAAACTAAACTAAAAAATACTAGCAGTCGTTCCAAATTCGTTTCCTCGTTCTATCTCTGAAAATCAATCTAGTTCGCAATAACAAAAGTGTGTTAAGTTTTACTGCTTCGTCTAGTTTCAAAGCCCCAGTGGTTTGTAGGAGCAATAAAACTTGATCCAGAGAGGAAACGGATTCGTTTACCTTCCGTTCTCACTTGAAACTCACTAAGTAATATTAAAAAACCGGGCAAGAGCATGTCTGACCATGCTCAGTGTAGGGTTCCGAAGCCGAAGCCGACGTTACTACACAAACACCATCTCAAAAAATATCAAGTATGAAGTAATTCTCTATTTCAAGTTATTTGGTGCTGTCTTAGATGATTTTAGTAGGTATAAACATTTTAGTCGCCTGTATCTCAGGATCCAATCAAGTCTACTTATTCGTGATAGTTTTTCTTTAAAATTCGTTATATGTGCTTTCATCTAAGATATGTTTCAGATTTTTAGTATTTGTAGTTTTGGTTTAGGAGGGCACTTGAAAAAAACTTAATATCCCTTAACCGAAAAATTGTTTGAGCAAACCCGCAATATTTTTGAACGACCTATCCAACAACACTCCACACTATTGGGTTGACGAGAAAAAAAATACATCCCCAAGTTACGTGTAGGGGAGGTACACTAAAAAATTTTTTTTTCATGATTTTATTTTACCACTTTGTTGGCGTGACTAATATGTATATTCTTGCCAAATTACAGCTGTCTAGTACTAAGAGTCTCTGAACTAGGCTGCGGACGGACGGACGACCTGACATGGCGAAACTATAAGGGTTCCTAGTTTGACTACGGAACCCTAAAACGATCTAGAAGATTAAATAACATGTATTTTTTTTGGAAGTACCTTTTAAGTTACACCATGATTTAATAAAGTGAAAAGTTAGCTTTAAAAACTCGACTGCACTTTTAGGGTTCCGTACCCAAAGGGTAAAAACGGGACCCTATTACTAAGATTCCACAGTCCGTCTGTCAGTCTGTCTTTTTGTCTGTCACCATGCCGTATCTCATGAACCGTGATAGCTAGATACAATGATATAATGTAAAAATAAGTAGATATGTTACCTGTACGGTATTCCGCGTGTAAAAATGGCCCGGCTTACGCACACATAATCAGTAAATATTTCAATTACATACTAATACATAAATGACAAGTGAAAGCAGGATGGTATGCTAATTTCCGGGAGCGAAACAGAGACGAGTAATGTTGCTCTGCAGACTAGTTCACGGTTCCGTTGACGGCGCAAGACTAAGTAAAGGTGTACCAATCGGCTTGGTTTTAGGGTGCCACTATCGAAGTGCGTATAACATATCTACCTCTTTTTACTATATTATATCATTGGCTTGATAGTTGAAATTTTCACAAATGATGTATTTCGGACAACAAAAAACAGAATAAAATCAATATTTAAGTGGGGTTCCCATACAACAAACGTGATTTTTTTGCCCTTTTTTGCCGTTACGTGTCTAATGTTGTATTGATAATGGTACGAAACCCTTCGTGCGCGAGTCCGACTCGCACTTGGCCGGTTTTTTATATTGTCGTCAATATAGCTATGTTAACAATTGACATTTTGCCATTGTTGATATTTCGATTTTAACAGGTTAGTTTATTACCGTACTCGCTAGCGAGTCGAGTGCTCTGTCCCTCACACTCTTATACAGTGTAGAGTGCGAAGGACAGAGCATTCGACTCGCCAGCGACTACGGTAATTGTAATTCATTATAAGATCCGGGGTGTGATTCTGTCAAAAACGCGGTCGGACGAACGAACGAGTGAATGTCGCAGCGGCGAGTTTGAGTAGTCCCGTGCGAACAAAACACATTTTAGCGCGTGCATTTTCAATTTGGCAGCGTGGCTTCTGTAGATAATATCGAACGTATAAAGCTGCCTAATTGAGAATGCACGCGCTAAAATGTGTTTTGTTCGCTCTGACGGAACTACTTAAGAGCTGCGATATTCACTCGTTCGTTCGTCCGACCGCGTTTTTGAGACAATCACACCCCTGAACTATTGGAATAGGCATTACGTCGCGTTTAGCGTAAGGCCGGAGCCCCACTGCTGCGCACGCTATACACGTGTCGCCCACGTGGGTCCATTGGTCAACATTTTCACAGCAACCAATGCACGCACACGTGAAACGTGTGGGCCACGTGGCTACGTTGGTCAGCTGCGTGTGTTCTACATTCCCCTGTAGGCCACGCACATCCACGCGCGCGCGTGAGGTGCGACGCCCTTGAAACCACCTTTCCACTGCAACTCACGGGCAGCGTGGGTCGCGGTGGGGCTTTGCCTGGCACGCGCGCCAGCGTGTGCGTAGCAGGCACTTCGGAACAGACCACGCGTGTATAAGTGACGTCATTTCGTGCGCAGCGTGCTCGCGCACTACTGTGGAAGTATCTACCTACATTTTCATACAAAGCGTTTTTGTACCCACGTGTTTAGCTTGACCATGCGCAGCAGTGGGGCTCCGGCTTAATTGGTAGTGATGTGTACGAAGCTAACCGTCCTGGGTTCGAATCCCGGTATAAGCAAACATTTGTGAGATGAGCGCCAATATTTGTTCCAGTTTCTTGGATGTTTTCTATGTATTTAAGTATCCGTATACAAGTTTGTTTATTGTTATATAGTACCTAGCCATAGAACCGGATAGCTTAGTTAGGTACTAGGTCATTTTATGTAGATTGTTGCTGATAATGTAGTGAGTTATTTATGTTTATAAAATTTTCCGAAGAGTGACCCTATATTAAAATTATCAGTTAGCATATTTTTTTTGCAACTCGTGTATGAATATGCCTTTCTTACAAACACAAGGTTCTTCCGGCTTGTATGAGTAATCATTTGAATAAGTATTATAATTAGTTGCGTTATATTCCATCTTCTTCTTCAGAAAAATAATAAAATGAAAATAATGATAATGATAACGTTAATATTTTATTTGTAAGGCCAATTTACTAGAAGTGATTTGATTAAAACTGAACTGAACTGATTTGATTAATACTTAATGTATGGGTCTTTTAAAAGGACAAAATGATTAAAAATATACACAACAAAGTACTTTTAAAGTTAATGGTGTATCATACCAATATCATACCATTTTTTTTTTTTAATTCCAGGTTTTCTTTACTATAGTAGCATCAAGAGCTCCAAAAGAAGAAGAATTCTACGTCCACGACGACTACTTGGATTACGAGTATGACGACGAGCCCAGAAACGTAAAGACAGACAGACCAACAAGCGTGGCCAGCACTAGCAACAAACCTGCAGCTACCTATGAAGTAACAGAAAAAGTTGATGATATACCAAATAATGTAACTTATTCTGGTCCTATTGTAGCAAATTTTACTATTAAACTACCTCATAATAATGCTACAGTAGTTAGAAATAACACAAACACTATTAATACCATTACTAATGAGATTGACATAGATGGCTTCGATAGCATTTTCCATGGATTTGGTGATAAAGATCATCACCGTATTAAAGTGGATAAATATCCAAAAAATAATTCAATAAACATTTTTCATGTAGATAATAAATACGATGATCATAAATCTACTGTACAGAATATTTATGTCAACAAAGTACCAAATTTTGATATTTCCAATCTAAAAGAGAAAGTTAATAGATTTAAAGATGGTGTAGTGGATTTTATTCGGAATGTAAAAAGTTCGCACATCTATAATGATGTAAATGATGGATATGTGGTACCGTTTTTTAATAACCTTCAAAGGAAAGGATCTGCCGTTGCTTCTAATATACATAACGTTATATTTGGTCACTATCATGATTACTGACTTGGAATAAAATAAAACAACTAGGAATCATTTATTTTGTTTCTTTTAACCTAAATAGTAGCAATTTAGTGTTCTCTTCTGACCTTGATGGAGATTCGTCAAGAAAGGTAAATAATGCAAATTCAATTTCTCTTAACAAATAATACGAGTTTGGAATATGAATGCTCTAAAGTGTATTCGAAGGCTTATTCTGTCTTACTGAATTATTATAAGTACGTGTGGATATTAAAGGAGGGTGGGCTATTTGTCCCAAGGTCTGTTCATTCTTACTTGTCTTATATAGTAAACAACTTTCTAACCTCAAAATGAACCTTTTTTGGCTAAAACAGCTATTTTAAACAAAATAAAGCAGTCCCAGACAACACATTGGCCAAGTGGTGTCCAAAATGTTTACTCAGTTTACTTTATTTACGATAAAAAAAATGTTTTAGCCAAAAAAAGGTTCATTTTGAGGTTAAAAAGTTGTTTACTATATAACACAAGTAAGAATGAACAGACCTTATATGACCAATGAGGACAAGCGATATGTCACCGGATAGGTAATTGTAAGTTGTAAAACTATTACTACGGCAGGTAATTCGAAATCTTTGTGTGAAAAAAGTTATCGCCATGCAAAGACAGCGGAGTTTCAAAGTAATGAAATGCTAACGTCGTCTATGTAGGCGTCCCGATGTATTTTTATTTATTTTATTGTGGAAAAGGAGGCAGATGAGCAGGCGAGCCACCTGATGGTAAGTGATCATGGCGACCCATAAACACCCGCAACACCGGAGGAATCGCAGGTGCGCTGCCGGCCTTTGAGAAAAGAGTAGGCTCGTTTTTTGAAAGTCGTATTTCCTGATTTTTTAAATATATCTCACAGTTATTTGAGGTTTCCCGCTACACAAAATCGTTGTAGAATTAAAAAGGATATCCAATGATATAGTGCTTATTGTTATTGGTTTCTAGGCCAGCGTTCATACGTTTCTACCCATTCTCCTTTCCTTAACAATAATATAGGTAAAAACTTATGACCCTAAATAGGAAATGTTTCCCATATTGAGTTGGGGTTGTTATTCTTTCGAACAACTCTTTTTCCGTCGACGAAGTGTAAACCGGCCAACTACAGTTGCTCCTCGCGCTCATAGGCACGGAAGGTAAAGTTCGGTTCTTCTTCATTTGGTCGGCAAGGGCCTTATTCTTTTATGTCTCTACACATATTTCTTTTGTATTAGTTTTACTCGGCTGCCATTACTGCCAAGTAAATAAGGACTGTAATTAAGTTGACATGTCGTTGTAATGTTAACTTAATTATAGTTCTTATTCACTTGACAGTAATGGCGGCCTAGTTAAAAACAATAGCATAATAATACGTGTAGAAACAAATACGATCGTACACTGAAAAAAATAATTGGTCGCTTGTAACAAGATTGTGATTGTTGTGCATAAGCGTCTTGATCCCGTACGAGCCTAACAAGACGATGGATACACCAACTAAGACGTTAGATACATCAACTAAGATGTTAGTTGAATCACTAAAGAAATTTGCTGTTGTTACTATCAGTTTTAGTTGATATAACTAATATCTTAACTATTGTATTCATTTTTTGACAACAAAGTGAAAATCTCTCTTTGTTGGCTCTCATTTTTTTGAGTGTAGGTAGAATAAGTGCTTCGTTGACAAAACCTGCTACTAAATCAGAAATATTAATAAACACACAATAAACCTATTTTAATTAAAGTTTTCTTTGTCCCTTTCCGTCAAATTCAAATGTCATAATGACGGATAAGGACGGAGCATATTTAAAGCATACTTTAGCTGTTGCTCGTTTATGAATTACGAATAAAATGACTAAACTTAACATTTCTCTGACCGGAGCAACTAAGGCTCTGCTGTTAATAATTTGTTAACTAATTTAAAAGTAAGCTGTTTATGAAAACAAACTAATATTTTTATCGAGTATACTACAAGAAATATAGGGAATCAATTCTGACACCTGTCATTCTAGCAAATATAACCCTAAACTCAAGAATAGGTTATACTTTTTTTATATTTATTGCCAATGTCAAGTAAGTAAGATTATAATATTTATAATACAAAGGCAGTAAAAAAAAACAAGAGAATCCTACTAACCCTACTAATATTATAAATGCGAAAGTTTGTATGTTAGTTTGTTACTACGCTGCAACGGCTGGACGGATTTGGATGAAATTTGCAATGGAGATAGCTTATACCCTTACTTTACCCATAGGCTACTTTTCATTCCCGAAAATTTCAAAGTTCGCGAGGGAATAACTATAATCAAAATAACCCGCAACATGGGATGGCCGAATATTTATCTGTCAAATTAATAAGAGCTGTCAAACCGTTGACAATACGATTACCATTCAGAGACGATATGGTTTTTAACCGGGTCTATATTGACTGACATAATTATTTTTTGTCATAATGTGCTTTAGGTCATAATAATCGCAAGTCATAACGTGTTTTTTTAAAGGAACTGTTACTTTTTCAGGATTTTTATAAATCAAACCTAACCTATCCTAGCCTTGTCTACACGTTAGATATTTCAGAACTTCTGAAAAGTGTACAGTTTAATATAAAATATATAAAAAATTATGACTATCAAAAATTATATCAACAATTACATTATGACCAATAAAATTATGGGAAACAAAGGGCTCCCTTTTTAACCGCATATCTCGCCGTGCATGATCGCATTGAAAAAAAAAAGTAAGTATAAAACATCGGTTTAGTAGCGAGATACCTACTATCGCACTTAGTTGCCTTTTTTACATTTTCATACAACAGGTTGCGTAACGCCAAATTTATAAAACCTCCATACACGTAATCGCGCTATGCCTACTTTTATGTTAGCAGTAAGTTCCTCACGGCACAACTTAAATATGAGGTAGGTTTAGGTTATGTTAGTTCTTCAGGAGGCCCGGAGGGCCAAAACGCTCAGAAATAGGAGCTCCGCATATGCGGTGCTCCGTGCATCGACTCTGTTAGATTCGACTTTGAAATAGAAATCATTGGGCAGTTGGCATTGTGCTACCTATTGTATGAAAATGTAAAAAAAGGCAACTAAGTGCGTTAGTAGGCATCTCGCTACTAAACTAAGAAATCAACTCCTTTGGCTACCAAAACGTTTCGTTCACGTTTTAAGATATTCCAATTGACAGGATATTCAGTACGAAGCTTGTTATTCGTATGTGTGTTGTATTAGTCAAGGAACAGGTATCGAAATTTTACATTTAGCCGCGCGCTGGTCGATGAACGAAGTTTGTCCTGATTGAGGAGGTATCAGGAGCTGGTAATACCGATATACATACATTAATTGGGTGTTTTAAATGGTGGTATTACAAAAAATAACTTAACGTTAACAAAACCTTGATGCCAGAGGGAAAAAAAGGCATTTTTGTCTTCTAACTTCGAAAACTAAAGTTACAGCGCTGAAGCTAGAAACAAACTGAAGAGAGTAAAAACACATATTATGTATACTAAAGTAAAAAAAGTTTTTATAATTCCATAAATCCTTACGAGAATCTTGCTGGAATATTGCTTGTGTCATTTTATCTAGTAATTTATCAAAATTGGAACCGAATTAAAAATAACTCTATGAAAAGCAAGCTTTTAAAACCCGACTGCATTTTTTATACTATCGTCGATATACCTACATATGTTAATAATTGTAATTTGGCCATTGTTGTTATTTCAATTTTAACAGTTTAGGTATCCTATGATACGCTCTCTGCGAAGACGAATCCAATGATACCTCATTTGTCAAAATCGTCCAAGCCGTTTTTGCTGTAGCGGGGAACATAGAACTGGACATACTGTCGGTGAAAAACATGACCCTCCGCCGCAGTCGGGTAATAAGGTCCTAGTGCTAAAACGGAGCAAAGAATGGCACTTTTGGAAAATTTACTGTTTTCGTTGTCTCATCGTTATGTTTCCTCTCTCCCTATATTGCGATATAGAAAGCAAGAACGAAGAGTAAACTGTTAAAAAGTTACATACGCGTCCAAGGCCAATAGATAAAAGATATTTTCTCAAACATGCTCGGAAATAACGGTTTTCCGATTGTAACACATGGACGGAAAATGCCTCTTTTTACTCCTAGGAGTAAAAAAACCATATGAAAATACTTTCCGTCCATGTCCATATTGTTTTTTCAAAAGTGCTCTCTATTGCGTATAAAATCGAAAGGCCCATGAAAAAAATCCCATACACCCAACTTGTGGGGGCGCAGTGAGGGGCGGCGGCGCGGCGGGGCTCTGCGGAGCGGCGGCGGCGGGCGGCGGCTCGTTGTGCGTCAAACTATCTTAACTAATACTCGTATGACGCAAACAAACATTCTCTCCGAATTCGTCAAAGGTTTTTAAAAATACTTATAATCATGTATTTGTATAATTTCCTAGCATTGTTTGAGAAAAGCATTATGTATGCCTCGGCGGAAACGAGGATTTCCTGACTCGTATTTTAGCAGGCCTCGCTGTTGCTCGGCCGGCTAACCACCTCGTCAGGAAATCCCTTACTTTCCGCGCCTAGGCAACAATGTACTATTTTTATGGCAATGAGAAGGCACGCGAGCACTCAGGCCTCCTGGGGCACGTTTTATAAAGCTACAAGTTACAATTTTACAGGTCTAAACTGGCAAGGCAACACTGCTCAAATAGATGATCGTCATTGGTCAAGGTTATGTAAAATGGAAACTTGTATCCTGTAAATTGTAATTTGTAGCTTTATAAAACAGGCCTCTGATGGTAAGTGGGATCTGAGACCCATAAACATTTGAAATCTCAAGACTACAATCTCAAAACTGCAATCCTAAGACTTCAAATGCGTTGCCTACCCTGAGGACTAAGATGGATGGAAGTTAACTATAAAACGTCAACATCTTCATGTAACGAATAAAGGCAGCCGTTGAATGCTTTGAAGCTATAGGGAGTCTAAATACCTGATTAACCTTTCACGGGTCCCGGTATCCAACGTTGGATACTATTTAAATATTTTGTTAAAAAAATATCGTATAGTGCGCGGAGGCGCGAGGATTAAAAAAATTCTTAAGTGGTATTACCAGCACTATAGAACCTCTGACCGTAGAGGCGGGGTCAGTATCCTCGGAGGCTGCAGTACGGCAGCGCACGCGCAGCGACGCACGCGTCTCGACACACGGTGAGTGATATAACGTCGTAACATCCAAAATATTTATTTCATTCTTAGACTATGGAACAATGTCTAATGTGACCTTATTCATCGAAGATTGATTTGTAATTTCATTTACTGAGTGTTAGTTATCTAGAAATGAAATAGTTTGAGATTGTGGTTAAAAGTTTTTATTTTATTTTCATAAATGTAGAGTTAAACGATAGCTAATTGGCCAGCAATTAATCAAATATTTTAACATCTGGCAAATAGATTTCTAATTGAATGTAGACTTAATAGTTTTGTTTAGTTTAAAGAAGCCTTCGTCATTTGATTTATTTGTGTGGATATGTGGTTATTCTTTTTAATCGTCAAGTCAGTGATATTACTTGTCAAAAATGGTTTGACAAATTAATATTTGTTTTAACGCTAAAAAGAAGTAACTTGTTGGAAAATGACTTTTACATTTTGAATTTTTCTAATGAATTTCATAATTAAAGGCTTGAACGGTATTTTTAAATCTTAAATTTGTTAAAGGTACTTGAAGGTCGTTAAAATTTCGTGTTTCCGTAATGACTTAGGAGCTCACTTAGGCACTATAGGTATATTTTTATGTTTTATAAATCAGTTGCAGCAAAAGAAAGGGGTTTGGGTAAAAGTGTTGTCATTTGTAAAATTCATACATTTTCAAGGTGAGCGGCCATTCGTAAAAGTGGTAAATTATGATAGAATTATTAAAAATAAACATATTTTGTTATGTTATGTAATACTCTTAAGTGCATCGGAGCCGAGATATTTAAATATTCATACTTGGGCGTACTTTTGCACTAAAAACTGAATACTTAAATCTTTAAAATCTCCGCTCCGATATTATTTAACGCCATAAGTTATATATCTATGTGCATTTAGAGGTCCTCTAAATAACTATGTAAAACTCATCCGCTGGCCGCTGAAAAAAAAGACAATATTCTTCAAACAAATTTACCCAATGCCCTTTATATAATTTAAATGTTTGAACATCTAAAAAGAACATTTTTTTACAATATTGTTTATTAATAATCGTAGTACATTTCATCTATTAAAGCTTAGTTATAGGTTGTTTTTAAAATTGCTTTTATCTACCCACCCGTTGCGTGTATTATTTTTTCTTATGAGCTCTCCTATTTTTCAATTTTCCGTAGTAAAAAGTCCTAAGTCAATATCCGGCGTTATAATTATCAAAGAGTAAAAAACACCACCAACGTACGTCCGTCCGTTTTACGCGGAAAGACAAAACGACACACATCACAATAGTGATTGTAGAAACGAAACAACAAGAAAAATACGTGTTCATTTGAAAATAAATATGGCCCCAAGAAATGCTAAAGCCCCATTAACATTACTATATTCGATTAATTAATAAATAACATACCAAATTAAAAGATGTCTGAAATAATATTTACTTTACAACGTTAGTATAAGTTTTTAGTCTGACCTATTTCAGGATTATTTTTTTTAAGACTTCTTTTTATAAGGCTTTTAGACAAATAGGGCGTGATTTAAAAAGTAACCCAAATAACTTTAAACTTTCCCGCTGGATTTGTTTTGTTTGTTATTGTTTTTTCTTAATCATAGAAGGATCCAAATTTTTTATTCAATGATACAATGACTTATTTTTTTGTAAAACTTTTTATATTATCGCATGAGCAAATTTGTTCTCCCTAGTTTTGAAGTTTTTTTTTTGTTAAATATAAAACCTTTGACCACAATAATTCAATATTAATAATTAAAGGACGGATCTAGGCAAAATCACGCTGTTTTTGTAATTGCGTTAAGAAAAAAATACTTGTAATTATTATTGTAATAAATACCAATGCTGCATTTTAGAAATAAACAGAAAGTTACTGTCTGTCGACCCAACCAACCCACGAGTACTACATCAACAATCATAGCTAGCACTATAGGACTTGCAGGAAATGGTCTAGATTCGAAACAAAGCCAATCTCAATCCGGTTTGTTAGCATAATGACCCATATACACGAGATATAGCCCACAGATAAGGTCCCGTTAGCTGCGGCACTCCAAATATATATCCGAGCCATTGCTAGATAAGCGGCTCTATTCAACACGATTTATTCCTGATTGGCCATATTCCTAATTGGTCATATTCCCAACTCGTCATATTCCTGATTCGTCATATTCCTAAGTCGTCATTGTACAGTCAAATACACTGAAAAAAAAAATTGGTCGCTTGTAACAAGATTGTGATTGCTGTGCATAAGCGTCTTGATCCCATACGAGCCTGACAAGACGATAGATACATCAACGAAGACGTTAGATACATCAACTATGATGTTAGTTGAATCACTAAAGAAATTGCTGTAGTTAACTATCAGCTTTGGTTGATATAACTAATATCTTAACTACTGTAATCATTTTTTGTCAACTAAGTGAAAATCTCTCTTTGTTGGCTCTCATTTTTTGAGTGTACAATCACATACATGTGCTTACAGGATTAATAACTTTAGGACAGATTGTACTCATAAGTGTAAGACACGATGTAAATAATAAAGAATGACATTATCTTCATGATCAAGGATCGGAAAAAAGCCCGTCATTTTGAAAACATAACCCTGTTCCGTACAGGAGAGACTTCCTTCTGATGTTAATTAAAAATATTATTAGGTATTTTACATTTATAATACCATTATTTATATGTATTCAGCAACAATATTATTAATGAATAAAACCATAATGATTATGGGAAAAAAACACTTTCGCCAGTCAAAAAGAATGTCCTTTTTTTAAATTTTCGCCTTTTATTCCATAAAGACGTGAATTTAGGACCTATTTATGAGTCGATAAAGTTTGTTCACAGTTTACGGAGGACATTGGGGCAATCGTTGACATGGGTTTACTGTTTGTATGTGTGTTTGTGTTTTCTAATTAACATTTCGGTGTCATTCATTAATAAAATTGTCGCTAAGTACATAATTATAAGTTATTGTATAATAAATATATAAAATACCTAATAATATTTTTAATTAATATCAAGGAAGTCTCTGCTATACGGAACAGGGTTATGTTTTCAAAATGACGGTCGTTTTTCCGATCCTTGTTCATGATAGACACGTAACACTCATCTATTAATTATCTAAGGAGGTTCTTATTATTTACCCCAGACGACTCTATAATAAGATTACGCAGGCAAATGTACGTGGTATGACGAGTTAGGAATATGACCAATTAGGAATATGACGAATCAGGAACAAATCTTCAACACAGTAAAAACAATATCGTATTTGATCTGTTATCGAATTGTCCACGTTTTGATAGCTCTTATTTTCTTGACAGTAATGAATAAGAATAAGAATAATCTTTATTGCCACAACCTTAAAACTAGTAATTATAAAATAACCAAAAATAAATGAAAAACCAAGTGAAGAAAAAAATAAAATGAAAACTTATAGTAACTAAGCTAGGTTGAGCAAAGGGTCCCAATCTCAGCATGTGCTAGGCAGATATGCCTGGCGCTGGTTTTCAGACTGGTCCCTAGAGACGGGACGGTCGCAAACTGACAAAAGAAAATGTTTGATACAGTAAAGGTAAATAAAAATAAATAAATATAAAAGTACAATAAAAAGTTCATGCTTCAAAAAGTTAGGTGAAAAAGGAATAAATCAGCATACGCCATAACGGCTGACGTCATAACAATACCATAACAGGGAAACTACGATATCGTTTTTACCGCCTAGAATAGAGGCGCTGTAATTGTATCTCTGTAGTGTGGCCAGGGATTTATTTGTTGCATAGACGGTTTTTAATTTATTTGAAAACAGGATAGTTTTTAAACATTCTTTTTTAAATTTTATGTGCTTTATTAAAAAGATAAAAGATAAAAGAAATTTATTCAGTAAGTAGGCCGCACGGGCACTTTTACACGTCAAGAATCTACCAGCGCTTCCCAAGAGAAGACCACTGCTGAGAAGAAACGCCGCAAGAAACTCAGCAGTCAGTCATTTTTTGGTTTGTTTTATTTGTTTATATACACATACATATAAAAAAATATCTGCTAATGGCTTAAGAGCTTAAACGCCACAGGGTTTTTTCTACGTCCAAGCCAGTGCTAGCAAAATGCGGTTACAAACAAAATGACGTTATTCTGACCGGGTACCGTAAAACGGGGTGGGTAGGGACACAACCTAAAATAAGTCATAACTTGTTACAAATAAGAACAATTATTAAATGGATAACGTTACGTCCGTTGAAAATAATTTCAGTCTTATAATTAGTAACATATGCTTCATTTTAGGTTGTGTCCCTACTCACCCCGTTTTACGGTGCCTATTATTTTATCGAAACACCTTTCAACGAACGTATCATTTCGCAGAATTTCATTTCATCGAAAGGGATTTCTCGTCGCAGGAGTTTTTTTTTTGGTAGTCACAAGTCGAACCTAACCTAAACTGCGTAATAATGGTCCATTCCAATAAACTTGTGTTATTTAGTAAACACTTTTATAACCTCAAAATGCATAATTTTTGGATAAAATGCCCGTTTTCAGCTGAATAAAGCAACTAGAGACCACATTTTGCACACCATTTTCTTGGTTTTACATCATGGATAGTTTTTTTTACGACATAATTGATATTTTATGCGAAAAGGGAGCACTTTGAGGTTATTGGAATGGACCATAATATCCTGAGAATATCATGGTTTCAGAAGAAAATAGCGTTCGGTGAAATGAAATTCGATGAAATTATACAATCGATGAAGTGAAATTCGGTAGAATGATGGTTACCATTCCGACCACTAGTCCAAAGCGCGCGTAGCAAAGACTGATAACATAAAAATAACTCTAAAATAGTCTATACTTTTAAGACAAACCTAATATTATGATGAGTATAAGTATGATTTTTTCAGGCCGGTTTGAAAAAACCTTTTGTCAATTGACGTTTGAATATTATTATGTCGACTATTTTTTCGACCCTTGTAGGCTCAAGCTAAGATGCAAAAAGTCGGTGATATTTAGTGCAATGCCGCAACAAATTCAATAAGGTGCAAAATACACCTTAGCGAGTAAGTCAATAAGGTGCATTTTGCAATTTATTGAATTTGTTACTTATGCGGTAGTATTGCAGTATCACCGACGAAAACGTTTAACGTTCTCTATTGACTCGAAATGTATGGAGTTGACACAAGCGGTCGACGCGATCTTAAATTCTGAAATACGCAAACATTTATTGCATTCCACAATGAGACTTGGCAGACTCTCGAGAGGATAACTTACAGCTAACATACAAACTTTGGCATTTATAATAATATTAGTGGGCTAAAGATTTTTAGCAAACTCATTTTATAAAAAAGGCGTTTTAAATCAACCAATGACCTGTTTTGCTGCTAAAAGGCCTTACAATGCCGCCCTAAAAGAAATATATTAAATAACCAATCAAACAGAAGATCAGCTTGAGCAACCAGATCCTGATATGGGGTATCATATTTATACTAGTAGTTAGTAGAAAACGTGCCAGAGTTATGGTTATAAATAAACTATCATTAAATAAATAAATACCAGGCGACAATCTCACACAAATTCACCTTTTTTTATATAGAAAATGGGTTTGCTCTTGACTAGCTCTTAGCTGCTCTTAGCGAACAAAAAAAAACTAAGCTCTAGGCTTGTACAGTCAAGGAATTTATTTGTGACCCACCTTAGGTTCAAAGTCAATCTGACATTCTACAGCAATAAGGTTGAGTTTCCTATCAATTACAAATGACTTGGTATCTCTATTGACAATGACGTCTTCAAGCAGATTTTCTTCGAAATGGGTAGCAAATTAACTTCCGTGACCGTACTGTGGCGTGGGTTCTAAAGATGATAACCATACTTGAATAGAGAAATACATAAAAAACATCTATATGACTCGCAAATACTCGCGCTCATCACACAAATATTTGCTCATACCGGGAATCGAACGCGGGACCGCTAGCTTACCAACTAGGAGAGCGTCGGTGGCCTAGTGGCTTAGGCGGTCGACTCGTGATCATAAGGTACCGAGTTCGAACCCCCGCGGTCACCATGTACTAATGAGTTTTTCTAACTTAAGTGCATTACCCGATGCTCTCACGGTGAAGGAAAAACATCGTGAGGAAACCTGCACATTCGAAGAGCTGAGTTTGTAAGAGGGTAATTGCACAAAAGATCCTAAAGGGTCGAAATGTATCCGAAAGGACCCATCTGTAAAATAAGATAAGATAAGATAAGATACTACCAACTAGCCAAAACACGCCGCCGCGCCGAATTAGGTGAGAATGGAGTTCTAGTTTTTAACTTTTGCTGATTGAAATGTTTAATATGTTATTATTGTTTATACATATAAGTTAATAGGAGTGACTAGGATGGTGATGAAGTTGTAAAAGAGTTCTTTCAAGTGTTCTATTTGCCTAATCATAGACAAATATGGCTTTGGATTAAGTTTTTTTTATACCTTACTTTTTTTCCATAGAAAAGTGGTGTTATAAATACGTAACGCTGTCATAAAAAGTTCTTCAATATAAAACAAAAACGTCCAGTATTTTTATTTGTTATTTTCTAAAATTACTTAGTACCGTAAAACGGGGTGAGTAGGGACACAACCTGAAATGAAGCATATGTTACTAATTATAAGACTGAAATTATTTCCAATAGACGTAACGTTATGGTCCATTTAATACTTGTTCTTATTTGTAACAAGTTATGACTTATTTTAGGGTATGTCCCTACTAACCCTTTAATCCCTACTCACCCCGTTTTACCGTATCTACTTTTTATGGTAGCCCGTCATTTTGTCGAATTTAACTTCATCGATTGTATAATTTCATCGAACGCTATTTTCTGCTGAAACCGTGATGTTTTCAGGATATCTTAAACATTAATTACGTAGCTTAGGTTAGTTTAAACTTGTAACTATGACAAAAAAATATTCATGTGCGAAATGCTTTTCGATGACTTGAAAACACGTTCGTCGAAAACAATAGGTACCCAATTTTAATCACATAACCCAGAACAAGCGTAAAATTTCTTAGTAACTAAATTAAAACAAATTAAATTAACAACAATACAAAATTAACTAACGCTATTTCTACCTTTTCCATGAAACGTTCAAACGTAGAACACGTTTATTTTAAGAATATCGATCAATAAGTACTTTTTCTGGTAGATCGATACAACCAATTACATAAACATTAGGAGGTTAACGGCCATCGCGATACCTAAGGTCACTGACCCGAGTTGAACGATCTGAGATTGTTTACTCACATATCCTAAACAAAAGTGGTTTTGAAACCGGTTTTGGTACTAAAATATGCGAAATTACAAGGTACAAAGCATAAAAATTCAAGATTTACGTGCCCTTTTATGATTTCATATTGAGAAATGTATTTAATTACTATATTAGAATACATAAATGCACGCTACAACTAAAATCTAACCCTTTTCTTCATAAACGAGCATTAGCTAAAGTATACTTAAAATATGATTTGTCCTTATCTTTCACTGTACTGTGTCATTTGAAATTGACGGAAAGAGACAAAGAATACTTGAACTAAATAGGTTAATTGCGCGATTATGAATGAGGGGTAAATATAAGTCTCATACCTTAACTTTATAACTTAGTATGAAAGAGCGGTGTTCTCATAGCAAAATTACCTATTAATTCACTTTAAAGAAGGCACCAACTTGTACTTACTAACTGTAAGCACATTTTTTAATTATTGTATTGGTTCTGCCAGCCTGTTTTATTTTTTTAAAAGGGGGATCATGTTATTTATAAGTGACATCAATCAGTATTTTTCGCTAACAAGCCGAATGGTACACAAAAAATAAACTTTATTTTCATTTGCAATTCCAATTGTTCACATATAAAACGTTTAAAATACTTTTTCAATCCTGACACCTTTTTCGCATAGTTTTGGTTAAATTTTCGAAACCATTATAGTGAAAAGCAATTATTTGAGTTTGATGCTGCAATCAAGACGCACGCAAATTATCTCGGCGTGGTAACATATGTATACGTATGGTTCTAGGTATGCCTTTTGGCCGAAATACGTTTGGTCAAATATATCGTTTCCCAACCGTTTCATTTGCCAACCCACTTTTATTTCTGTAACTAAATATTTCAATATTTTTATTAAAAAGAACCTAACGTAACCTATAGGGTCTACACGAAGGTACAGAAATAAATCCTGAAATATTTACAGTTACAGAAATAAAAGTGGGTTGACAAATGAAACAGTTGGGAAACGATACATTTGACCAAGCGTATTTCGGCCAAAAGGCAGGATACCATATGTATATGTATGTGTTTGTGGACTCTTCGTCGTCTTCTTCTACACAAAGTATATAACAAAGTCACTTTCCGTGTCTGTCTGTCTTTCTATCTGTTTGTATTTACATTTCTTAACTCCTCCTTAGATGCTAAGAACGCTAGAAATTTAAAATCTTTACTAACCCACCCCTACCTACCTACCAGCACCTACCTACTATAGGTCTAACGCATAACTGAGTCTGTTCAGGCTAATCTTTGGTGGCAAATCCCGTGTGTGTGTACGGTACGTCGAACGACGTAATAACGTCAGTCGGGCGTCAGCCTTGCTGTCGTCAATACCTACGTGTTAATTGAACAGGTCCCTTCAAGTAAAACACACACGGGATTTGCTACCAAAAATTAGTCTGAACAGACTCACAAGGAAAGGTACCGAACTGTCCGGCTCCGATTTGGTTTATTTTGATGTATGTTAGAGAGTAGTCTAAAATAATAGACACGTATTTTTTTTTAAGCGGCCCAAGCTCACCCGGTTCGGAGAAATTGACCTCCAAAGCACTGAAAAAAAAATACCCTTCAAAGTTATGTACTTCTTATCGAAGATACACTTTGTTTGGTATTTTTTTTAAATATGAGTTTTGCCCGATATAACAAAACACATGCTCATTATTTTTTCATGTTCTTAAACATATAATCAAAAATGGTAAGAAATAGCATTTTATTTTTTTAAATTCTCTGTAGAAGTTAGAGGGTTTAGTCACTTTTCAGTACTTGTTGAGGGTGATTCCACAGGCGTTTCAACCGCCGTCAGTCCGCTGTCATAAATATTGAAAGAATGAGTTACACCAAGCGGCTAACAGTCACACTGAGCTATACTGTTATCGTAATTCTTGCCACAATTGATCAAATTGTATATATAATATCGCCTATTTCCTAAATACTTACGACACCGGACTGACGGCGGTTGAAACGCCCGTGGAATCACCCTTGAGTGACCGGGTGAGTTTGGGCCGCTAAAAAAAAAGTGTCTATTATTTTAGACTACTCTCTAACATACATCAAAATAAACCAAATCGGCGCCGGACAGTTCGGTACCTTTCCCTGTCAGTTAAGCGTTAGACCTATAGCTACCAGTTGCCTATTTCGAAAAGTAGATTCAAACAATTGTCGCGACTTCGTCCAAAACTCGAACAAACCCAGTACATCGAATTCAAGTTTGCTGCATTTTAATCGAAAATAGTGGATTATACAACAAGGGCATAAAACAAACCATGTTATCCGAGACACTTAATTATCCACTGGAGACAAGGGCGATATTCAAGGCCGGAATGAAATGGGTTTTATAATAGAGCCGTATAAAACTCTTCTTTTCATTTCTGTTGTGAAGAAATGTAACATGAATATAACGTGACATGAACGTACAATGGAAAGCACTATCTAGAGGTAACATATACATCTATAGCTTCAAATATACAGGGTGACAGGTAACACGACCTATTCCTTGAAAGAGGTTACATTATAGCTAATTTGAAATATATTTTTCACAGTTAATTAAGGGTCTAATGTCACTGGTTTTAGAGTTATTTTGTATTTATATATTTAAAAAAAAACGTCCTTTGATCTAAAACTGTAAATTGTGATAAAAATACTTCAAGAACACTTAGAAATGCATTTTTGTAATAACTGATGAATGAGCAATCGTTTATATCAATAATGCTTGGCAAAAAAATACAAAAACCTAAGAGATAAAAGGTTCTTTTAAATCACAAAATGTAATAATATAATAAAATGTTGATATACTATTTCTTTAAATTAAATAAAAACTAATTTAGGATGAGTTTTTATCTGTGTCTGGCTTGGCTATGTTTGCAAATGAGCCCATTTTATTTATTATTTGTTTATTTAATTTGTATAGCACAAAAAAACACAAAATGGCGGATTTAACTGACCTCGGCTTGGTGGATTTTACTGAGAGATAGTGATACCTTTCCCCGTGGTAACCTAATGTGTATTTCCTAGGCTTCTTAGTTTGACGCCAAATTAATAACCAATAACTTACTTATTTACAGACAGCCGCCATGATACGAAAGGTGACCATTTTGGCGATATTCGTCCAAACCATCACATTAAATGTGGTAAGTACAATTTTATATCACACGACATAAAAAAGGAGGGGTTTTGAAGAAAAAAAATACAACACACTTTATTTTGGCCGACTGTACTTGTAATATAATAATAATAAGAATAATCGTGTGGTTGCCGAGTTAGAATAGTGCCACTCCATGTCTTCCCGTGGATGTCGTAAGAGACGACTAAGGGAATTTATAAAGGCTTGTAGTACTGTTAGGCGATGGGCTTGCAACCTGTCACTAATACGCTGGTAAACATCTTGGCCTAATTGTGCAATTTGTGGTTATAGAATTATCAACAAGTTTTTGGAGATGTTTGTAATTCTGTAGCTCTGCCTACCCCACTCTGGGAACGAAGGCGTGAGATTATGTATGTGTAATAATCATTTATTTAAGCAAATTGAATAACAATAATTACCAGGGGTCCCCACACTAGGCTACGCCTGTATCGCGGGGACCAGTTAAAAATTACACAACAGAAATTAATTACATATATTACTATTAGTAAGACTCCACTGTCCGTCTGTCTGTATGTCACTAGGCTGTATCTTTTGAACCGTGATAGATAGACAGTTGAAATTTTCACAGATCATGTATTTTCGTTGCCGCTAAAACAAAAAATACTAAAAACAGAACGAAATAAATATTTAAGTGTGGTTCCCATACAACAAACATGTTTTTTTTTTGTCGTTTTTACTCGATATTAATAAAGGCAATAGTTAGACGCTTGAAATATACACAGAATATTTAGTTTTGTGTTCACTTTAAAAATAAATAATTCAATTAAAATAAAATAAATATTTAAGGGTAATAATATTTAATAATTTCCCATGATAAAAAAATGAGATTTTTTAAAGATAATGGTACGGAACCCTTCGTGCGCGAGTACGACTCGGACCTAGCCGCTTACTTGTATAACTTATAAAATAATTAACTTACTATTAAAATATCAGCCCGCCGAAATAACTTGTCGGATCTGCTGCGAGGGTACGAAGGAGTTCCTTTCCAGCTTTTGTCGTCATGAAGCCATCTTATTGTATTGTCGGATCGTAGTTACATAGTATGCAACATTTTAACTCAATCCGACAATTTAAAACTAGGTAGGTTACTTCAAACATTTTATAATATAGTAAGTAAGAAGTGAAGCTAATAAAAGAGTTTTAAAAAATAAAATAAATTTCGAATGCAAATGCATAAAAGTAAGTACGGATCGCTTAAGGGCGCGCAAAGATTGTACCTAGTTAAGAACTAATAGTAGATTGTACAACTAGGGTCTAAAATAAGCCATACTTAGTACCACGAGATGGTTATTTTCCCGAGCAAAGCCAGGGAAAATTGTTCGAGGGGTACCTAATATGGCTTTTAGACCCGAGTAATACACTCTACTTTTCACTTCGATTGCGAGAAAATAAAAACATTACCTATACAAAGGTAAAAAATTAGCAAAGATAGCACCACATATTCTACGGCGAAAATATTGTTTTAATTTGGCGGCATGTTTTTTTTTTAAGTACTTTAACACAGATACAAAATATAGATACCGCAAATAAACGCCACTGACCGTGTGAGTATTTAGCGCTTCAAAGCGTTGCACAATCGATTTAATCATATTTTAACGATTGTAAAATAGGGACTAAAAAACACCTAATGTTTTGAGAAATTAATTCTGTTCCCTGATTGGTCGATTTTAATATAGCTGTATTCTGGTTGGTTCATACCAAATACAAAGTTTTTTTTTAAAGAGTTAATATAGTTAAAGAGGATGCGTACCAAAAAGAACCTAACGTTCCGATTGACAGTCGATGTGTATTGTGATAGGTTGATTTAATTTCGTGAAGTATTTTGATTGGTGGATTTAATTTGGTGAAGTAATTTGATTAGTCAAATTAAAATGTTTTGTACAAATAAATCATTCTATTTTCCATTTCATATTTTCCCTAGGGGAAATATGAATATAATGTATTCTCTAGGGTTTACATGTACTACTTGAGTCTCGCTTGATAAGTCTAATATGACACACTTTTTGAGCATGAGAAGTGAAAAATTAAGAAACGTTAACTTTTCCGTTGCGTTACGAAAATTTGCTATAGCTATACTGCTATACGACAGATGATGGTATCTCAGACAAAACTCCAGTAGCAAGTGCAAGCCTATTACTATCGGCTGAGGATTGATTCTGCTTCATTTATTTAATTTGAGATACTGCTAATTAGCGTTGAGGCCGATATTTCGACGATGTTACAATCGCTTATATTATATTTATAGGTACTGTTAATATTAAACACGTTGTTAAGGGAACATACATAAAGAAATCCGACGAATGGAGAACCTCCTTTTTTTTGAAGTCGGTTAAAAACACGTCGATACGACCGCCGCAAGCGAGCGAGCGACATCTGGTGAGCTAAAACATTTGCGCCCTCATTGATGTATTCTAGGCGTGTGACAACCCTAGCACTACACGTGCCGCGTGCGAATGAATACAGGTTATACGATAGTAAGAGAGGCATAGGGTAGGCACGTTTCTTATGCGTAAACAGCGTTTTTGCACGGGAGTGCAACTTCTGTACTTGTACTATTACTTATTCTGTGGGTGAGGGTAGTATATAAATGTATGACTAATTTTCGTAACGCAACGTTTCTTAAATTTTAGTCCTTAACTAGGTACAATCTTTCTGAGAAACGCCCTTAAACGTACCTTTACCTAAGAAACAGAAAAACAAAACTGAATTAATATTTTACCGCCAAAAATTGCAAAAAGTGACAGTTTCAAAATGGCCACTTCCGATTCCAGCCGCGTCCGAGTCCGTTGTCTGCAGGTTCGAAAACCGTTTGGAAGAGAAATTTAATCCGTCACAGCCTCGCTCTATTGTTCCACGACGTGTCCATGAGAGCTATGAATATTCAAATTCATTATGCGCTAGTTGAAGACTTACGGCGATGAAAATTAGAACAGAGCAAGCGAGAAAAGAAAAACGCTTGAAAAAATACAAACGCAACTAATTAAGAACCTTCTTTCCCTGACTGCGAGAAGCTAAAATAAGAGTTATGAGATTAAAAATACTCATAGAATCATATACTTAACTAACGTCCCGCCCTCGATTTGCTTAGGCTTAAACCTGTGGCTTAAATCCATAAAAAATATTCAAATCGTGAAAGAGTTTTCCGTATACGTTCCGTGGTTCCAAAGATTACGTGTCGGGTAGATACAAACCCACAATATTTGCACTCTCTCCTTGTAATAGTAGTATAATAATATGTTGTAGCACTTGCATGAAATTAAAATGCATCTTTTTGGCTAAAACGGCAGTTTTTTCGTTAATGAGAAACTTATAAAAAAAACTTATTTTAATTTCCTATCAAGGTATTTTTTGTCTGATGTGTTGACCATAAAACGAGCACTTTAACATTATGAAAGTATTTACTAAATAAGACAACTAAAAATCAAATCATTAACCATCGAAACGTTTGTTCCACTCTTATCTAGCTCCTAAACTATTGAGCAAATATTAATAAATAGGGTCTCGTATGATTTGTCAAGATTGTCAAAGGCTATTTGTGGCATTATCTATGTAAAGGGACCTTATGGCGGATGGCGCTTCCGCCATTATTAAAGATGCTCCGATATAAATACAACGTCGCGTGACGCAGTGCAGCGTAAGCGCCATCCGCCATAAGGTCCCTTTAGATATGTACGTCACATTTAAAAAAAAAACCGAGTACCTAAATTTGAATCATTATACTCGCTATTCGGGTTTTAGTTTATAACTTGAAGTCTTATAAAGGTATTAATTGTATTTTAACAATTATTTTTTTAAATTATTGTTTGGCTGACCTCAACCTTTAGTTTTAATAACTTCTAGTTCGTTATCTAGTTAGCTTTGTTTATTTTTCAACGAAGCATAAAATAGAAAGGAGAATGGGTAAAAATGTATGAACGATGGCTTAGAAACCAATAACAATAAACAATATATCATTGGATATCCTTTTTAATTCTACAACGATTTTATGTAGGAGGAAACCTCAAATAACTGTGAGTTTTTTTTTTTAATCTGGGACGTCGGGTCGCCTACAATGCCTACATAGATGACTTTAGCATAATTACTATGAAATACCGTCTTTGCATGGCGATAACTTATTTCACACCAAGATTTCGATCTACCTGCCATAGTAATAGTTTTACAACTTAGAATTATCTATCCGGTGACATATCGCTTGTCCTTATTAGTCAAAAGGCCTATGTGCCCACCCCCTTTCTTTCGTTATTATTTTTCATTTCTGTTACAGTTAAATTTCCTCTGAGGGTTGTGTATTTAATGCAATATGTCTTATAGATCTAAACATTTATTTTATATGGTGTAGTCTATTTACAGCTCACATTTAAATGATTACATACATATAGTATTATTCTACATTTATGTTCTATTTTAGGATGCCTTTAACTGACATGTTTATTCCTGTTATTTTAAAACATAGTCTATTTCACCTATTCTGTCATTATACATCATTGGGTTAAAATGTACGTATTTAGCATATTGTGGGCCTAGAGTATCCAACCCTGGCATACATATGTCCTTTAGTTTATCCAGCGTATCTTGAATCGACTAACTTATGTTTCTTAGAAAGAGCCATCACAGAACCAATCGAATTGTTGCTCAGGGGTGCAATTCCAAATTTTTTGCCTATACACCGTGTTTTTTTTGATTTGGTTTAATGTTAAGGTTGCAGTCCTAAGATCAAATAAAGTTAATTCCTCCAAGAAACTAGTGTACTAACGG
Source organism: Acleris literana (assembly GCA_946894065.1). Lineage (NCBI taxonomy): Eukaryota > Metazoa > Arthropoda > Insecta > Lepidoptera > Tortricidae > Acleris > Acleris literana. The sequence goes on along the minus strand of OX335687.1, from coordinate 17,074,702 downwards.
GTCCATATTGGCTCATATAAAATTGGTCTTTAGATTTTTTATACAAATAACGATTTGTGTCTACACTCATCATTTCTTCGAAAATTTTTGGTTATAATTTTTTGTTCATACTTTTTTAAGTCATAATCATCGCAACTCATAATGCATTTTTTTCAAAAATTGTTTCATTTTTTAGATTGTTATAAATCTAACCTAACCTAACCTAAATTTATCTACACGTAAGATATTTAAGAAATTCTGAAAAGTGTACGGTTCCATGAATATTGGCGTTATAAGTTCAGATGATTATAAGTTCCGATCATTAGTATTAAAAAATATTATGAAGATTATGAAGAGTGATCATTAGGTTGTAAAATTATATGAGATACATTTTCGGAGTTCCAATAATCTAATTTGCAATTTTATATGAACTTTGGCGCACCCGTACTAACTCGTACCGTTAAGAAGATAATCAATTATTAAATTTAATCACTAATTACGGTTAAATCAATGTAAAAGGTTCATAATCCATAATGTGTCATCGTATAGCCAAGGATACACTAGGGGACAAATGTCGCGCGACACGTGTCGCCAGCGACGTCGGGTGAAATGGCGCGAGGTTGCCGGACTTCGCTCGACATGTCTGGCAACATCGCGTGGCACGTGTCGCCAGTGACGTCGGGTGAAGTGGCGCGACGTTGTCGGACTTCGCTCGACATGTTTGGCAACTTCGCACGACACGAGTAGCCAAGTGGACATAAGTCGCGCGATGTCGCCAGATATCTCAGGCGAAATTTCGCGAAGTCGTACGACTTCGCCTGACGTCGCTACGGACATAAGTCGCGCGATGTCGCCAGATATGTCAGGCGAAATCGGCCGGCTTGTCTTGACATGTCGCCGACACATGTCGTGGGACGCTTGTCCCCTAGTGTATCCGTGGTTTAAAGTTTTAACACTGATATTAAATGACAACAAGTTGACACTAACTTTTGCCTAACTCAAAAGGACCTTTTACAATATCCATCAATTAATTATTTAATTATTTTGTATGAGACACAGTTTTTTTTTTTGATTATCGTAAAACGGTTTAAGGGATAAGTTTACGTTAATGTTCCAAGCACAAGCACGAAGTTAAAGCAAATGGACACAAACACCCTGTAGAATAGAATAAAATAAAATATTAAATTGTACAGAGATAATTTAAAAAGGCCCCCCTACACCGCTCTAAAGTGTAGACAGCGTCTTTGTAAACGTAGTGTAGGACGTCCGGCCAGATAGTGAGACGATCTATTTGGGGAGGGAAATGACTGGATCTGCAAACCAAATGACAGGGCTTTGTGGTGCATCTTCGGAGAGGCCTGTTTCCAGCAGTGATGCTGTGGACTGAGATGAAGATGATGATGGTATTCATATTATTGACGTCATAATAGCTATAACTGTCAGGTGAAAAAGAGCTACCGCGTGGCAGGTTTTTTTTAAAGTGAACTTGCTGACTGCATCTCTAAGCTGTGATAATCCTAAACTTTGGCATAGCGAGTTGAACAGTCTTGAAACAGTGCTTGATGAAAGGGTAGCTTTTGTTCCACGAAGAATTAATTAGACTCTTTCGAAGCGCGTCCACGTGCAAAAATTATACTCGCCGTTGCGTATGCGCGGCTGCATTTGAACTTTAACGAGTTACTGAAGCGAGCGGGCTTTTGTTGCAATTCTAAAATCAAATGAAACTAATATCTAGGCCCAAAATGTATAGAATTGACGTAAGCTGTCAGACGGTCGCGTCGAGCGCCTACGTCAATTCCATACATTTTGTCGTTTTCGAAAATCGTTTACGTTAGCGTTAAGCAATTTGTCTAGCCTCAGAGGGATGTTGGTTTCTCAAACAAGTAACTTTTCAATTCGTCAAGGACGTATAACCGATAAACTAAAGGCATAGACAGGTAACTTACATACCATTTTAGCTGCTCAGTCGACGAAACCTTAGAAATACATGCACTAATAAATAAATAAAAGATAAAAGCTAACCTAACCTAACCGAATAAAAATCTACATCAATATAAAAACCTATTGCTACATGTATATCGGAACATCACTTGAGAACGGCTCGAACGATTTGGCTGTTTTTTTTAGACAAGATGCTTAAGGTTAAACGTTAACGATTTACGAAAAGTGAATATGAATATGGATAATTCAAGCATCGCCCGAGCGGTGATAATATCAGAGACTACTAAAGGTTCTACTAAAAGGGCCGGAGTTGAGTATTTTTCTATTTATACTATGACCAAATTGGTATCCCCTTCTTTTAATGACACTTATTTCATAGACACTTCGCTTTCATTTTATAGAAAGCTAATTTCTGCTGAGACCTTATTCAGATTATCTTTAGCATGGAAATGAAAAATAATCTGAAAACTATAGGGTTTCAGCAGAAATTCGTTTTCTATGAAATAAATATTCTGCTGTGATACGTTCTATGAAATAAGTGTCTATAAAAATTAAATAGAAGCACTAAAATGTAAACTTTGTCCCCGAAATATTTATAATAACAACCATAACGATCTTATTTAAATTCGTTGTAAACTCCACTCCAGCGGAGCATCTTAATTTAAAAACTCAAAGCAATCCGTCTCAATAAAGTACGCTAATGAAAAGGGCAATTAGGGCCGACTTCGAAGAAAAACAATCACCGCTTTGTGATTGAGAGATTACTTGGAATAAAATCCATTGTTGAATTATGTTCAAAGTTATTAGGTGAATTGGATTCTACCTCTATACTGGGTGAACGAGGTTTCTTAATTAATAATAACTTAATAGAGAATATGCATGTTTTTTTTACAACTAAAATAAAAGCTGATTCAAGTAACGCTGTTCGTTACATGAATCAGCTTGTAGTGAGAGAAAAACATTTTTGAATAGCTATAAAAATAACCAAGATATAAGCTAACAAAGATTTGTTTCTATCTCTTTCTAGCAAAACAGAATTTTACGTGGAGTTTATATGGCCGTACTGCACGATGACGTCGCCGGTGCACTTCGGATCTCTCTGTCTAATTTGTATTTTGAAAGGCTTGTATCATGGGTATTTCTTGGCCGATTTTAATTTTAATTTTACTTTTGGTGATCTCTTTTACGGTATTTTCATGTTTTGTTGAGAAATGCTGTTTAAAAAATCCATGCATATTCCCTATCTAAATCGATAAATAATTCTTGATATAGTATCGGCCTTTTCTTATAGAGCTAACAACTCTTAAACAGCTCGACCCATTTTTATGAAACCCAATAACTCGTATCACTTCGTTTGGCCGCATTTCATTTGCCATAATTGTTTCACTTGCGATATCTTTCAGGTAATTTATACAGGGTGTTAGGTAATGAGTGGATAATCCTTGAATTATGGATAGAGGGCACTTATAAAAAAGCTAAAATAGGTTACGTAAAAGTCACACGGATTTCGAGATATTTGGACTTTTAGGTTTTTTTCGAAAATGAACACCCTTGTTTAATGTTTTGATCATAGCACCATTCTAAGCTAACTTTTTCCAAATTTTATTTTTTCTCAATATTCTTGAATATTTATGTTATCAGATAGGCATCACCATTAATGTGAGACTACAATGGATTTAAAAAAAAAATCGCAAACTTAATTTTTGCGTTTTCAATCGTACATTGATCGAACTTTCAGGTCCCATGGTGAAAAAAAATTACCCTAACGTCTAGTTGCCCATAAGCTTAAAAACATGCCAATTTATTGACAATTTAAAAATACTAATTACCTTTTGAATTTAAAATGATGAAAAAAAATACACCGCCACCCACACTTTTCCTGATTGTCTTTATTTTACGATTGTTTTGCACTGCTACTTATGCTATTAAAAAATAAAGATTTATATCTCAAATAATCGATTGTAAAAATACAAAAAACTTAAGGGTTGTAACTTTTGTAAGCTTTCAAGTTTATTGGACAAGGTGCATTTTTTTAATGACACGTTATTTTACCAATTCTAGATTGTAATGATAAAACTTTTAGCCTGATAGTTTCGACCTTTTTTTAAAAAGAGTCTCAAAACAGACGGACAAACGGACAACTTTTTTTCTTATTCTTTAATATTTACACATATAAACAGCTCCTTAAAAAGATTCCGCTCAATACTAAACGTAGGATCGTGCCAGTAAGCTATCTGGTTGACAGCCTCCCACAAGGCAGACCGACGATCTGGTGGAAAATATGGAACGTGCTTAAGATCCTTGAGGAAGGCTGATGTCCAGCCGTGGACATCTTTAGGCTGGTTTAAATATTTATTTATTTATTTATTTATTGGAAAACAAACAGCTTAAATATTACAAAACGAAATATAGAATAATATGGTTAATACAAGAGCCAAAACAGTTTTCACTACTAGTTAGCACAATTATATGCTCAGAGGATACAAATACGTGATAAGCAGAACAATAACATTACAACATTAATAATAACATTTATGAACGGACGGAGTTAGACAGCAATTTTTTTTTTTTTTTTTACAAAATAGACAAAAACAATAACAACAACTAAAAAACTAATAACTAGCAACGATTTTCTGTATTAACTGATTTCACTGCGGAAATAAACTGCCCAAGGTGCATACTAAAGGGGCTAATGAAGCTACAGCCAAAAAAATCGTCAGTCTGCACATGGACCTTATTATTCCGCATGTTATTCCAAAGTGAGGTACTAAATTCAAATGGATCCCGAGAATTGAGCTCCGTATTCATTAACATATTCAAATTTAATTTACGAATAGGTCTAGATATTAAATTACGTATACGCAGAACCGCAAGGACCCTTTATTACCTATTTATATACACCAGTAAAGTTTCAAATAATATCTATTAACCCACCAAAAAAACCAAACAAAAAATCATAAACCTCAATTAATTTAATTATTACCACCATTCAGTATCCTTGTATTAAAGTTTAGTAAAAAGATAGGGTAATTGGTAGGGTTAGGAGTTTGTAACGCTTTGACAGCGGAGATATCCTCCGAATCAAAAATCGTTTAAACTGGTTTAGCTACGAATAAATGAGTTGTAAAATTTATTATGACGACACTGAAGGTGGAAATAATTAGTAGATAGCGACTCCATGAATTCTAAACCCAAAGTCCTAACCCCTTTTAATTAGCATACGAGCTGAGCACCTAATGAGAAGCAGTCACCTTCGCCCATCATCATGGCAGTTGAAGCCCTTCTCCAAAAAATTCCACCGTAATCGGTCCCTTGCTACCCGCGTCCAGTTTTCTCCGACCCTTATATCAGACCATCGGTCCACCTTATGAGAGGTCTGCCAACATAGCGCTTTCTGGGTCATGGTTACCACTCTAGAACCTGTCCGTCCCTATGCCCATGTGTTGTACGGATAATGAAGAGCCTACTGTCACTTAAATTTTGCAAGTCACTGAGCTTCCTCATTAACTTTAGACCCGCACTCATAGACATCAGCAAGTCACCTTCCAAGTCTTTAAGTGAACACTCCTCTTAATTTCCCTTCTTTGTTTTTCTTTTCCTTCATTTTTTAGGGCAAGGAGAAGGCAAACAAGTACACAGGTCAACTGATGGTAAGTGTGATCTGAGACCCATAGACATTCGCATTCTCAAGACTGCAATCACAAGACTGCTATCCTAAAACTGTAAATGCGTTGCCAACCCTGAAGACTTAGGTGAAATGCCTCTAAGCTAGTAATTTTACTGGTTGTAGGATATGATCATGGTGGTAGCGACTCGGGCGGATCCCACACAAGTTCCTACCACCACTATAATACGTATATCGCTTCTTCTATTCATTTGCCCCTTATTTACATTTCAGGTGGACACAGCAAAACAGCAAGTCCAACTATCGGACTCCTATCTTCCCGTGGCTATGCAAGTGATCGCCCATCTCACAGACCAGATGGCGTATGAAGTTCGTGATGAGCCGGTGAAGACTACCAGCAAACCGACGAGCCGGCCGACCAGTCAACCGATCAGTCGACCGACCGTTAAACCGTCCAGTAGACCGACCTATAAACCTACAAGTAGACCGGACTCTGTGTATGTGAACTCGTACCCGATGACAAACTGGCCTGGGTGGCGTGTTGGATGGTATAGGTGATGGTATTTTCTTCTTCCTTGCTTAAGGTGTATGTATTCGAGGATTATATGACTTAATCTGTGTATATTTTCCTAGGCTCTTCGATTTTTCTTTTGTTTAGTGTAAGCTGCAGCATTTCAAGTGACGGTCTCTTCTTCTTCTTTCTTTCTTGTACCCATAGTTACTTTTTATTTTAATGAGAACTGTTATTTGGACGGGTTTAAGGTTTCTCTTAGTACCTAATAAGGTTGATACTAACAACAAAAGTAAGCTTTGATAACGCAAATGCATGTTTTGAAAAGGTCATTTGTTGGATTTATTATATTTTTCTTTGTATTTTTTTTATTAACGTCGTAGGTACCCAGTGACACTCGAGGGTCTAAAATTGCCAACACCTCGCTTGCCATACTAGGGCCATTCATTTTCCCTCTACAGAGAAACCAAGAACCATACATCCTTTATAGAAATTTGACTTTCCATCGGTTAATTTTCTAATTGTGATGGTAAACTTTTCGTGTAAGGTGGTAAGTAAGCTCTTTACCCCATGTACATTTTTTTACTTTTGATTGTTAATGTATTGAACGAAAATGGAATGTCGCTATGTTGGTCATACCACCTACTGTCCCCTTCGTACCGAAAACAGAGTAAAATAATAACTGCTAAAACAAAAGAGTGAGCTCTTGTACCAATTATTGTTCGCTTTAATGTATTGCGATGCCGAATATTCATTTAGTCTAAAAATATTCTTAGTTGATTTAGACAAAAGTTTTTTACCAGTGTTTGCTGTTATTTGCCCTTTTCTTTGTATCGGGTTGTTTTAGAACAACAAAAAAGGTTAAATATTTGAGAAAAAACTCAAGATTACACCAAAATTCCAAGTAGAAGTACATAATAAGCAATAAATAAAATAATAATAAGCAATTATTATACTGGTTTGAAGCAAAGAAGAGAAAAGTAAACCTAACTAACAACTCAAGAAAATAAAGAGCCATTTTACTCAATAATTAACAATACGGCTAAAAGTACATCTCAAAAGATAAAGTCAATAACAGACAAGTAAGAACTTAATTCGCAGTTTTCGTAATCAAAATTACATCGGAAAGTTTTGCTCAATTTGGCCTCAGTTGAGCTACGTTTTAATGTTACTTCTCAACTTCCATCGCTTGCCTTTGAAACTATTTCCATAAACCTGAGTTGTGCTTGAGTTTCCAACTATAAATTCATGGATTCCTGTGTTTGGATCTTCAGATGAAAGTAAACAATATAGGGCCTTGAATGTTTAAGGCATGCTTAAATTAGTTTGCTTGAATAAGTTAGATTTTCCATGTCTTTAGTGACTTGATTTTAAAAAATCCTACGTTTATACAGCGTCTGTATTCCATACGATCCTATATTTTAAGGGCAGTTAGATAAGACCCTAATTAAATTGGTACATTAAGTTAACAAAAGATTTTTTTTTTTTTAATACAAATTAATTCGGCACGCAATGTATTCAAATTACCAAGTCGTCTACGTAAGCACTTTCAACTCAATATTTTGATTACATTGCTGGCCGGGAAAACTTGAAAAAAATCATCACGCTTAATTATTGAGAGTATTTGTTAAAATTTATTACTGTACCTCTTAATACTGCTTAAATCTATCGTATGTTAAAATTTAGGATCGTATGGAATACACACGCTGTATAAAGATTTAGGTCAAAGTTGAAAATATTATTAACAGCTTCGAGAAAATTAAGAACAACATATTTATTCTTCAGCATCAGTAATCAACCATCTATTTTATCGTAAAAAAATAAGTTTCTTTCTAAGAAGCGAAGACTGAAATGTGGAGAGAAAAGATACAAAGGTATTCGAAATATCTACAAATAAATCATTCTCTACTATATGCAATACTAGTAAGATTCAAATATACGATGTTTGACAAGATTTTTTTTTTGTTTACTATTACAATCAAATTTAAATGGTTGATACACTATTAAACCCTGTCGCAGAAATGTATAAATAATTTCCTATCGTATTTTGTTTACAAACGATTCTACACTATTGTTTTGACAGGGTTCTTGATTGGCTTAATATGTATTATAATTATTTTTAGTAAAGAAAATCATGAAATTAGTTAATAAATAAACACACAAGTACACCGGGAAAGTACTAAGTTATGTGAACTCCTCGTTTGCTGCTGGCATGAATTTATTCCAGTTCTTAACAAAACTTTGTTGAGGGTTAAATGGTTTACTACTGCAATGCAGTTAAGTAATTTATGCCAATTCTATTTGGAAAGTTTCAATGACAGTTCGTTTGAAGTTTTGGGACGTAAAATTCCAATATTACGTTACAATATTAACTTCGTAATTTCTAAACTTATGAGGTTATTGCGACTTTTGCTTACAAAACAAGCTCCAGTTTAACAAAATCTAACTAGTATTTTAACAATAGAAGGCACTGTATTAAACAAGTTCCTAGTAGATCTGCTTATATCACGAGAATTGTTTATACAATAATAACACTGAACGTCCTCTTCTTTTCTTTACGAGTTCTTTACATAGTATAAAAAAGTCGCTTCCCTCGTCTGTTTGTACTGCCGGTCTAAACTCCTAATCCACGCAACGGATTTTGATGCGGCTTTCCACATCAGTTAGAGATTTTTTCACGGAAGGTTGTTCAGTGTAATAAAATTCTGGTTTATGTATGTGTGTTTCAAAAACTTACATAAACAGATTTGAAGCGAGGGCAGGTCGCTCATATTAAATATCCCGCACCCAGACGCGCCACGAACTTTTATTACTTATGATGCCTTCCTACGCAGAAAAAGCGCAGATACAATTAATTCATAGAATTAGGTTATTTAACTCTCATAGGTTATAATAAGGTTAGATATGCAATACAATGCATATAGTACATCCGCCTTTTCTCCGTAGGCAGTATGGACCATCTTCATAAATGAATTTCTAATAGAATAGAATAGAATAGAGTAGAATAGAAAAACGCTTATTCGATAAACACATCAACACTACACTAGCCTCGTGTGGTTGCCGAGTTAGAATAGTGCCACTCCATGTCTTCCCGTGGATGTCGTAAGAGACGACTAAGGGAATAAAGGCTTGTAGTACTGTTAGGCGATGGGCTTGCAACCTGTCACTAATACGCTGGTAAACATCTTAGCCTAATTGTGCAAATTGTGGTTATAGAATTATCAACAAGTTTTTAGAGATGTTTGTAATTCTGTAGCTCTGCCTACCCCACTCTGGGAACGAAGGCGTGAGATTATGTATGTATGTATGTACATCAACACAGGGGTACATCATAGAAAAGATACAAACGTGATAAAACTACTTCTTATCTCCTAACAAGCGATACTTTTAAATTAAAAAAGTACAGTGAGGATGATGTATGCTGAAATGGTCCCTCCCCACTCAGCAAAATGGTTGGCATATGAGAACGTCAACCGGGCTGGTTTTCTATGGAGCCAGGAGCCCTCCTGTTTGGGACAGCGTACTGTGACTTACGACAAGGGATTTAATAAAGACGTTACATATACATAATAATAAAACTATTGTCCTGAAACACCATTAATTATAGAAAGTAAATAAATTAAGACATTCAATTAAATTAAGAGGTATGGTCAAATACAAGCTGTGATGACTGAAGGAAAATAAATAAAACATAGGAAAAACAGCGCATAGTGACGTATAGAGAGGCTGGTTGTTTGACTACATGCCCTAGACTTTATACCTTTTGTTGATCCAAAAAATGACGTTTGAGTCTATATTAAAAGCTGCTAACAGATCGCGAATGTGTTTAGGTTACGATTAATAATACAGATTAATGACATTAATATTCTACCATTTCTTACATTAATTATTGAAATTTCCAGGCAGCAGACCACTCCTTACCACAGGCCAGGCCTCTACGCGCCCATCGCCCCCCCAAAACCAAACGACCGCACCTACCTCTTGCCCCCCAATCCGAACAAGCTACACACCGTCATCCAGCCACAAAAAGCCCTCCCAGAAGCCACCCTCCTCTCTATGCAAGAAGAAAAGGAAGAAGTCAAACCCCTCATGGAACCAACTCTAGAATCTCATCTCCTGCCACCACACTTTGAAGCCAGCGTGGACAAAATCTCAAGGTCTGATATAGCATTGGATGACTGGGAAGATAATCTCCAGTATCTGTCTCCAAACGTCAGAGATATGATCAAATTGGCCAATGATTTGGATGATGAGCGGTTGCTGGATGACAGTAATTTTGAGGAATTGAGGGCTGGGCCTCAGGGGCCGAAGGGGGGGAAGCTGAGTGCTTCGAACTTGAGGCTCCTTCTTCTGTATGATCTGCTGAGTCGAGAGGCGAAAAGACAGAGGCTGTCGGATTATTATGTGAGTATTGTTAGTTATTAGTCGCGCCTTTGTTGGGCATCAAATCCTTAAAAACAGGCATAAATAAAATGATGTCTTTAAGCGTTTCTTTAGCCTCGCGCAGTCGGATAACTTTTTTTTTTGATATGTGGTTTGAAATTTAAATTACCAACCAGAGGCTGAATTACAAACTCTAAACTTTCAAGTTTCAGGCAGTGAAAGGGACAGAGTTAAAGCAGTCACATAGCTTCATCTTTTTCGCTGCCAGGTTTTTAACAGTTCATAATAGGGCCCTAGGAAGATATAATCACTTCACTGGACCTAGGATCATGCTAATAGAAATAATAGAATATTCGTTCTAAGTCCTTCATCACGATTATTTTGAATCATTTCGTTTGGTATTATTCCGTAGAGAGGATTTAGTAAGCAATTAAGGTATGATTGATGATTCAGTGCTAAACCGCAACTTTTTGTTTTTGTTTGAGTTTCAAAAGAGCAAAACGAATCAAAATTATCTGGTAATGATACCTGTCATTGAGGTTAATAGACAGTCTTTCGTAAACCGCGTATTAAACAATAGCTAAAATATGGTTTGTCCTTATCTGTCATTATGACATTTGCATCTGACAGAACGTGACAAAGGGTTACGACACGGGTAAAAGCAACGGGGATTCCACCGTACTAACACGCCTATCTTAAAGTTTATGTTACACTAACACCAGTTTATTTATTGACACGTAAAAGGACCCTAAATACTTTTAAGTGGCAGTTAAAACATTTATAACCGTCACTTAAAAGTGTTTAGGAGGCCCTTAAACGTTGATGAAAAGTGATAAGTACATCGAGGTTCTTATCCTGATCATTAAAAAGATTACTGTTGTGCTTGGAACAACCTCTCAGTAAAACAACCAGAGAGCACAATCGGTAACCCTAAATGGTCGTCGGTAACCCTACTTATGAGTACAAGTAAAAGCATTTTTTTACCATTTAATACAACCATCGGTTGCCACTTTCATGTTAACCTTACCAAGATACGTCGTTATATCAACGTCAAATCCACCTTAATGGGGGAAAACACGTATACGACGTCACAATAGTCATCATCATCATAGACCTTTATCAGTCCACTGCTGGACGTGGGCCTCCCCTAATATGCGCCATTTTACCCTGTCCTTGGCATGTCACATCCAACATCTCCTAGCAGCGTTTCGCAAATCATCCGATACATCAGGAGGGCGTCCTACCCTACACTACGTTTGCCGACACAATAGTCACACTACATCCATAGGTCAATGCATAGGGACGAGAAATCGACGTCCAAACGACTTCGCGTCGTGTCGTCGTGTGGTTGCAGTTGCTAATTTGGTAAAGTTTACCACATTTTAACGTTTATATGAAAGAATAATTCCCTTTTATTGACTTATTAAGGTAATATTTCGTGATAGAGTGTAAATAGTACATTACTACAGAGGCCGGGACAAAACGACGGACGGGTCTGAGGCGGGCAACCCCATATTCCCGCCGAGGTATGTATAGTGCTTTTTTCAAACATGCAATGAAACAAACAACAAAAAAATCAAAGTTTTATTTTTTTAATACGCATAGTGGCAGAATGTCATGATGCCTGTGCCACAAATTTATGTGGAATGGAAATTAAAAAAGAGGACTTTGCCGCCCTAGGCCTGCACGATTTGTATGAAATTCCATTAACGACCTCTTGTCCTAGCTGCACCTGAAACGTCATACTTCGCAGCCTATTATAAGGAACATAACATCAATATTTCATTGCCTGTTTGAGAAAAAAATAAATTAAATTAGGAATTGGTCAAATCGGAAAGGGGTTTGGGTAAAAGTGTTGTCATTTGTAAAATTCATATATTTTCAAGGTGAGCGACCATTCATAAAAGTGGTAAATTATGATAGAATTATTAAAAATAAACATATTTTGTTATGTAATGTAATACTCTAAAGTGCATCGGAGCCGAGATATTTAAATATTCATACTTGGGCGTACTTTTGTACTAAAAACTGAATACTTAAATCTTTAAAATCTCCGCTCCGATATTATTTACCGCCATAAATTATATATATCTATGTGTATTTAGAGGTCCTCTAAATAACTATGTAAAAATCATCCGTGGCCGCTGAAAAAAAAAATGACAATATTCTTCAAACAAATTTACCCAATGCCCTGTGGTGATAACAGGAAAAGGTTAATAAGGAAATTTAACTACCGCTCCAAAACGCGTTTTTTCCATTAGACAAATTTTGTTTTTATTGTAAAAAATATTAAACTTAAATCAGAATAAGGGTTCATCGTAAAATTACGTTTTTTCAGAAGATCCGGTTCCTCCGTGACAATGCAAGTAAACATTATTTTAAACAACAAATTGGTCACGTTTTACTTTTTTGCACTTTCTATATCCTATAACTGCTCAAGCTTAATTATAAACAAAAAAAGGAGATGTCTAAATTTCTCACCCACAACACTTTTTTCCTTTTTTGCACGTTTCTAATTAATAACTGCACAATTTTAATTAACAAAGAAACAGGGAAATTCTCAAATATACATTAGTATAGAAAGAGAATAAATATCACTCGTATATATGTCCAACTTTAATATTTTGACAGATTTCTACACACTCGTTAAGTTTTCAAACAATGCACTTTGGGTAACCCTACTTTTACGAACATTTTAAATCCCTGTTGTATTAAATCCAATCCAATCTAACAAAGTATATTATTGTTCGAAAAATTCTTCAAGAATTGAAGGTGCGGCGACGGAACGCTGCTCGAGTCGAGAGCCACTTCGTTACCTCACAATGAAATTACGCAAAAGGGCTTTTCACCGCGTTTCCGGGTTCCCAATAAAAGGATTGTTCTTGTATTTATATCACAAATGATTTAAAAAGGAATAAACAGCTGTAGTTGAGAGGCGGAAATGTCTGAAACGGTATGACGTTATTAAATACGATATTTTTCCTGAGACTGCGTTTATAAGTTAACATTTACTAAATTTATCCCCATCGGGTACCTACACACACACATATCTTGTCAAATAAATCCAAATTAAACCACAAAGGGGTAAAAAGGGCTATAAAACTCCCCAGCGTTAAATCCGATACTGTACCGTAAAAGGTCTCAAAATGATTAGGTACCCCATAAAAACGACATAACTCTAGTTATCTTTGACGACATTGCGTTCATAGTGTGTCGTATACCACCTATTGAAGCGCCATAGAATGCACAACATAAAGACATATCCATTTAAAAAATACGTTATCTACATTTATACGTTTTTCATATCATGAAGAAGGCAAACGAACACACAGGCCACCAGCCCCCTATTTCACCATCCTGACAATGACAGGTGACAGGTGGCATTTCCGAGGACATGGCGCAGCTGATATGAAACCCAGTGATGTATCAGCGTGTTAACATTGCAATTTATACGGAATTGTCACCTTTGACCTATCAGTGTCAAGATGGTGAAATAGGGGCTGATGGTAAGTGGGTTCTGTGACCCATACACATTTGCATGCTTTAGACTGCAATCTTAAGACCGCAAATGCGTTGCCAATTCTGAGGGCTCAAAGAGGGCTAGTAATTTCACCAGTTGTCTTATCCTCACATCGGAACACAACAAGTAGAGATGGGCCGACTAGTCGACGATTAGGCGGGAAAGCCGCTTATTCGGCATCATTTCTAGTCGGTGATTAGTCGGCGACAAGTCGGCAAAAAATGCCGAATATTCGGCACTTTATTGCCTGTAGGATATATAAATTAAACCATTGTTTAATCTATGAAATTTCATATTCTTATGAAACAATTAACATAAAAGAATTCAAATCAAAAATCAGTTGCATCCGAAATCAGGTACAGAAAAATCGTAAACAAAACCGGCAAAACATGAACGCATGGTAGGGATAGTAACAAATAGCGCGACGGAAGAAGCGAAACAAACGTTTCCAAGTTCACCCGAACTTAGCAAAATCCTACGATCGGCATTGCCGGCCCGACTAGTCGGCCGATTAATCGGCAAATTGAAAACCGATTAGTCCGCAAAACCCATCTCTAACAACAAGGCGAAAACTGCTATTTGGCGGTAGCTAAACAGGTTAAATTTTAGGATCCTTTAAAAAAAGGTAGGTACAAGTTGAAAAATATTCCCGTACAAAAACTCTAGGAACTCTATGCCGAAAACTAGATTGACATCTTTTTAGGGTACCGTACCAAAATGGTAAAAAAGGAATCCGTATGGTGAGACTTCGGTGTCTATCTGTCTGTCTGTCTCTATGTCATATATTTCGCTGTAACTAAGAAAGCTGTCAACTTGAAAGGGGTTTGGGTAAAAGTGTTGTCATTTGTAAAATTTATACATTTTCAAGGTGAGCGGCCATTAGTAAAAGTGGTTAATTATGATAGAATTATTAAAAATAAACGCATTTTGTTATGTAATGTAATACTCTTAAGTGCATGGGAGTCGAGATATTTAAATAATACTTGGGTGTACTTTTGTACTAAAAACGGAATACTTAAATCTTTAAAATCTCCGCTCCGATATTATTTAACGCCATAAATTATATATATCTTTGTGTATTTAGAGGTCCTCTAAATAACTATGTAAAAATCCTCCGTGGCCGCTGAAAAATAAAATGACAATATTTTTCAAACAAATTTACCCAATGCCCAAATGCCCAAATATAGTTGTGTAACTTGCTTGCCCGCATCTGTTTTTAGCAAAAAAATATGATGATTAAAATATTTTTCTAAATAGTTTAAAGGAGGTCTACATGGGGGTTTATAAATTAAAATGATTTGATTATAGCAAGCAGAGTCACTACCAACTAGGCTAGCATGTCGTCATTGAAAAGCAGAAATCAAAATATTAACAACAGCGAATTGAATCCATCAAAGTTAAAGCTTAAATAGCCTCGTCTATTAATTCCTTTGTATGAAACCTCTGCAGCTAGCGTATGTTGTGCGGCGTTGCTCGCTCGAATAAATAAAACAATTTTATATCTTAGTTGTTAAACTTTTACAACCTTCCCCGCGAAGGGTCGCCTCGTGTCCACTACACGCGGAGAATTTAAAACGGATCTAAATATTCACGTCATGTTGAGAATAAAGAAAGTTGAAGCCGGGTTTAACACGCTTTTATTTACCTCTAACTTGTTTTGTATGTCTGTCAATACGAAATGTTTTAAGTTAATTTTGACCCACATCCCGTAATTTAAATGGGCTGGGAATATATTATAAACAAAGGCCAGGTTACCGAATCGCGTTCTAGATTCGAAAACGTGTTCTGAGTTTTCGCAGCACAAACGCTTAAATCAGACTCGCGTTTTCATACATTATTTTACGTACACTTTACCTTTATTACTTGAAGACCATACAAAAGTCAGCATAAAAGTCAACATTTTTTTAAATTTTAGTACTAAAGTATTCATGAACGGGTACTATAGTGTTATAAATTATAACGAAACCAAAATTTTGGTCAATCTATTATATAAAATGCTAAGCTGATTGTTGATATATCAACGCACAGCCCAGACCGCTGGACCTAGAGACTTGAAATGTTGCACATAGTTACCTTATAAAGTGTAGAGATCCACTAAGGAAGGATTTTTGGAAATTCCACCCCTAAGGGTGTAAAATAAGAGATAAACATTTGTATGAAAGTCAGTCCGTTTTGAAGTTAGACGTATCAAATTTTGCGTTTAGGTTGGCGATTGAACTTTAACTTATACGTGTCTCAGCGTTTGTGATAATTTTCACCCCGAAGGGATGAAAAGGGGTAAAACTGATTGTTGATATATTAACGCACAGCCCAAACCGCTGGACCTAGAGACTTGAAATTTTGCACTTAGATACCTTACATAGTGTAAAAATCTACTAAGGAAGGATTTTTGGAAATTCCACCCCTAAGGGGATGAAAATTTGTATGAAAGTCCGTCAGTTTTAGTTTAAGTTAGACTTTTAAAATTTTGCGTTTAGGTTGAAAATTTAAAATTAATTTATAAGTGTCTCAGCGTTTTTGATAATTTCATCCCCGAAGGGATGGAAAGGGGTAAAACTGACTGACTGATTGATCAACGCACAGCCTAAACCGCTGTACCTACGGACTTGAAATTTGAAGAGAATATTCCTTGGGTATCCTAGGGGTGCACTAAGAAAGGATTTTTGGAAATTCATCCCCTAAAGGATTAAAATAGGGGGTAGGAATTGGTATTTAGGCTACTGTTTGTAAATAAAAAATACTTCTTTCAGCGATTTAGAAAAGACTAGCCCTAAGGGGGTAAAAGGGGGTTTTAGTTTGTTCCTCCTTCACGCTGCAATGGCGCTGGATGGATTTGGATGAAATTTAGAATGGAGATAGCTTATACCCTGGATTAATACACAGGAAAATCCCATCCCGTAAAATTTAAAGGTTCCCGAGGGCATAACGACAATATGTTTGCTGTTTTTTGAAAAAGTCATCATGAGTGTCGTTTTCTTAGGTTCCGTTGACGCAGAGTTCGAAAATGATATCAAATTTGGAATTCAAAATGGCCGCCATGATGTTTAT
The DNA here is from genome assembly GCA_946894065.1 of Acleris literana. NCBI lineage: Eukaryota > Metazoa > Arthropoda > Insecta > Lepidoptera > Tortricidae > Acleris > Acleris literana. The sequence goes on along the minus strand of OX335687.1, from coordinate 17,057,695 downwards.
TGATAAAGTCGTCATTGGCATCATTTTCTTATATTTTGGGGACGCAGATTATGAAAATGATGTCAAATTTAATTCAAGCTGGCGGCAATGATGTTTTTTGAAAAAGTTGTCACGGGTAACATTTTCTTGGTTTTTGGGGACGCAAATAATTACTAATATAGAATAAGATTAGTAATTATTTGTCAAAATTGCGCAATTGAATAATTTATTTCTCCTATGGCTTTTGCCACCCAGTGTGACAACATGAGACAGGCTTTGTACCTACATTCAGTTTTGTTAGTCTATATCAAAAGGAGCGGTGTCAGATTGACGTTTTCAGCGTTGTCATATCCAGATTTTAACATTTATTTCCGCTATTTTCAATACTATTCACTAGTCACGGCGTATTAATTCTACGGCTGTTATTTAATATTAGCGCGGTTATTATGATCACTTGAAAATATTTACGGACAGGCATTTTATTTTTCGGCGGAAATTGGCCGGTTATTTAATTCTAAAATGTCAGTTCAAACAGTACTCAAGGGGTAAAAAATCTATATGTCAATAGGTATCCATAATATTGCTGTAGAAAGAAAATCCATACTAATATTATAAACGTGAAAGTAATTATGTCTGTCGTCTGTCTGTTTGTTATGCATTCACGGATAAACCGCGGAACCGAATTAGATTAAATTTGTATCTCGAAAATCACCCCTAAGGGGGTGAGATTTGGGATGGTAGTTTGTATGAGAATTTGGTCATTTATGTTAATTTTTTTAGTTGGAAACGTGGTAATTGGTATTTAAGCTACTGTTTATAGACATAAAAAAAAATATCTGTGATTTTGAAAGAACTGCCCCTAAGGCGATAAATGGGGAGTAGAAATTTGTATATCGAAATGGCTGCATTTGGAAATTGGTATTTAGGCTACTGTTTACAAATAAAATATACTGCTTTCAGCGATTTAGAAAAAACTACCCCTAAGGGGGTAAAAGGGGGTTTTAGTTTCTTACACCTTAACGGTGCAACGGCTAGATGGATTAGGATGAAATTTAGAATGGAGGTAGCTTATACCCTGGATTAACACAGGAAAATCCCATTCCGGAAAATTTAAAAGTTCTCGAGGGAATAACGACAATGTTTGTTGTTGTTTGAAAAAGTCATCATGGGTGTCATTATCTTAGGTTGCGTGGACGCAGATTTCGAAAATTATATCAAATTTGGAATTCAAAATGGCCGCCATGATGTTTATTGAAAAAGTCGTCATTGGTATCATTTTCTTACATTTTGGGGACGCAGATTATGAAAATTATGTCAAATTTAGAATTCAAGATGGAGGCCATGATCTTTTTTAAAAAGTGGATATAATTGTCATTTTCTTAGATTTTGAGGACGCAGATTTCGAAAATGATGTGAAAGTATAGGTAGAAATTCAAAATGGCAATTCAATTATGTCTGTCGTCTGTCTTTTTACGCTTTCACGGATTAACCGCGAAATTGAATTAGATTAAAGGGCATTGGGTAAATTTGTTTGAAGAATATTGTCATTATTTTTTTTCAGCGCCCACGGATGTTTGGGTGTTTCGCCATTTATAATGATAGATACATTAAAATTAGTATTAAGACTCATAATATAATATATGTTATATTGAACTATGCGAGATATTTTAAGAGCAACCAAACTATCATGGGAGGGGTGGTGCTTTGAGACGGCGAATTTAGACAGATTCTCATCTACCGGTGATAACTAGGGACACACCAGCGGATAAAATAAATGCATTTCGGCATCTACGATATGGGTATATACAGTGGTGGTCACATAGTTAGGGACACTTGCTTTTTCGCGGCAGCTCTACAAAAAATTGGCGAAGATCGTATGGCGAGAGATAGTAAAGATTTGAAAACATTAAACCGCGAATTCCGAAATATTGTACAAAACACAGATGATCTAAAAAATAACGTGTACCCCGATCTAAAAAATAATATAGAGAATAGAGAATATTTGTGCGAGAGGGCAATATTAGCACCGACAAACGAAATTGTCGGGCGGATAAATATAAAAATATGTCTCATGTAGAAGGCGATGTTGTGGAGCATCTCTTGGCAGACAATGTCATAGACACAGAGCAAGTCACGTCCTACACTTAGAGTTCCTGAACTCTTTGGAGGTATCGGGAGTGCCCTCCCGTAAGTTAATGGTTAAAGTTGGTGTCCCGGTCGAGCTCAATATTACATGTGTTTGAAAGATCTGGCCAGGCAGGACGTCATACTGGATGCTGTCACGCAATAATGTGTCAAGCCACAAGTATTTAGCAAAGTCTACATCGGCATCCAAAGGCAAAAAGTGGAAGACCAGTCGCCCCTTGTACAGTGTTCTAAATGTCTGGCCTACGGACATACAAGGACATTGTGCAAGGAGGCCAGCACCAACTGTCGTTTCTGCCTGACCTGCCACGGACCCGGCAAATGTCCGGGAAATCCTGAGACACCAAAGTGCATCAACTGCACCAGGGCAGGCAAGGAACCGACGGAGGTACGGCATGAGGCGTTTAGCCCCAACTGCAAAGAACGTCAGAAATGGGACACCATAGCACGGTCGAGAGTGGTATACTATTGTTGACACAGTTGTACCGGCGAACAACATGCAAACCTCCCCCCCAACCGCCCCCCACACAAAGTTCCTGCAAGTCAATCTGCAACGGTCAAAGCTGGTAACAGCTGAACTCTACCAGGCCATGCAGAACGGAAACTGCGAAGTAGCACTGCTACAAGAACCGTATGTGGGCGGAAAGGGAGAGATGACGCCGCAACAAGACACATTATTGCGTAACAGCATCCCTATAGAATTACTTAAAACTATTAATTTACTTAACTGCGATAAACGAGTTCTACGCAGACGAAGTCGCGGGCAAAAGCTAGTTTTATATATTTGACATGAGTATAACTAGTACTTACTTTATGTACAACATCCAGCTATTTCCCTTATCGTATTTTTTTGGGAACGATCACACATTTTTCTGCCCCCATATTTAGATAACCCGACCACTGTACAGACCAAAATATTTGGCATCAGGGGTGTTATTCTCTTAAAAACCGCGGTCGGTCGGACGAACGAGCGAAATAGCAGCGGCGAGTTTAAATAGTCCCGTCCGAACAAAACACATTTTAGCGCGTGCATTCTCAATTAGCCAGCCTTATACGTTCGATAAGCCATGCTGCCAAATTGAAAATGCACGCGCTAAAATGTGTTTTGTTCGCTCGGACGTGACTACTTAAACTCGCCGCTGCGATTTCGCTCGTTCGACCGACGTTTTTGAGAGAATCACACCCCAGGGAGTAGCCCCACAGGACAGATCCCTGTCAGCCTAACATAATCCATTTCCGAGATCGTTACGAAAGTCGTGACGGCCTGTAATACAAGGAGTCCTATGAATTGGCTATAGTCTTTAGAATGAATGAATATAAATTTATTTGACACCAAAAAATAAAAATTAACAAATACACGGAATGCACGAGTTGTGGTGCCAGAAAGATTCCAACTCAGCATAATGCTGTGGTCGGGGGACCGCAGCGCTGGTTTTAGGTTAGCACCTTTTGTTGAGCCATTGCTGCATCGTTACAATTGCAATATACATACACCTATTAAAATTAATTATTAAACATTTTTCCTGCAGGATAAAAAACCCAAAAAAAAACTTACATCTCTAAGAATTACATTAATACCTATAATATACTTACTACCTAAAAAGACCTTATGTACAAAAAATAATAATAATTAAGCCCATTTGAACATTAAACCTAACATGACAAAAATAAAAGTAATGTGAAAGAATAACAGTGTTTTTTAATATCTATACAAAACAGGACAGATAACAAATCAAATAAAAATAAATTTAAAACAAATGTTGTTTTTGTAAAAGAATTATTTTTAATGTTAACCTAAAAGTTGGAATGGTCTTGGTTGGAATGTAGTTAGAGCTAGCAAGGCAGAGGTATTTTTTACAATAATCACGTAATGCGTCAAAAATAACCCGTCACAATGTGCATCGAAAACGCGCATCCGTCAAAGTGTCGTTCGCGTCGTTTCCTCCGAGCGAAAGTAAATCTTTTTATCGATCCCTTTGTTAAAGCAACAAGATGCCGCTTTATGTCTCACAAGGCATCTCGGCGCGGTTTTACTATTCGCCGGGTAGGACGGTTAAACATGGTATATACAGCTTTAAGTGTTTTTAGTTGCCACTAACTCTTATTTATGAGTTGAGCACAGTTTGAAAAGCTTTGGTTTCATTTACCGCCTGTTTCACAATCGACAAATCATTTTTGACGGATTAATTTAGCCCTTTCTCTTTCTTACAGTTAAAAATAGACAAGGAGAGAGCCACCTTTAAATGGCAGATATTGTGAAATAGGCCCCATATTTTAATGAATAAGACAGAAACTCCACAGTGACGCACGCTACACGCGCATGGGTATAATGAACATTCGCTTCGCCAGAACGGATCGGGATGAAACTTGGCACACTACATAGGTTAGGTCCTGGAATAGGACATAGGAGAGTTTTTATCCCGGAAAATTGGACAGTTCCCGAGGGAGCAGCGATAAACGACTTCTACGCGGACGAAGTCGCGGGCGAAAGCTAGTAAAAAAATGAAGTTTTTTGCCAAAAAGGTTCTTTGACAATTACATTTCAAACACGTTAATGTACTATATCTAGAATTACAATAGAATGACTGCTCTAAGTGTTTCGGAAACATGACAGAAATTGTGACTATTTATTTAATTATAGCTTCTGCCCGCGACTTTTTCCGCATAAATTTCGATTATGGTTATTCCCTCGGAAACTTTTAAATTTCAAGAGATGAAAAGTAGTTTATATGTTAATCCAGAGTACAAGTTATCTCCATTCCAAATTTAATCAAAATCCGTTCAGGCGTTGCAGCGTGAACGAATAAACTAACACAAACACACGCGAACTTTCGCATTTCTAATATTATTAGTGAACAAAACTTTATCTTCTGTTTTTTTATTTAAATCTATTAGCAAAAGACACCCAATCACTACTCAGTTCCACCTAAGACTGACCACCAACTAAATCAAAACCAATTCCTTCCCAGGGGTTCTCTCCCGACGTGCTTCGAACCCTCTCCGAGTCTTCCAGCGGAGGCGCGCGCGCACAGCTCCGTCTCGCTCTCTCCAAGATGGTGGAACGAAAGGACTGTCAACACGAATACGCCAACAATCGAGCGAGGGAGATGGTCGACGAACTAGGGAAGGACGAATCGAAATTATCCAGCGAAATTAGATATTTGCAACCGTTGAATTATAATATGCTTTAGACAGGGAGATATTTCGTAGACCTAATGAGACTGCTTTTTATTTAATTATGTTTTGTACTTACCTACACGTATCGACTTACTTCCAGAGGGCCCTGCCAAAATGCATTGCGCTAACTAACGTTTCTATTCGTTTCGTTTTTAAACCAATCGCGTCACTGGTAGATCACGTGACTTTTCGTATCACGGCATCTGCCAGTGATGCGATTGGTTTAAAAACGAAACGAATAGAAACGCTGGTTAGCGCAATGCATCTTGGCCGGGCCCTCAAAAACATAATATAGAACTTTAAAGGCGATTTTAATTGAATCTTGATTTTGAAGAAAATAATTAAGCACTTGTTAACGGAACACTACAATTATTAATTCAAAATAAAATAGATTTTGTGTCGATAAGAAAACAAGCAATATAATATACAATTCCTGATATTCCTTTTATAAATTTGTAAATTTATATACTTAGTGATATATTAAAATTATAAAATGTATAGTGGTTTTTATTTAATTATCTGTGTCTTCAACGGAAATGGAATAACATGCGGTTAATTACTAGCTATAGTTCCGGCCGATAACAAGTCAATCCGGACAATGTTGACAGAAGACAAACAATGCTGCTATTATTATTCCTTCACTCGCAACAAATAAGTTTAGCATTGTTTTACTGCTGACAACAATGTTTTTTTTTTCTTACTGGCTTTGACTCCTGTTAAGGTGTATTTCGCCAATGTCGAGTTATTTATAGACACTCCCATGGACTTATTAGAGAAATAAGTCCATGGATATCACACGCGAGGACAATTGTTCGGTAAAAGAGAATTTTCTCTCATGGACTAAACAGAAGCACATGGGGTCATCTCCACGCGCTTCTGTCAAGACACAACAATGTTAATAATTCGAAACTTCATGGTCGTGCAATGTGTCAGAATTGACTTCTTATCTGCCTATAACCAATGATATTTTTTATTTAGTTACGTTTTGCGCATACTAAACGCATTCAAAACCCGTGACCAATTACTGACAGAGAGGAATGTTTTTGCGTGCAGATGACGTCGACAAACCATCACAATTTTCGCCAGCCTCACTTTTTTCCAAACATGACGCCAACCCAGGCTCCGATCCGGATCTAAGTATAATTTCTACAGACGTTTTATTTACTCTTCTTCGATAACCACCGCTACTCTGAAACCGATTCCATTTATCTATGTCCATTTATTTTTTTACTACGACGAGGCATTACAAAACAAAACAAAATGGCGTTGAATCGCTAGTCGCTCTTTTAATAGCAAGTGTAGGACACGTATAGGTAAAATCGTACTTATATCAATCTGATAACCTGCAACTTTGGTGCTACTATTCTCTTAGAATTGACGTATAGCGACTATTCCTATAACCTTTATAGGATTTCATTTCTTGTAGAGGGAAGAAGCAAGACGTTAATAGAAGTAAACATTTTTATTACATGCAATTATAGGATCATATCAATGCTTTACCTATTGAGGCAATTTTTATAACATTTATAAGGTTAGGTGTCCTATAGAGGAAAGATTTAAGACCTTAATAGAATTGAATAGTTTTATTAATTACGTTTATAGGACAACATTGCTAAAAAGTCTTATAACATGCGTTTATAAGGCCATGCTTTAGTAAGTCTTATAAAGTTATCCTTTAAAGATACGTGAGACTAAGTTATAGGATTGAAAGGTCTTGTAGCTCAAATCGACTTGTAAGATGCTGTTGTAAGATCAGTGGTCAAAGTCAAAACGTTAATAAGATTCCTATCAGAAGTTTAGTCTTATAAATCGATGGTTGTAGGAGAAGTTTGCTTGTTGGGTACCTACCGCATCTTAAATTCTCACATTAGAATTACGTTAAGTTACAAACAAAGTACCCGAAACCGACATGCATGCATGACTAGATGTATGAATGTGGGAGAAGCGAAAGAGATTTATCAGGATCGTAGCAGGTGGAAAGAAGTGGTCTCTGCCTACTCTGGGAAACATGCGTGATTTAATGTATGTACGTTAAGATACAAACAATTTTAAAATACAAAAATATCAGTTAAGCAAAATGCAGTTTAAATGTCGATTGTAAGTTCTGTTCATTCTTACTTGTCTTATATATTAAAAAACTTCTTAACCTCAAAATGTACCTTTTTTCGCTAAAACAGCTGTTATGTCGTAAATAAAGTAAACTGAATAAACATTTTGGACATCATTTAGCCAATGTATTGTCTGCGACTGCTTTATTTTGTTTAAAATACCGGTTTTAACCTAAAAAGGTTCATTTTGAGGTTAGAAAGTTGTTTACAATATAAGACAAGTAAGAATGAACAGACCTTAAATATTGTTATTGTTCTTTTATTCCTTTTAAATGTGAATCAATATTAACATCTGTAGAAAAATATGATAAACTTAGTAAAAAAACTAAAAAAGGGCTCGACTTCATCGATACAACGGATTGCACGCGCGCATCTCTGAATTTAAGCCCGGACTTGACAGAAGCGCTTGGAGCTAACCCCATGTGCTTCTGTTTAGTCCACCAGAGTAAATCTCTTTAACCGAACAATTGTCCTCGCGTGTGATATCCATGGACTTGTTTCTCTAGTGAGTCCATGGTGATTGTCTAAAACTCGATACTGGCGAAATATACCTTGTTAAATACAAGGAGTGAAAGCCATAATTAAGAGAAAAAAATTAAGCCCCGTCCGGGGTTTTATGACCCAGTGTGCCAGTTTGTTTTGCGGCAGGTAATATAGTACTGGGGGGTTATTATGAGATAGCTATGCAGTACAGTTTACGCTGAGAGAAAAGGACAGAGCTATATAACTGCTATAGCTTTGTCCTTTACGCTGTCCGTAAAATAAACTGCATAGCTATGTCATAATAAAAAAAAAAAACTTTATTTCAGACCTAGATCCATAGTGTGTTAGTAACAATTGACTTAAAAATAAATTAGTAAACTAAACTAAACATATTTTTTTTGTTTCTTTTTTTTAATAATAAATTGGGCTACGCCCTTGATCTGTCCGATCCAAAAAGATAGGATTGGACAATCAAATCTTCCCGCTATCGCATTTAGAATGCTGTTGTCGCTTGCCCTCACTCTGCCTAACAGTGAAGCTATCTTCTTGCGCATGATCGCCTGAAACCCGTCTACACGGGCTTCGGCGAATATGCCCGACGCACTACACCCCCTCGGCAGCCCCAACAGCATTCTAAACGCATTATTGTATTGGACGCGCAGGGCGCCATAGGCTCGCTTTGTATACCCAACCCACAGGCTGCTTGAGTAAAAAGATTGCGTATAGGCTTTAAAAAGCGTTATTTTTACTTCATTTGAACATCGAGCAAACCTTCGAGCAAGCATATTCCTGCGACCCGCTAGCGCCCTGCGCTCCCTCTCAATATCAAGATCATCTTTCATAATTTACAAACCACCAGAGTCTGTCTAATGAAAGCTGAACCTGACAAAGAGCGGCAAATTAAAAAAACCTTCATTTTCTATTACCGATCCAAGTAGGAATAGAATAGAAGTACGCGTTTAATCTCCCTTAGTACCCAACAAAATAAATAAAATAAGAGAGTATCAAAATCGTTTATTCCTACTTTGAAATGAAAAATGACTGACTGCTGAGTGTCTTGGCGTCTTGCGGCGTTTCTTCTCAGCAGTGGTCTCCTCTTGGGAAGCGCTGGTAGATTCTTGACGTGTAAAAGTGCCCGTGCGGCCTACTTACTGAATAAATTTCTTTTATCTTTTTATCTTTTGATCGGTTATCAAATATGAAGGTTTTTTTTAATTTTCCGCTCTTTTTCAGGTTCAGCTTTCATTAAGACAAACTCTAACACCATTTATTAAGTTTATTTGTAATATAAGTAAGACTTAAAATGTACATGTAATTATCATCAAGTAATATAAACATGGTGCCTAAGATCAAGTCAATGTTCTACGTCGAAACTTTTTTGATTTAGGAACCTATAATAAAATAAGTTAGTCACAAGTCAATTAAAAAAAAGACGCATTTCAATTAGTTCGGGACAAAATTAATTAAGAATCCACACTTACTAAGAATAATGTCCTTTTTAATGCGTATTCATTATTTTTATTAACATAAGGGTCCTTAGGTCCGAGTTCAATTAAAGACTAAAGTTAAGTATTTTTCTCAAACATGCAATGAAATATTGATATTATGTTCCTTATAATAGGCTGCGCAGTATGACGTTTCAGGTGCGGCTAGGACAAGAGGTCGTTAATAGAATTTCATACAAATCGTGCAGGCCTAGGCCGGCAAAGTCCTCTTTTTTAATTTCCATTCCACACAAATTTTTGGCACAGGCATCATGACATTCTGCCACTATGCGTATTAAAAAAATAAAACTTTGATTTTTTTGTTGTTTATTTCACTGCATGTTTGAAAAAAGCACTATACATACCTTGGCGGGAAATATGGGGTTGCCCGCCTCAGACCCAAGTCTATATGTCTTCGGCCGGCAACCCCTTTTGTCCCGGCCCCTGTAGTAATGTACTATTTCGTGTTAAATGGGCTTTTAACGACAAAATGGGACATTATCGGACTAAAAGAAGTAAAGAGAAACAACAAAGCTAATGGCTACGCATTATAAGGCTAAAGCTCCACTGAGGCGGAGACGAGAGGAGCGGAGCGGAGCTGTGCCAATACTAACCTATAGAAGGCGCATGCGGTCACGTCGAGCGCGCCTTGCGCACGTTTATATTCTATTGGTTAATATTGGCACAGCTCCGCCCCGCTCCGCTCGTCTCCGCCTCAGTGCGGCTGCACCCTAAGCCTAGTGAACCGTCTAAGAAGCTACTGAGGGCCCTGCCAAGATGCATTGCGCTAACTAGCGTTTCTATTCGATACATTTTTAAACCAATCGCGTCACTGGTAGACCACGTGATACGAAGAGACACGTGATCTACCAGTGACGCGATTGGTTTAAAAACGGAACGAATAGAAACGCTAGTTAGCATAGTGCATCTTGGCAGGGCCCTCTGGTCCCGGGTTCGATTCCCGGGCTGTGCAAATAATTGTGTGATGAGCGCGAGTATTTGTTTCTGAGTCTTGCGTATTTTATATGTATTTCAGTATCTATTTATTTATATATAAGTATTTATATCGTTGTCTAGTACCCATAGTAAAAGCCTAGAGCTTAGTTTGGGGCTGGGTCAATTTGTGTGAGGTTGTCCCCCGATATTTATTTATTTTTAACTTAACTTGGAACTTAGCTTCAACCTCAACGTTAGGACAAAGGTACGACTACGCAGATGGAGTCGCGGGCCTCAGCTAGTCTTACTAATATAACTAAATGGGAAAGTTTGGACGCTTGGATGTTTGTTACAGTGGATTTAGACCAAACGAGCGAATGCTCTAGAACATGTTTTGTCTTTATTTTACAAAGAAAACGTAAGAGATAATGCCAGAGAATTCTTGATCGTTCGCTTGGTCTAAATCCACCGTTACTTAATTACGCTTGAACCACTGAAAGGATCGGGATGAAACTTGGCACACATGTAGGTTAGGTCCTGGAATAGGACATAGGATCGTATTTATTCCTAAAAATTGGACAATGCCCGAGGGAGCAGCGATAACCGACGCCTACTCGGACGGAGTCGAGTCGGCAACAGAGGGCCCTGCCAAGATACATTGCGCTAACTGACGTTTCTATTCGATTCGTTTTTAAACCAATCGAATAGAAACGTCAGTTAGCGTAGTGCATCTCGGCAGGGCCCTCAGATCACATAATTTTGTGTTCATATGAATTCCTATTAATTATATATTATTATAATCCATATGGATTCTGTAGATAGTTCGAAACTAGTAGTTGGTCTGAATGCGGTCATCGAAGTTGCTAATAGTTCTACTCGAGTAGGCTCCAGTAATCCTTATATTAGACCACAGCGCGTGAATATTTTGGAACGTGTGGGATTTTAGAAGCGTTGTTAGAGAAATCTCGATTTGTTTCAAACTTTTGCGGTATTGGGGCTTCGGATTAGAGTTCTCTAATTTTAAATGTGTAAAACCTAGGCTTATATATTTTATAACAGTTATTTAAATAAGAAAAACAGTTATTATTATCAGTTGGAAATTAAAATTTAACGGAAGGCGATAATTATTCGACGGATTGCGGCAGTAACGCACGAACAGCAATAGTATTTAAAAAATAATTAACTAGGTAATTTATGACATTTAAAAATACTCAATCGGTTCAATAAATAAGGTTTAGAAAATCAGCGCCTCTATTCTATAGGCGGTAAAGTTCTAAAATTCAACTGTCATTTTGATTGAAAAGCGCGGCAACCTATCGGGAGGGCGAGGGTGTCGATTAACCTACCTCCAAGCAACTCGCATTGTTGTGTTCCGTTTTAGATAATACAACCGGTGCCTTTACAGAGTCTTGGTGCGTCAAGATTTCGCATCAACAGAACTGGAACGCCAATTTTCAGTCTGAACTTATTTATTTATTTATTTATTTATTAAAATAGGAAGCCTCCATGTGACACATAGGTATTTTGTTACAGATTTTCGTTATATTACATTACAAATTATGTATAACATACTTATAGGCTAACTCAGCATGCACATAGTTTACTTAGTTTTAAACATTACAGGAACACACACACACACACACACACACACACACACACACACACACACACACACACACATTCAAGGCGCGACACATACGAATACATGCAAATGCGAAAGAAAAAAAAAAAACACTTTTACACACAGAGATTTTTACATAATTATTATTATAATATTACACAAAATAATTAGGTACTTTATTACTTAATTATTGCAAATAATATCATCGCTAGAGAAGAATTTTTTAAGTTTATTTTTAAACTGAGGTAAGGAATCGTTAAAAATATCCAAATTTGCAACATTTTTTAATAAATCATATTTAGACATAATTCTTGCTAAAGGTGCTGACTTGCCCAGATTGGTTCGACAGAAACGGGTTTTAAAGGTTTTATAATTTTTTGTTGACCTAAAACAGGGTCTTGGTACTGCAAAAGATATATTTGCTAAGATCTGAGGTGCATCAAGTTTACCGTTAACAATCTTATGCAAGAAACATAGATCCAGAAGGCTTCTGCGGTCAGATAGAGATAAAGCCTTATAGTATTTTAATTTCTGGTCGTATTTGGGCAGGTCGTCTAGAAGGTGGTCCCTAAAGCACAAATGCCGGAAAAACTTTTTTTGTATTCTCTCTATCCTTGCCTCATGCCCCTTATAATAGGGGTTCCAAACGGTGGAGCAATATTCTAATCTACTTCTAACAAGTGAATTAAAAAGAACTAACCTGCTTTTAGCATGTTTAAACCTCTTGGTGCAACGCAAAATAAAACCGGAGACTCTTAACGCCTGTTTAATAATTTGATCAACATGTGGTATGAAACTTAGCTTTTCATCTACCAGAACCCCTAAATCACGAATTTGCGTAACGTTCTTCAAACTATTTCCATTTATCATGTATGTATTTTGTATAAAATTGATTTTACGAGAGAATACAATACAATGACATTTCTGGTGGTTCAGTTTCATGTTATTTCGGTCACACCAATGCGCAACTCTGTCCAGATCACTCTGTAAAAGTTGGGCATCAGTCGGAGATTTTATTTCCCTGAACATTTTTAGGTCGTCAGCGTACAGGAGAAACTCACAGTACTTAAAACAGTCCACAATATCGTTTATAAATATATTAAAGAGAATCGGGCCCAGGTGTGATCCCTGTGGTACACCCGAATTAGCTACAAAAGCCGCTGATTCATAGCCACCAAGCACCACCATAAGGTTCCTATCATGAAGGTACGACTCTATCCAGTCCAGAAACAGACCATGAAAACCATAGAAATTAAGTTTGGCTACCAGCATCTTGTGGTCAACGGTATCAAAAGCCTTTGAAAAGTCAGTATAAAGGCCGTCTACTTGCACATTCTTGTCTACGGATACGGAAAGTTCATCAACAAATGAGGTTAAATTTGACACGGTGGACCTGTTTTTGAGGAATCCGTGCTGGTTTGGTGTAAGAATGCATTTCATGTGCCAGTCAATAATCGGACATACAAGAGATTCAAATATCTTGGGGATGGCGGAGAGAATGCTTATAGGTCTATAATTCGAAATTTCTTTTCTATCGCCATCTTTAAAAACGGGAACTACTCGCGCAGCTTTCCATTTAGTGGGAAAGTATCCATCAGTCATTGATCTATTAAAGATCGCACATAAGGGTTCTGATAGGGTTTCGGCACAATTCTTTAAAAAGATGGGGGGGATATTATCAGGCCCCGCACCCTTATGCTGGTCAACCAACTTGAGCTTGCGTTTTATGTCTTGCTTATTTATGCTTATATTGGGTAGCAAGCAGCTATTATTCTGGTTTAGATTTGAAGAAACAGATGAGACGGGCCTTTGCCTGTTAAGGTAGACACTTGCAAAATGATTAGCAAATTGATTGGAGATAGCAGACCCATCACAAAATGTTTTGTCATTTAACGTCATTGAGGCAGGGTAGTCACTCTTATCCTGTCGTTGTTTTTTGACGAACGACCAAAAATACTTGGGATTTTTTGTAATGCTAGATTCTACTTTTCGCAAATATTGATGGTAACTTAAGTTTATCAAAGATTCACATATTTTTCTTAATTTTTTATACTCCAATTCATCAAGCGGATTTTTGTATTTCCTAAAAAGAAGCCTATATTTATTTTTTTCCTTGAGTCTTCTAATTAAGCTTTTTGGGTACCAATGCGGATAAGCTTTACTTTTTCTTTTTACTTTGGGGACATGAGTTTTAATTATTTTATTTATGATACAGTAGAATGTTGACACCATTTCGTCTACGTTCTTGCAGTTTTGTAATTCCTCATCCCAGTTAACTTGTTTAATGCAATCATTCAGAACTCCATAATCAGCAGCAAAAAAGCAATGTTTAGCATGGACTGATGTAGACAAGTTTTTATCCGGGGCTAAAACCAAATTAATTTCCATTGGGGGATGGTACTTATCTGGAGCAGTTAAACAATCTGCACTTGTCGACACTATGTGGTGTTTGTTATTGCTGAGAATTAAATCTAATACTTTACCGTAGGTGTTGGCAATACCATTTAACTGAAAAAGATTACTCTCTGCCATAAAGTCCACCAAACAATTTCCTAGCCTTGATTTACAGTAAAGGGGGGATAAATCCTTCCCGTCAGGAGAAAAAGTCCAATTAATTGCCGGGATGTTAAAGTCCCCAATTATCAAAGTATTGGTTTGAGCCAAAATTATCTCCGCCACTTGGCTTGTAAATGTGTCTAACACTTCATATCGCAAAGGCGATGGAAGGTAGACTGCGCATAATGACAGCACTTGATTCGTATTTATAACTATATTTACCCACAAGTCTTCACATTGGCTCTCCCATAAGTTTACACGATAACTTTTGAATCCTTTTAGTACCGCTATCAAGACTCCACCCCCGTCCGACTTATTCAGTGTTCCAGTTGTCTCCCTATCTCGCCTAAAAACGTTATACCTATCATCTATGAGTTCAGTATCAAACACTCCCCCATTCAACCAAGTCTCCGTCAGCACAATAACATCATAATTACAATTTAATATTTCACAGTATACTTCATGTGTTTTGGTTTTCAAACCTCTTACATTCTGATAGTAGATATTTAGTGAGCCAGTAGTTATAATACATTGGTTTTTAGCTATAATGAACCATAATTAAAACAAACTAATTTCTTAAACGCGACAGACAGTCCTTACTCCTTACAGCAATTACATCACTGGTAGGAGTTTTCCTTATAAATATGTTTCCATCACGCGTCCAGACATATGCGTAATGATATTCCTTGGCAAACTGACGAGCCGCGGCGTGAGTCGCCTTAGCATCTGGAGTTAGGTGTTCACTCACAAATACTGGTTTCAGGTCACCGGCGATGCCCAGATGGGAGGTATTCAGTTTATCCTGCGGGTTGCGTTTATTGAAGCTGATGACACTAGCCAAGAAAGTATCTCTTACCAGCGGAGCACCAAACTTTACTAATACTGACCTCGGGCGAGGATTATCCTTGTTCATTTTTGCTATGCGGGTGCATTTAACGATATGACCTTCCTTAATCTGGTTATCAACTACTCTTCCAATTTGCTCCATTGTTTTTACCAAATTCTCATTTCTATGCTCAGGGATACAGTGCACCTCAATGTTGCAAGATCTGGACTCTCTTTCAAGCAAATTTAGTCTAATCTTAGTGAGGTTTAAATCAGATTGTATGTCACCCTTTTCCTTTTTTAGTAAGATTATTTCTTTTTTTGCGTCACCTAACTCATTCCTCATATCATCATGTATGCTAGACAAGAACTCCACAGACTCCCTTAATTCTGTTATTCCCTTGACCTCTATAGATAGTCGTTCCAAATCTTTTTCGGTTTTTGCGGAATTGCTTTCGATGCCTGATAATTTTCGAGCCATTAAAGATATGGATTCTTCCATTTTTTTATTATTTTCATTAATTTGTTCTTGTTTGCGTAGTAAACCGTCGAATTTCGCGTCTTGGTCTGACATAGATTTACGCAAGGTACTCAGAATGTCGCCCTTGAGTTCGCTGAGTTTTGACTCCATATCCTTTTGTTGTTTGACAAAGTAACTGTCTAACACTTCTTTGGTGAGAATTAATGCGGTTTGGTTACTAGGCGTCTCCTCTTGGCCACAGGGGCCCTTAACAGGGGTGCTGTCAGAATTATTCCCCGCTTTCTTAGCTAGTGCTTTGCACTCCCGACATTTCCATGACAATCTGTAGCTATTTGATAGTTTGTTGTAATTTTCTTTCGTCATTCCAGTACACAGGTAGTGAAGGCTATTTGCACATTGGCAACATTTCAAAGCCTCCTTGGAGGACAAAACGCCTTTACATGCTCCGCAGGTATTATTCATGTTCCAATTTTCAAGATTCCTCTCCGAGTTTCATCAGTATTCAAAGTTACAATGTTACGATGATGTATGTTCTCATTTGATATTTTGCGGCTACTAAATGAGTAGGCGTTATCAGTAATCAACTCTTCGACAAATCTTAGAGGACCCGAGTTTGCAGCGATTATTTGCGCAGGCGTTTATGTTGACGTTTTTATGAAAAAAATATCGGGTAGGCGGTAATAATCACGGCACTATTGGTATCTGTTTTTGGAAAATTTTGATTGTTAAACGTTCGGAAAACACTTGTTTTTTATCACCGTCGGTTCACTGATAATAACTGAAGCACTTAAGCACTATGATTTTATGATTAGGTGGGAATTTATATTTTATTTTATTTAAAAAGAACGCAACCACACGTTGTTTAGCAACTGACACTGACACCTTATGGGAAGGCATCGCTGATAATTCCAAAAAGTTGAGGAGCTCGACCAAGTGCGCTTTCTTCATGTAGCGTTTTTTCGTATAGCATTATTTATTGTTCGGTGACTTTACTATTCGCATTTTTTCCGTTCCCATTTTTTTCCCTATTAATAATTTTCCTTAGTAATTACATCGTAATACATAGGTAGGTTAGGTTAGGTTCGTTTTTATATCAGGCCCGGAGGGCCAAAATAACCCAGAAATAGGAGCTCCGCTTTGACTCTTTTAAGTTAGGATGGGAAAAAAAGCGACTAATAAAACAATCTACTGGTAAAATATGCGAAGAAAATGAACGCGAACATTATAAAATGCTTTATGAAAAATCGCTACATAAAGAAAGATGAATAATTAAATTTGCGATCATGAAAGAACGCTATGTGAAAATTCGCTACTATGAAAGAACGCGATGTTAAAATTCGCTACTATGAAAGAACGCGATGTTAAAATTCGCTACTATGAAAGAACGCTATGTGAAAATTTGCTACTATGAAAAAATGCGATTTGAAAATTCGCTACTATGAAAAAATGCTTTTGTGAAAATGATCTAACAAATCCACCAAACTTGGAATAAGACTTAGGTACTCTGAGATTTGTCTTTACAAATTCGGCGTTTTATCTAGGTATAAAACCATATTCCAGTTTGGTCGAATGCAACCTAAAACATAATTCAAAGGGCAGAAAACTTGGCACACAAATTTTCTGAAAAGATCAGTGAATGAATAATTGTTTTCCTGTTTAATAGTAGTTAAAATAATCCTGTAACTGTAATAAAACTCCTTTTTATAAGCTTTATTTAAATTTATTGTTGAGAATCTAAATTTACATTTTTATATTAGTATCTTAAAATCATCCGAGGTTATATTCAACGCAATGGCACTATGTTAGTTATAAATTTATACTTATAAAACACTGGAAGTATTTTTTAATCACGTATTTTGACACGAAGTTAGAGAAATAAAAACTACTAAGTCAAACCAAGAAACTAAACTATTGCTGAATAGAATAAATAATGCGACAAGAGATACAAATAACATGAAAAGGAACTTAAACAAGATAAACATCACAAATAAAGAAATGAATATGACTTTTTCTATCTTTGACCCGATCATTACAATTTTTTTTGTTGGGAATATAAATTTAAATGGTTTAAACTTATGTATTTGTTTAGTTTATTTGTTTCATTTATTTTAAATACAGATTATTATTAAAATAATTGGATACACTGACGAGGCACCAATAATATTAGAATTATACAACTAATTCTGCTGGTAACCATTTAAGTACCTAACTAATGACTTAAAAACGACTAGAATTTTACAAAATAACTAAGTTAAGAACTAGAAGGTTTAAACAACTGCATAAGGGCGCCAAAAATTAACTGAAAAAAACTTCCGGCCAGTTCTAAGAAGTAAACAAGACCGCCTTCTTTTGCTTTTTCATCAGTGTTATCAGCGTCACCATCGTCCATGAATTCTGTGGAATCTACTTCATTATATGAATCATTTAATTGGTAATTTTTTATCCTTCCGGAATTGTCTTTAGGAATTAGGTAGAATTTCTCTGGTTTCTTAACTTCTTTATGTAATGCCTCTAAGGAGATCTGTTCTATGTCGCGCTCTTCAAGATCGTTGTCGACAGGTTTCAAGTGGGTTACTTCTTTGGATTCATCCAAGGTTTCTATCGCATGCCACCGTTTTTTGAAGATCGATCCAGTCCTGTTCCTTCCGAAGCCGAAGAAACTGAAAATAACGATTTTACATATTAATTTCGTACTGTAGAAAAATTATGTATGTTTGTACTTAAAAATATAACTGTACAAAACACAAAAAACCAAAGGGGAAGTCATCTCACGCATCAAGTAGACATAATGATAGTTAGAAACACACTACGCATGCATGGCATCATACTATGGGGCAATTCGGTAGATGCTGGAATGGTGTTTAGAGTTCAAAAAAAATGCATTCGGGCTGTTTGTGGAGCTAATTATATTGAAAGCTGCAAACCACTCTTTAAAGATTGTAAAATTTTATCACTTCCAAGCCTTTACATATTTGAGATATGTGTATTTGTAATGAAGCATTCCTACCTGTTTAGAAAAAATTGTGATGTGTTTTCTAGAGCAGGAAGATATAGCAATAAGTTATATGTGCCTTACCAAAAGCTAAAAGTATGCAGAATAAACTCTTACTGTATGGCAATTCGGATTTTCAACCATTTACCAGATTCATATAAAGACATGATTTTAAATTCTTTCAAAAGTAGGCTATTTCATTTACTTCTTAAGAAATGTTACTACTCGGTGAATGATTACCTCAGTGATAAGGATCTATTATAAATACACGGAGTGCTTTGTATCCTTAATTTAAACATATTATATTTATATTTCTGTGATTCTCTAACAGCTATTATTATTATTTAATTGAAAATTCACATTATTTCTTTGACATATTAATTAAGCCGCATTATTATTTTAATTACTAGATATTTACACGCCGTCTAATGGCAGAATATGTTGGAACTCCTTATATCTTGTACCAATATATGTTATGTACCCATGTTCTTGTGAATAAATGATTTATTATTATTATTATTATTATTACGAGTATTAACAAAAAAAATGGATAGGGAAAGCCAACGAGCATACAGGCCTTCGACCTGTTATCGTATTGTCAGCGTTTTGATAGCTCTTATTTACTTGACAGTAATGGCGGCCGAGTTCAAAACAATACCATAACAGGTCAATGATGATATGGCTTTTTCACTTCTCATGCTCAAAAAGTGTGTCATATTAGACTTATCAAGCGAGACTCAAGTAGTACATGTAAACCCTAGAGAATACATTATATTCATATTTCCTCTAGGGAAAATATGAAATGGAAAATAGAATGATTTATTTGTACAAAACATTTTAATTTGGCCAATCAAAATACTTCACCAAATTAAATCCACCAATCAAAATACATCACGAAATTAAATCAACCTATCACAATACACATCGACTGTCAATCGGAACGTTAGGTTCTTTTTGGTAAGCATACTCTTAAACTATATTAACTCTTTAAAAAAAAACTTGGTATTTGGTATGAACCAACCAGAATACAGCTATATTAAAATCGACCAATCAGGGTACAGAATTAATTTCTCAAAACATTAGGTGTTTTTTAGTCCCTATTTTACAATCGTTAAAATTTGATTAAATCGATTGTGCAACGCTTTGAAGCGCTAAATACTCACACGGTCAGTGGCGTTTATTTGCGGTGTCTATATTTTGTATCTGTGTTAAAGTACTTTAAAAAAAAACATGCCGCCAAATTAAAACAATATTTTCGCCGTAGAATATGTGGTGCTATCTTTGCTATTTTTTTATCTTTGTATAGGTAATGTTTTTATTTTCTCGCAATCGAAGTGAAAAGTAGAGTGTATTACTCGGGTCTAAAAGCCATATTAGGTACCCCTCGAACAATTTTCCCTCGCTTTGCTCGGGAAAATAACCATCTCGTGGTACTAAGTATGGCTTATTTTAGAGCCTAAGTAGTATATTATTGGGCGTTTCAAAACACATTTCATGTGTTTCGTGTTTTGAAACTCCCAATCGGTTTTGAGGTGTTCTGAAACTCCCAATCGGTTTTGAGGTGTTCTGAAACTCTCAATCGGTTTTGAGGTGTTTTGAAATGCTCAATCGGTTAAGAAGTTCATACAGTTTTAAAAAACCTGAACATATTCACATATAACTACTCAATATCTTGAAGGTCTACTCTCATTGGGTACAGACATTTCATGCTTACAACACGTAGGTAGTAATATTGTTTTTATATTTGGAAATATGAAGTTTGTGAAACAACTTCAAAACTTGCAATTAGAAGTCGTTTGTCCAGTTCGCCACGATCGCAATTCACGTCATGGAGAGCTTTTACCGAACACAATTCGAAGTATCATTTGTGGTCCTTCTAACTGTGGTAAAACTAATTTAATGGTCGGTCTTCTGCTGCATGAACGGGGGCTACGATTTCAAAACCTTTATCTTTATTCTAAAACTCTCTTCCAACCTATGTATCAGTATTTAGAAAAAATACTAATGTTGGTTCCATCAGTCGAATTTAAAAAATATAGTGAGAATGATGAAGTACTAAGTCCACATGAAGCTAACATTAACTCAATTATTATATTTGATGATGTTGCATGTGAAAATCAAAACAACATAAGGGATTACTTTGCAATGGGACGTCATAAAAATATTGATAGCTTCTACCTTAATCAAACTTATAGTAAAATACCTAAACAATTAATAAGAGATAATGCTAACTTAATAATTCTATTTAAGCAAGATGATGTTAATTTACGTCATGTTTATGATGAGCACGTTGGAAGCGATATGTCTTGGTCACAGTTTCGAGAAATGTGTGCTGAAGTATGGAAACTGCCATATAGTTACTTGGTTATAAATAAAGATTCTACTCGTAATTCAGGATGTTATAGAATGGGTTTTGACACATTTATCATTATGGATTAACTATAATACATGATGCATTATTATGAAACATTTATTGCTTCATAGAAAACCATCAAGATCAGACATGAATCTTAAAATCAATGACGAGAAAAATTTGAAAGAAAAAGTACTTAAATCTGTCGAAGCCGTTAAAAAGAAAGTTAGTCTGATTCGTAATATGAAAACTGATAATGATATGATGTTGGAATCAGTATTGAAACCAATAACAGAACCACTTAATGAAATAGTTAAAGTTAAAAATGAGAATAATTACTTAAATACTAATGATGATGATTTAAATGACGGATTTCGATGGGGAAAGTCAGTAAAAAGATTAAAATTGAGTCCTAGTGAAGAAAAGAGGCAATCTATTCATGATTATACGGTTGTGAGGAAATCTTCTCAATCGAGTCTTGATAATGAAGATCAAGAGGATAACACATCAAACAACGATGAAAGTGATGTAAGCGATGGAGTGGAAAGTGAACAAACTAATGATCAGGATTCAATAAATGATATTTCATTTAAGACGACAGATTCTTTCGCATCTCCTCGTGATGATCCTAAATTTCAAAAGAATTATATTACCAACTTAAATATACCTTTTGGTGTTCGAACGGAACGGGACAAGCTAATGTTGGGATCCTGTCCGGTATACACAACACATGATAAAAAATTAAAAGTAAATGCCCATACTTACTATTTAACGCCAGGTTTAAACGAATTGCTATATAAGAAAGTACCGGATTTAAATATTGTAACTGAGGATGATAAACGCAATTATAAAATCTTATTATTAGAAACTAATGCACATAGAAGAGATTTTAATCCTAATAAACCAATTAAAAGCAACAAAGGCATGAAATATTTATACGTAATAAGACCGCTTTTTAAATTAGCTAAAGAACGTTTAATAAGTGGTGAAGGATTATCGACCATGAAAAAAGTTAAAACCGATGTATCATATGTATATTGGGATAACCCAAACGAATTAGTTGAAAGATTAAAATTGCTTATAGCTTCTCGTGAAGCTGGTAATACAGGATTGGATAATGAAATCATATCTGTTATTGAAGAACTGCAAGAAGCAGGATTAGTTAACAATGTCAATATATAAAACAGTTACTTTACTATTATCGTTAGTCGAGGCAGAACTTTTGACGTGCAAATAGAACATAAAATGAATATAGACAAATTCGGTCATCATCTTCATAAACGCCTGCGTGTATCTGAAGTTTCTGAACTTAAAAATAATGCTTTGCTCCGATCAGATGATGGACATTTCGATTTACAATCATTAAGATTAAAGGGACTTGCACATCCATTGTCACCTGATGATGCAGTTAATAAGCAGTACGTCGATCAGCTCGTTCAGAACCTTTATCAGAAGAAGTATCTAGATTCTATGTTTGATGACATAAATTCTCAAATTCATCAGTTGGCAAATCAGTTGAAATTGAACTTTTATTCAAAAAGGGAAATAGACGATATTTTCAACAAATTAAACAATGGCAAAGCAGCAAGTCGTGAACGAGATACACAGATCAGCTCGAAAAAACTTTAAGCGACGAGCAGTTATATTAAAAGGAATTGATGATTTGTGGCAAGCAGATTTGATTGACTTACAAAATTTACATAAGATAAATAGAGGATATAAATACATTTTGGTTGTAATTGACGCCTTTTCAAAGTATGCGTGGTGTATTCCAACAAAATCTAAAACGAAAATAGAAGTTAAAAATTCTTTCGAACAAATTATTAAATCATCAAAACGAGTACCGATAAACTTACAGACAGACTTAGGGAAAGAGTTTTATAATAATGAATTTGGTCGTTATGTACATTTTTTAAAAATAAATCATTATTCCACGTATTCAATTAAAAAAGCATCTATTGTTGAAAGGTTAATAAAAACGCTCAAAAATAAACTATACAAATATTTTAGTTTCATTGGAAATTATAAATGGGTTGGAAAACCTTTGAATGATATAGTTAAATCCTATAATCAAACTATGCATCATACAACAAAATTTAAACCTTTTGATGTTAATTTTGATAATGAGTCCAAAGTAAAGACAAACATCGAAAACGCGCAATCCAATCTAGGTTATGAATCAAATAAATTTAATATAGGAGATCATGTACGCATAAGCAAGTATAAAAGTGCTTTTCATAAAGGTTATACACCGAATTGGTCGACAGAAATATTTACTATTAAACATGTAAATCACACTCGTCCAGTTACTTACCTTATTGAAGATCAACGAAAAAATACAATACTCGGTTCATTTTACGAACAAGAACTTCAGAAAACAAAGCATCCTGATGTTTACCTCATAGAAAAGGTGATCAAAAAGAGGGGAGAAAAATTGTATGTAAAGTGGTTAGGGCTTAATGATAGCGAAAATAGCTGGATTGATAGAAATGCCATTGTATGAGTATATTTATTAACTTTATTGTATTCAAAATTGTCATTATTATATTGGATATGAAAGGGAGAGGACTTTTAAACAGTGCTATTAATCACTTACCATTTGAGCTGCACTTACCTGGGTATAATTATTGTGGACCAGGTACAAAATTGCACAAACGGTTGCTAAGGGGTGATAAGGGAATTAATGAGTTGGACGAAGCGTGTATGCAGCACGACATTGCTTACGATAAACATTCTAATCTAGATGACCGACACCGTGCAGATTTAGAACTTTATAAAATGGCTAAACAAAGATTAAACTCGAAAAACGCTGGAAAGGGCGAAAAACTTGCATCATGGTTAGTTAGCAAACTAATGAAATCTAAAATAAAAATCGGTGCGGGGATAAAAACATTTAAACAGTTTACATCTAAAATACGTGCTGAATTAAAGAAAAACAAATCTAAAAATAAAGGCACTGCAATTAGCCAAGCTTTCGCAGCTGCAATTAAAGTATTCCGTAATAACAATACGAGTAAATTACGAGTTCCTCGCTTAATACCGATCCCAAAAACTGGAGGTATTTTACCACTGATACCTATTTTTGCTGGACTTTCCGCGTTAGGCTCGTTAGCAGGAGGAGCTGCTGGAATCGCAAAAGCTGTTGCTGATTACAAAGCTGCAAAGAAAAACTTAACCGAATCAGAACGCCATAACAAAATGATGGAATCTATTGCATTAGGAAAAGGTTTACATATAAAACCGTATAAGAACGGCAAAGGATTGTGTTTAAAAAGTTCAAAAAACTAAATAAAAGGTTACCTAGACGAGCTCTCACTAATATAGATCTTTTAAAATACTCAACAGATATTCCTCATTTTCGTGGTGTTTATATGAGAGATAATTTGCCAAAGCGACCTAACAGAGTAGAATGTGCAATCGTTAATTTAGACAGTTCTAAAAACCAGGGGACTCACTGGGTAGCCTATGTTAAAGATAATAATTATTGTGAATATTTTAATAGTTATGGTGATCTTCAACCACCGTTAGAATTAATAAGGTATTTAAAAAATCATGAAATTTCATATAACTACAACACTTATCAAAATTTTGACACTGTAAATTGCGGACATTTATGTTTGAAATATTTAAAACAATTTTGGAGCGACCGTTTAAATGTCTCTGTGCAATAAAAACCTTATCATTCACACGATGTCTTTCACTTTGTCTATAACTGGAACCTCTTCTACCCTGGTTACGAATCATTCACCAGCTCTTCAACTAGATGGTGAATATGAATGTGGGTTGCTATACATGTCAACTTTTAACTCTATACCTAATATAGACTACAGAAACAATAAATTTTATTATGGTAAAAACGAAGTAGTACAAATTCCTGAAGGGTCATACGAACTTCAAGACCTTGACGATTACTTCAAAAGACATCTGCAAGGATGCACATTTTCACTGACGTGTAATAATAATACCTTAAAGACTTCGATAGTATGTTCTAAAAATGTATACTTTAATAAAGAAAATTCGATTGGCAAGTTACTAGGTTTCGGTGAAGAAACTGTACAAGCTAATATATTAACAGAGTCCCCCTTTCCTGTCTCCATTCTGTCTACAACTATAGTGCGAGTTGAATGTGACATAGTGAGCGGATCATTTGTAAACGGAAGACCAAGCCACATTATTCATGAGTTTGTTCCGAATGTGCCTCCAGGATATAGGATTATAGAAACACCGAAAAACGTTATCTATTTCCCGGTTACCCAAAAAAGCTTAAGCTCACTTAAAATAAGAATATTAGACGCAAATAATAATTTACTTAATTTACGAGGTGAAGAGATTCAAATATATTTACATCTTCGGAAAAATGATAGATTTCAATAAAAGCAAAGTCTCGCACGATAAACGTATTAGTAATCACTGTGCTATCAAGAAAAGAAGACCTATAGAGCAATTTACAAAGCTAACGAAAGATAATAAACAATTTTTAAAAAACATAGGCTTGTTAAAATGAGTATACTAAGCTTAATAGATCCATTGAGCTATGATAACACGATTGAAAGTTTCGAATATCATTCATATAAACCGTACGTAACCAGTTTTAATTTAAACGATGAAATCCGTATACCTATTAATCAACAAGATCTTTACGTATTACCATCAGCGAGTACTTTATACATAGAGGGTACTATTAAAGTAATCAATAGAGAAACAAAAGCGCAGGTGAACAGTGTTCTGTTTACTAATAACCCTATACTACATATGTTTCAAGATATTCGATATGAACTGAATGGGATAGAAATAGATAAAATAAAAAACGCCGGGGTTACGACTACTATGAAATCTCTTATATCTATGAATGAACTCGAATCTTCGATGTCAAAATTATGGGGCTGGGACGTTGATGGCACAAAAATTACCAATGGATCATTTTCTGTATCTGTGCCTTTAAATAAAATTCTTGGTTTCGCAGAGGATTATAATAAAATAATTATTAATTGCAAACATGAACTTATTCTTTTACGATCCAATAGTAATTTAAATAGCGTAATATTAAATACAAATGAATACATAGACAACATTACTATATCTAAAATAGTATGGCGTATGCCTCATATTAAAGTTTCTGATCGGGAAAGATTAACTTTATTAAAACATTTAGAAAAAGATCGCGCTATTCAAATAGCATTTAGGAACTGGGATCTTTATGAGTATCCGCTTTTGCCTAAAACCTCTAAACATTCTTGGTCAATCAAAACTTCATCTCAAATTGAAAAGCCACGATTCGTTATAATTGGATTAAAAACGGACCGAAAAAATATGATTAACAAAGATATAACATGCTTTGATCATTGTCATTTGAGAGACGTCAAAGTTTTTTTGAACTCAAACTATTTTCCATATGAAAGTTTAAATGTAAGTTTTGGAGACGAAAAGTACGCTTTATTATACGAACAGTACGCTAAATTTCAACAGTCTTATTATAGACGTAGTCAAGCACCGTTGTTAAGTCCGCAAAAATTTAAAGAGAAAGCCCCTCTCTTCGTCCTCGACTGTTCTCATCAAAACGAAACCTTAAAAACAGGTGCCATAGATGTACGGCTAGAATTAGAGTGTGAACAGGATATTCCCGATAATACTGCGGCGTACTGTCTAATTCTGAATGATAGTATTGTAGAATACAAACCGTTAAGCAACATTACAAAGAAAATATCATGATGACTGACCGTTTGTTCGTGGATCTTCAGGGATTTAAATCGTATAAAAATGAATTTATTGTTAAGGAATTTGCATACAGTACAGATGAATACACGCAAATATTTTCAATAAAACCCCCATATGCATTTTCTACTTTATCGGAAAATGAAAAACGTCAGGTGAACTGGATTGAGAAAAACCTCGGAATTTTATGGCGTGAAGGATATGTTGACTATAGAGAATTTAAAAGAATGATTCATGGTTACTTAGAAAATAAGAAAATATATGTAAAAGGATTAGAAAAAGTTAAATGGGTAATAGAATTGTGTTCTAATTGTACAGTAATAGATTTAGGAGAAAAAGGTTTGCCTAATTTTCAATCTATGCATCAAAAATATTGTAAAGATCTCAGTACATATAATTGTATGATTCATAAAAAAACATGTGCGTTAAAAAATGTAATATGTATTAAAAAATGGTATTCTGAAAATAATTTATCATATTCTGTAGAAAATAAATAAATAAATAAATAATTGCTATTAAATCATTGCATTTTTATTTTAGGACCTATTGCAAACACATATATATTCGTACGTTAAATCTAACAGTGACGTGACGACTAAATAAATTTCATACTTAATCAAACATTTCAATAGTGACATTGATATATTTAACGTGCGAATATTATGATTATGATACACGAAGTAAAATAAAACAAGATTGTTAAAAAACAACGTTTATTCAGTAATGATCACCTTTATTTACAATATTACACCTTAAATCTAACTTGTTTACATTAAAACAAAGATTGATGACCCCAAGATAACGTCGAGGTTTGATTCTTTAGTATAACGCGTTTGTCATCATTTGACGACAATGCTACTTTATTTAAAGACTGTGTAAAAATAACATGTTTTAGTGATTTAAATACAATATTCCTCTTTCTTATCCGCTCTTTATTTAAAAGTACTTTTTTATACTCCTCAAAATCCACACCTCGCAATACATGTTTTTTTGTGCCCTTAGCCTTTTTAATTTGATTGTTTTCAGTTTTTATACAATACAATTTAGACCTAAGACCTACAAATTCGTTTATTATTTCTCCACCAAGTTCGTCCTTAAACAAACCTGGTACTTTTTTATGTTGACGAGTTATACCAAATACGTTACTGTCTGAGTAATTACTAGTATCAAAATAGTGGTGAAATTTTAGTTTTAAATCTGCATATAAATCTTCTGTATTTATGGAATACAGAAAGGAATCTGTATCAGTATAACACAAACTCAGATTAGATGTATAAAATGGTTTCATAACAGAATAGTGAAAATCGTACATATGAGTTTTCGATATTTCCAAAACAGTAAATCCAATGTAAATTGGTCGATCGAGAGTTATCGATTCTGGCTTCATTTGTATGGCAACAAAATTTTCAGTAAAAATGGTTGAACTATGAAAATTGGGTCTCCCTGTTAGCTGCTCAGCTGTATATTTCTTTTTTGTTTTATTTGTAGTGTCTCGCCATGCATTAACTAACATGACATTTAACCTTTTTTCGGGGTCCTCCAACGTTTTTCCAAATATAGCATTGTTAAATAGTTTGCATGAATTTTGCTCAAACACGGATTTAGCTTTCTGTCTTAACTGCGTGTTTAAGTCTATATATTGCTTCAAAAATGGACCTTGTTTAAACTTGATTACTCTATGTATTCTTTTTAATATCAAACCGTGTTTAAGACATATTTTTAAATGCATGTAATGGATGACATATTCATATTTATCATATAAATTTGGGATAAGTTTAGGTTGCTTCGAACCAGGAGGTGTGAATTTTTGAGGACAGAATGGAATGTCATTATGCAAGTCATGCAAATGTTCTGGATATTCTAAATCCACTTCCAAAATATAACCATAATCCGAATTATCAGAGATTTTTAGAATATCAAGTTCATTAATTGCATGCTGTGGTAAGAATTTGAAATCAGCATAAGGTAAAAAACCACACATTGCATAACCGTATAGATTATTACAGTCTATGTACAATAAGAAACTATATGGATTACTGGAATCAAAATTCGGCATGTATTTATTATTTGCCTTTGCATACCGAGTAGAACATAAACATACACCTCCACGAATACCCTTCTGAATCATTCTAATTATTTCAAGGTCATCAATGAGTTGTAACTTCACATCAGTTATGAGTAACATAGCATCAAAACTTAAACTTGGGGCGGTTAGGTAAAAAGCAGGATCTAATCTATAATTAATTTTACAAGTTTGACGAAACTTTTCAAATATGTCAGCTAGTAATAATACATCTGATTTAAGATACAGGTCAGTGTATTCTCCTAAACTCTTTACATCGAAAGATTTCCATACAAGTTGCGCATGCTCATAGTCATATTTTGAAATACTGTCATTTTTTATTGAGTTGTAAAAATAATGTTGCTGCGGTAAACATTGCTCTTTATAGCGACTCCAACTAGTCATATACTCGTATGGATAGACACCCTTTCGTTTCAATAGATCAAAATGCTGTTTTATAGGAAAGAAATGACAGAGGTGAATAAAATCTTCTTTATTTAAGGTGCTTACAAGTTCTTCCAAACTTGCTGATAAAAATTTGAATGAATCTACAAAACGAACAGGCATATATCCGTTTTGATCTGTAATGAAAAATTTCGTGAATGATATGTAATTTTCTTTGTTTTTTGCAATAACTTTGATTTGACCAGGAAGTTCGCCCAACTGACGTATAAACAAATGACTGTCGTATCCAGATAAGTTGTGAAAAAATACTGGCACAAATGATGGTAAGCGGTATCGAATATTACAATAAGAATGGGCTGCCCCCCTATAGCGTCCCGTTAAATGACAATGATCTCTCACGGAGTCGCCAAGCAATAACTTGCGACAAAGAAAACAATACTGAGAATTTAAAAAATCATTATCTTCTTCCTTTGTAATAGATATTGTCTTTTGGTTAGAATATATTTTATGAATTCTACATACATCTATTTGCAAATATTCGAGAAATTTATCTACGCAGTCTTTTCCACGATAAGAAACGAATTTGTTTAGCGAGCTATTGTATGAACAAACAATGTAGTACGCAAATGCAGCTGGCACGTGCTCCTGTAATGTTGTAGTACATTTTGAACTAAGCGTTTCGTCTGTATTTGACTGCAATAATGATTCAAAGTCTGCATAAATTATGAAAGGCATATCTTGCATTCGTTCAAAATTTTTAAATTCAATTTGCGCACCCCGTTCAGGTAAAATTGTCTTAACGCCCCCGCATACGTGAGCATTTAATTTATTTTCACTATTAAAAAATATCATACATTCATCACAAAAAAATATTTGTCCGTTATGTTTTGTTAATTGAAGTTTAAGCAGACGACTTAAATTTTTTATTAGGCAATAATGTGTTTGACGCCCGTTTTCTAACATTAATAGGTTAATATGATGTTGTTTCCGACATGCGGTTTTATAAAGCGGGCCTACAATTTCAGTTTTATTTTTGAGTGCATACACATTAATACTTATATTCTGATTGTTTTTTTCGAATATTTTGATGTCAGATAATCCTACAGGAAAGGTCATGTCCGCGCTATTTAGAACACCTTCATAATGAGGGTATGAAGATACCCTATGAGCATTACTTTTAGCGGGGAATAGTGCAGCCATCACACACCACAAAAAGCAAAAATTATCTTTATTTTGAATATTGATGCACGCACGCTTAAGTTTAATATTTTTAGGCAAATCTATGAATCTCGATGCTCGCAGTGGGTTGTATTTACTGATGTTTACCTCTAGGTATAAATTGCGCATAAAAGCCCAACCACTATCCCTGTCTTGAAATTCATCAATTTTTCGACAAATAGAGTGTAAAAGATTTGAAAATATTTCATTGAAATCATAAGTCTGATGTATCACTATATTTTGAGTCGCAAAAGACTTAACGTCGCATGTATCGTTTTTAAGTAAAGAAAATTCTGCAAATAATTCAAAGTTAACTTTAACACTCTTAAAGACTGATTGTCTTGCATCTAAAATTTTTCGAACGCGGGCGCGAACACTGTGTAAAAACTCGGCAGGAGGACTAGTTTGCTCTGGGCAGTCTTCGTGTCCTCGCACGCGGTAAGACGCTATCCTACTTCGAAAGGCGCTAGCTATTTTTTCAACACCATCACCGTTATCTATAGATATATTATTTTTATGCACGGTACTTCGTAAATGGGCAGAAAAAGCTCGACTTGCAACAGATGTTTCGCAAACAGAACAAAATATTGAGTTAAGACTCATTTTTAAAAAGAAAAATTACGGTGAATATTACAAACAAAGGTACCTATCACATCAATTCTAATTATTTTAAATCGCGATAGAACACTCCATCATCGATGAAGTGCTCCTTACTTAATTTTAAAACTTTATTAATATTTGATACCTCTTGCGAATCCGCATCTACCTGAAGTTTTAAGTTAATTAAAGCCTTCTTCCATCGATCTTCTACCGCAACAGTTTTTATGTCAGCAACATTATACAATTTTAACTCAATAAAAAGATTACCCGACAATTGTGCAGTTCGCCGCACCCTGCCGCCAGGAACTTGCCGTATCAAAACAGACGGGAACACCGTTTCCTTTTGCTGAACACGCAAGTCTTCGTCTTCGCTATCGGAGTCAATTTTCCAGCCTGCAGGCGGATATTTTTGTTGACACGTCTGCGACAACTTTTTTGTGCTGTAAATCGAAACCAAAAATTAATAATACGAACATAGGTAGGTACATACTGAGCTAATTATTTTAATTCAGTTTCAAAAACGGTAATTTAATTACTCACCATGAAGTTGGAACCTCTTCTTCAGATTCGGGAAGCAGGGTTTTCGATAATTTCAACTTCTTAGACCTATAAAAAATTAATTTTACATTTTTAAAAGCACATTAGAAGGTTTCAATGTTTCATTTGTTTAAAATATAATTACCGAGGTGTAGAGACTTCGTCCTCAGATTCAGGCAGCGAGATTTTCTTTTTTGAGGGAGCCTTTTTGGAGAGTTTAAGCTTCTTAGACCTATAAAAAACAAATTATACGTTTTATAAAACACATTAGAAGATTTTAATATCATTATACTTGTTTAAAATATAATTACCGCGGTATAGAAACTTCGTCCTCAGATTCAGGAAGCGCGATTTTCTTTTTTGAGGGAGTCTTTTTGGAGAGCTCAACTTGACAGTATTCCGTATCAGACCTGCAAACAAAGTATAACATTAATATTGTGTAAAAAAAGTTAATAACAATGTAATTAAATGTATTAAAAACTTACGAACATTGTTTTAGTGCAGTGTAGGTAGAGTAAAGATGATTGATTCACTGTAGAACGATTGACTGCAACGGTGTCTAATAAAGTTATGCGTTACAACATAAAAAATAAATTTATCGGTACCTACACCACAATACAGAAGTTCTCAACATTTCAATATTTATTACACTCGATTTGTATTAACAGTGCTACTACAAAATACGAACAATAATGGTTTTTATAAAGGTTTAATACCTCAGGCGTCAATTTGCAAAATAAGCAAATGTGTAACAAACAAAAGTATCATGTTAATTATGTTGCAATCAAAGAAGCCGCCGTTTTACAAAGTAGTCGCGAACTTCGCTAAGGCTCATTTTACACTGCATGAATTAAGACTTGTTTAAACTTGTATTTGAAGTGTGTACTTATTTAGCATAGGAAAAATGTTACTGCAACAATTTAATACTCGTATTTTAGTTCTTTTTTGAACGTCAATTTAGACGGTCGCAGTTTTATTTCATTTCCTGTATCTAAAAAATAAGTGTAGTTCTTCTTTGAACGTCAATTTAGACAGGCGTAGTTTAATTTCAGTTCCTGTATCTACAAAATAAGTAAGTACAGCTATCTCAATTATGTACTACTTTTTAATAAAAAAAAAAAAATAAAAAATGGTTAGGTAGTTATAAATCTAATTCTATTCATTTATTTTGCAGAGTATGACGAGTTCTCAACCCATTGACTGCGTGAAAGAAATCGATGAACAGTTCCCACTTTTTTCATCTCAGACTATTGCATCATTCGACGAACCATTTTCCTATTGCCAAGACATGGATTCCTATTTGAAGTACCAGGAAAGATGTATAAATCAAAATCAGGATACATCTTTAGCAAATTCTCCGAAAAAATCAAAACGAACATTGAAGAAGAAAACACTGCAAAGAAGGACTCGAACATCAGATATTGGGTTAAACTCGCATGTAATTAGAAAAGCTAACAAGGGGAAGCAAGTAATAAAGATTACTATTGCGAACCTCGAGTCGAAACAAGGTGAGGATTTGACGACGACGGTGCAGTATGTCGTCCAAGATAACTACGATGAATTGTTAAGTGCTACGGAAGAGTTAGTTAGCCGAATTGTGAAAAGACTAAGTGACGTTAGCTATTAGATTTTATTAAGTTCATATTTTAATACTTACCTTGAACAAAATTACTAAGTATAATTATTATGTCTTGTAATTGTTTATGTGCTATAAAGAGTTTACATACATATATACTACATTTAAAATAATCAATTTTTTAATAAATTTCGTTATGCAACTTTTGATTCTCGATATTATTCAAAACCATAAAATTACTACAATTATTGTCTTGTAATTGTTTATGTGCAATAAAGAGTTTACATACATACATTTTGATATTGTTATCTTAATTTGTTTAAAATAAACATTTTTTTTTTTTAAACAAATTGTTTCTTTCTATTCAAAACCATTATAATTATATTTTGTGTACCATGTAAACACTGCTTAAGTACATTATTTTGTCGTCTTCATCAAAACAATTAATTATTTAATAGCCGTGTCGCATAGTGATAGATAAGCAAATTGTGAATATGCAAAAATTTATTAAGGCAACATATCAAATGACACTTCAACTGATTGTAAACTTTACTTGTACAGTTAAAGAAACAAAATCAGGTTGAGTAATTTGTAGAGTAATAACTTATTTAAATTTCAAGTAACTTTTTGCCATTGATAATTGTATGTTTAGCGTCACAACTACGTCACAGAAACTAACCAATCGCAGGCTCAGGTCTACATCGCGCTAACGAAGTTTTTATACTTGGTTGATATAAATAAAACACAAAATATGTAACCGACGTGCTCCCACCTTCCGTGACCGACCGGCGGAATGGTAGGGTGCACCAGCAACCTGTGGCTCGGCCTGATCACCCTTGCTACTAACCGCTGAATTTGTTATCCTTGAACTTGAGGAGATTCTGTGCCTATGCGGTGGTAGGTACAGATGACCCACGCCTTGGTGGAAGGCCCCCAAATCCACCTTCATGTAAAATGCAGCCATAAGACCACTGGGAACCTATAGCATCCCGGGTGGCTCGTCCTTGTTGTGGAGATTGATCACCTTCGCAGCAAGTTGTGAAAACACCTTAGCAAACCAAGTCCGTCCGTAGCGGTGCGGTGCGCTATGAGGGTCCTGGACCCTTGCATACATGCTGAGCCTGATCAACTTAGTGTGTGTGTTGTGTTAAGCTTTTGTTATTTTACTTAATAATACAAATGTAAAGTAAGTTACGACTTAGCATGGTGAAAACGCATTCAATTTTGTATGATGTGTTACGGGCACATCGTGAGGCGACACGTAAACCCGATTGAACGTTATGAACCAAATATATCAAAGAACGCAAAGGCGTTTCGAATCAATTACAACTTAATAAAATAACTGCTATGAGTTTCAGAGAAACCGATTGAGCGTTTCAAAACACCTCAAAACCGATTGAGAGTTTCAGAACACCTCAAAACCGATTGAGAGTTTCAAAACACCTCAAAACCGATTGAGAGTTTCAGAACACCTCAAAACCGATTGAGAGTTTCAGAACACCTCAAAACCGATTGGGAGTTTCAGAACACCTCAAAACCGATTGGGAGTTTCAAAACACGAAACACATGAAATGTGTTTTGAAACGCCCAATAATATACTACTAGCCTAGTTGTACAATCAACTATTACCGCCTTGAATAGGGGCCCTGAAGGAAGTCACGAACTTAAATTTGGGATCCACCTTAGGTCCAAAATCATTCTGACATTCTACAACAATAAGGTTGAGTCTCCTATAAGTTACAAATGATTTGACATCTTCTAATGACATTGACGACTTCAAGCCTACTTTTCTTGAAATGGGACACAAATTAAAAATCGCGATAGGTAGTAAGTTGGATGTGTGGCCAATATGTAGCCATTTAGAGTTTTTCTCTCAACCCACACTGAACTGCTTGGGTTGCCATGTGAACCTCCCTGGGAACAATGTTCAACATCAGATAAAGTCGAGTCCAGAATTAGGCGAACTAACTTGAAAGCCAAAAATGTTGCCAGACATAGGAAAAAATAAATAGTGATAGGTTTATGTCGACACAAACATGTCGATATAATATCGATATTTTAGTGTTTGGAATCAAAGTAATAATTTTACTAAGCAAAATAATAATAATAAAAATTGGTTGGAATTCAAAATACATCGAACATTGTTTTGGACATCGTTAAAGACGCTGTCCGCCATTTTGTTTTGTTGACATTTCGGACCATTAGCCAAACAAAGCAAGCCATTCGGCTTTCTGTCATCGGTCTGCTCGAAGCTATAACAGTGATTGCGAACCCACGAAAAGACGTCAACTGCTGGACATAGGCCTCCCCCAAATATTATTTCTATAATATAAGATAATAAATCCATTATGTGTTCGATTTTTTCAGTCAAATTGTAATCTACAACAATACTTATTAGGGTAT
Source organism: Acleris literana (assembly GCA_946894065.1). NCBI lineage: Eukaryota > Metazoa > Arthropoda > Insecta > Lepidoptera > Tortricidae > Acleris > Acleris literana. The sequence goes on along the minus strand of OX335687.1, from coordinate 17,022,042 downwards.
TAAATTAATTAAAATCGAACACATAACGGATTCGGAATTATCATCAACGATATATAGCGTTTGTCTCTATCGCACTTTCATATTTGCCAGAAAGAAAGGGATGAATGCTATATGTATGGTACATGGAATGTACCGTACTAGTAGGATCACAATGGCCTGCTGTAATAACAGCATTATTTTTGTATTTTATTCCTAATTTGAGGAGTAAGTAAGTATCGTAAACATCCGCTTTAAACCGTACATCCTTCAGATCATTATTATATCATAAAAAATGCTGTAGTTCGTCCCTATTTGGCAAGTATGTATGAATGTGAAAGTTTCGACGACAATTACTTGACAAAATATATATAGAATCAGATATAAATAGAAGGCACAAGGTTATATTAACAGCACTAGCCAAACTGTGGCAACATTGGTGTACAATGAACTGTCAAGTTAGTTCGCATAATTCTGGGCTCGACTTTAGTTAGAGTAAGCCACAGGAATTACTATCAACCTAACTTATTATAAATGCTCATTTTCATTGCCCGATAGCCCGTGCATTTCGTGATACATTGCATTACTGCAATAGCTCCCGGCTCAAAAATGGCAATATAACTAGGTAATGGATTCCTACAAGCATGCGGGCCAACTGAGCCTTACATTACACGCCGCATGAGAAAAACAAATATTTCCATGGCGTAAATTTGCTAGTTTCATAGGTACTGTTTTTTTTCATAGGAACTTTATTCTTACCAATATGATAAATGGGACAGTGTGTTTATTTCGTCTCGCGGTTCAACACCTAAACGAATCGATGTCAAATTTGTTATAGTACTAATAGCATGTTTATAAAATTCGCGGTGCTTTTGCGTCGCTATCCCGAGCCAATCCCAGCACAGCATGAGTAACGTCATCACAATTTCGAGCCAAAGACAACGCAGCATTTGATTTTCATCCAATCACCGTGAGTCTGCATCAGTGAAAAAACCAACCGCAAAACGGAGGTTAACTTAAAAAATGTGGAGCTGTTACCAAACGCTTATCGTTTCGTCGGAGGTTTATGATGTGTGTGAAATAGTTGGAAGAATGTAACATGATAATACCATAGGGTATTATCATGTTACATTCTTCGTATGTGAGTAAAATACTGAAATACTGTGGAGATAAAAGAGTTAACCAACAGCTCTTGCATAAATGTACACTCCAAAACTGCCATAAAAAATATATTCTTAAGTACAAATTTTTAGCATAGCGATATGTGTCGTTGATATCGTGAACTAACTATTCAACCGTACAACTAATTAAGTGAAGGCTATAGCGAAGGCTTGGCGCGAGTTGAAAGTTTCAACTTGAAACGCGAAGCTCAGCACCGACTGGTCGCGCACCAAGGACGCCCACTACCCCATCCAGGGGAAATAGGACCTTAAGAAGTTAGACATATCCTGATGCAATAGGGGATTTGTAGGTACATTGAAAAAAATAATTGGTCGCTTGTAACAAGATTGTGATTGTTGTGCATAAGCGTCTTGATCCCATTCGAGCCTAACAAGATGATAGATACATCAACTAAGACGTTAGATATAGCCTGACAACTTTCTATTTGGACCTCGCCATGTTGCGGATTTTCGGTGATATTAATTTCTTTTACTGGCAATGATTACACTTTGACATCAGAGGGCTCAGACAAGACAAGATGCACTACGCTAACTAACGTTTCTATTCGATTCGTTTTTAAACCAATCGCGTCACTGGTAGACCACGTGACTTTTCGTATCACGTCATCTTCCAGTGACGCGATTGGTTTAAAAACGAATCGAATAGAAACGTTAGTTCTTTAGCGTAGTGCATCTTGTCTGAGCCCTCAGACGTTGAATGTCATCGAATTTCACCGATGTAAACAAAACGAAAATATATCGCGATTTTAACGATTTTATCATAAAAATGCCGAAAAAGATTCCAAAAGATGCAAGAAAAATCATTTTAAATACAATGAAGTATTTAAAGCAAAGAAAGGACGAAGGATTGAATAGCATTCCATTGAAAAATGTTTTGCAATTGGTTACTGACATGACTGGTTCTGACACTTTATAGTGCGGTAAACTTAATAGATTTTATTTTCTCATTTAAGGTGTATATAGATCCACGATTAAAAATATTTCTAAAAATAATGAAACGGTCTCGACTTTGCCAACTGTACAAAATAAAGCCTCACGCATAAGGCGAATTAATATAGATGACTTCGATAAATGTGCCATTCGGTATAAAATTCATGAATTGTATGCCGTGCGAAAACAAGTACCAAGTATCACAACTCTGCTTATCGCTTTGAAAAAGGACATTGTATTTACAGGCAGCAGAGAATACTTGCGAAGACTGATGCACAGTATGGGATTCAGGTATAAAAAATGCAGAAACCAACGCTCTATATTAATGGAGAGTTCCGATATTGTGGTTTGGCGTGAAAGCTATTTGGATGAAATTAAAGAAGCTATGAATAAAGATATGCCAATTGTTTATTTGGACGAGACCTATATTCATACTTCTCTAAACCACGCAAAATGTTGGCAGAGCGATAATGAACCCGGAGTATCGAAAGCCGATTCAACGGGGAAACGATATATTATTGTACATGCTGGGGGACCATCCGGATTTGTTCCTAATGCTCTCCTAGTGTACAATGATAAAGAAAAAAAAGCCGATTATCATGATTCGATGAATAAAGACAATTTTAAGAAATGGGTTACTCAGAAACTAATTCCGAATTTGAGTGAACCCACATGTATAGTAATGGATAATGCCCGGTACCATTCTTTTCGCATTTTAATAAACCACCAACATCTGTGGATAGAAAAAATATAATTGCAGAGTGGCTCAGTTTGAATAACATTACATTTCTATATGGTGATGATGGTGATAAAAAAATCCACTATGTGCGTTCGGAACAAGACATCGATCGTATTGGTAAAGAACTACAAAAAACATGAGTACGTATTTAACTTGCCTTAATGTGTTTAGCCTGTTATCTTTATTTTTATTGACAATTAGTCAAATTAAAACTCTTATTTATGGATCTTTTCGACCGCTATATCTCAGAAACAACCTACAACTCCTGGAATGACTTCATACTAGACATACCAGGAAAACAAAGTAGACTTATTTTATTTCACGTTAATATTCGTTCGATAATTAAAAATCACTCGCAGCTTGAGTTTATTATTGCAAATTGTCCTCTAGTTATCCATATAATAGTACTAACTGAAGCTAATATTTCCGACTCATCTTGTAGTTTATTTGAAATTGCGGACTATGTTAGTTACTCAGAATTACGTAATGATAGAAAAGGAGGCGGCATTATAATCTACGCGCACAAAAGTATCTCATTCATTAAAACTCCAATAAATACTTTAAATTTCGAGTGTCTGCATGGCGAAGTGGAATCTATTGATGGGTTTAAATTTGCCTTATACTCAGTATACAGACCACCTAACTTTAATAAAATCAGTTTCATCAATGAATTAACGCAACTTTTATCTACAGAACCCACCAACTCTAACTGTATATTGGTAGGTGATATGAATATAGACACGACTCATTCAAACAGTATTGTAAGATCTTATCTCAATAGTCTAAACGAGCTAGGCTTCGATAGTTGTATTTCGCAGTTCACTAGAGTAGAGTCCAACATAAATGGTATCTCTAAATCCTGTATTGACCACTTGTTCATACGCGAAGTGGGCAGGCGCGGCGCGCCCGCGCACGCGGCCCGGTCCGCGGTGGTGCGCGACGCGCTGGCCGACCACTACGTGACGGGGCTCGCCCTTCTCAACGCAGATCTCATTAATACTCACAAAGTCATATACAAGATAAACAACCAAAAAGTTAAACACGAACTGTCTCAAATAGATTGGTCCCCAGTATTACGTTGTAATGACCCTAACGAAATAATTGATATCATTATTAATAAGTATCAATCTGTGTATAGTAAATGTACCTATCAGTCGAAAATAAACTTAAATTCTAAGAAGGAATGTAATTGGATATCTGAAAAACTAATTAATATGTGTCACAAAAAGAAAGAACTGTACAACATATATTTAAAAGATACAAACATTAAGCAGAATGAATTGATTTATAAAAAATACCGAAATAGAACTAATAGGATGATAAATAACGCTAGAAATAAGAACATAAAAAAAGAAATCTGTATCAATTTTAGAAACCCAAAAAAGTTATGGGGAATTATAAATAGATTAACTGGTAGAATTATAAAATCGATTGACGATGTACTTGTAAAGTCCTTCAGACTTAAAGCAAAAGAATTGTCTGACAAATTTGCAACTGAATTTGATAATAATGTTAAGAACGTATTAAACACCTGTGACGAGCCATTGCTTGACGAGGAAGTTTATATTAATACTCCTAGCATGTCACTACGATTGAGTAAAATCGATGACAAAATATTACACAAAATTATACAACAAATAGACGACAAAAAGAGCCCAGGCTATGACAAGATAAGAGCTAGAGACATAAAATACATCTCTGAACATATAACTCCAGTCCTCAGGCATCTAATAAACCAATGTATTTCTCAATCTAAATATCCCGATAAACTTAAGATCGGACTAGTAAGACCCATATATAAAAAAGGCTGTAAAACTGATACGAATAACTATCGGCCTATAACTATCCTGTCATGTGTGGACAAAATCATCGAAAGATACATCGGAACACAATTCAATAACTTCCTGTCAAGTAATGGCATCATACATGAAAAGCAGTTTGGGTTTCAGAGAAACAAAAGTACGTCCCAGTTACTGGCTTCCTTTACAGATGAAATAAACGACCATTTAGAAAAAAGATTACATGTACTAGCTGTCATGATTGACTTTAGTAAAGCATTTGATACATTAAATTACAACATACTTTATCAAAAAATGCAACAAAATGGAATACAGGGCCCTGTACTTGAACTCTTAAAAAGTTATCACAATAATAGATTTAACGCGGTTAGCATAGATGGTGAATATAGTGCCATGATTCCCACCATGTACGGTACGGCTCAGGGATCAATCTTGGGACCGACTGAGTACTTGATATATGTCAATGATATGTGTAAAATATTCAAGCATGGCTCTGTGTACCAGTTTGCTGATGATACATGTCTTATCACAGCCCACAAGGATCTGGAGACAGCGCAATGTATGATGCAGGAAGAATTCGATTTGTTATGCAAGTGGGCTCACGACCTAGGACTTTCAATAAACTACAAGAAAACTAAGCTCATGTATATACACTCACCCTACAAGAAAACGACCTTCACTCCTAGGATCGTGGCTCACGAGCACTCGTGTATGCACAGTCGTAGTGCCCATTGTGTCTGTAGCCATCTCGAAATAGTAAAAGAGCACACTTATCTTGGTCTAATAATAGACCACAAATTTAATTGGGGTCCACATGTGGACCAAGTATGTAAAAAACTTAGATCTATTCTTTCAAAACTATGTATATTAAAGCACAAAGTTCCGTTTAGCACATTAAGACTGCTTTATTTGTCACTTGCCGATTCTGTAATAAATTATGGTTTATCTAGCTATGGGAGAACATTTAGGACTTACTTAAATAACATTTATAATTTGCAAACAAGACTGTTAAAAACTATTGTACCTTTAAAGATTAAATATAAGTACAGAAATAACTATGGAAATCTGTTTACCTACTGCAAGGTGATGCCCGTATATGAAAAAATTGACTTAGCCATCGTAAGCCAATACAGTAATAAAATAAACAATTTAAGCAGAAAAAAGAGACCAAATAATCTGCGCAACCTTTCACATCTTCCAACCTTTACTATACCGAATAGCAATAATGAATACGGCCATAGAGTGTGGGAACGAATTTTGCCCAGTATCTTAAACAGATTTCCATGCGAACTAGTAGCCAAACTTAATAACAAAACATGTAAACAAATAAAAAACATCGTAAGAAGATATTTATTACGTAAAAAACTACCGCTAAGTTAATATAAGTGTTGGCATTGTCATATTTATAAAAAATGTTAAAGAATATAAAAATTAGATATTAAAAGAAATAATTTGCAATATTATGTAACCTTAACTCACTAAAATCTTTATTAATTAAGATTAGATGTTAAGCAAACCAAAAAATGTCTTACTTGAAATAAACAGCAGAAATTTTAATTTTTTAATTTTTTTTTTTTTATAAAAGGCAAGCAAAGCTAAATTGGTTGAGATTTTGAGACGTCACAAACCGGAACCAATATATGAAATAGACACGATTTTCTCTACACATGGACACAAAGTGATAAGATTACCGCCATATCACTGTGATATGAATCCTATTGAGATGATTTGGGGCATTGCAAAATCAAAAGTGGCCACTAAAAATGTTTCTCTCGATAATGATGCTTTCCTAAAGCTTGTTGAAGATAGTTTTCAGGTATAAAAAATACTTTGATGTTTAGAATTTAGTTGTGTAGTATAAATTATTTACTACTACTTAGGAAGTCACTCGAGAAAACTGGGCCAACTGCTGCGACCATGTAAAAAAAATTAAGACTATTATAGGAATAAAGGTCCTATAATCGAATCCCAGACTGAACGTTTTATAATCGAGGATGGTGGTCCTGAAAGCGACACAACATCTGACAAAGATCAAACTTCACCAGAGTCAGAATATGAAGAATACAGAAATATTGAGTATTTGGAATCGGATTTTGACGAATAGGTAATATTACAAAGCTCTGATTCTCTGTAAACAATGTTTTGGTATTATTCAAATATCAACACAAACCCAATACATACCATGCTGACTATACATGACGTATGCACATTATTGCCATACGTAAACTGTTTGTAGCGACACTGTGTCAAGGTCAAATGAATGTTGTCAGGCTTTACTTAGCGTAAAACATAGGTACATAACTTATCTAAATTTTATCATATTGATGTTCTGTTACTTATTCACCTTATCAACTGCATTATGATAAGCGATTCAGTGTTGATTGATATCCATTTAAAAATTTTGTTTAAGTATATCGATATTTTTTCATAAAGTTATGCCGCATCGCTCGAATTAAAATCGTAATAACACCAAAATAACGTTATAGAAAAATTATGAGTTACGTACGTCTCTTGCCGCTTTGTTCTTTTAATGCACAAAGTTAAAGAATCATGCCGGTGGCGACTCGATGCATATTAGATGGACAGCAATGAAGGCCACCGCGGTATTGTGCGAAAGCGCAAATTTAGTGCAGTAAAATACGTAACGTTATTATTATGTACCAATACGGAGTTTATATCGTTATGATGAATACCGCTAAGTATTCGAGTTTTATAACATAATACATTATTTCATGAATTAATAATTACGTAGCAGGGGGATAACGATATTATTATAATTGTATCATTATCGTAAAACAGCGACATTTGAAGGACTAGTTATCAGTGTGCGGTTTGTGTTATCTCGGCGAACGTCGGTAAGGGCGATTTCAGACTAGCGTTTTTTCAGCGCGTACGTAGTTCATTTTTGTACGCGTAAATTTCCCACACCAGTCTACATCTAGTAACGAGCGTAGGCGCGCTTGTAAGGCCGTTGATGCGCGAGCCACGAATATCTGACACACTAATTCGAGCCAACACGCTGGGATGAGCGCGTATACGCGCGTTTGACTTATTGAAGCGCGAAATGAGCGTTAAAAACGCTGTCTGAAACCGCCCTAATGTTCAGCGTTGGGTGCCGCACTAGCCACGTTCGTTACTTCACACACTATCAGTATATAGTGCACGTCAGGCGATGCATCACGTAGTCCATTGTTGTTGCATTAACAAAGTGCAGTGCAAGAGGAGTGCATTTGAGGAAAAGCCGCCTCCTGCCTACAGCTATCATAAAAGTAATCACGCGAACTTCACGAATTAATAACGTTGTGATCTCCTAGTGCTTTCAGTGGTAGCAAATATAACGGTGCAAAATGAGACTTTAACCGTGCGGTTGTTGAGCCTTGTTCTTGAATTTATTAGTGTCCATAGTTTCCTCAACACTACATCTAAAATGTTTATCTGTGAACATTGCACGAAATCGTTTAAACATAATAAAAGTTTGGTGCGTCATCAGAAGAATTGCATGAAAAAAGACGGAGAGAAATCAACGTTCACCTGTAATGAATGTAAGAAGAGTTTGTCAAGAAAAGATGCGCTTGAACGTCACATTATATCCTGTGAAAAGAAGGCACTAAAAAGGTCACATTATAACGAGAATGATAAACAGACTAGCAACGTTTCATCTCGACCACCGCCGCCGCCAAAGAAGAAAAAGGAAATTCTTGAAAGGTGTGAGGTTTGTCAAACGGATGTGATGAACATTCATACGCATCTAAGAAGTACCGCTCACAAAAACAGAGTGTGTGAAACGCAAGATGAAGATCAGCAAATTGCATTAATAAGGACTACCTATAAATCCCGTATTGCATCATATAGAGTGTCTTCACAGAATATAGAAGTATTAACACCCGAAGACTTTATGAATGAGATTAAGCTGCGTGTTGTCAAGCTAATTATCTGTAAACAAACAGAATTAGCAAGTCCCATAAAAGTGAACCTTGAGCTTTTCGGTCAATATGTCAAAACAAAAGAAGATGGAGAGATCGAAGAGAATAAATCTTTCAATACAAAGAATCGTGATATCTTTATCGCTGATGATATAGCAGACGTGTATGACAAATTTCTTTGTGAGATTAAGGTAAAGGCTGATGAGTTCGAGCAGAAAGAAAGCGGTTGGGCTATTTCAAAACTTTCACACTTGGAGGTGAACATTAATAGATACGCACCCTTGAAGGAGGCTTTTTCTGAAGAGAAGACTTCTTCTGAAGAGAAGACTCCGTCTGAAGATAATTATTCTGAGGAGAAGGCTTCTTCTGAAGATTATTCTTCTGAAGATAATTCTTCTGAGGATAATTCTCCTGAAGAGAAGACTTCTCTTGAAGATAATTCTTGGGAAAATAATTATTTTGAAGATAATTCTTCTGACGAGAAAACTTGTCCTGAAGATAATCCTTCTGAAGAGAAGACTTCTTCTTCGTTCCTTCCGCTGCCTCAATGGGTTAAATTAAAACGCGCCTGCATTAATGTGAATAATGAGGATAATGCATCTTTCCTGTGGGCTGTGACGAGTGCGCTGCATCGGCCAAAAGCTAATACGCACCGTGTCACTTCTTATCCACATTACGAGAAGGTTTTAGACACAAAAGACATAACCCTCCCCATATCCTTACGTGGTATAAAACAATTCGAACAGCAAAACAATGTTAGTATAAACGTATTTGAGATTTGTCGTGAGGCAGTTTTCGGTGTGCTATATCACACGGAGCAGAGACGTGATAAGCATATAAACTTGTTGTACATCGAAAATGGTGAGAATGGACATTTTTGTTGGATAAGGAGTCTATCTCGGTTGTTGTCTTCACAGTTAACTAAAAATGGGCATAAAGTATGGATATGCGACGGTTGTTTCTTAAAATTTTCTCATGAACAATATCTAACGGAACACAACGAGCGGGATTGCTCGCAAATTATAACCACCGTCCCATCACCAGAAAATAAAATCTTAAAATTCAAAAACTTCAGCAATCAACTTCGTATTCCCGTGGTGGTGTATGCTGACTTTGAGGCCTTTCTCATCCCAATCAGCAGCGGGTGTGAGCCAAGTGGGTCGACTTCTTACACCCTAAACTATCAGCAACATGAACCCTTTAGTTATGGTTACTATATAAAATGTGACTATGATGACTCGCTAAGTAAATACGTTACTTATAGAGGAGAGGAGTGCGCGAAATCTTTCCTCGAATCATTATTGGTAGAACTAGCACCATTTGTTGAGACTATTAAAAAAGTTGTTCCTTTGAAGCCATTGAATAAAACACAACAGAAAGCATTTCGTACTGCAACAAATTGTAATATTTGCGGTGGCAAATTACAAGGGACAGAAGACAGGGTGCGTGATCACTGCCATCTGAGCGGGAAGTTTAGGGGCGCCGCTCATTCCAATTGTAACCGTAATTTCAAAATTCGAAAAGTTATTCCTATAGTTATGCACAATTTTTCTAAATATGACTCGCATTTCATTATTCGAGCCTTAAAACACCGTAACGCTAAAGTAATTCCTAAAAACAAGGAGAACTTTATTTCCCTTACATTCCGAAAATTAGGTTTTAATTTCAGATTTATAGATTCTTATAGGTTTTTAGCAACCAGTCTTGAAAAACTCGCGTCTAATCTAGCAGCAGAACAGTTTCACACTGTAAGAAAGCACTTCTCTGAAGGTTTTGAGCTCATGGTAAAAAAGGGAGTGTTTCCATATGATTATTTAGACTCATATGCGAAACTTAATGAAACCACCCTTCCTCCGCAAATTAGTTTCTTTGATAGACTTAATAAACGTAAAATAACAAATCTTCAATATGAACATGCGCAAAGAGTTTGGAACGTCTTCAACATTAAAACGTTAGGTGAATATAGCGATTTGTATTTAAAAACGGATGTGTTGCTGCTAACTGATATTTTTGAGAACTTTAGAGATGTATGTCTGCGAACCTATAAACTCGACCCGGCTATTTACTATACGGCCCCCGGACTCAGTTGGGACGCCATGTTGAAATATACGAGGGTGGAGATGGAACTACTTACTGACATCTCGATGGTTAAATTTGTAACTATGGGAGTGAGAGGAGGACTCACCCAGTGTTGCGGAAAATATGCGATAGCAAATAATAAATATATGGAGAGTTATGATCCTCATCAAGAGAGCACTTTCATTGTATATCTCGATGCTAATAATCAATATGGGTGGGCTATGTCCCAATATTTGCCATTGAAAGACTTTCGATGGCTTGAACCTAATGAAATCCTAGAACTAGATGTTAAACAGCACCCTCTAAATTCCGATAAAGGGTATTTCTTAGAGGTTGATTTAGAATACCCTAAACATTTACATAATTTACACAACGACTTCAGTCTATGTCCCGAAAACAGAATGCCTGAAACTAGCCATACGAAGACGAGAAAGCTAATGTCTACCTTGTATTGTAAGCAGAATTACGTTATGCACTATGGGAATTTAAAACAGGCTCTAGCGTTAGGTCTTGTTCTAAAGAAAGTTCATCGTGTTTTAGTTTTTACTCAGAGCCCTTGGCTTAGGAGCTATATTGACATGAACACGGAAATGCGTACAAAGGCGGACAATGAGTTTGAGAAGGATTTTTATAAGTTAATGAATAATGCTGTGTTTGGTAAGACAATAGAGAATGTGGATAAGAGAGTGGATGTTCGTCTGGTCAACCGGTGGGAGAGTGAGGGGAAGAGGTTGGGCGCCAGAGCGCTGATCAGCAGGATCAACTTCCACAGCTGTACCATTATTGATGAAGTTGTAACGGTTATACAGATGAGGCGCAGTAGAGTGAACTATAATAAACCCATTTATGTAGGTTTTACGGTATTGGAATTGTCAAAAACATTAATGTACGATTTCCACTACAACTATATGAAACTTAAATATGACAAAAATGTGGATCTTCTTTATACGGATACGGATTCCTTAATTTATAAGATACGAACTGAAGACTTTTTTGATGACATTAAGATAGATGTGGAAGAAAGATTTGATACGTCACAATACTCCGAGAACAATAAATTTAACTTACCACTTGTAAATAAAAAAGTAGTGGGAATGTTTAAAGACGAGTGTAACGGGGCTATAATACATGAATTCATAGGTATAAGATCTAAATGTTATTATATAAGGAAGGAGGGAGGGGAGGATATCAAGAAAATTAAAGGGATAAAAAGAGAGGTTGTTAGCAATGAGGTGTCTAGAGAGAACTACCTCGAGTGTGTTAGTGAGGTTAGTGACATCAAGGGTGCGGCGCAGTACAGAACAATGAATATAATACGTAGCGATCGTCATCAATTGTATTCGCAAACTCTAAATAAAGTCTCATTAAGAAATTATGACGACAAAAGGTTCATTATCCCCGATGAACCCCTTAAAACTCTAGCATGGGGACATAAGGATATAGAAACATATTCTTCATCATCATCTTTTCAACCCACATAAATATTAATTCACTCAACTTTATACGTAAACTCCCGTGATTCCTTAAGATTACAATTTAAAGAAATTAGCATTCTGATAGTAGCGTCAAAATTTAATTATGATAACATTATTTATGTCATTAAAAATAAAAACACTTTTATTAAGAATCGTGATAAACTTACATAATTTGAATACAAGAAATAAAAATAAAAATTCTATTAACAAAATTCGTGTTAACGGAAAGTTGTAGGTCAATGCATTCATTTCTATAATAAAATGACATGGCGTAGTTTTAAATTTTAATTTGTAATTATTTTAAATTACTTGAAAAAGTCGTTGATGTCTAAAGCTTACTATGGGACAACGACTATCTAACAGATAAAAATGCTTGGCCTAAATTAAACACCTAAATAACTTAATAATAGCTTAGTCATAAAAATATATAAAAATTGTATATTGTATACGGGACACGGTTTCTACAGGAGAATGTATCGAAAAATTTCATGTGGTTGTTTTGCACCGTCATAGGTAAGTATAATTTTTAATAGGTACTTCTTTTTTATTACTATTTATGAGTTCTTATGAAAATTCTGAGTTTTGACACATTTTCCTGCTCAATTACGCATGATGCATAGGACTGGTATATATATATTTTTCCTTCTCCTGTACTTTTATCTGTCATTTATATAGTCACGAACACTAATATAAGAATATAGATAATATGTCCGCAGAACATTCCGTAGAAAATTCTATCTAGTCTATTCCCCTTAAAAGCACTTGTGCTTTTTTGAGCCAAAACGATATGCCTAGATGCCAAAGCTTACACCTAGGTTAATTTGACCAATCAAAATACTTCACCAAATTAAACCACCAATCACAATACACATTGACTCTCAATCGGAACGTTAGGTTCTTTTTGGTATGTAAACTCTTTTACTAATTTAACTCTTTAAAAAAAACCATTTTATTTGGTATCAACCAACCAGAACGCAGCTATATTAAAATCGACCAATCAGGTAAAAGAATTCATTTCTCAAATCATTAGGTGTTTTTTAGTCCCTATTTCACAAGTTAAATCGATTGTGCAACTTTTATTAAAGTATGAAACCTGGCAAGTGCACATCAATTTAAAAACAAAGTTAACCATAGACACATATTTTATTGTTTTCGAATGTTTCCCGCTCGTTTGTTGTTCTGTGCTTCGTTCGTTCGTATTCTAACCTAGGTATATAAATAAAATTTTGTTAATTTAATTTTGCATTTTATTTGAAACCTAGTCGTAGAAAAAGTATTGTATGCAACGGTGTATAACTAAGTCAAAAAATACTCGTGGCGTCTTGCTTTACGATGTTCGCCTGCGGCTCACACACCTAACCTAACCACACCACTCGTCTTTTTTGACCTCTCTTATACAACTGTTGCATAAACTACTATTATGTTAGATTCATTATTTTTTATAATGCTAGGTTAAGTTTTATAATTGTATAATACCTACCATAGGCAATATTTAAAAAAGACTGACTGTTGAGTTTCTTGCGGCGTTTCTTCTCAGCAGTGGTCTCTTGCGAAGCGCTGGTAGATTTTTGACGTGTAAAAGTGCCCGTGCGGCCTACTTACTGAATAAACATCTTTTATCTTTATGTTTTTATTATTAAGTAGGTAAACAATTTTATTTTAAAATTTAATTATATGAAAGGTAAAATAAATAGTATAGTAATGTATTTTTTTTTCCAGCTTGTTTCTTTATCCGCCTTCCCATCTATCCTCATGGCGTTCGTGTTCTTTACATCGACATAGATAGAGGAACAGGGAGGGCGATATTATTTAAGCGAAAAATCTAAATTAAATGTACAAAAAATCAAAAACCAACTTAAAAAACGCCTAAAAAAACTTATTTTTAAATAAAATCTAAAATATTAGTGTTTTTGAAAGCGGTTTTTTAAACATTTAATTTTTATAATATGCTGTTATGAAGTCCTACTTTTATAAGAAACTTGGATATTTCAAGCTTGGTGCAAGCAACGTCACGAGAAAGACATAGTAAGTACAATATATAAACAATTTAAATGTGCTTTGTCAGTGAGTAGACGCTCAACTATCTTAATCGAGATATCTAATCGCCACCCTTGAAATAGATACCATTGAGGATTTCCGGTGGCCATCTTTGCTCTTCATCATCAGTTCCACTTCACCAAATGACACTTTATGAATGTAAATGCTGGATTTGTTACTGAAAATACCAAAATCGATTTGTATGCCTATAATATTTAAAGAGTCCCTGAACTCCTCACTACTCTCCTCATCAGATACTGACTTGGTGACAATGGAACCGTCTCGGGATTATAACCTATTAAACAAAAAATGTTTTTAATTGGCTCTACCTACGAGGGGTAATCCATAAGTTTTGATAATAGGTATTAAAAATGGGAGATATGTAAATCGTTATATTTTAATTGGAATGAGCACACTTTCTATATTTCCGAACACTTATTAACGTCATTCAATCGTTTTATTTTACCACTATAAAAATAATTTTACTTTTGGAGGTCAAAATGGCCAAATTTTGTACCTTCACTATGTCATATGTCAGCTCGTGATTTTTATGTAGTTGTTTTTGAACATTAGTGAATGAGAAGTAGTACCTAGTCGAAAGTTAGGGCTAAATAACGGGGAGAGCGGTTATCAGTCTGATCTTTGGTCGACGAGCAGCACCCTTATCAATTAGAAGGCTCTGAAGCACAATTCCTGCCGAAAATTCGTATTTTTTTTTCTTCAGCTTATTTTTATTATTTTGCCATAATTAGGATAGAATAATGTTATATAACTCTCCTAGATTATTTGAACTCAATTGCTAAAAACTAATGTCGCAGTATTTATTGTAGGCCTCAATAATCCTGGAAAAGGCCGAAAAATCCACTGCAATGATAACTTATTTATCCTTTAAATCATAATGATAAATCAAGGTTTCATTTTCAATAACAATATTTTTTATTAGTGTACCAGAACTTTTTCCACACAGCTCCAAATTATTACAAAACTAACTCTTATTTTTGCCGTCTTGTAAAATTGTTAATACAGATGTTTTTTGTTTAGCTATCACAGGAAAACAAATGAATAATTATATTTTTTTCTCTAATTTAAGTTTCATTAGAGGCATAGTATAGTCCACATTAAAAGACTATCATTATGTAGATGGTTCTTACTGATTCTCAAAACTTATGGTTCACCCCTCGTATAATTGACGGACAAATTGATGAACCATACAGTAAAAGAAAAACAAACATACAGGCGAACATAGAATATCTTCCTTTTTTGAAGTCGGTTAAAACAATAATATAAATAAAGATATTAATAGCTGTTTTGTTATTAAAAGGTAAGTATTAATTTGCCGTTTTAGGATTCCTACTGTTGCTGCCGTTGTTTTTAGGGATCTATATCTCAAATGGAGAAAACGGAGCCCTTACAGGATCACTTTGTTATTCGTTTCTCTGTCTATCTGTCAATAAGTTTGTTTGTTTATCTGCCCGTCTAGTTTTACTATCAATGACTGACAGCGCCATCTAGAGTTTTCTATATAAACTTGATGACTTGATTATTTGTTTTGAGCTTATTTGTGGTACGGTTGAATAGTTAGTTCGCGATATCACCGACATATGTCGCTGTGCTTAAAATTTGTACTTTAGTAGAATATCATAGAATAGATTTATTGCATAACTGAATACACAGATATTAATATTTAGTCAAAGTTTCAAAAGTTACCTGTTTCGAGCATACAACATAAAAATTAAACTTATATACTATATTCTACATCGATACAAACGTATTCTTACTATAATGAATTTTGGCAATCGTATATTATATTTGTATAGTGTTCGGACATTACATACACTTAGATGACAGTTTAGTAAAGTAGTCAGGTTGTTTTTTTACAAATAAACATATTTATAAAATATAACTGCCAGTTTAAATGTAAGAAAGCGTTTTTCTCAACAAACTTATCAAAGAGTATCCCTGAGGGCCCTGCAAAGATGCACTACGCTAACTAACGTTTCTATTCGATTCGTTTTTAAACCGATCGCGTCACTGGTAGACCACGTGACTTTTCGTACGAGTATCACGTCATCTCCCAGTGACGCGATTGGTTTAAAAACGAATCGAATAGAAACGTTAGTTAGCGTAGTGCATCTTTGCAGGGCCCTCTGATACGCAGTCGAAAGGTTGTCTTTTACAAGCAATGAATCTTGTTTAGTTTATGGCACGAAGTACAAAAGACTTGGCTGCATGGGCTAAGATCCCTTGGCCTTCTCCTTGTGGGGTGAATTAAACCAACAAAAAAAAGTTTATGGCACGTGATGACGTGCTACTTTGCCAACGCCACATTGATGACGTTGACATGACTGTTTACGTCGCAACGCCATTTTTTATAAATAAAATAAATCATTTTTATATTGAAAATACTTTATAATCTGAATTTTCCGCCTATAAGTTGTCAACTCGGATCGACTAATTTTTTACGCTCTTTAATTTGATGTGCATTTCGTTCGAGTCTACCGTAGACCGGTACGAATTTTTTTTTTTTTTTTTTATACCTTGTGAATTTTAATTTCACGGGTCACTGTTGGAATTCATGCAAGAGCGGTTGGTAAACCCTTAGCTTTATAGAAAGGTCACATCTACGTTTCGCGGTTGTTTTTTTCATACAGACTCACACAGCGCGGATGCCGTGCGGTGATTGGATGAAAACTAAATGCTGCGGTCTTATTAGTTGGAAACCGAGATGACGTCACACATGCTGCGCTGGGATTGGCTCGGAATGGCGCAGCAAAACCACCGCAAATTTTGTTTTCGAGCCGACACAAACTATCATAGTAGGTGCTTTACGAGGGCATTAACTTAACTATAAACAATGTCTGCTGAAATAAAGGAGCATACTCGTAGAGGCATTCTATCTTAGTCTACAGTACCCTTCCCATGAGTTACAATTACCGTAGTCACTAGCGAGTCGAATCCTCTATCCCTTGCAGACCTCGCAGTATTCTTATAGAGTGCGAGGGACAGAACATTCGACTCGCTAGCGAGTACGATAATTGTAACTCATGGTAATGGTACAGGGTTGTTAATGCATTGGCAGTCATAGAATTACAGTCTTAAGTAATAGTCTTGAGAACGCAAATATCTATGGGTTTTAAATCCCAATTACCAACAGGCTGCTCGATTGCCATAAAAATATGCCCATACCGGGAACCGAAACTTGGACCGCTAGCTTTGTAAGCTTTTCTACCTACTTGGTTATCCGTGTCATACACATCCGATGTTACCCACCTGTAAATTGGTGTAGTGATTTTCTCGGCGAGGTTCGTAGCGATCTGAAAATACACGTCCCCAGACACATTCCCAGGTTTCTGGTAGCTTATAACCGACTCCTCGGGCATACCTCGGCTCCTGCACTGCGTCAGTAGCTGGAACACCTGTAATTGGGATAGGATAGGGTTAAGTCACTGTTGGGGGGCTACGTTTTTGGGGGGCTACGATTTGGGAGCTAGGTTTTGGGGGCTACGATTTTTGGGGGGTTACGTTTTTGGGGGGCTACGTTTTTCAGGGGTTACGTTTTTTTGGGGGGCCACGTTTTGGGGCTATAGCGGTCCCGAAGCCTTCTCCTAAAGCGATTGGCGCAACGCCCCGGGGGTTTTAGACCGTGCAAGTCGAACAAACCCCGTCCTAGCTCCCGTCGAGGCGGGTATGCACAGGCATTTCCTCTGAGTCGAAAAAAAAGGTAAGGTCAGGTCACTCAAGACGACCGAAGCGACCACCATTTTCGCTTTGCGTTTTGTCCCGGGGGGCGCTTTTTGCCTTTGACATGTTATGGTATTGTTTTGAACTCGGCCGCCATTACTGTCAAGTAAATAAGAGCTATCAAAACGTTGACAAAACGTTGACACTACGATAACACATCAAAGGCAATAATGTTTTACCCGGTAGAATAGAGGCCCAGCGCGCCTATATGGTTGCGCTTAACGCGTGACAAAATATGGATAAAGCATCCGTCACTCTCGTACTTAGATGAGTGTCAGAAAGTGACGGATGTTTTATCCACATTTTGTCACGCGACAAACGCTTAGGCCCAAATTCTACACGTTAAAAACTTACCACCTTACTACTAAACGTTGAGTAACGGTGGTATAGCTATACAATGTTTTGTCATTATCTGTCATTGTGACATTTGAATTTGACAGATTAGGACAAAACATTGTATAGCTATACCACCGTTACTCAACGTTTATACTACTAGGGGGTAATTGTTTTACCGCGGCATAATAGTAGCTAAGTTTTCTTTTAATTTTAATACGTGTTTTTTTAAATTGTAATTGAATGTAATACTTCTACACTAATATTATAAAGAGGAAAGTATTGTTCTATGTTTGTAACGAATAAACTCAAAAACTACGGGACCGATTTCAAAAATCCTTTCACCATGAGTATGCCACATTATGCTTGAGTAACATAGGCATAGGCTACGTTAAATTTTCCTTCGCGTACTGAGTCTTCTTAAAAAAAAAAACAATTTTCGGAAATAAACAATTTAAAGACTGATAAGGTCTGTGTGCACATAAATATTTGTCCCAATAGCTGTGTAAATATTAATGCTTTTGACTGTACGATCACACTTTTCCATCACATATTCAGAAAGTTATCCCCCAAGTCACGTAGGAGGAAAACAGACGTTCTTTTGAAGGAAGGCCGCCTTTACGTGACTGTACAAAATATGACGTGCCTTTGAGAATTAAGCTATTATGGTCTTCGAAATGACCCCAAGGTAAAGAAATATCACTAGGGTATAAAATAAATGGAAGAAGAACAAAATCCGCTTTTAATTTGCTACTGATGATTAAATTAATGTTTTCAATCGATATTTTTTATAAGTTTCCGTGATGTACTTTTTGATTTAGCCAAAAATGTACATAAAGCCCGCCAAGTGCAAATCGGAGTCGCGCACCGAGGTATTGAATTGTTTTAAATTAAGCCCTTTCATTAGACAATTCGTTTGCTATAATCAAATCACTTTCATTTTTCAACCCCCCATTCTACAACCCTTTTCAAATATTTAGAAAAATAATTTCATATTATTTTTACTAAAAACAGATACCGGCAAGCAAGTTACACAACTATCCCCCAAGTTGATATAGCTTCTATAGTATCTGAGAAAAACTATGACATACAGTCAGATAGACACCGAAGTCTCGCCGTAAGGGTTCCTTTTTTACCATTTTGGTACGGAACCCTAAATAGATAAAAGATGTTTATTCAGTAAGTAGGCCGCACGATCACTTTTACACGTCAAAAATCTACCAGCGCTTCCCAAGAGGAGACCACTGAATTTAATTAACTAATAAACAATAATAAGAAACAAAACCAAATAATAAAAGGAATCACTAATAAATACCATCGTTTTCTCAACATAATATAAACAAACGAAATATGATTCAATATAACTAATAAATAATCTTGACATTACGTATCAACCACCATATTTTGATCGTCACTTAATAAATAAAAAACACGCGCCGATGCGTCGAGGCCGTATAAAGTATCAAGAATACGTGATCGGCGTACTAACGCTAGGCATTGGCGTCAAGGATCAAGACGTCAGGAAAATGGGACCAGTCACCTTCTAGATTGAGGATCGGTCTTATCATATTCAATCAATGTACAGTCACACAATAAAAACGTTGAGCATACTTAGAACCTTGTCATTGTGATTGCCGTTGTTATTGTCATACTTGTCATTTGATGTTCAGTTTGAAGTTTATTATGACAACGCACTAAAGTGCTAAACATTTTCGTTGGGGTACTGTACAACGGAATCTTTGTTAGATCTAGTGCGTGTACCAGTCTGTCTGTACCATATCATTAGAGGATTGTGAAGCTAAAAATTGCCATACAAAATGCGATAACGTTTCTCTCCCCTTAAACCTAGTCCGATTTTTACAAACTGTCAAAATATATGGAGTTGACATTAGCGCTCGACGCGATCATCCGGCAGGTTACGTCAATCCTATATACAGGTTGTCCCTTAAACCAACGCTAAAACTCAGAGAGCTGATAGAGCAGCTAAAAAGCTATCGATTTAACCCCTATGTATGTTCAGCGATTGTTACCAGTTTCGGAGATATTGATAATTTTAATCTGAATTTTTGTAATTTTCCCTTATGTCCATGTCACGAAAAATCATTAATTTCATGGTTTATTTCATAAGTTTTTCAGTGGTATCATACATAATTAGAATCATTACGAATCAGCGAAGTTTTTAAACCTATTTGCCCGTTTTCTTTCCAGTTTTTTTTAAGTAATCACATAAAGTTGTGTTTTCCATACAAAGTGAAAAGTAAACACTGGGACACCTAGTATGGAGAAACAAACTTTATGTAATTACTTAAAAAAAAGACTGAAAAAAAAACGGGCAAATAGGTTTAAAAACTTCGCTGATTCGTAATGATTCTAATTAGCCGGAACCGGATACGGTGTTTAATTTTTTTATTTAACGGATCCGTATCCGGAGCCAGAGGTTTACCGGAGGCGGAGCCGGAGCCGTGTACCTTTTATTTAAATTAATACCTGGAGAAGTCAAAACTTGTAAGCGTGCGCCGCGCTGCCACGGCAAATGCAATACCTTCAGCACGGGTAGCACAAGTTGTATTTTCCGCTTGTCGCTCAGTGCGTCTCTATCGTTACTGACAAGATAGAAGAAGATCCGAGCGACAACCAACTCGCGGGCAACTCGTGCTAGCCGTGCTGCACGGTATAACTTCGGTAAAAAATTAACGGAGGCGGAGGTGTGAAATAAAAAATAGCGAAGCCGGAGGCGGATCCAAAGGTGAAAAACCAAACGGAAGTTCCGTCTTAACGGATGCGGAGGCGAAGCTCCGTAACATCCCTAATCGTTATACATCTTGCCTAGAACTTCAGGGTAGTGATTCTCTCAACAAGCAAAGGTGATCGTTCGCTCGAGTGAAGGTCCAAGCGGCGAGTTTAAGTAGTCCCGACAGAGCGAACAAAACACATTTTAGCAAGTGTATTCAATTTGGCAGCATGACTTCACCAACGTATAAGGCTCCCTAATTGACAATGCACGCGCTAAAATGTGTTTTGTTCCGTCGGACGGGACTACTTAAACTCGCCGCTTTTATTCGCTCGTCCGTTCGACCGGCCGCCGTTTTTTGAGAGAATAACACACCAGTACTACGCCTCATATCTACACAGATATCATAAGTCCTCTATTATGCGTTCAAAACCCGTAGGCAATGACCAGCATTACCTGTGGTAGTAGGTGACAGCGACGACAGCTGTTAATTTTGGAAGATGTTCCAAATTTGGATCTCATTACCTTACAATATTCGATAACGTAATGAAATTACGTTACAGCTGTCATCGCTGTCACCTACTACCACAGGTAATGCCGGTCATTTGCCTTTCGGCTTCTGAACCCATCTTAGGGTACTTATAATATGTGTGTAGATAAAGTATTGTACGCGACTCTGCGTTATTAGATTACGCAATCGTCACGTAAACTACTATTAGATGTTATCGTATCGTCAACGTTACGACAGCTCTTATTTACTTGACAGTTAGGCTGCGGCTCCACTGAGGCGGAGATGTGCGGAGTGGAGCGGAGCTGTGCCAATATTAACCAATAGAATCTAAACTAACGTACGCAAGGCACGCTCGACGTGACCGCATGCGCCTTCTATTGGTTAATATTGGCATAGTTCCGCTCCGCTCCGCTCATCTCCGCCTCAGTGGAGCCGCAGCCTAATAGCTGCTAAGTTAAAAACAATACGATAACCTGTCAAAGGCAATATGGTTTTACAGGGTAGAATAGAGACCCTGTTTACACTATTAATTAACTATCGCAGAATGTATTTCACTTTCCAATATTAAAGCGAAAGAACCTGATTATTGAAAGTGACGCGAAATTTTACCGGTTTTTTTACAGTTAATTAATTATAAATCGGTAAATTATTACTACCACTCTGACGAATACGGTCAAGCCAAGATGTTGTATCGACACTCATATAAATAAATATCAGGGACAATTTCTCACAAATTGACCTAGTCCCGAACTAGGCAACGATAAACACGGGATGGGAACACCTTAAAATTCCGAATAATTTTATTGCGAATATACATTTGTCCGAATTAATTATTTACGAAAGCTACGTTATGCTGGAGCTATTTATAATAAATGCATAAGTAAATCAATTGATTTATGACTATGAGCGATATTTAAAAATTTTTTTTTTTAAAAAAACTTATTTTCAAACCGCCTTAATATTAATTGTCACAGCGCAGTCAAATTATTAAGGACTGTTAAAAATATATACAATAAAATATACCTACAATTAACTTAAAACTACACTAATCTAATAAACCGCTGCCAGTGGGCATCGTTGCCAAAATGCTGGCAGCATTGCCACGTTGAATGGCAATGCTTAATCTTTGTGCCAAATAAAGGCCAGCATTTTGGTCACGAGATGTGTCGACCAGGCGCAGGCGCTTGGAAAGATCTTTAAGATCTTTTTTATCAATACATTGCATTCGGAATGATGAAAATTCGGAATTTTGATTAATTCGAAATTACAACTCTCCGGAATTAAGTAGAGACATACGTAAATACATAGAGAATATTCAGGAATCTTGGACAAAGATCACACAAACCGGGAATCGAACCTTAGCATTATGAGCTTAGGCAGGATCAAGATTAATCGCGTTTTCAAATGATAATGTACGCGTTAATACATTTTATAGATTTTAAATGTTACAGATTTTGAAATTATACAATTTGATAGTTATAGAATACAGCCACGGTAGCAGACAGGGCCTCTATTCAACACGGTAAAACCATATCCAT
This sequence comes from Acleris literana, assembly GCA_946894065.1. Taxonomy (NCBI): domain Eukaryota; kingdom Metazoa; phylum Arthropoda; class Insecta; order Lepidoptera; family Tortricidae; genus Acleris; species Acleris literana. The sequence continues at coordinate 16,999,049 of OX335687.1, read as the reverse complement.
ATTTATTGACGACGCGTTGGCCTAGGTGGTAGTGACCCTACGAAGCTAGCGGTCCTGGGTTCAAATCCCGGTAAGGTAAAGGCAGATATTTGTGTGATGAGCGCGAATATTTAATTTTGTTCCTGAGTCATGGATGTTTTCTATGTATTTAAGTATATATTTCTCTAAGTATATAAGTATTTATATCGTTGTCTAGTACCCATAGTACAAGCCCAGAGCTTAATTTGGGACTACGCCAATTGGTGTGACATTGTCCCCTGATATTTATTTATTTTATATCGTCTTTGACATATTATAGTATTGTCAACGTTTTGATACCTCATATTTAATTTACATAATGGCGGCGAGTGGCCCGTTTCACGAAGCTACAAGTTACAAATTACTAGCGGAAGTCTCTTTCTAACTCCTTTTGCTAAAAAGAGAGTTCCGCTTGTAATTTGAAACTTGTAGCTTCGTGAAACAGGCCACAGGGGCAAATTTTATAAAGGTACAAGTTACAATTTTACAGGTCTAAACTGGCAACACTGCTCAAATGACTGGTCGTCATTGGTCGAGGTTGTGTCAAATGGAAACTTGTAACCTGTAAATTGTAATTTGTAGCTTTATAAAACAGGCTACAGTTTAAAAACAATACCATAACAGGTCAAAACGATTTGGATTGTACCGCCTAGGATAGAGGCGCAGGCATAAGAATAAATAATAACTACACGTAGAAACGAATCTCCTTTACGCAGGTCAAAAATGCCGCGCTTTAAATACCTACTTCCCCCTTCACCCCGCTACGCCCCTCCGTCTTCCGCACCCAAAGTCAGGGCTGTCACTTGGGAAATATTTTAATCGATTTATGGATGTGGTATACAAGTTTAGTCACGAAATGTTATTAACTTATTAATGTTTTCCTTCAACGTAAACATTGCTGCAAAATGTTATTTTACATTTGCGTTAAATTAGATAGTAATACCTTTTGATGATATTAAGATATATTTTGCCGTAAATAGTCGTTCACTATTTAAAACACTATCTTAGTTCAACCATAAAGACTAAAATCAACAACAATACGAAATCCATTTCAAGACACAATATCAATATCTTGGTTAATATATATTCCGCGTGTGACGCCCCTGACTGACTAGACACCTCAGGTGTCGCCAGGCGGTAGGTATCTAACGCGAAGAGCGCGCGTTGGGAGCCGGGAGTTTCGCTTCTACGTGTAGTTATTATTTATTCTTATGGCGCAGGTTTGTCCTGTCTGTCAGTCCTGCAAAGCACTGGAATGATATCCATATGCCAAGCACCTTGATAAAATTATAATTATTATATTATTTATAATTAATAAAAAGATAAAAAAGATAAAAGATGTTTATTCAGTAAGTAGGCCGCACGGGCACTTTTACACGTCAAAAATCTACCAGCGCTTCGCAAGAGACCACTGCTGAGAAGAAACGCCGCAAGAAACTCAACAGTCAGTCGTTTTTTTTTAAAATTACTTATACAATTATAGAACTTAACCTAGCATTATATAAAACAATGAATTTAACATTAAAATATACTCACGAGCAAAAGTATCGAATCACTAAGCATTTTTTCATGTGCATCCAATATCTTTGTAATTTCCCACCATTAAACCGATTTACAAAGATATTGGGTACACATGAAAAAATGCGAAGTGATTCGATACTTTTGCTCGTGAGTGTATATATATCATGCGTAGTTGAGCAGGAAAATGTGTCAAAACTCAGTATGTTCAGATGAACTCTTAAATTGTAATAATAATAGTATACATATACTTACCCATGACGGTGCAAAACAACCACATAGTTTTGATACATTCTCCTACAGAAACCGTGTCCCCTAGACAATAATTATACCTACAATGTTTAGATATTTTCCTGACTAAGCTATTACTAAGTTATTTAGGTGTTTAATTTAGGCCAAGCATTTTTATCTGTTAGATAGTCCTCGACCCTATAATAAGCTTTCGACATCAACGACTTTTTCAAGTAATTTTTAAGTGCTGGAAATGATAACTTTAAAACTTCGTCAGATAATTTATTATAGAAATGAATGCATTGACCAACAAATGATTTATATACCTTACGGACACGAAATTTTTTAATAGCAATTTTATTTTTATTTCTTGTATTCAAATTATGTATATCACAATTCTTAACAAAAGAGTCTTGATTTTTAATGACATAAATAATATTCTCATAAATAAATTGTGACGCTACTGTCAAAATACTAATTTCTTTAAATAGTAATCTTAAGGAATCACGGGAGTTTAGGTTATATATGGAACGAATGGCTCTTTTTTGTAACACGAATATAGTCTGTATGTCAGCAGCTTTTCCCCAAACCAGAATACCGTACGACATAACACTATGAAAATAACTATAATAAACTAAGCGAGCTGTCTCAACATTGGTAAGTTGCCTGATTTTCCTAACAGCATAAGCTGCCGAACTTAATTTACCTGCTAGTACTGCTATATGGGGACTCCATTGCAAGTTTTTGTCTATAGTTATCCCTAAGAAAAGCGCCTTGTCCACCATCTCCAAACACACATCATTTAGAAATATACTAGATTTTACCGGTCTAACATTAGGCAAAACGAACCTAACACATTTAGTTTTCTTAGCGTTAAGTAGCAAATTGTTAATAGTAAACCAATTAAGTACTTTAACCAGCGTGGCGTTTATCCTACTGTAATCGACGGATTTTCGGTCCACCTTGAAAATTAATGAAGTATCATCAGCAAATAGCACAATATCACAAAGGTTATCTACCGTGGGTGGTAAGTCATTTATATAGACCAGAAATAAGAAAGGACCTAATATAGAGCCCTGAGGCACACCTAATTTAACAGTTGCTCCAATGGACTGTGTTTGGTTTACAACAACCGTTTGTGTTCTATCGCTAAGATATGAAGACATAAGATTTAGAGAATTATTTGACAGACCATAATGTTCTAATTTTAATATAAGAGTCGCATGATCTACGCAATCGAAAGCTTTGGAAAGGTCACAAAAAATTCCTATTGCATCACAGGATTTCTCCCAAATATTGTATATATATTTAATGAGTACAGATGCTGCATCAGTTGTGGATCGTCCTCTGGTGAAGCCGAACTGATTACTGTTAAGCAGTTTATTTCTATTGAAGTGACCTAACATAATGATAATGTAATGTACTTAATGATGTATTGATTAATGTTTTAACATAGGTTAAATTTTTATTGTAACCAACATAATATGGACATGTCCGAAATAAATGATTTTATTTATTTATAAATAATAATAATAAATATCAGGGGACAATGTCACACCAATTGAGCTAGTCCCAAACTAAGCTCGAGGCTTGTATTATGGGTACTAGACAACGATATAAATACTTATATAGAGAAATATATACTTAAATACATAGAAACCATCCATGACTCAGGAACAAATATTCGCGCTCATCACACAAATATCTGCCCTTACCGGGATTTGAACCCAGGACCGCTAGCTTCGAAGGCAGGGTCACTACCAGCTAGGCCAGCGCGTCGTCTTTATTTATTTATTTATAAAGTCAAATGAGCCCATTGTTTGATCACGATTAATAGTTAACTGTCAATTGTAAAATTTCGAATTCGAATCGAAAATTTGACAGATTTAGTTCACATTTAATAATTGGTTACGATAACTATCGATATGTTTAACTACTGAGCAAGCAAGGGACCCTAAGTACAGATTTATTATTAAAGCGTGTATAACTTTATGTAGGTAGAACAGGTTTTAAACTAGTTCCCAGCAGTGGGACACAACAGATTCATAATAATATTTTTTCTACTCGCGTACTATAAACCGCTAATATTGATGTCGTTAATGGTATCAGAATACCACCTATAGCGTAACCGAAGCGTGAAAACAATTCTGTAATAAGCGTTGTCATGGTAATAACAGTTCTATAATAATTATTATAGCATTGTTATTACCATGGTTACGTTCATTCTGGATATCAATATTGGCGTTTAGTGAACACTTGACATCTTAGTTTGTATAATAAACCGTTTAAAATATTTTAAGACCAACTGAAATTACCTACGTGTTTTAAAAACAAAATTAATTTGTATACTACGTATGTGTTTTAAATTACATTTTTATTAAATTATTAAAAATAGATGATTAACCATCGATTCGTTATTTGGTTACCATGGTTACGTTCAATATGGATGTCAACAAAATGGCGTTTCGTTTGGCATTCCAACTTGTACCTATGATAAATTGTCAGAAATGTTTTAGTCAGTAAAATTCGCATGAAATTTGTAAATATTTAACAATAACATTTACACACTATTAACGCCAATCGGAATAATGAAAATTACTTTGCCGACAAGTAACTTGTTAGCAGGAAAATCGAGGAAAGTATACAACAAAAGTTAGAGATTGTTTATTTTTGTCATTAGGTAGGTATCATTTGAAGCTTGTAGAAAAAGTTATGTATGCAACGGTGCATAATTAGCTCTTAAGGTACGCGGCGCTGGTACCTTAAGAAGCTCCATTCATTATGTACCAGTTACATGAATAACTAATATAAATAATATACACCTTTAAAACCAAACCGACTCGGTGTTTACAAAGACGTAGTTTTAATTGTATTCAAATAACTCTCCTTTGTCTTCCTTAATAGATAGCCAATGGTTGTAAATAGCTTGGCAACTCAAATAAGTGTTAGGTAATGCGCCATTGTGACCGAAATGACGTCATTTTTCAAAGGCATTATAAAAAAATGAATAATTCACCTAAATTTGTATACAGTAATCTGAATTTACCATTCAATGATTGTTATAAGGTTTTCGTAACAAAAAACAATTACAACTGGACAATGAACAATTAGAATCACGAAATCAGGCTTAAACGAGATTTGTATGTAGAAAAATGTAAACATAATTTTTGACACTGCACTAGCACCCGGCCCTGGTTTCGCTCGATACGCGAATATTCACTCTATTTATCGACGTGTAAAAGAGCCCTCATGTAGCCAATTTAATTTTATCGGTATCGTTGTTAGAATTTCCGAGGAAATTCTAACAACGTTTGTCCTAAACCGTTTGTCAGAATTATCGAATGTCCTAAACTGGTTTTCAGCAGAATCAGACAACTTTTTAAGTTTTCCAAAAATACCTACATTAATTAATGAATTAAATATAAAAATCAAAAAATATATGTGCGTGGTAGATAAAAACAGGTTACATTACAGAAAAGGGACCGGTTGTGTGTCTGTGTATTTGTGTGTGTGTGTGTGTGTGTGTGTGTCAGTGTATGTGTGTGTACGCGTATATTATTACTTTAGGAACTTTTCAATATCACACTCAAAAAAATGAGAGCCAACAAAGAGAGATTTTCACTTAGTTGATAAAAAATTAATACAATAGTTAAGATATTAGTTATATCAACCAAAGCTGGTAGTAACAACAGCAAATTTTTTTAGTGATTCAACTACCATCTTAGTTGATGTATCTAACGTCTTAGTTGGTGTATCTATCGTCTTGTCAGGCTCGTATGGGATCAAGACGCTTATGCACAACAATCACAATCTTGTTACAAGCGACCAATTATTTTTTTCAGTGCACTGTAGCTTAAGTTTTTTAGCCAATTAAACATTTTTTCGATATCATGATCATTGTTAATTTTATTACGTAAACTGGCTGACAGAGCAGCGTACTGCCTCTTGACAAATACAGAGTTAGTTACTGGCGTAGGGATTACTTTGGCTTTTCTTTGGGTAGTTTTATAACATCACTAAAAAGTTTTACAATTTACAAATAGTTTTAAAGTAAACGAAATTCGGACAAACGATGTATTAGGACACATTTTAGTGACGATTAGGGACCCCAATGTCGAATTCTCCCCTAATTTTGTAACCGATTTTAATGTTTTTAAATGTGTATGGTATTTTTCAAGGGTGGTCCCGTGACATTAAGATAAAAGGCACTTCACAATATATTATGAGAATCACGTTTAAAAACAAGAAAACATCCATAAAAATGGAAGACGTCAATGAACGAACGACGGATCATCAAATAAGTTTTGACCTAGATGCTCGGTGATCGTGACGACGGTTTGCCGAGGTTAAGTCGCGGGTTCGATCCAGCATGACGATTGATGATGCGATTAACATGAGACAGGTAAAAATTAAAAAAAGATTTTAAGAATTTCTCTATTAACAGGTATTTTTTATAATAAATTAGTGTGGTTTTTTGTATTAATTCATCTGAACATATTTGTTCTTCGTTTACCTAATAGGTAGTTACAATAAATACCTAATTAAAAACAAACACTTTTGGGTGATTAATTTCGACAATAATTTAGTTCGATAAACCAAATTTTATATCCTGTATTTTTTATGAAACTGGAAATAACAACTACAAAAGCATGTATTAAAAAAATATAAACGTTGTTTTTGATGCTTAATTAGGTAAGGACCAAAAAGTTGGGCACGCTAATTCACTCAATAAAATTTTCTATGAAACTTTTCCGCTGTGACACGACAATAGGGTATTTGCCTAATTTTTTATTAGTATTTAAATTGAAGCTTTTTTACCTTCCGAATAAGTACGTACGTACTTAGTATAAGTAGTTTTTTAATATCTTTAAAAACAAGAAAGATATAAATGTTTAAAACTTGCTTTTAGACAGAGAGGAAAATACAGTAATATGACGTCATATTACTCAACCGCCATATGAATTACACGCAAAACATCGTTTCGTGAGAAAGAGATAGACAAAAAACTTTTTTATTTTATTACCAATTTCAAATTTGATTTTGAATTATTTTATCATACTATGTATATTTATATATTATCCAAATTAATATGTGAAATTTAATATCAGGCAAATACCCTATTAGCCAAACAATTGTAGGGACATTCGTCGCACAACGGAACTTTTTTCGACTTCGTTGTTTGTATGGTTAACTGCGCTTAACTCTGGTCCAACTATTTGGTCCTCGCCCAATCACTGATCAGTTTATATTACATATGAAGTAGCATTAATTTTATTTATTAATTAAGTACAAAAAAGCAATATAGGAGTCTTAAGTAGTATCGAATTAAAAAATAACTTTGATAAGTACTAGGGGTTATTATGACATAGCTATGGAGTTCATTTTACGGCGAGAGTAAAGGACAGAGCTATAGCAGTTATATAGCTCTGTCCTTTTATCTCAGCGTAGACTGAAATGCATTGCTAAGTTATAATAACCCTACTACTAACTACTACTACTACTACTAACTAATTCTTGTTCTGGGGTAGAATCGTGACACACAGTAAACTAACGTATGGTAAGTCAACGAAAATCACACTTTACTACCTTGTCGTATTAAACATCAAACTTGAAATATACTGACAAGCATGATAATAAAGAAAATCACAATGACAAACAAATAAATACCATCGGGAAATCTCACACAAACTGACCTAGTCCCAAACGAAGCTCTAAAGTTCTACCTAATATGGGTACTAAACAACGATCAACATACGTGCGCTTAACACACAAATATTTTCTCTAACCGGGATTCGAACGCGGGACCGCTAGTTTCGTAGGCAGGGTCACTACAAACTAAGCTAATCGCGATGTAAACACGAGGTACCTTGGTTGAGTTTCCCTCACAATCCCTAACAACGTTTGTCCTAACACATCGTTTGCCCGAATTTTCATTTGCCCTAAACTGGTTTTCAGATGAGTCAGGCAACTTTTTAAGTTTCTAATTATATCTTCGGTTCGGTTAGGGTTGTATTATAACAATACTAAAAAGTTTTAAAATTTAAGCGGAAATGGCGTTAGGATAAATGAAAATTCGGACAAACGATGCATTAGGACAAATGACGATTAGGGCTTCCATAGGAGAACCACCTAGGTTCTATGCATAACACTTTATTGAGGCTTAAATTAACACAGGATTTTCAGGCTAAAAAATCAATAAATTTTAATCCTATCCAGCAAAACAAAAAAAATAACGTACCAAAAGACCAATAATGCACTTCATTTTTTAAAAAGCTTCCACCACTTCTCGAGCCTGCGTTGGAGTCGAAAGAGTCGGTACAGACGGGCTGAGCGCGCGCACATTGATCGCTACAGACTGCCCTCCACAACGCAGGCATATGAGATACGAACGAGGAGGGGTGGGGTGAGCATAGATTTTTAGGAGGACAAACGCAAAAGGTTTGAAAGAAAGCATGACACACCGATCATTCAAACATGATGTTATTGTTCGTTGTTAAACGATTGTAAATTTCTAAATATTTATTCAGTAAACTGCGCCACTTTCGAGGCGGTATTATCCAAATCGTATTTGACCTGTTATGGTATTGTTTTTTCTCAAAAATGTTCGGAAATGTTGACATTACTATCTACATAATGAGACGCGAAGTACATAGTTTACTGACAGTTCTCAAATTAAAAAAAAAAACATTGCGTGCTCGCTACACAAGCCCGCAATGTTGCATACAAATTCCATTACTATCTAGCTTGTAACTTTTTAAAAAGTGAAAAAGCCCATAATAAAATGATGGCTCAAGTCTTATACATCCAAATTTTATTCGAAACATAACTTTTTTATCTGTGTCTGGAATAGCTTATGTTTTTTTAAAAACAAGGCTTGCGTTTCTCCTTGTCATAAACAAAAAGGCGGTAAAGAGTGATGGTTTTTTCACATGAAGTTTCTGTTTGTATGCAATTTAAAAAATGAGTTCAAGCGATGAAGATTTTACTCCAACACAATTTTTTTCTGGCGATTTTTGAGAAAAGCACTATATTTGCCTCGGCAGGAACAGCAATTGCGGGCTTCGTATTTTTAAACGGACCCGCAAGCTCGTCCGTTTAAACCAATACTCGGCCCGCAATTGCCTACTTCCATGCCTAGGCAATAATGTACTATTTCTCCATGCTCGGAAATGTTAACCTTACTGTTGTAAAATTAGTCCGCGAAGTTTTGGGTTCCAGGCCCAGGCAAATTTTTTAAAAAATAAATTGTTATTTATCAACGGCAGCGGATGTGAAAATGTATGAAATTTCAATATGTACTTGGTGTTTTACTTTTTAAAACCATGTTTGGAATAGGATAACTCCAAACAGCCAAACACTCGTGCAATCAAAATTCTTCCTTGTATATTTTACTTTTTTAAATATGTTAGACTAAAAAGTTAAGCCTTTTCACACAGCGTTTACAACGTATTTAAAAGTGTGTCTATTGGAATATAGACATACCAATTTGTAACAAGCTTTACATATCTGTGGTGTTTTATTGTACTCGCGCGCCTCTCGCGGAGTTACTTAGAACTAACTGCTCTGTTCTCATCTAAAATGTCATATGTGTATTAAAACGATCTATCAATCAATAAACTAGAATATATTATTATAAATCGCTTTAGTTTCATTAGTGTCAAATAGTTTGACTTTTTTTAAATATAAATTGCGTTCATGAACAAAATAAATTACCTAAATAACATAAATGCGTAATAAATATTATAGTTTAAACTATATTTTATTCAAACTGAATTTATTACGTTAAAATTTGTGATTTTATTTAATGCTTTATTTCAGTGTCATACTAAATCGTACGAATCTGTTTTTTTTTTCAAGGAAATGTTGGGAGTGTGTTTAATATTATTAACAATTGTGTTAAATTTCCTCACATTGTTGGAGAAAAGCACAATACAAGCCTCGACCGGGAAGGGCGGTTGCTGGACTCGTATATAGCGCTTCTCGTCCCGCCACGGCCTATTTCCCGGTCTGTGCAGTAATGTACTATTAACTCAACCGCCATTACAAGGTGACCTATCAAAACGTTGACAATAAGATAACAGCTCAAACACGATTTGGTTTGTACCGTGTTGAGTACAGGCCGGTCACATGTTTGCCGCAGAACTGACGACCGTTGGAGCCATCGTGTTGGGACCGCGTCTCGGCACGTCGTGTGCACCCTGGAGTAAGATGGAGCGATGATATGCGCGGATGGGCCGGTGTAGGTTGGATGAGAGAAGCTGAAGATCGCCAATGGCCACATGAGGGCTCTATTACACGTCTGTAATATGGCCTGAATTTACTTTCGCTTCGGACAAGACCAAGAACGCATCGCGAGACATTTGAGCTGCGCTAGAGGAACGAAGGTGCTATTCAGCCCTGTTAAGGCAATAAACATTATCTCAGATTTGATTGCCAGAGCAGAATTAATCCTGTCCTGTTAGAAATGAGCTTGTGATTGCTACAGGAGTTTTGTTTGAGATATTGCTATTTGGACTAGCAGGACATTATTATAGTCCAAGAGCTCTTAAGTATTTTTGACTAGGTGTTTGAGACACTGTGGAAACTTGTTCTTTAATAACGTGGTGAAATTGCGAAGCACTTTGCCAGAAACTGTCATTAGTGCACAGTGCGCGGGTACACGACATAATTCCGAAGAGTCACGGTTCCGAATTGATCAAAATTCCGAATTTACATTATTCCGAATACAATTTTTTGATAGAATACTTAACTTTTTGTTATCGTTTATAAATCAAACCTAACCTAACCTACGAATGACAATTAAACTAGGCATTTAATCTAAAATATCTCCAGCGTAACTTCACTTTCGGAAAAAAGTAATTCGGAATTTTAAGGTGTTCTCACAGTGCACCCTTAGTTAACTCTTTTAAAAATAGGTAGACTTAATAACCACGGAACCCTTCCCTGAACATAGTCCGACATGTTCTTGGCCGGTTTTATTTAGTAATTTCTTCATTTACTTAAAGAAACAGTAAATACATTATTCGAACAATTCAAAAATGTTAAAATAGCGCTACCAAATAAAAAAAATTAAACTGTCTGGTATATTATAACTTAAACCTACTTACATGAATAAATAATATACATACATACATTAAATCACGCCTGTTTCCCAGAGGGGTAGGCAGAGACCACTTCTTTCCACCTGCTACGATCCTGACAAATCTCTTTCGCTTCTTCATCATCATCATCATCATGTCAGCCGAAAGACGTCCACTGCTGGACATAGGCCTCCCCCAAGGCTCTCCACTCAGAGCGGTCTTGTGCCTTTCGCATCCACCGCGTTCCCGCGATCTTTACTAGGTCGTCACTCCTCTTGTTGGAGGCCTACCTACAGCTCGAAAACTCACGTGATCTACCAGTGACGCGATTGGTTTAAAAACGAAACGAATAGAAACGCTAGTTAGCGCAATGCATCTTGGCAGGGCCCTCTGATAGTAAGTGATCATGGCGACCCATAAACACCCGCAACACCAGAGGAATCGCAGGCGCGCTGCCGGCCTTTGAGAAAAGAGCAGGCTCGTTTTTTGAAAGCCCCTGAGTCGTATTGGCTCGGAAATACGGACGCCGACGTGCGGTTCCCTATTGGATAGCATTTTTTCTTTACGCTTAACGTATCTTTACGCATAAAATCGTTTGACCTAAAACGGTTTTTACAATAGAAATGGATTTATTATAATTATTATAAAAAACTAACCTACCGTAACCTAACCTAATCTACAAAAAAAGACGTTTATTAAATTCTGCAATGTAAGCCTAAAAGGGTGTTATGGGAAAAAAAATATATGCGAAAAGTAAATATGCGTAAAAAAATTATGCGTTCCAAGGGCATCCCCGACGTGCTGATTCCACATAGATAAGCTGTGTGTTAAGAAGGCCTTCAAAAAACGCACGGTGGTGGATTTCCAACTATCAAGATGGTATTAAATTACTGATATGCCAAAGGAAACTTTCGGAACATTTCATGTAGAAAAATTTCGGAAACTTCTCACAATTCTGAATGGGAATGAGACTCCGTTTCTTAAATTTAAATTTCCTATATTTCTAGTGAAATTTCTTAGAACTTTTCCATCTTTATGGAAACTTTCCGCAACTTGCACATCAGTAGTATTAATCCACCATTAATAAGGACCATTTCGCAACAATTACCACTATCCTGTCGTCTCTTTTCGTTATTGTTATGTTATATTTGTGTCTGTTATTGTTGTGAATAATTCTTATTACTTCTTTCTTTTTTCCAGTTACTCTTTCAGTGATTGAGAAATACTGTCAATGTGTGATGCGGCCAGTGTGGTCACCCCACAGGCCTCGTCCTCAGCGCGCGCGCAGCCCTCCGTGCGCTGCAGGACAATCAGTCCACAAACAACCAACAGTGGGGACACAAAGGCTGGTTTTTTCAATCTCTAGATTAATTTATCTGACAGTTTAAGTTATCGCTATTCCTTTTCTTTGTCATATGAAAGAAAAGGACAGACTTACATTTTATCTGTCAAATAGTGTTATCTGGTGATTGATAAATCAGCCCTAAGTAAATAACTAGGTATTCAATAGATAAAAACTTCCGATATAATAGCGACTCAGCAGTCAGAGTTAATATCTCTTAAATAACCCAACTCATTTTAATAAAACTAAACTAATTGTTGCAATTCATTTTATGCAGTTAAATTAAATTAAACTCTGAGCATTTTGAGATTGGTGCGAAATTAAACTAAATTATTTTTATTTATTTAGTATAGGAAAACCAACAGCTGATAAATTACCTTAAACATAACATAAGAAACATAAAGCCAATTTCAGGTTTTCACAGATGAAATACAATAAATGAAAGGAACAAAGAGAAACACTTCCTTAAAGAAATTTGCATACATGCGAGAAATCGCTTAAGAACTACACAGTAAAAACAAAGTTTAAATGAAATTTTTGCCCATGCTATGTAGTATTTGTTGCACGATTTCGGAATCTTGATTTACTGCGCCAACGTTTGAGATAAGATGCCATTTTGGCCTGGAACATTTTTTTTCCAGTACTAATAGACAAAATGCAGAAAATGGAGGCATTCCTTGTTGGATGTTCGCAACCGCAGAGGGGCAGACGTAAATTCCGACCATCATCTCATAGTGGCTAAAATCCAACTGAAAATGGCTAAGGTAATATGTAAATCGGCTTCTCTGTCTCGACGATTTGACTTATCTAGACTGCAAGACCCAGATAAGAAACACCAGTTTAGCGTAGAAATGCACAACCAGTTCCACACGCAGAACGTTGACAATGCTACCGTAGAGGAACAGTGGGCACGTGTTAAGGATGTTTTACATGAGTGTTGCGTAAAACTCTTAGGGTACAGAAGCTGTGACAGGAAGCCATGGATTTCAGCGGACACGTGGAGTAAAATAGCACACAGGAAATCCATCAAAGGGAAAGTGAATGCTGCCACTGACCGGAACGTCAAAGAAAGTCTTGCCTACGAGTACTTCCTGTGTGAGAGCGATGTGAAGCGTAGCGCGAGGAGAGATAAGCGTATCAGAGGAGCGTCGATAGCCCAGAGGGCTGAGTTAGCGGCTAAGGCAGGAAACACCAAAGAGCTGTACCGAGCTGGAAGGGAGTTGTGTTACAAAACTGCAAAAGTATCTCCGGTTGTGGACAAAGCAGGAAAACTTTTAACAACAGAGGCGGAGCAATTGCGTAGATGGCAAGAACACTTTACCGAGGTTTTCCACACAGCTGGTGAAGAGGCAGATGATAGTGAAGAGTGCGTCGAGACGGAGGACTTAGATATTAGCGTAGACCCTCCATCTAGAGCTGAGATAGTGAGTGCCATCAAGAGTTTAGGAACTGGCAAAGCTCCAGGGAATGATGGCATCCCAGCTGAAGCACTCAAGGCCAATGCAGATGCAGCCGCTGATATTTTATTACCGCTGATGGCAAAGGTGTGGGAGACGGAGCAAGTCCCTGGAAGCTGGAAGGAAGGCATAATAATAAAGTTGCCCAAAAAGGGAAACTTATCACTTTGCTCTAACTGGCGCGGCATTAATTTGTTACCCACATGCTCTAAAGTTCTGTGCAAGATAATATTAAACAGAATGACGACCGCTGTCGATTGTACCTTGAGGGACGAGCAGAGTGGATTTAGGGCGGGGCGATCTTGCACTGATCAGGTCAACGTCCTGCGCATGATTCTTGAACAGTGCAATGAAATGCGATGCGAACTATTTGCTCTGTTTGTGGACTTTGAGAGGGCGTTCGACAGGGTGAAGTGGTCCAGCATCTGGCGAATTTTGCGACAAAGAGGTATACCTAATAAAATAATAAACATCATCAAATGCCTTTATGAAGGCTCCTCTTGCCGCATTCTGCACAAAGGCCGACTGACGGAACCGGTCCCGGTCTCCGCTGGTGTGAAACAAGGCTGTTTACTGTCACCACTTTTATTTCTCGTTGTGTTGGACGATGTCATGCGAAGAACAACAGGCCAGGAAGAAAGAGGTATACCTTGGGCAAACGGTAAAATCTTGGAAGACATAGATTTCGCCGATGATCTGTGTTTACTTTCCACTTCACGAACGAACCTCCAGTCCAAAACCGACGACCTGTCGAGAGCCGCTGCCAAAGAAGGTCTGCGTATCAACAGTGCGAAAACGAAAGACATGCGCCTAAACACCGAAGATAGCACGCCAGTCAATGTCAACGGTGAGGTTGTTGAGCAGGTGCAGCGATTCACCTACTTGGGGAGCGTGGTGGACCCACTCGGAGGTTCTGACGAGGACATGGAAGCACGCATAAACAAAGCCCGTGCTGCGTATGCACAGTTGAAGCCTGTTTGGGCATCGACAGTACTGACTCGCCGCACCAAGTTAAGAATATTCAACTCCAACGTCAAGTCAGTGCTTTTATATGGCTGCGAGACATGGCTCGTTAAAAAGGAGACTACGAGCAAGCTCCAGGTCTTCATTAACAAGTGTCTGCGGCGTATTCTGGGGATTTGTTGGCCAAAGACTATCTCGAATACTAGACTGTGGGAGCTGACAAACCAGAAACCGTTGGCTAACGAGATCTTGGTGAGGAAATGGCGTTGGATTGGTCATGTACTGCGGCGGCCCGATAACCACATCTCCAAACAGGGCTTGACTTGGCATGCTCGGGGAAAAAGAAGACCAGGGCGCCCCCGAAACACCTGGAGGCGCTCAGTTGAAAAAGAGGCCATTTCCGTTGGACAGAGTTGGAATGAATTGGAAGTAGCCGCTCAGGATCGAGCAAAATGGAATTCCCTTCTACGAGCCCTATGTCCCTGCTGAGGGATAAATGGATTTCATCATCATCATCACTAATAGACAAAGTTGTTGAATGAAAAACGGAAAATGCTTTAGTTGCTCAGATAGTACGGATTTACTTTGGGATTATTGTATGATTCAAAAGGTAGATTGTTACGTAATTGAGCATCAAATGTCAAGTGGAATCACAAATAATAACAAATTTTAGCCAAGGAGCCTTTGGCAGTTCAGTACAGGTTCTTTACCATCATCATTTAAACGTTAATAACTCCTAAACTAGTCAACATATTGGAAAGTTAAAACTATATTCAGGAAGGAGCCTTCTTATCCTTTAATATTACGTTAAGTTCTGGGACACCCTGTAAAATACAAGAAAAGTAAAACAGTTGCTCTAACACTTACCTCAGTTGTCACAGGGCAATCTTTGTATTAAAATAGAATAAAAAATAAAAAAGCCTTTTATTTCTCGTATTCATAAATTAAATTACTTACGTGCTGTTAAAAATGTCATACAATGAGATTTTATATACTCTAGCATATAAAATATCATACAATGAGATTTTATATACTCTAGCATATATGCCATACAATGAGATTTTATATACTCTAGCATATAAAATATCATACAATGAGATTTTATATACTCTAGCATAAAAAATGTCATACAGTGAGATTTTATATACTAGAGTATAAACCTGTTTTTAAGATGGATCCTTAAAAAAATTAATGAAATTTCTGAGAAATGCAACATTTTCAGTCAAATTAATATCCAACTTTCAGGCCTGTAGCTCAGTCTGTTTATGAGCTAGGGACCCGTGACATACAGACATACAACAAACATGAATACAGCTAGAAGATTACGGCTCTGTTTGGCTCTTTAGGAACGCTAAAAAGTACCCGACAGTGCCTAAAGGTATTCCCCAACAGTGCCTAATAGATTTGCGCCTGATACAGTTCATGAGCAATTTAATTAAAAGTCGGTTTAAAAGTGATGTGTAGCACTGTTAGCTAGCTCCTCTTGTTTTAAAATAGGTATAACTATAGATCAATAAATTAAGGTAAGGTATATTCCCGTGTACACTAAATGTTTACCAAATCATCATTTGACAAACTATATCATTTTACAAACTTTCAGTTCGCAAAGACGTACTCTGCCACATATTTTGTGGTCATTAATCTAACCTAACCTAACTTATGTAATAAGCCCATGTAACCTATGTTATATGTTATGGTTTAAGCACAATTAATACATTTTTGCGTTATGAAAGTTTGTAAAATGATAGTTTTTCAAATTATGATTTATTAAACATTCAGTGAACACGGGAAGTCAGGATAATGGTTATCCCTCGATCGTCATACTTTTGTTAAGTGTATCGTCTACTCGTACTAGAAAAAAAACAATTAGTCTTAAAACTACACTTACAGAGGAAACTCATCTCTAGCTATGTTTGCTTTATACTGTTAGGTAACTATGTGGTCGTACATAACGTTTTTTTTTTTATCAAGATAGTTATAAACGGGGAACAAATAATATTAATAACGGGGTGCTAATATTTTTCTGAACATTTCCTTGAATGAACTGGTGTTTTTTTTAGCACAGAGGTATTCAATCTTAGTCCTCAGGGTTGGCACTTGGCAACGCATTTTATTGGATTGCAGTCTTTAGTTTATAGTCTTAAGAATTCAAATGTCTATGGGACTTACCATCAGATCTGTGGGCTCGTTTGCATTCCCCATACCAGCAAAAAAAGATTACGATTCCAATTGCATACTTATTTCCCGAATGCAATAGTACATTAATGCCTAGGCATGGAAGTAGGCAATTGCGGGCCGAGTATTGGTTTAAACGGACGAGCTTGCGAGTCAAATATAGTGCTTTTCTCAAAAATCGGAAGAAATAATTTTTGTTGAAGTAAAAGGGTGTTATGAGAAAAAAAAAATATGCGAAAAGTAAATATGCGTAAAAAAATTATGCGTTCCAAGGGCATCCCCGACGTGCTGATTCCACATAGATAAGCTGTGTGTTAAGAAGGCCTTCAAAAAACGCACGGTGGTGGATTTCCAAATATCAAGATGGTATTAAATTGCTGATGTGCCAAAGGAAACTTTCCAAAATTGCGGAACATTTCATGTACGAAAATTTCGGAAACTTCTCACAATTCTGTATGGGAATGAGACTCCGTTTCTTAAATTTAAATTTCCTATATTTCTAGTGAAATTATCCGGAAATTTCTTAGAACTTTTCCAACTTTATGGAAACTTTCCGCAACTTGCACAACAGTAGTATTAATCCATCATTAGTTGGGATCGTTTCGCAACAATTACCACTATCCTGTAGGCTCTTTTGCTTATTGTTATGTTATATTTGTGTCTGTTATTGTTGTGAATAATTCTGATTATTCCTTTCTTTTTTGCAGTGAATTTTTCAGTGATTGTGAAATACTGTCAATGTGTGATGCGGCCAGTGTGGTCACCCCACAGGCCTCGTCCTCAGCACGCGCGCAGCCCTCCGTGCGCTGCAGGACAATCAGTCCACAAACAACCAACAGTGGGGACACAAAGGCTGGTTTTTTCAATCTCTAGATTAATTTATCTGACAGTTTAAGTTATCGCTATTCCTTTTCTTTGTCATATGAAAGAAAAGGACAGACTTACATTTTATCTGTCAAATAGTGTTATCTGGTGATTGATAAATCAGCCCTAAGTAAATAACTAGGTATTCAATAGATAAAAACTTCCGATATAATAGCGACTCAGCAGTCAGAGTTAATATCTCTTAAATAACCCAACTCATTTTTATAAAACTAAACTAATTGTTGCAATTCATTTTATGCAGTTAAATTAAATTAAACTCTGAGCATTTTGAGATTGGTGCGAAATTAAACTAAATTATTTTTATTTATTTAGTATAGGAAAACCAACAGCTGATAAATTACCTTAAACATAACATAAGAAACATAAAGCCAATTACAGGTTTTCACAGGTAGAGATAGAATATAATGAAAGGAACATAGAGAAACACTTCCTTAAAGAAATTTGCATTACTTGCGAGAAATCGCTCAAGCAGAAACTGCACAGTAAAAACAAAGTTTAAATGAAATGGTTAGGTCACATGAAAGAAAAGCAGCTGCATCTTTAATTTTGCCAATGTTATGTAGTATTTGTTGCACGATTTCGGAATCTTGATTTACTGCGCCAACGTTTGAGATAAGATGCCATTTTGGCCTGGAGCATTTTTTTCCAGTACTAATAGACAAAGTTGTTGAATGAAAAACGGAAAATGCTTTAGTTGCTCAGATAGTACGGATTTACATTGAGATTTTTGTATGATTTAAAAGGTAGATTGTTACGTAATTAAGCATCAAATGTCAAGTGGAATCACAAATAATAACAAATTTTAGCTAAGGAGCCTTTGGCAGTTCAGTACAGGTTCTTTACCATCATCATTTAAACGTTAATAACTCCTAAACGAGTCAACATATTGGAAAGTTAAAACTATATTCAGGAAGGAGCTTTCTTATCCTTTAATATTACGTTAAGTTCTGGGACACCCTGTAAAATACAAGAAAAGTAAAACAGTTGCTCTAACACTTACCTCAGTTGTCACAGGGCAATCTTTGTATTAAAATAGAATAAAAAATAAAAAAGCCTATTATTCCTCGCATTCATAAATTAAATTAGTTACATGCTGTTAAGGTTGATTGAAAATGGTTAATATCCCAGAAATTAAATTTTTTTTTTAAGGATCCCTCTTAAAAACAGATTTATTGATACTCTAGCATATAAAATCTCATTGTATGACATTTTATATATATAAAATCTCATTATAAAAATGTCATACAATGAGATTTTATATACTCCAGCATATAAAATGTCATACGATGAGATTTTATATGCTAGAGTATCAATAAATCTGTTTTTAAGATGGATCATTTTCAATCAACCTTAATATCCAACTTTCAGGCCTGTAGCTCAGTCTGTTTATGAGCTAGGGACCCGTGACATACAGACATACAACAAACATGAATACAGCTAGAAGATTACGGCTCTGTTTGGCTCTTTAGGAACGCTAAAAAGTACCCGACAGTGCCTAAAGGTATTCCCCAACAGTGCCTAATAGATTTGCGCCTGATACAGTTCATGAGCAATTTAATTAAAAGTCGGTTTAAAAGTGATGTGTAGCACTGTTAGCTAGCTCCTCTTGTTTTAAAATAGGTATAACTATAGATCAATAAATTAAGGTAAGGTATATTCCCGTGTACACTAAATGTTTACCAAATCATCATTTGACAAACTATATCATTTTACAAACTTTCAGTTCGCAAAGACGTACTCTGCCACATATTTTGTGGTCATTAATCTAACCTAACCTAACTTATGTAATAAGCCCATGTAACCTATGTTATATGTTATGGTTTAAGCACAATTAATACATTTTTGCGTTATGAAAGTTTGTAAAATGATAGTTTTTCAAATTATGATTTATTAAACATTCAGTGAACACGGGAAGTCAGGATACTGGTTATCCCTCGATCGTCATACTTTTGTTAAGTGTATCGTCTACTCGTACTAGAAAAAAAACAATTAATCTTAAAACTACACTTACAGAGGAAACTCATCTCTAGCTATGTTTGCTTTATACTGTTAGGTAACTATGTGGTCGTTTTTTTTTTATCAAGATAGTTATAAACGGGGAACAAATAATATTAATAACGGGGTGCTAATATTTTTCTGAACATTTCCTTGAATGAACTGGTGTTTTTTTTAGCACAGAGGTATTCAATCTTAGTCCTCAGGGTTGGCACTTGGCAACGCATTTTATTGGATTGCAGTCTTTAGTTTATAGTCTTAAGAATTCAAATGTCTATGGGACTTACCATCAGATCTGTGGGCTCGTTTGCATTCCCCATACCAGCAAAAAAAGATTACGATTCCAATTGCATACTTATTTCCCGAATGCAATAGTACATTAATGCCTAGGCATGGAAGTAGGCAATTGCGGGCCGAGTATTGGTTTAAACGGACGAGCTTGCGAGTCAAATATAGTGCTTTTCTCAAAAATCGGAAGAAATAATTTTTGTTGAAGTAAAATCTTCATCGCTTGAACTCATTTTTTGAATTGCATACAAACAGAAACTTCATGTGAAAAACCCACCACTCTTTACCACCTTTTTGTTTATGACAAGGAGAAAGCAAGCTTTGTTTTTAAAAAAACATAAGCTATTCCAGACACAGATAAAAAAGTTATGTTTCGAATAAAATTTGGATGTATAAGACTTGTGCCCTCATTTTATTATGGCCATTTTCACTTTTTAAAAAGTTACAAGCTAGATAGTAATGGAATTTGTATGCAACACTGCGGGCTTGTGTAGCGAGCACGCAATGTTTTTTTTTTTAAATTTGACAACTGTCAGTAAACTATGTACTTCGCGTCTCAATATGTAGATAGGAATGTCCACATTTCCGGACATTTTTGAGAAAAATACTATGTAAGTGTTGTTCTCTTGCCGAAATGGAGGGACAACACGTATTTACAACATGGGGGGTTATTATTACATGGCTATTGAGTTCATTTTACTGCGAGCGTAAAGGTCAGAGCTATAGCAGCTAAATAGCTCCGTCCTTTTCTCTCAGCGTAAACTGAACTACATTGATATGTTATAATAACCCTCCAGATCATATGATTCACATTTGCTCATAAACTGTATCAGATATGCGATGGCATTGGAGTGCATCTCGTTTTGTATTTTCCACGGTCCAGTGACCTTTCTTATCTTATTTGTTGCGGTGTTTTTGTTGCTAAAATGGCATTAAGTTCGTCATTCATAAATACGTTGTTAGGGTTCCACACCGTACCCAATTTCAATGTTTTCAATTTATTTGCAAAAGTGACCGAAATAAGCTGCCCTACCAAGCATAATGGCGATATCTCAGACTAAACATCTGTAGAAATTGCAACCTAGTTACAAACAGAATAGAGTTGAATCTGCTTTGGCTATTGAATTTAGCTATTGCATTTTTGCTTAGGAGGGCAGTAAGGAGGAGTCGAAATTTTAAATGGGGTAATTCATTTTTATATGCAGATATAAAATTTAGAGTGAGGCGCGCCGGATGCACTACCTCGTGGCAACCGGGCTAAATCAGGTCAGATCAGCCCCAGGAACACCTGTTCCAAGCGGTTTGCTTTGTCTCAAAAATGCAAGGTCCCCTTAGATATCGGGACCTAAGATCTTCCACTATGTATTTACGTATAAGATGACTTTACACAATACAATACAATACAAAACACTTTATTGTATACCAAATAAAAAACAAAACAGAGAAACAGCACATTTATAAGAAAAAAGGTAAACAACAGGCGGTCTGATCGCTAATTAGCGATCTCTTCCAGACAACCTTAGTAGGGACATGGTGTCAAATTAAAACATTTTACACAGTAGGTGGTGCAGATTTCACGCGAGCAATAACAAGAAACTCTTTTAGCAATTAAACATGAATACAAAAAACTAAGAAAAAAGTAACAAATAAACGCTTACCAAAAAAACAAATAAATAATACTAATACTTTATTTGCATGTTCCAAAATAACTTTTAATAATTCCGCCTTATCTCCAAAGTTTCTCTGGTGAAGAATCCATAACAATAATTATATAATTAATAGATTATAATTATTATGTGACATTTTCTAAGCAATACAAACTCATCTCAACCTAGGAAATGCATTCTCAACCTTGAAGACTAAAATATGCAACGCCTCTTCCTTATCAAGACACCGGCTGCCTTACTTCTACACCGGAGCATAACAACGCGAATACTAATGCTTGTCGGCAGGCTAGCGGTCAAGCTTAAAAAGTGGTTAATCTAGCAATGCTTCTTTATTGTTAATGAATTTTTACAATCAAAAGGTGGTGGCTGGTCTGCTTTTGGTTAAAATATTGTTGGACGCCGACTTCAGTTGGACTGACCTATTTACCTACCATTTTAAAGAAGTTATTTTTTGCTTTTTGAAGGCGGGTTTTTGTTTTTTTTAAACTTTTTTTTTATTTTATACTTTTTAGTGATCATAATTATGCTGTTATTCTCCCATTTTTCTCCCATTTCTCAAGAAACAATAGAACATTTCAATCTCGCCGCAAGCAACGCCATGGGAAAGTCATAGTCATATATTTAAACCTAAATATGCTTCGTCATAGTCGCTCAACTATCTTAATCGAAATATCTTGTCGCCACCCTCGAAATATATACCGTTTCGGAGTTCCGGTGGCCATCTGTGGTCTTCATCATCAGTTCCACTTCACCAAATAGTGGTTTTCAAGACCAAATATACGAGTTACAATGAAAAATACCAAAATCGCTATAGGTGTGCCTATAAATTTTGAAGAGTTCCGTCGATTCCTCATGGATTCCACCATCAGATCTTCATTTTGAAAAAAATGGGACCAATCTGGAAGCACCAGCTTTAAAAAAAAAAAGAATCTTCAAAATCGGTTCACCCAGTCGAAAGTTCTGCGGTAACAAACATTAAAAATAATAAAATAAAAAAATGTATTTTCTGAATAATTCCGATTCATTAAAGTATGACATAGTTAAATTATTATTAATAAAGAGTGTCTATATATATGATGGTGGTAGCAACCCAGACTGATCCACCGTCTACAAATCCTACCACTAGAGACCTTAGATAAATTGATCTATTTCCAAACTTAAGCTATACCAGGGCTTCCAATCCCGGTATACCGGGATCCCGGTATTCCGAGATCCCGCGCTATTTTCCCAGTCCCACTTGCTGCGGGATTACGAGCGCGGGATCCGGATTTGCGGGACGCAATAGTTTGGCAGACGATACATTACTATGCTGCATTACGCGGGATTCCGCAAATACATAAAATGTTCAGTCCCGCAGATACCGAGATTGAAGATAGGCTGCGGGATTGGAAGCCCTAAGCTATATTGTAGGTAAATACATAAAAACATCCATCAACTAACAAGATTCAGGAACAAATAAAGGACACTCACGCTCTACGATGAGCGTGACTGTATATTACCATACGTATATTATGCCAGCTGTACATAATCGATGTCTCAGGACAGGCCAGGACCGAGTGTGTAAGGCCTTCATAATGTTATCTAAAATATGGATATCATTGGGCCCTAAGTATTATGGCTGCGTTTATCGCGTGACAAAGTGTGGATAAGGCATCCGTCACCTTCTGACACATAGATAAGTACGAGAGTGACGGATGCTTTATCTACATCTGACGCGCGATATAGACGCAGCCATACTAGGCCCGCATAACGCTTTATTTCGTTAGTGTTTTAAATTAAATAAGCAAGCGGGCTATACAGTCGGCTTGCAGTTTCGATGCAGTTTTACCAACCGCACAAAAACCGCATTCAAACTGCTATTTAAAATGCAAAAGTGTTCCTCAAAAAGGAAGGTAATTGCCTTACTATCGTTCAGTCGCGCGGTGGCCGCTGACACGCACGCGTCAAAAACAGTAAAGTTTTATTACGGAAATGCAACAAATATAAGTCATAAAAATTTCGTCTTGTGTTTTTAGAGGCTGCCGAAATTATACTGTAACTGTAAAAGGAAGAAAGGATGTCTCATTTCATTCGTAAGTACCATAGATATGTTTTACATTTTTTGGATACATCGCCATATTTTGTGGCGGCCATGAGCGGGCACGCCACGTCATTCGGGTACGCAATTTGAAACAACTATTTATCTCTTTCTAACAATAGCGTTCGCTACGGATTGCAGTCTTTGTCTGTAGAGATCTGGCAACGTAGCCACTGTCAGTAATTGGCGACAGATTTTATGTGCGTTTAGTATGAGCATAACGTATCTAAATATAAAATATCATTGGCTGGATAGCAGTTCAAATGCAGACCCACCCTGGCCCTTAGTTAAGACGCACGTCACGTACACGTATATAGCCTGTGTCAGTTGAAATTGCCAAAGATGTAAACAAATTAGCACTGTTTGACACACAACCTCAAATATTCGTCGAGCGTGTTTTTATTTACTATAATGTATAATTAATAGCTAATTAATCTTTAACTTAATGTGAAAGTAAAGATCAAGTGTATAAATCGTTGCTAAGACCTCACGTGATCTTTAAAAGCACGTCATTATCGAGTAATAATGGGAAATTGGTGCGTTTGGTTGTTTACATATTTGCCAATTGCAATTGGCACAGACTATAGTATAGATTAGTTTAATACAAAGGTGCGTGAACAAAGCATATGTTTTGTGGTTTGCGGCTTTATTTTGTCTTATCTTTTCCTGTAGGTAGCAGTTTTACCTTTTTTGGGTTCCGTACCAAAATGGTAGGTAAAAAGAAATCCTTCAGATTTAAATTCATGTTCTTTATTGATATAGTAGATAGAGATACAAGTAAAAACTATAATAGGAGACTCAACTGTTACCCGCTATTGTTATGACACTTTATAATTTCTTGTGACATCATAAGTCATAAGTAATTTATTAGTAAAGCCAATTTACACGTTAAAATGATACAGGTACATGGGTTATTCCAGGGTGCGGCTCCACTGAGGCGGAGACGAGAGGAGCGGAGCGGAGCTGTGCCAATATGAACCAATAGAAGGCGCATGCGGTCACGTCGAGCGCGCCTTGCGCACGTTAGTTTATATTCTATTGGTTAATATTGGCACAGCTCCGCCCCGCTCCGCTCGTCTCCGCCTCAGTGGAGCCGCACCCTACAGAAATTGCACAAATCAAAATCTACACTGAGCTAGGCCTGATTAGTGAAATGAAGCTATAAAAGATCCTCAAGACACCCTTATTTTGAGTCACAGCAGTTTTTCTCAGCAACTACAAAAGCTATCATTTTGAAACTGGGCATAGTTTGTATAATTTGTAGATATGTAGATAAATAAAAGATGATATAATTCAATAGATATTGAAAAGGGGGTCTAAAATCAGAATCTCTCGTCCGGAAAATCAGAATATATATATTTAACGGGAAAATTAAATTAAGGGGTTAAAATTGATATTTTCGATTGAACTTTATCTCACAAATATTGTCTTTTCGAATCAAACCCAAAACTATAGGTGCTTGCTTCTGTTAAAAATTTTCAGAGATAAATCGGTCACTAATCAATTGAATAAAATTGTACAGACAAATCTAAGGGTAAACAAAAAACTCAAAAAACAATCTCAACAAGTTCACGGACACTCCAGGCACAGACTTAAATGAAAATCCTCGTGCTATGACACCACGGCTGTAGCCGATGTTTTTTACCGTGACAGGCTTAGTGTTCTACACAATGGTACTGAAATAAATCCTAAAATACTTACAGTTACAAGAAAAAAACGGGTTGTAAATGAAAATTTTGGGAAACGATACATTTGGAAAACATATCGACCCTTTTCTTTCTTAACCTCGTATATGATCGAATAGATAGGGAAAGCACTCACGTTTCCTAAAGAATAAAGGCTATTTTCCTACCTAACTATTTGATCAGATACTAGACAAATTTACAACCTCTTTCTGCGTCTTTTTGCTTCGGGGGTTAAAAAATTAAATAATTATCGTTATGGCTCACCGAGTGATTTTCCCGAGGCACGCAACTAAATTAAACCTGACGGCCAGACTCTTGCCCTTTTAAGTACCGATTTCACCAAAACGATGTTAATCGATTGATTTGATCAAGGTTAATCAACTGTTAGTTCATACATTTTGACGCTCTAATCTTCTGTTAAGGGTCGAGCTCACCAACAATTAAACGGACGGTTAAGTCTTAATCAGCTGTTAATCAATACATTTGTCATATTCGTTAAACTGCTAATCGTCCGTTTAATTATTGGTGAACTCGGCCCTAAGTGGTTAACATCGTTTGGTGAAATTGGTACTAAAGATACTTGTAAACACATAAAAGATTTAGAACGAGATACCTGCCGGTATAGAAAATAAGGTTTCGCCACGACTCCGACCGCGTGGACGACAATGAAAAAGTGAAATCCAAATGAAAATCGGCCAAGAAATACGGATCATACCAGCATTTTAAACTGCTAATTAGACAACGATTAGACAGAGAGATCCGATACGCCATGTGACGTCATGTAACACATCGGCCATATGAACTCCATGTAAAATTATGTTTTTCTAGAAAGAGATAGAAACAAATCTTTGTTGACTTATATCTTGGTTATTTTTATAGCTATTCAAAAAATAATTTTTCTCAATTGTTTGTTACATGAACCAGGTTTTACTGAAGCTGTGATAAAAAGTTATGAATATTCCCTATTCAGGTTAAGAAGTGTAATGGACAGAGCTATAGCAGTTACATGGCTGTGTCTCGTTCTCTCACCGTAAACTGAATTGCTTAGACATGTCATAGTCATGTCATGGAGTTCCATTCTTTTAGATTGTAGCTCAACGTTGTTTTGTTATTGTCACGTTACGTCTTTACATAAACAAGATATTTTTTTGTCGTTTTTACAACGTGACTAGATGACATTATCTTGTGTTTTTGTAACGCGTATAAAAAGAGGAGTTTTACCCTTGTAGAATCGCAGCAAACAAACAAATGAGTTGTTTTTTTTTTGTGAAATCATGTTCTTTGTCTAATTTTAATCGTATCTTTATTATTTAGACATACATGACATTTACACTTCTTGCATAGTAGAGATAAGTAGACACCGGCCAAGTGCGAGTCACACTCAAGCACCGAGGGTTCCGTTCCTATGCCCTATTTGAAATATTAGAACCTTAACCGTGCTACTGCCGCTTGGTGTTATCTCTAGGAGCCATATTTTCAGGACCTCTATTCCACTCGATAAAACAATATCTCTTTTGGCATATTATCGTATCTTATTTACTTGACAGTAACGGCGGCCGAGTTCTTATTTTGTTCGTGGGGTCCTTTAACTTCTTCGACCGGATGGGATCGTTTGTGTTATAGTAATATGCATGGATTTTTTAAATAGCATCTCTCAACAAAATATGGAAATACCGTAAAAGAGATCACCAAAAGTGAAACTAAAATTAAAATCGGTCAAGTAATACGGATGATACAAGCAGTTTAAAATGCTAATTAGACAGAGAGTTCCGAAGTGCACTGGAGACGTCATCGTGCAGTACGGCCATATAAAGTCCACGTAAAATTCTGTTTTGCTAGAAAGAGATAGGAACAAGTCTTTGTTAGCTTATATCTTGGTTATTTTTATAGCTATTCGAAAATGCTTTTTCTCCTCTGTTTGTTACATATTCATGTAACAAAAAAAAACATGCATATTCCCTATTACCCTCTTTTTGTTTAGCGCTTAATCCAATGCAGCCTCCACCCAACTTCCAGAAAGCGGGAGTGGAGTGCAATGGCATTGCCTTGAAATCGTTTGGTTCTGGGGGCCGAGTTAAAAGCAATATAATATATATAATAACATGTCAAAAGCAATGTTATTTTGCCAAGAAGAATAAAGCCCCAGGCTCTGTTAAGCAAACCGAAACCTTAACTAGAATTTTGTTTTTTTTTGTGCCGATATACTATTTTGCCAGCCGCAATAAAACAACCGAAAAAAAGTTTGTCGCGCGATTCTTCCTGGCCTTTTATGGCTGTGTTTATCCCGTGACAAAATGTGGATAAAACATCCGTCACTTTCTGACACATGTATATGTACGGATGCTTTATCCACATTTTGTGCCTTTTATGGGGCTTTTATGGTTTCGTTTGTCGCCGTGGACAAAACATGCGTGACTTTCTAACAAATATGAAGCTCAAAATTTATTGTCGATCAATCCATTAGACAAATGACTTATGATCTGTCTTACTTATATTATGTGCGCTATTTTTAAATAAATTAAGAAATAAATTACCCTTTTCAGCACTTAAAGATTACTTGGAAGAAGTTGGGAGGTGTCCAAGACTATCTAGCCGACACGGTATCCTGACTTTTTACCAAATCATCATTTACCAAACTTTAATTTCGCAAAAATGTAATTGTGCTTAAACCATTACATACTACATAGGTTACACATTACATATTACATGGGCTTAATACATAAGTTAGGTTAGGTTAGATTAATGACCACAAAATATGCAACGGGAAGTACGTTTTTGGGAATTTATAGTTTGTAAATGATATAGTTTGTGAAATGATGATTTGGTAAAACATAGTTAACCAGCAGACACAAATGCTTGGCCTTAACAAGAAACGTAAGAAATAATAACTTATTCTTGAAAATATGAACCTACCTAATCATTGTATCACGTCTAAGGCCACGGTTTACGTAGGAAAAAATATTGAAACTATTTTATGTGGTTGTACGTTGTGGTTGTTGTGTCATTTACGTATATCGGTAGGTTTTTTTTTTATTTCCTCTTGTTATCTTTCTGAGTTTTGACACGTTTTCATGCTTAACTGGGCATGATATATTTTTTAATTATAGGTTTATTGCTAGATTAAGTTTTATCAATTACAGTATTCCCAGCTTCTTAACGGCTTTCGGCTGGCTATCGCTATCACGCTTGCACTCGCAACTGACAGTATGTTTGTCACTCGTGTGTCATAGAAAAACGAAGATTGCCGATCGCTATTAAGAAAATGGTTGCACTGTAATATGTTAAGGGTGCGGCTCCACTGAGGCAGAGCGGAGCGGAGCTGTGCCAATATTAACCAATAGAATCTAAACTAACGTGTGCAAGGCGCGCTCGACGTGACCGCATGCGCCTTCTATTGGTTAATATTGGCACAGCTCCGCTCCGCTCTGTTCGTCTCCGCCTCAGTGGAGCCGCACCCTAAATAATGACTGTTGAGTTTCTTACAGTGCTTCTTCTCAGCAGATGGTCTCTTCTTAGGAAACGCTAGTACATTTTGACGAGTAAAAGTGCCCGTGCGGCCGTATTACCGAATTATCTCTTTTATCTTTTAATGAAGCTCAACATCTTTACAACAACGTTAAGACAACAGCTGCATATTTGTTTTATAAACCAATACATATACAGACACAGATAACTCAACTACATTAAATACCAAATAGTAAGGGATTCAGAGTATTTTAGCAGCTACGAGTATATCTCTATGTTTATGTAGAAGTTTTTTTTTTTTTACTATCGGCCGGTCCCGAATTTGCCCTTGTTGAATAATACACATAATAATATACCTAGCCCATTTCCATCTGGAATCTGCAAAGAATACCCTTGACATATAAACCAACATACGAAATCCGCTCTCTCATATTAAGTCTTAGCGACCCGCCCTCGCTTTGCTCCAGCTTATGTGAGCTTTTTGTAACACCCATACATAAACCAGAATGTATTTGTACAGTCAACAGCACAAATAAGTGATCATTTATGTACCTTGTCGCTTTCAATCGTTTCACAATTTTTGTATGACATTTCAAATACGATTTGTATGACATTAAAGTGACAACACGTACAACATGTACATAAGTTATCACTTATTTATGCTGTTGACTGTACATAATGTTGTACATAAAAACCTTCCGTGAAAAATTATCTAACTGATGGTAAACACCGTATGAAAATCCGTTCAGTAGTTTTTGAGATCATCGCGAACATACAGACAGACAAAAGCCGCGGAGGACATTGTCTTATAAAATAGTCATTAGTATGTAGAGTAGATATATTAGAGTATGACTGTAGCAAGTTAGAATGGATAATAGCAAAATACGCATATTTTATGACTACCGATCTTCAAGACTGATAATTCAAAATAGTCACGTACTATCCGTAAACTAATTGTTATGGCAAGTGGACAATGTATTAAACTTAAATACCTATGTTTTAAAATTCGCATAAAATAATTCTGAGAGAATTAACGCACTGAAAAAAAAAACTGTTTGAATTGCGGCAGCTGAATCAATAACATTGTCCAATTTTCACTAAATCGCTGTGTGGACTTTTTAAAATATCATACTTTAATTACTAACTTCTGATTTAAAATCCATAACGTAATTTCCCGAAATAAGAGAGAAATAATAATCCAAAAGCCATATGTTACACATTCGATTTGTTTGGAATGTTTTGTAGAAAAATAATTATTTAGTTACTTACATAGGTCCTTTTCGTATTTTCGTTAGCACAATCAACTAATACGTAATTAACGAACAAGGTGACACTAATAAATGAGTTACTCATGTGTATCAGGTGGAAACAACAGCGGCTGCAGTGCCTCTCTCTATCGGTGAGAAGACGAAACAAATTACTAGAAACGCCATGGTGTGCCCGCGCTAGTTTTGCTACTCGACGCTAGATGGCATGGAATTAAAAAACAAAGATAATGTAATAAATTAAGTAAACGGTATAGATTATTGTTATGTATAATGTACGATGTATTAAGCAGTTCAATTTATTGAAGTAGGCACTTACTTAAATGTTTTTTACTTAGTTTTAATATTCAAATTTGTAAAAATACTGGCAGTACACAATTGACAGGGGGGTAACCATGACAACGGTTTGTGTTTATTTTCTTGATCTAAAACAGCATTTCACTCTTGCTCATGTGGAAATGTCTTCGAAACCAAGTAGTACCGTGCTTAAATGCTCTTGTAACAAAATGAGAAGTGGTTTAAGGTCTACTACGAGTAAAAAAAGCAAAATAAAGTTGCCTAAAAAAGTCGTCGTATCTAAGAAATGGCACCAAAACTGTTCTCATGAACCGAAAAGTCAGTCTGCTGGCATTATTGAGTCCAGAACCATCAAATCGAAGAAGACAATCAGGTCGGAGTGCACAGTGGAGACATCAGGTAAATCAGGTAAAGCTAAAAACTTGGACTTTTGCAGGAAATGTGGAGATGCTGATTTAGACACGATTACTGCTGTGTCTGAATACACAGAAAGCAGCTCCAGTAAGAATCCCAAAACCGACAGTATTGAAAAGCAAAACATGATAGAATTTTACAATAACGATGAGTTCAAAGACAACACCACAATAACTCAATTAACCAGCAAAACTAAAAGAATAACTATAAGAACTGAGGGAGATGCGAAGAGTGATAAAAATGTAGAAGAAGAGGAAGAAGAACCCGTGGAAGAGTATTACAGAAACGAAAAATTTCAATACCTGTATGATTCTATGCATGATTTTGATAATGGTTTAAGACATGTCAACACTTTAGATACTATAACAGAAGTAAACGAGAAACAAACTCTCTCTTTGAAATCATCAAAAAGCACTATTTTCGTAGTAGAAGCATCTGACGAAGAAACAAAGAAGTTAAAAGAATTTAGAGATAAAAACTACTTCGAGTGTCATTCAGCAAAATCGCGTATTGACCCTAAAATCAATGTGCTTGCTCAGAAAAAACATAAATGCAGTTACAGGTTCTATTTAAACGATAGATTGTTTCCTGTGGCAGTTAATAGAGACTACAATGATAACATACGATGTGTCGACTGTCACTTACCACTGGAGCTAGCGAGTAAGGAAGTCCAAGCAAATGGAACTATTCAAGCTAAAGTTAAGCTCGGGTCTGTTACTCAAGACGGTTTGCTTATTTTACCTGTGGAAGAGTCGTTGATAATCAAACAGAGAAAAAAAGATAATGAGAAATTTGATAGTAAAGAGGTTTACTTCGGAGTGATAAAATTAGATCGAAATGGTAATTCGTTGTTCAGTCGATCGTTGCCGTACGATTCTTTAGCGTTGAAATATCAGAAAGGTTACAGGGAGTTAAGTAATATGCCAAGTTACAGGTACGACAAGATGGAAGAAGGTGATGTTATTGTCATTTAATTGGTATTATTAAAGTACTTGTAATTAATAACCTGGTTTAGGCAATTATTATTTCGCGTGATAACTCTGTGATTTGATGGTTTAAGTGTGGTGCCTTCTTTCTTAGTAATTATAATGCCATTATTTTTCGTAGTTGTTTTAATATTGCTATTTCTGGGAGAACGTTAATTCGGTCACGTAGTCTTGTTGATCACTTAAATATATTCGTTTTTGCATCTATTAATGGTTAATTAATGTAATTCGGACTAAGTGACATAATTAACGGGGTTTTTTCTTTCTACCTTGGTTTTACCCAATTGTAATCGTATTCTAAATATGATAGCTCTTGTTATCTTAGGCGTACAACTGCAACAGTTAATTTGCGAAACTGGCAAGCCTTATTTATCAAATGGTCATTCAAATTTTGATGCGTGTATTTTTTATTTGATCGCGGCGGGTGCGCCAAAGTTCATATAAAATTGCAACTCCGATTATTGGAACTCCGAAATTTTTTCTCATACCATTTTACATCATAATGATCACTCTTCATACTCTTCATTTTATTTTTTAATACTAATGATCGGAACTTATACTCATCTGAACTTATAACGCCAATATTCATGGAACCGTACCCTTTTCAGAATTTCTTAAATGTCTTATGTGTAGATAAAATTAGGTTAGGTTAAGTTAGATTTATAACAATCCTCAAAAAGTAACGTTTTCTTAAAAAAATGCATTATGAGTTGCGATAATTATGACTTAAAAAAGTATGAACAAAAAAGTATGAGCAAAATTTTTTTTCGAAGAAATGATGAGTATCGTTATTTGTATAAAAATCTAAAGACCAATTTTATATGAGCCAATTACTGATGCGGAAAGTTTCCAAAAAGTTGGGAAAGTTCTAAGAAATTTTCAGAAACTTTCACTAGAAATATAGGAATTTTAAATTTAAGAAACGGAAAGTTTCAATCCCCATACAAAATTGTGAGAAGTTTCCGAAGTTTTCCTACATGAAACTTTCCGCAATTTTGGAAAGTTACCTTTGGCACATCAGTAGAGCCAATACGGACCCGATCGCGGTTTCTTGATGCAGCTCGGGTCCACAGTTGATTCCTTATTCCGCCTCACGTGCATAAGCAAGACAACTTCTGTTTGCCAGTTAATATTTTGTCAAATAAAACAAAAGTTAATTGTTGTTTATTTACACCCCTGGCTGAATCAAGCAGTCAGTCGAAACTGTTATGATTTAATAACGGCTAATAACGTTACGAGGTGAATTGGATAATACTTAGATATAACAACGATGATGACCGAACGAATAACGATGATAATTAGGTATAACATAGCATAACCCTGTCCGTATACTTACGCAGCGACAAATAAACCGCATACGGTTTCCGTTCGCTGTATTAAGCCAATATCTTTGTAATTTTTATAAATATTATGAATAATAAATTAAAAAAAACAAACTTATAATAAAAGTGTAGTTTTAAGGGTTCCGTACCCAAAGGGTAAAATTGGGACCCTATTACTAAGGCTGCGGCTCCACTGAAGCGGAGATGAGCGGAGTGGAGCAGAGCGGTGCCAATATCAACCAATAGAATCTAAATAGAAATGCGCAAGGCGCGCTCGACGTGACCGCATGCGCCTTCTATTGGTTAATATTTGCACAGCACCGCTCCGCTCCGCTCGTCTCCGCCTCAGTGGAGCCGCACCCTAAGACTCCACTGTCCATCTGTCTGTCTGTCACCAGGCTGTATCTCATGAACTGTGGTAGCTAGACAGTTGAAATTATCACAGTTGATGTATTTCTGCTGCCGCTATAATAACAAATACTAAAAACAATAAAATAGAAATTTAAGTGGGGCTCCCATACGACAAACGTGAATTTCTTGCCGTTTTTTGTCGATAATGATACGCACTTGGCCGGTTTTTTCTACGCACATTACATTAAAAGTTTTTTCAACGAGCCAGTTAACTTTTGGGCAGGCGGAGGACTTGAATAATACAACCTTCTCGATTGAAGATGAATGAATTAATGAAGTCTAATCCTAAGAATACAGTGGGGCACCTCTCGCAGGACGTATACCTAGACCTCGTAAGTGAGCGTTCTGGAAGCTCTTTAGAGTGTTTCCCGTTTGTCCGATATTTTGACCAATCAATCGATCTAGTGCGACTATTTTTTCCCGTTCGCCATTTTAGTCTTAGGGTGCGGCTCCACTGAGGCGGAGACGAGCAGAGCGGAGCGGAGCTGTGCCAATATTAACCAATAGAAGGCGCATGCGATCACGTCAAGCGCGCCTTGCGCACGTTAGTTTAGATTATATTGGTTAATATTGGCACAGCTCCGCTCCGCTCGTCTCCGCCTCAGTGGAGTCGCACCCTAACAAATGGGAAATCGTGTTTCCCGATGGTCCGATCGGCCTACCAATCAATCGATCCAGTGCGACGTTTTTTCCCGTTCGCCATACTAGTCTAACAAATGGGAAATCGTGTTTCCCGTTTATCCGATCGGCCAGCCAAACAATCGATCCAGTGCGACTTTTTTCCTCGTTTACCATACTATTCGAACACCGTCGGTTAAAAGGACAAGAAATCCTATTGGGCCGATTGACCCGTTGACCGATCCGACGAACGGGACACACTTTTACGCCGTACCAACGGGCGGCTACATAACTAACTATTCGTTAAAGTGGTAGGATATGATAGACCTATCATATCCTACCACTCCTTCCTCCTGAGAGAGTCCTTTTTTAGTTTTTTTACTAAGTTTATCATATTTTTCTACAGATGTTAATATTGATTCACATTTAAAAGGAATAAAAGAACAATAACAATATTTAAGGTCTGTTCATTCTTACTTGTCTTATATTGTAAACAACTTTCTAACCTCAAAATGAACCTTTTTAGGTTAAAACCGGTATTTTAAACAAAATAAAGCAGTCGCAGACAATACATTGGCCAAATGATGTCCAAAATGTTTATTCAGTTTACTTTATTTACGACATAACAGCTGTTTTAGCGAAAAAAGGTACATTTTGAGGTTAAGAGGTTTTTTAATATATAAGACAAGTAAGAATGAACAGAACTTACAATCGATATTTAAACTGCATTTTGCTTAACTGATATTTTTGTATTTTAAAATTGTTTGTAACTTAACGTACATACATTAAATCACGCCTGTTTCCCAGAGGGGTAGGCAGAGACCACTTCTTTCCACCTGCTACGATCCTGACAAATCTCTTTCGCTTCTTTCACATTCATACATAGACCTATCACAAACACAAAAATAATATTTTGTTATATCGATTCATCAGAAATGGTCAAATCTTTGTAATAATTAGGGTTCCGTATCCAAAGGGGAATCCTAAACTAAGCCTCCACTATCCGTCCGTCCGTCTGTCTGTCCGTCTTTCTATCAGTGAGCTGGATCTCTTAAACCAAAATAGAAACACAGTTGAAATTTTCACAGAGTTGCCATTATAACGAAAAATAATAAAAATAAAATTAAGAGATACAGGAAATGTGACTTTTAAAGCTTTTTTTGCTCGACCACAACAATCTCTGTATTTATTGAACCGTAATAACTAGGTATACACTTGAATTCATCACTGAGTGCGTATATTAGTATGGCCGCATTAACTACAAATAAGTAATACAATACAATTTATGATTAAAGAGTGTCCCAATACAAAAAAGGTTAGGCGTTTTAGTGTCTCATACAATAAAATATTTACATACATATATACTGGGAGCCTGCCGTTTCTCCGAAATACGTTTGCCAAATGTATCATTTCCCAAACTTTTCATTTGCCAACCCAATTTTTTTCCTGTATTAACTGTAAATATTTTAGGATTCCATATTTTAGGTACCATATTTTAGGTACCATCGTGTAGAATCCTATAAGTTAGGTTAGGTTAATTTTATAAAATCCTGAATTAGGTTATAGAAAACAAAGCGGGTTGGCGAATAAAACGGTTGGGGAACGATAAATTTGGCAAACATGTTTCGCCGAAACATAGGTAACCCATATATACTATATACCTACTTTTACCCTTTTCAGTAGAGCCACAGGTTTTTGATTAAACCTACATTTTATTTCCAAGGGCTGCAAAACCTACAAACCTGATATCCCTACGCGTCTCTGTCGCAACTCTCTCAATATATACGACGTGGGCTGCGCGCGCGGCGCAGTGTGCCTGTAGATCGTGACGTGACGAGACAGCCTGCAGATCGTGTACCCTGCTTACAGTGCGTGCAGTGATGTGGAGAGTGATTGTATTCGTTGTGGCGCTAGCTGTAGGGCAGGAGTTGCGTGAGTTCAAAGATTTAAAATATGTACGGTCGAGTTCATAAATATGTATACACTTTAGTACCTTGTCTATTTAATGTCATGTTTAAACTGCGATTGAAATGTCACAGCGATTAAAGTGACTAAAGTGTACACATATTTATGAACTCGATTGTACTACTAGCCACCCGCCCTCGCTTTGCTTCGGTTTATGTGACTTTCTGTAATATCCGTACATAATCCAGATGTTATGATACGTAAAAACTGTCCACTTGAATCACTCTATCGATTGATAAAAACCACATTAAAATTCGTTGTGTAGTTTGAAAGATCTAAGTGTACGGCGGGGAGGGACTTGGTTTTAACCTCGTAAGGCCCACCATACTGCAAACAGGAAGTTTTTTGTGAGTGGGACTTTGAATCTACCACCAAGGAAATAAAGTTCAATTACATTTGTTCGATAATGCCATTTTCAGTTT
Source organism: Acleris literana (assembly GCA_946894065.1). Classification (NCBI taxonomy): domain Eukaryota; kingdom Metazoa; phylum Arthropoda; class Insecta; order Lepidoptera; family Tortricidae; genus Acleris; species Acleris literana. Next base: position 16,962,503 of record OX335687.1, on the reverse strand, counting down.
ATGAACATAGGAAAGTAAGCTTTATTCCCTGTGCAACACAGTTCAAATTAAATTGTCATTATTATTTACATCCTATTGCACATTGGGCCTTACGAGGTATGTAGAGATTACCATAAAAGTTTTATGGTAAAACTGTGTCACAGTGACGTTAAGATTCAAGTCGTAAGTAGTGTGAAATAATAGTAGATTATACACCGAGGGGATAAAGCACTGTTTTATGTCACGGGCGCGATATTGAATTCTGAGCAAATGAGGGACTCCAGATTTAACTCCCGAGCGTAGTGATGGGTGTTACGAGTTAATTCCTGAGCGAAGCGAGGGAATTAAAACGGAGTCCTGAGTGCAGCGGGATTCAAGCTCGCCCAAGACGAAAACAGCTTTATCCCAAAGGAGAATGCTCTACTTTTCTCACCTTTTGTTTTGCGTATATGGCTTGTAGTGGCCAGTTCGATTTTCAAATAAGTTATTTTTGTTGTTGGTTTCTATGGAACAATTTTTCATACGAATTCAAATCTTAACCAGCGGGTTATAATGAGATTCAGTACAATATTATACATATATCGAACCTCATTATAACCCGCTGGTTAGCCGATGGCTATAATAACTTACTTTAAGTGAGGTTTGCATGATATATAATTGGGCAAATTCGAGCATGTGGTGTGAAAAATTATTTTACAATGGGTCAAGGTTCCATTGGGCAAGTCCAGTCGAAGCTTTAAATTTGTGACCGAGCTTAGGTCCAAAGGCGTTTTGACATTCCACAGCCATATGGTTAAGTTCCTATAAGTTACGTACTTTACATAACTTGGCATCTCTAGTGACATCTTCTCATCAACTTCAAGCATTTTTTTAATTTGAAATCGGTCCTTAATTTACGTTCGTTATCGGCCTATTCGGATTGTGAAAACATAATAATATGTATGAATTATGTACTTTTTTTAAAACAAACACCCGTCTATTTGGGTTGCTTATAAAATAATAGCGGAACTGATTTGCGAAAGAATTAAACAAAATTAAATGAAGTGTTACTGTGTAAACAAGTATTATATGCAGCTTATCGAGATTACTGTACACGTACACGCAATAACAATCTAAATGTGATAAATTAGATAGCATTGTAAAAACGTGAGAGATTGATTAATCAGGGATAAAAAATCGCATCAGTCAAACAGAAAAAATCACGTCTTCCGTTTCTTTTAAAAACAAACAAATTGGGATTAAAAACAAACAATTTTTTTTAAAGAATTTTAATCATAATACTTTAACACCAAAAGTAAATAAGAAAACACAGTTGACATAGTAACAAACCGCGATACCATTTAGATTCCAATTTGTTAACTCGCTGAAACTGGCAAGACTGTACAAGGACCTCTGGTTTTGAATAATTTTAGATCGCGCGTCTACCTTTTACCACGGTGTTTATTCTCTTAAAAACGGCGCTCGGTCGGTCGAACGAGTGAACGAGTGAACGCGCCACAGCGGCAAATTTAAGTAGTCCCGTCAGAGCGCACAAACACATTTTACCGCGTGCATCCTCACTTAGGCAGCGCTTCTGTCGAGAAGATCGAATGTATAAGACCTTACCTTACACGTAAAGTTCGGACCGCGGGAAACGCCACAGGCCATTCCACGGTTCGTTCCGAACCGTAGATTTTTTATTATTTTACTATGAGTCTATGACAGTTGCATTTACACGTACGGTTCGGAGCGCAGATTGGAATGGCGTGTGCAGGCCGCTATTGACAACGCACGCGCTAAAATGTGTTTTGTGCGCTCTGACGGGACTACTTAAACTCGCCGGTGTGACGCGTTCACTCGTTCACTCGTTCGCTTGAACATACTTGGTGTCCTGGGGTGCGATTCTCTCAACAACGACGGACGGACGGACGAACGAGTGATTGTCCTAGCGGCGAGTTTAAGTAGACCCGTCAGAAGAACAAAACACATTTTAGCGCGTGTATTCGATTTGGCAGCATGACTTCTCGAACGTATAAGGCTGCCTAATTGACAATGCACGCGCTAAAATGTGTTTTGTTCGCTCGGACGGGAGTACTTAAACTCGCCGCTTCGATTCGCTCGTCCGTCCGACCGACCGCCGTTTTTTGAGAGAATAACACCTGGAATCTTGAAAAATCTTTGACCTCGTTCGTATATCCATTCTAGTCCTTACCAGTCCCGTCGTTTATATAAGTATTTCTTCCATCAATTATAGTTATCTAAGTAATCTTACCTTGTATTCATGATGCTATGTCAGGCTTAAAGTTAACTTACCCGTGGAACAAAATGCATTCTGCAGACGTTACCGAACAACAGAATTAAGAGATAATTAAAAGTCTATGATTGGAAGCGGATTCGTGGTCCCACTGCTATTTTGACGAGGGCTCCTATTTCGGGTTGGTTTGCCCTTCGGGCATCTAAAAATACCTGACTAACCTATCTTTTTTTGCGGAATAAGAATCATTTGTGACGAAAGCGAATAGCAGTGGGACAAAAAGTAATGGGACCACGAGTCTAGTTAGGTTTGACGTTAGCTGCCGGCGCAATGTCGATACATTTTGACAGATTATAAAAGTCGTCAGCTATCTTAGAATGCAACTTGTCCAGGCCATTGATTATACATACCTGCTTTTCAAATTACATACATTTGTAACTACTTATCATATTTAATCACTCAGCAATTTTGTAATGCTAAGATATTTTAATAATTGTCGCACCCAGACTTCACGAAATAACTTTAATTATGGTTTCAGAATATTTGCCCCAAATAACTTCAGTTGATTAATTTATTAACTTCTAAATTCTATAACTTCGTGCGATAGATTATACCATGATTAACCAGGAGTATTTTCAGCATAAAGTATCCTTAAAATATAGGGCATAGACCTATAAAATATAACTACAGTTTTTATTTAAGTGTTTTATAATAGACCGTTTTATAAAACTATTTCCGTCTATTTTATATTGCAATTTTTTTTCTTCGTAGTAAATATTTTGCAGGGTTGTGCCTGTTTTGGTTTGGAAGCCCTCAAGATCAAAGAAACGACTAAGATGTAAGAGAAACAATATTTTTCTATACCTCTCTTTCGGATCGGATCTTTATAACTTCTTCATACTTGTCCAATAAATCTTTAGGATAAGAATAAGAAACGAGTCTGAAAAACCCGTTTGCAATACGGTTTCGTTTGTCAACATTTTCATAATAAGTGAGAAATCATTTTTTTCTGAACCCTTTAACTTCTCGAAATGTTTTAAACATACCTACAGAACCTGTTGGTTAGATTAGGTTAGTTTTAACAATGCGGGGAGGTTAAACGGTTTCAGAAAAAAAAACTTATAAAATATCGGACAGACGAAACGGCAAACGTTTTCCGGAATTAAAAGATAGTTACCAATTTTTATCCTTATCCTTACTAATCGGTACAAATGTAAAATTGTGTGTGTTTATTCCTCCAGATTCAACGCTAACACTGAAAAAATAATTGGTAGTTTCTAACAAGATTGTGATTACTGTGCATAGGCGTCTTGATTCCATATGAGCCTAACAAGACGTTTGATACACCAACTAAGATGTAAGTTGAATCACTAAGCCTAAGGCCGCACAGGTAGGAGGCTTGCTTAGCGCCTAGAGCCTAGCGTGAAACAAACGTACTAGAATCTTTGCAACCGGCCGCACTGCGCGCTTGGCGCCTCGCTAGGCGACTACGAACAAAAGTAAGACGCTAGGCTCTAGACGCTAAGCAAGCCTCCTACCTGTGCGGCCTTAGCCAAAAGAACTTGCTGCTGTTACTATAAGCTTTGGTTGATATAACTAATATCATAACTATTGTATTCATTTTATGTGAACTAAGAGAAAATCTCTCTTGGTTGGCTCAAATTTTTTTGAGTGTACCTGAGAATCAATCGATCAATGCCACGATATCATAAGTTTATAGTTCGGGATTGAGTCGCGGCAAACTGCTAGCAGTTTTTTTTTTAATAGTTTTTTTTATTTTTATTTATTTATCGTATGTATGTCCGAGTCAAAATTTGCAAGTTAAATTTCACCAACTTCCTGGTTTTCAATGAAGCTGAAAATTGGCAAACACCTCTAGTTCTGATGACAATACAATAATATAGTACCATCGAGCTGTTCTGATGAGGGAGACTCAGGGTGGCCATAAGAACTCCTGAATTACGCATGATAAAGCGGTCGTGATAGGACTCGTTAGAATCGTCTTGACGAGTAGATGACGGCTGTGCAAAAAGAAGTCAGTCGCCAACAAAAGCAAAACAAAATTAATTTTTTGACGGAATCTTTTTTATCCCATGGGGAAGTCAAACGAGCACAAAGGTCACCTGATGGTTAGTGGTATTTGTGACTCATAGACATTTGTATTCTCAACACTACGATAATAGAATATAAAGAGTGCAATCCTTAAGACCACAAAACCTCTGGAATGGAATGCCTCTATGCTAGTAATTTCACCGGCTGTTTTATCCCCACAACGGAACACAGCAATGAAAATACTGCTGCTTGGTGATAGGTTTGAGGATAAGATGGTATTAACAATCTGAACGGACCTTGCACAAGGACCTTATACCACTAAAACCACCACCAGTGGGTACGTTTATCGTGCGACAAAATGTGGATAAAGCATCCGTCACTTCAAAAAGTAACGGATGCTTTATCCACATTTGACACAGCCATACTAGGCCCGCAGTAATGTTTTACAAATAAACTCAACACGGGACAGGCATAGGCCAGCCAATGGCCTATACTTTAGGTCAAGACCGTCGAGTTCTTGCATTATTGTTCACTCAAGGAAAATTGGACACATACGTGGAAATAACTCAAGAATAAATAAATATCAGGGGACAATGTCACACCAATGACCTAGTCCCAAACTAAGCTCTAGGCTTGTACTATGGGTACTAGACAACGATATAAATACTTACTTATATAGAGAAATATATAGTTTTATTAAATACATAGAAAACAACAGGGAGTGACTACCGAGATGACGACAAATAGAGAAGTATGGAAGAAAAAATACAAGTAAGTTGGGATAAGGGCAGGAGAATGATGATGACGTAGAAAACATCCAGGACTCAGGAACAAAATATTCGCGCTCATCCAACTAATATCTGCCTTTACCGAGATTTGAACCCAGGACCGCTTGCGTCGTAGGCAGGGTCACTACCAACTAGGCCAGCGCGTCGTCAAAGAATATCCATGCTTATTAGGTAGCAAAGTGCAGGGGGCCTAATATGGCTGCGTTTATCGCGTGACAAAGTGTGGATAAGGCATCCGTCACTTTCTGACACGTAAACAAGTACGAGAGTGACGGATGCTTTATCCACTTTTGACACGCGATATAGACGCAGCCATACTAAGCCCGCTGGATTATGGTAACCAATCATTTTATCGATTTTGACATCATCGATTGCATTATTACATCAAATTTTGTTTAATCGAACGCTATTTTCTGCTGAAACCATGACGTGTCCAGGATATCTTAAACATTAATTACGTAGCTTAGACTAGTGACTAGGTAAAACTCATGCGGCGAGTCGTGCCTTTTGATCTGCGTTTTGATTTGTTTTGAACTTTTGACGTTCGTTGAAAGATGTTACGGTAAAATAATACTTAGGTAAAGACAAATCTTCACTTTAAGCTTGCTTGAAGATTTTAGCCTTATCCATATTAGGTAAAGGCAAATCTTCACTTTAAGCTTCCTTGAGGTTTTTAGCCTCGTATTCCAGAAAACAAAATGTGTGGACACGTCAAACGAAGTGGTGCAACGTTGTTAAACTCCGCTCAACATAATCTGGTAACGTCGTGAGACACTTATAAACGGTACTGGCTGAAAATCAGCGCTGTAGGTGTCTGACACCTCAGCATAATGCTGAGCCAGTGTCCGCTTCGCTACCGCGAGGACTCACTCCGTGCTGTACCTGTCACATTGTTTGTTTTCTTTTATTTGTCCATTTGTATCTTCCGTGTAGTGAATAAATGTATTTCTACTTCTTCTTCTTCTTCTTATGGGCCACCATAAGTCCATTGAACCCTACCTTAAACTATTCCACAGGGAAAGACCTAAACAGCAAGATTAAAATCAACTCGTCTGACCCTGTACTGACCACCTCGCCTAGTTTGGACTCCAGAATACCAAGTGTACACATACTGAATGCAAATGAGCCCCTTGTATTGCTAAAGTATGAATATTCGTTCATTGTTGCAACGAATGGCTCAAGGTCATAAAATCATAAATCATAAATATTTATTTCGCCAAGAATGAGGCACAAAAGTTGTTATGTAATAGATTTAGTTCCACTTACATTCACCAGGGGCTGGTATGCGAAATGACATATTGTAACATGCATCCATCATCATGGTCGACCGTAGACCAAATCTAGGTTTCGATTGGAATGCGAAGACCATCATCAGTTGGCAAACTAAATATCAATTTTACATCATTTCGCTATGTGATACTTCCCGCTGAATTTTACAATTGAATATGGTCAAAAGTCCAACCTCATCTAACTTATTTAATAAGCTCATGTAACCTATGTCATATGTAATGGTTTAAGCACAAACACGTTTTTGCGAAATGAAAGTTGGTAAAATTATAACTTTGGCAAAAGAACGAACCCCGATATTTAGACCCTAGGACATAATATAGGCAAGTATAAGTAACCTGCCAAAAAAGTGTTTGGAAAAAATTAAGGGGATCCATTTCCGATAGAGCCTTTTCCAAAATAAGCATAGGTCCTAGTGAAAAAGGGTATAAGTCTTCTGAAGATCAAGTTAAAAAAAGGGTTTAAGTCTAGTATACTCCGTTCATGCATATACCCTTTTTTATTACGAGTTAAGTCGACTTGTACCCTTTTTCACTAGGACCCCAGCTTTCTTTCGACATTAAAACGTGTGTAAAACTATATTGCTTCTACATGACTAGCTGTTCCCCGCGACTCCGTCTACTGCCTAATTTTCCGCAATATAAAGTAGTAAGATCCTTACAATTGTATGGCTAATTTTCGTCGTACAACGGAAATGTTTAATAGAAAATTTAATTGCGTTAGCCAGCCCAACTTTTCGGACATTACCCAGCTGTTTTTGGTTCACTCCATAACTACGGCATAAATCCTGGTTCTCTATCCTGCCATAAAGCAGAAGATGAGCTTCTCTAGGCTATCCGGCCCTGAAAACTCGTTGCAGGCAGATGGTAGGAAGCCTGATTCTAATGTTAGCTTGTCAAGAATAGATTAGTTTATGCGGGCTTTCAGTCTGAGATAAAAAGCATTCTGCGATTTCTGCGTCATTGCTTATTTTAAGAACTTGTATATTTAATTAGGTAATGGCACCAACAATACCTCAATTCACGACTAAGGACAAAAATAAAATTTACATCCTTGCTTTACAGCCTTGCTTTTGGAAGAACCCTATTTTTTAATATTTACCTCTATATTGGTGTAAATAGTAAACACTTGTACCTACTAAGTTTCAGCTCTGTTACTTTGATAGTTTGCGAGAAAAGTGACTGTGTCATACCTACAGATAGAGCCAAAGGCAGACGAATATGGCGAGTTTAATGGTGCGGCTCCACTGAGGCGGAGATGAGCGGAGCGGAGCGGAGTTTTGCCAATATTAACCAATAGAATATAAACGAACGTGCGCAAGGCACGCTCGACGTGACCGCATGCGCCTTCTATTGGTTAATGTTGGCACAGCTCCGCTCCGCTCCTCTCGTCTCCGCCTCAGTGGAGCCGCACCCTAACAGCTGAACCCTTAAAAGGGTTCCAACAGTAAAAAATACGCACAAAAACGTGAGGCAGTACGCACTGCGTCAAATTTTAACGCGTCTTTTATGCCGCCTGATGTCACATCCTAAAGAACGTCCTTGACATTGCTTTTATCAATTTTGATGCAACAAAATTTACGCATCGATCCTTTATAAAAGGGAATATGCATGTTTTTTTTTACAGCTTCAATAAAAATGTAAAAAACAGGTGAGAAAAAACATTTTTTGAATAGCTATAAAAATAACCAAGATATAAGCTAACAAAGATTTGATCCTATCTCTTTCTAGCAAAACAGAATTTTACGTGGAGTTTATATGGCCGAACTGCACAATGACGTCACCGGTGCACTTCGGATCTCTGTCTAATTAGCAGGATAAAATGCTTGTATCATCCGTATTTCTTGACCGATTTTAATTTTAATCTCACAATTGATCTTTTTTACGGTATTTTCATATTTTGTTGAGAAATATAATTTAAAAAATCCATGCAAATTCCCTATTTGTAAAACTGTTCTTTGACGTTGAAACAGCAAAGTAAAAAAGCGACCACTAACTTCATTCCTGTTGGACATTGAGTAGCTCGCCTACTACAAAACGTATAATATTTATAACGACCTATCCCAGGAAACGTAACAAATTACATAAACAGCGTTAACAAGCAACTCGTGAACCACGAACGAACCCGCGGGCCGTAACTAGTGTAGGTAATATAGGAAGTATTATTTAATACTCGTAAGACTCCGTAATATGCCTAACCTAACCCAACATAGGCTAGGAGGTGCATCATTGAGTTGTCGATTTTCTCAGTATTTTCATGTAAATTTTATCGATGATATAAATACAGAATCTTGGAATTTTGAATATTCATAAGTAGTTATTACTAATATGAATATTCTGTAATTTATATTAGTTAAGTATAAATTCACTTTTTGGTAAGCATTGACCGATTACACATTTATTTTTTTAAATTTCATTCTTAAACGCTCATATAGCTAAACTGTTTTCTTTTTTTTTTTAAATTCATTCATTAACATTTATTCAAACTATATCATAATGAATGTCTATTAACTATTGCACAGTAAAAAAAACACTAGATTTAATGATAATTTACTTACGCAATTGCAAAGCCATCGAGATTGCTTTTCTTTATCCAGATGGCCGCCGTTTTTTTGTTTTTTTTTCAGTCTAACTTTCCTATCCATTCTAAAATTGTTGATTACCTGCATCCGATCCAATAACCATTTTTTTACATTTAAATACCTAACCATTTTTTTTAATACCAACTAACTAAGCTAACCATGATTAAGACTTCGTAAAAAACTACAAAACAAAGATCTCACGGTGCGTGGCTCTTAGCGCACGCCGGCGCCTGCGCACAGCACGTAACATCGAAAGTGGGTTGCGTAACGGTGAGATAAGAAATGTATCGATCGAGTGGGTCAAGAGCGCCGCTAGATGGCGCTGACAAACGGAAGTGTTGGTGACCGACTGCTGTCGTATTTTTATTACAAGGTTGTAGTTGTAAGGGCCTGGGCAGAACACTGCGGCACGACGTCGCTAACGTAAAACGGCGGTAGATACACGGTACCGTCATTCATAATAAAGTTCAATATTAAGCCCAACGTCCTGCGCGTAGAGTTTAAAATAGTTGAAGCCGTTGTCACACGGCACCGTGTATTTGCACGACGCGGCAACGTGCCTTTCTACGGCGCCGCGCCGTTTCACGTAAACGACGCCGTGCCGTGGTGTTGTGTCCAGCACGGGTAGCACAAGTTGTATTTTCTCGCTTGTCGCTCAGTGCGTCTCTATCGTTACTGACTAGATAGAAAGGGAGATCCCAGCGACAAACAATTCGCGGGCAACTTGTGCTAGCCGTGCAGGCCCTAACTTGTAAGTTGTCCGCGACAAAATTTGCAAGTTAATTTTGAACCAGTTCCTTTCAATGTTAGTAAATGGAATGGACTAAAATTTGGACCACATATCGCATCTTTAAACCGCAGAACAATAATGACCTAATTCAAAATTTGTGCTTTCAAACTTCGAGTCATAAATTTATTATCATAGAGACCTAACTCTAAATTTAAAATTTCTCAATCAGGTCACTATTGTTCTGAAGGTGCGATATTTAAACCCGATGACAATGCAATATCATGGTACAGTCGATTTCATAAATATGCATACATTTTAGTACCTTGTCTATTTATATCATGTTTAAACTGCCATATATGAATTGTCACAACGATTAAAGTGACAAGGTACTAATGTGTATACATATTTATGAACTCGACTGTACCTATCTAAGAGCTGATCTGATGATGGAGTCGGAAGGTGGCGACAGCGTCTCCGCTATACTTAACGTAGAGTCGCCGTATTGGGACTCATTAGTTAGGTCTTGATAAGCAGATAATGACTTTGTAAAAATAAAGACAGTCGTCAACAAAAGTTTGTCCAAAAAAATATTTTTTTAACAGAAACTTATTAACAGAGATGTTAAGTGCACATTTTTTATTTTACTGACTGGACTTATACGTAACAGATGGCTATAAGCATTTTTTATTTTTATTTTAAAGATCCAAAATTTAAAGAAATCGCAAGTTGTGATCCCAATAATTTGTATGAAAGAGGTCCGTACTCCGTTAAATTTTCCATAATTTTTTTCATGGATCCCAGAAACAATGGATTAAAAACAGAAAATAATTCAAACAACGCTATGATACGATTCCTAAATTGACCTTGTTTTAAAACAATCTGTTCTCAATTCCTGACCAATTCTCGTTTTATCGAGGCTGCATTCTAATATGCAAGTCCTTATCGCCAGTCAATGGCTACTTATGCAGAAATTTAGCAGCTCATCACGTTGCTAGTGGTCGGTACGTGAGGGCTGGATCAGGCAAGTATCAAGGCTGGGTTGTGCCGAAGGTCGTGTTTGTTTTGGCCGTTCCAAATATTCTGCCTCTTGTTTTATCCTAATGAAGAATAGATTTCCACACCCATCTTTGAGTGGTGCCAACGGAACGTGGTATTCGGCGTTTTAAGGGTTCCGTACCTCAAAAGGAAAAAATGGAACCCTTATAGGATCACTTTGTTGTCCGTCTGTCCGTCTGTCTGTCTGTCTGTCCGTCCGTCTGTCTGTCTGTCAAGACCCTTTATCTCGAAAACGCGTGGAGGTATCGAGTTAAAATTTAAACTACGAGGGGCGGCTGAAAAGTAATCTACCTAACAATGAAACAAAAGACTGTCGTGGCTAATTTTTTTTTATTTTTCTATATAGTCCCCTGCTAGTAAAATGCACTTATTAAATTTTTCAAATATTGAATTTAAACCATTAAAAAAAAAATCTTTCTGTTTGTCGTCAAAAAAGTCAGTAACCGCAGCCTTCATTTCGTCATCGGTCATAAACCTTCGTCCCCTGAGGTCTTTCTTGAGAAGTCTAAACAGAAAATAGTCACAGGGGGCTAAATCTGGACTATAAGGGGGGTGGTCAATGGTTTCGAAGCCATTGTCTTTAATTGCTAGCTTCGTTGTGCGGGCGGTATGCACTGGTGCGTTATCGTGCAAAATCAGAATACCTTTGTTTAGTTTACCTCGCCGTTTTTCTTTTATTGTCTCTCTTAGTTGGTATAGTAAGTTTGAGTAATAATCAGCATTCATTGTAGTTTTCTTCGGTAAATAATCTATGAGCAAAATCCCTTCTGTGTCCCAAAAGATTGTAGCCATAAGTTTACCTGCCGATGGACAGACCTTGAATTTCCGAGGCGGCTTCTCATCCTTAAATTTCCACTGTAACGACTCTTGCTTACTTTCCGGGTCCCATTGTCGAATCCAAGTCTCATCACATGTTACAATTCTAGAAATTATTTCTTCCTCTTTCCCTCGACTCATCTCCAAAAACTCTTCGCAACATTTGACACGCCTCTCCATGTCAAATGCAGTCAACATTCTGGGGACCCAACGTGCACTAACCTTGGACATGTTCAAATGCTCATGAATTATTTCATTGACTCGCTCTTTACTGACGCCCACATCTCTAGCTATCTCCCACTGCTTCACTCGTCGGTCCTCTAATATAATTTTTTTCACCCTGGCTACATTTTCATCGGTGACGGCCGAAACTGGTCTTCCGCTACGAGGATCATCTTCCAGACTCTCACGACCTAACTTAAACTGCTTTGACCAAAACTTTATAACAAATTCGGAAGAACACAAACTGCCAAACACACGTAACATACGCTGTCTGATCTCCGAAGGCGTATTCCCTTCTTTAGTCAAAAACTTAATCACCGCACGCTGCTCGATTTTATCCATTTTCACTTTTTCTACCGACATGTTTGAAACAATTGTAGGAGACAAATAAACGTGATGCAATAAACAAATGAATGTAATACATTTTGAAAATAGAATAACAAACGAATATAAATCCATACCAGCCAGCATTATTTTTGTATATATTTCTGACCAAGGAGATTACTTATCAGCCGCCCCTCGTATATACTCAAATCTACAGTCCCTTGAAGCTGTGAAAAACAAAATTCTAAGTAAACGTAAAAAAAAGACGGCCGTTTATGCCGCAAACAACGTATATTTCTACACTCTCAAGGGAATCAAAACTTATAGGGTATTTTCCGTTGACCTATCACTATGAAATTGAAAATTTGCAAATTTTGAATCGAGTTAACCGTGTCATGTGCGGAATCCTCGGTGGGCCAGTCCACTCGCACTTGTCCGGTTTTTTGTACATTGAGCCACTAAGGCTGCGGCTCCACTGAGGCGGAGATGAGCGGAGTGGAGCGGAGCTGTGCCAATATGAACCAATAGAATCTAAACTAACGTGCGCAAGGCGCGCTCGACGTTACCACATGCGTCTTCTATTGGTTAATATTGGCACAGCTCCGCTCCGTTCCGCTCGTCTCCGCGTCAGTGGAGCCGCAGCCTAAATGCGACCACCTTTTTATTATCATTACTAGCCTGAAATGTCCCACTGCTGGGAAAAGTCGTCCCTCTCATCCTTCCACGCATTCCTGTCTTGTGCAGTCTCCCGCCAGTCCCTTTTAAAAGAGTTCTGATTATGGGGATATCTTGAAGAAAGATGTATGTAAACACTTTATTGTACAAAAAAAGGATAGCAATTATTAAAAAAAACAATAACAGGTATATACATAGGCGAACTTATTCCTTAAAAGATTCCCTTTCAGTTAACCTAAAATCGATTGAAAAATAATTAATGACAACGAATAGGAACAATTTAGGAAGTCTACATAAACCTACTGTTATTTATTGGATTGACTTGAAATAATTTAGCCATAGGCATTATATATGAAGGGTCCACGGAAAGAACATGTCTAGTCACTTTTTTTTGAAAATGAGTTTTGTATCTCAAAAGCTAGAGGACGAAATGAACCTACCTTTCAGTTTAAGATATAAATTTTCATATTTCTTGTATTTTTTCACTCTTAAAAAACTCTACACGAAAGTTACGTACAAAATATGATGGTTCCTAACTTTCAAATCGCGATATCTCAAAAAGTTACTAATGTGACTAGACATGTTCTTTCCGTGGACCCTTCATATATATAAGGTAAAATCGTCGAGTTTGAATTCGTTTAATTCGTCTTTTAATAGCAACTCAATCAATTCAGTGTTATAAATACATTCAGTAACAAAATTGTAATTAAAATGAAATTAAAAAAATATATATTGTACACTAGCTTCTGCCCGCGTTACTTTGGGCTAACGCTAACTTTAACCCGCGACTTTGTTAACGTAGAAGGTTGAAACATTCTTCATTGGTGCTCCGCTCCTATTGGTTTTAGCGTGATGATATAGCCTATAGCCTTCCTCAATAAATGGGCTATCTAACACTGAAAGAATTTTTCAAATCGAACCAGTAGTTCCTGAGATTAGCGCGTTCAAGCAAACAAACTCTTCAGCTTTATAATATTAGTATAAATGCCATTGGTTGAACTTTATTATACCAACTGCTTTTAATACCAGTGCAGAAAAATCCAGCCAAATGATGTGAGCCAAATATTTCGCCTGAAGTATTATCTAACGTTTTACTTTATTCCTTTACAGCTGAAGATTTCCAAAGATGTCGGCAGAAGGACCCCAAGCTGAACGATTGTTTAAAGGCTGCTATCCCCGACGCACTTTGGAAGATGAGGAAAGGTAAATAAATCGTTTTTTTAATACATTTTCTGCAAAAGTGGTAAGATAGATGACAATGTGTTGACAACGCGTCTTATCTAGAGTTAGTAGTGACGACCCTGCCTACGAAGCTAGCGGTCCTGGGTTCGATTCCCCGTATGGACAAATATTTGTATGATGAGCGCAATAAAATTGTTTGTTGAGTCTCGGATGTTTCTATTTTTAATTACTTATTTGTCCTTCTAGTAGGACTACGAGATATAGATCTCTCTCGTGGTACCTATTAATAGAATAAATCAGTAGGACCACGAGAAAACAGGGGTATTTAGGTACATATTTATCTCTATATAAGTATTTCCATGGTTGTCTAGTACCTGTAGTACAAGCCTTGAGCTTAGTTTGCGACTAGGTTAATTAGTGTGAGATTGTCCATTAATATTATTGACATTTTATGTGTAACGCAATATGGTTATATTCAATAAAATAGAGGCATTGGCAACTCTAACCACGTCATCACACTGTAAATAAGAACCCCAAACCCCTGAAAGTTTTGTCCAATTTTGGCCAACTTGTGACCTCCCTCGTCTTCCAGGGCTCCCCTCCCTGTCCGTGCCCTCCATCGAGCCGCTGCACGTGGCCGCCATCAACATCCAGTCCGGCGCTGGACCCGTCGTGCTGGCGCAGAGCTACCGGAACATACAGCTGCATGGGCTGGCACACACTGTATTAACTACCTACAAGTGAGTACATCCAGTCAACATCCAGTCTAAACCAGTCAACATCCAGTCAACAACCAGTCAAAGTCTAGTTAACATCCAGTCAACAACCAGTCAATAACCAGTCAACATCCAGTCAAACCCCAGTTAACATTTATCATGGCGCGATCCTACCGAAACATCGTACCCTAACACCATGCGTATATTTACCTACTCGTATTTAAGTGAGTTTTTTAGTATACTTGCTTTGCCTGCGACATCGTTTGTAAATTACTTTTAAATCATTCTATTTTCGAAAGTGTTTTAATTTCATAAGACAAAAACTATAATTTGAGCTAATCTAATACTATCTAAGTGCTAAAGTTCTACCCAAACCCAAAACCCCTTCTGTCGCTCATGTGTCATTCCTTTCACTTTGTTTTTAATTTAGTAGGATTGAACTATTACCTTCAAAAATCGGTTTAGCAGTTAAGCACGCATTCGCACATTTCGCACTTATAATAAATTATAAATTACTATATATAATTTTTCAGGGCCGACCTAAAGCACTACCGGCTGATAACCAACTCCCTGACTCCCAAAATGGAATTCATAGCCGACTACGTGATGAAGGGCAGGATTCTTGTTCTGCCAATACAGGGGAAAGGCCTCGCAAATGTCACCATGGGTGAGTTGTTGCGAACGGCGCCATCTAGTGGCGAGTAGGAGAACTAAACTTAAACAAAGCTTGCTGTAAAACATTGCCGAGCTACCAGTGGCGCCCTCATAAGGTACTATTATTGGGTTTTCTAATAAATTAAAGTATTGTCTTAACATAGAAGGATGGTTTTTGTTGTAAAAATGAATACACCATTTATAGGGTGTATAACATAACTTAACAACTATTAAACTATGATTAAGTTAACGGAAAAAAGTGGCCACTTTTAACTACACGAAGGTTAATAGTTAATTAAACTTTGTTATACAATACATTGTGTATTCATTTGTACTACAAAAAAACCACTCTCCGATTTCAAGACTTTACTTTAGTTTATTAGAAAACATAGTAATAGTAATAAGGTCGCCATTGGACGCTCGGCGTACTTATAAAATTTTAACGCTCTAAGATGGACTAACACCGTAATTGGAGTATCATTAATGAATTACATGACCAATGTTATCATTTTAGAAGAAATATGTTTTGTATGTGCTTTGATTTATTGTAGGATGCCAGCACTTATGGCCGTATTAATAAACTCGTCTTGACTGAGATGCGCATCTCGAGAGACGTCAAAGTAAACGTCAACCCATAGAAAGCTGACATTTTTGACGTGTCTTGTGATTGACATCTCAACCAAGTCAATTGGTACACCTTCTACTTAGTCTTGCGCCTTCAACGGAACCGTGAAATAGTCTGCAGAGCAACATTACTCGTCTCTATTCATTTATGAATTAGTGTGTAATTGCAGTATTTACTGATTATGTGTGCGTAAGCCGGGCCATTTTTACACGCGGAATACCGTATAGGTAACATATCTACCTCTTTTTATATTATATCATTGATTAAGGTAGGTAAAGTTTTTCTCGGAGACTGGATGCGCAAGGCGCGGAGGTAATGCGCGTGTAAAGTACCCCCTACGAGCCCCTTAGGCTGCCAGTCGACGCGAGCGGAACAAGGCCGCTGCCTTGGTGCCACCAGTGGTGGGCGAGGAAAAATCCACCAATAAGAGAGCTGCGCTGAGTGAGGCCAGGAAAATAAAGTATTCCTATTGGTGGGTCTTTTCCTCGCTCACAGCTCCGCTGCCTCGCTCCAGTGGACAGGCAGCCTTATCCAGCACTGAACTGCACCAGGCTGATGATGAATAGTATTTAACCAAATAAATGTTATTTCCAGTGAACCTGGTAGTGAAACACGACCTAATCGGCGAGCCAGTGGTGCGGGGCGGTGAAACCTATATGCACATCCGAGACTATCGCGTCAAGTTCCTGCCGAAGAAAGTGCATCTGAATTTCACTAACCTCTTCAATGGAGACAAGCGCCTCGGGGACCAGATGAATCTGTATGTCATCTACATACATATATACATACATAAACTCACGCCTTCATTCACATAGTGGGGTAGACAGAGCTACAGAATTACCAACAAGTCTAAAAACTTGTTGTTAAGTATCTATTATTTTATCGAAACACATTTCAACGAACGTATTATTACGCAGAATTTTCATTTCATCGAAACGCATTTTTCGCCGCATGAGTTTTTTTTTTTGGTAGTCAAATATTTAATCTAACCTAACCTACGTAAGAAATCTTTAAGATATCCTGAAAACATCATAGTTTCAGCAGAAAATAGCGTTCGATGAAATGAAATTCGATGAAATTATACAGTCAATGAAGTGACATTCGATAAAATGACCTGAGGGCCCTGCCAAGATGCATTGCGCTAACTAGCGTTTCTATTCGTTTCGTTTTTAAACCAATCGCGTCACTGGCAAATGACGTGATACGAAAAGTCACGTGATCTCCCAGTGACGCGATTGGTTTAAAACGAAACGAATAGAAACGTTAGTTAGCGCAATGCATCTTGGCAGGGCCCTCTGTTGATAATTCTGTAACCACATTTCGCACATTTTCTAAGTCATCTACACGGTCATCTAGTCCAGTCAATAGGGGTTTCTGCTTTACGAGAGGTGGAGCATGGTTTTTTTTAAATCTACCGTAAACTCGGGTTTTTAGCCCTAGGGGGTAACATTGCCCACCCTTAAAACTATAACTATTTTAGTGGTTTTCATCTGAAATTGTTAAAATAATTTTAGAACTATATAAGTAGATTGGTCCTGATGTAACATTTAATGGAATAATTAAATTTTAAAGGTGTTTTTGGGGTGGGCAATGTTACCTCCTAGGGCTAAAGTAACCCGAGTTTACGGTATATTGTATGCCAACATACAAATGTAGTTAAATAAAGCTTGCAAAAAACGACTGTGAATGTAACGTCACAGCATAAAGTTTATGATTCTGCCGCTTACTTTCTTGGCAGCGCCGGAAAATGAGAACCAAGTATTTTTTTTGTAAAAATACTTTCTTCCGCCGCTCGTAACTTTTTATCGAGCAGACATACAAAATAAACATGTATGCGCAAACTATTCTCCATGTCTTGTTTGTACTTCCCATAGAGTGTTTTGTCGTAAAGTCAATTGTTGAGGAATTATTTAAAAATGAACCAATTTTGCTCCCCCCCGCCTCTCGAAATTTTTGATTTTTATTAGAACCCCATGGCTTAACCATATCCATCAAAAAAAATTATTCTCTATGCTCCACATTTTGTGAAGCAGGCCTTTTTAAATCCCTACCAACTGGACTAATCTTCTAATTATATAATAATAATGTTAATTCAGTTGTTCAAACCTACTATTCTTATTTCTTTCTTTATTATATAACTTTATTATTCTATTTCTAGCAACTGTTTTGCCCCCAGGTTCCTCAACGAGAACGCCGACCTGGTATTCAACGAACTCAAGGAATCCTACGAGAAGAGTTTGAGCGCCGTATTCCAAAATGTTACAAACACTATATTTGATAAAGTCCCAATGAACAAAATATTCCTCGAAGACTGATTTCTTAAAAATGACCGAACATTTTACTGCAAAATACCGCGGGTTCCTTGAGTCCTCGGACTTTTTGATTAATGTATGAAATATATAGTAGTTTTTACATGATATTGTAGCGGAAATTTGACATTATAGGTCATGCAGTGTTTTGCATTAGAATGAATTCAAAATATAAGTTACCATAGACGTAAGGGGGTTTAAAAGTAAACAGGCTGATTTTTATATTTATTTTAACCAATAAGACATTAGTGTAAAGTTTAAATATAGTTCTAATTTAAACCTTACTTGTACAAAACTTGTTTCATTATTCCAAAAAAGTAGGGACATCTGTGGGTGAGTAGGCCAAGTTTTTGTAAGCGCCATCTGTGAGCAAACGTCTAAACTGTTTGCATATCGCGGATACTGCGATGAGGTCTGTGAGATGAAGATCTATGAGATGGCGCGTCTCCTGTATCCATTCGGCTTGGTGGTTTTGTGACTTTGTGGATTTTCGGGTGCGGCCTTTCGATTAGTTCCACGTCAGGAGGCTGTTCGTTAAAGTGCCGAGCGGTTTTCAAGCATTTAGCTTTGCACCAGACTTCGTTGATGATAACAACTGAAACAAAGTATTATTGCTAGTATAGATGGCGCTGCAACGAATATCAATCATTTCGGCATTTATTATTTGGATATCTATGGAGGTCTCCTATCACATGAAACTAGAGTAACGCAGCTATTATTAATTTCCATTAAAATTGCTCGAATAGGTAATTGCACTTTTACGTACATTCAGGCTTTATTCCAATAAAGTTAAGTCCATATTTCTGGTAGGTATCTTTGCTTTACAAAAGGTGGACCGTAGAGCATACATTTTTTCATGGATATTATTGATATTATAGTAGCTCTTACTATCAAACGAACAGGGACCGGCCCGCTAACGCATACAAGGGGTTTCGAATGGGTATTTATAAGGATTCATTTAGATAAGGCGTACCTATCGCTTGAAAGCCGTTCGATTTGCTTTTTAAAGCGCTATATTTTGAGTGATACCAATATCCCTTAAACTTAAAAAAGCCGTTCGATTGGCTTTTTAAGCGCTATATATAAGGGTTACCCTTTTAAAAAGCCGTTCGATTGGCTTTTTAACTAAGCACTTTTTATAGGGGTTACCCTTATATTTAGTTATCAATTTACTGCTGAAGATCTGACCTCTTTAGCTTTCCCTTATGTGAATGGTTGGTTTAACAAATAACTAAATCATATATTTCCAAAGGGGATTATTTTAGCGCCAAACGCTACGCGCTACGCCCCGCGTCTCCGTACACAAGCCCTTACAAGCGCACCTATAGATACGCTTGTACGCGATGCGCGTGTGGAAAATTTGCGAACGAGCCAAAATACGCTTGTCTAAAACGGCCCTTAATATACCAATATTTTCAAATTCCTGTTTTTCGATTATATCGAGAACCGGTATCCATGCTTACCCTGATTTCACTAAGGAAAATCCTCTATGGAAAGTTTTATTTTTTACTTACGTATGACGACGAGGAGTAGGTATATTGAAATTCCCATAAAATAAACGTTCATGGCTATTCTTCGCGAACTGAGAAAGATAAAGAAAATTACAAAGCGATTAACAATGAAATGAAGTGGAATGAAATTTATCACCAAACCCTGCCTTTACACAAGCTTACGCATTTCACAATTGCAGATAGTAAGTAAATGACTTTAAATATTATTAACCCTTGTGAAAGTAGGACCTCGCTCAAAATTATTAAACATATTCAATAACATAGCATAAATAGCTACCATAACAAATCACAATAAAACTAAAAATACTTATCAAGTATCAATAAAACTCACACATAATACGCACGCACGCACGCAAACATATAACACCCCTCTTTTGCGTCAGGGGTAAAATAAGATTTTCTAACTTATGAACATTCGGACAAACTAAATAGCGGGCAAACGTTTTTTGGACTTTTTTAAGATAGGTAATCATCTTTTACAGTAGTCGGTGACCGAAAATGGGCCGCGCCGCGGTCCAATACGGCCGTAAATAGGGGATATGACTTTTCTCCACAACTTCAATAAAAGCTGATTCATGTAATAAAGAATACCCATAGGTGATTTGATGTTAATTAAGTACACTAATTTGTAGACTTTAATACCCTGACGCTTGTAAATAGTACTCTTTTTCTACTTTATACACCCAACAGGTGAATGAAGTATACTTAAAGTGTACTTTATGCTCCACTTCCCAGTGATAGGTGCATTACGTATACCCTTTGTCTACTTAATACATCTAATGATTCTATATGCGATCTTTTCACACAGGTTTCTGCAGGCCTAATATGGTCGGGTTTTCGACGCAATAGTGTGGATAAAACAACCGTCACTCTCGCACTTACCAACTTGTTAGAAAAAGATGATTGTTTTGTCCACATTTTATCACGTTGATAAATGCGAGTATAATAGCCTCTGGCCACTTAAACAACCAAGATAAATTAAAGTACATATAATTATTAAATGACATTTAGTAAATTTCAATTTATGGACATATCTTATCGTGACATCTCTAAAAAATGACCCACACTAATGTCCCCAGATAACAATTCCATTTGAGCGTCTTGGATTATTTTATCGTTGATTTGACTACTGGATTTACGTAGATTTGGTTGCCGTTTTGTACAAGAGTCTTTTTTAAAAGCTGCTATTACGTCTAGAATATTTTTATTATATCTTTTGATGCTTTTGTTTAACTTTCCATGCCAGCCTTCAACAAAATTATTTGTACGGTGCCTCTCACCGAACACGCACTATTCTTCAAGGAGGTTTGACTTCATCCATTGATTTTTAAAGTACTTTAAAAAAGGTTGCAGGTGTTCAAATTTTGCAAACTGGCTCTGGACATATTGCCAGCCATCAATAATTTTATATTTAGGCAAAAGTGCTAAACTTCGGCACAGAAATACGCAGCGGCGGTTATTTTTGTCTTTAAACAATTGTAACTGTTTCGCTTTTCTCTTCAAGCTCTCCTGGAAATGGTAATAACAGCCTTTTACAGAGACTGTCGGAAAAACGGTAGCAATGCCTTTCATGGCACTTTTTTCAAAATCACACGTATATTTCTGTGGATTCCACCCGGGTATTCTTGATTTAATCATTTGGAACAAAATTTGATACGATAAGGTGCTTCTTCTATTCATCAGAGCATAAACAAGTGGCGATATATTAGTAGTTTTAGAGCCACTACCACAATCTCCGTGTATAGTATAAATTTGGGTAAACGGTGGTACGCATGCCGTAAAAGTCCCATCTCCAAAAAAATGTTTCAAACCCTCCATTAGAGTCATAGCTTTTTTTGAACAGAATATAATTATTCTTTCGTCAGTATCATAATAATCAGCTAGCACAAAATCTTCAAATTTTTTTGGAATCACAATTTCGCCAACATCTTTAAAATATACGACCTTACGGACACCTAGACATTTATTTCGTTTTCTGTATAACCCAGCTTTAACATCATCTAGAGGTGGTACGTCGCATACGAGATCGTATCCATTATCTTTTAAAGATTCTTGGGCTGCTTCATACAACTTAGGTATTGGTTCGTCTGTCGTGCAGATTTTGTCCTTACTAAGTTGCAATTGCTCAGCCCACACATTTTTGGCTGGATCGGGCACACAGCACGTTTCGTGCAAAACATTCTTGATTATTTCTTCATTCTAAAAGTAAGAAAAACATAATAGAGAACAACTAAGCTAGGTTAAACAGCTAAACTATGGCCGCATAGCATACAAACTCGGTAACGATAAACATACCTACTTATATAGAGAAATACATACTTAAATACATAAATAGAAAACATCCATGACTCAGGAAGAAATACTCGCACTCATCATACAAGTATTTTCCCATACCGGGATTCGAATCCGGGACCGCTAGTTTTTTAGGCAGGGTCATTACACTCATTACCAACTAGGCTACCCGCGTCGTCGTCAATAACTTCGGGCAATAGCTACAATCAATAAAATAGTTACACGGATACAACCCCCTGTCATTACATAACACAAATACAATACCTGTATAGTAATAGAACCACTACACTTCCTGTTGCAACATCGCCACCAAATTGCACCACTGGCGTATTATTTTTTTTGTAAAATTGTCGGCCTTCGTTTAATAGGACTACACCTCGCCCTCTTTTTATAAATGTAAATTCATTCATAACTGATTCTTGACGACAATCCACAAGCAGACAGTAATGAAAGACAATAAATGACATTTATTAATTATAATGTACCTACTTCACTTTATCTTGGTTGTTTAAGTGGCCAGGAACGAAAATGCGAAAAGATCGCATATCGAATCATTGCACTAATGCACTATCGCTGGAATTGGAGCATCAAGTACACTTTTAATACCTATACTGGATTCACCTGTTGGGTGTATAGAATAGACGAAGAGTATACCTAATACACCTATCGCTGGAATTGGAGCATCAAGTACACTTTTAGTATACTGGATTCACCAAGGTGAATTATGTATACTGATAATAAAACATTGTACTTTTAAAAACAATACTGGTGAATTACGTCTACTAATCAGTGCACTTAGTTCATCCAGGTGAATTAACCCAGGTGAATTGAGTCTACGGCAGGTCAAATCTACTAATTAGTGCACTTAGTTCATCCAGGTGAATTGAGTCTACGGCAGGGTAATAAACAGTTGAGAAAAATATTTTTCTCATCACCTATTCGGAAAGGGGACTATTCTTCCCTGCTAGGAAGGATCAAAGTGGCACTTTTCTGTTCAACGACATTTTGCTGCCAGATAATCCTTTTTAAATTTGATAATTTCCGCACTTTTAGATACTGTAAATAATTAAATTTGTTTCATCACTAAGATCTTCTATTTTCCTCATAGGTGATGTGAAAAGCAGTATGTGTCACACGGTAGCAAAATTATTTCCACCTTGGGCGTTAACACTTGAATCCCTCACTACGCTCAGGATTCAATGTACACCCTCGCCGAAAATATGTCATTTTGCTCCCTTGTGACACAATCTACTATTTTTGAGTACCTATAAAAATAACCGAGGTATAAGCCGACAGATTGGTTACGTACCTATCAGAACGCCTAAAATAAATAAGCCTAATGTATCATAATATTCATAATTCCTAGAGTTCATTAATACTTAATGGTTTTTTAGTTTTCAGGATAGTTATAAAACAGATCTAACCTAACCTAATGGGTTCTATACCTACAAAGGCCTGTTAAAAATCCTGAAAGTTTACGGTTTTAGAAAAATAAACCTTTAGGAATTATAATACATTAAGGTCTGTTTATTCTTACTTGTCTTATATAGTAAACAACTTTCTAACCTCAAAATGAACCTTTTTTGGCTAAAACAGCTATTTTAAACAAAATAAAGCAATCACAGACAATACATTGGCCAAGTGATGTCCAAAATGTTTACTCAGTTTACTTTATTTACGATAAAAGAGCTGTTTCAGCCAAAAAAGGTTCATTTTGAGGTTAGTAAGTTGTTTACTATATAAGACAAGTAAGAATGAACAGACCTTAGGCTTGCCTATTAATTTTAGACGTTCTTATACGAAACCACAAAGATTTGTTCTTTTCTCTTTCTAGCAAAACAATTTAACATGGAGTTTATATGGCCAACCTGTTACATGATATCACAGGGCATATCGGATTTCGAGATCCAATAAAAAAAAACAGTTCGTACAAAATGACGTGGTTATGATATCTGTTAGGATATAAGGATTGATCAACTTGCTCGTTGGTCCCACGATGCGCGATGACGGTCGAGAAGCTGGTGACCAGGAACACAGCAGCCTGTGACGTCGACTGGATACAGTCCTCGCCTGCGCTTATCAAACGATCAGCGGAGGACTAGTGCTTTAAGAGCTCGCAGCACGTCTTGACGTCGAGCTTCTGCAACGTTTAGAAAAAGCTATATATCGTTTAGAAGAAGCCAATCGAGCGCAACCTTCTGAGTTGTGGCGCTTTTTCGGTCACGTAAGTTCTGCTGCCTTATCGGTTTTATGCTAAGGTCATGTTAGGTTCACACGGCGACGCAATAAAAACTCGTACCCACTTGTTTGGTTTGGCTTCTCGTACACACCTTTTTACATAACCTTTTATGTTTCTGTCTATTTTCTTGTTTGTTATTTTTCTGTTTGTACAATAAAGTATTTACATACATGCAAACCAAACACAGCGACAGAATTAATCGTGGTGAGCGCTGGGCATAACTCTGCCCTACTACGTGTCTACAAGAGCGCGGAGTCACTTGAGTTTGCCAGTAAATAATTCGTCGACGAATCGAGCTCTTTATAAAATAACAACCCTGGCGTCTTGAACGTGTGGAACTGCTATCAAACGCGCTAGCGACGCTCAAACGGTTAAAATATACTGCTAGAAAGTCAGCTCAGCTTTCCAACGAGCCAGATTCTTCTGCAATTGAAAACTGGAAACCTAGCTGTGTTTCTTAAACTAAACATGTTGAAGCAAGATAACTAAGCTGGCTAGCGATACAGAAAATTGTAGCCAATTAAAGGTGTTTTACCACCAGCGAGGCAAGACGAGGATTGGATTGTAGTATATTGAAATTTAAATAATAACTTTCAGTGAAAATGTTCTGGATAAGCGAGACGAGTTTTTTTTTTGTGGTTGTAATATTCAACCTTTGTATTGATACATAGTGTACTTATAAACATTGCAACGGAAACCAAAGTTCTCGCTCGCTCGAGATAGTTCATCAAGGCAATTCTTACTTGAAAGAGGCTGGCGAGACTCCTATTTTCGTTCGCGTCGTGTCACCTCACCTTACCTCCACATAACTATTTGACGCTAAGGCACCCACCTCTATATCCTAGTTAAGAATCTTCTGCCGCACTTAATAATGCACCGGAGAGACAAATAAGTAGCAAACAATATCATTAAGAAGAAAGCGGTCTCCCAAAAGTGGGCAGCTACCAAATCCAGGCCGAGCGAAAACCCTGTTTTTTTCTCCATGTTCGGTTACACGTAATTTTGTTTTGACTTTTGGTGTGACAGGTGACAGATTATTTTCTTTTTGGTAGCAATTGGTATAGCAAGAAGATTGTTTAGTGTAAGGTAAATGTACGTTTCACCGAATCTGCCGCATCGCCGAATTACTTTTATTTACTTAAAGCTATTGCAGGCAAAAATTCTATGGCAAAAGCTGAGAAACACTAGTACACCGAGAGAACTGGTGTCGACACTCAAGTTCTGGTATCGCAATCAGATTAATCAGGTTAAGGTGGGTCGATACTAAGTCTGCCGAATACAGGCTGGAGTGTGGTGTCAGGAAGGGAGGACTCGTCGCCAGGGCTTTTCAAGCTCTATGTAAATCAGCTGATCGAGGAACTTAGCAGCATGCATGTAGGATGCCATGTTGAAGGAATCTGTATCAACAATGTCAGCTACGCAGATGACGTGGTGCTGCTGGTTCCGTCGATCGGCTCGATCAGGAAGCTTGTGGCTGTCTGTGAGCGATATGCGGCTGAGCACGGGCTTCAGTACAACTCGGGAAAGAGTGAGGTGCTGGTTTTCAAAGCTGGCAAAATCAGATCTTACAATACCCCCTGTTGTACTAGCCGGTACCTCCTTGCAAGTGGTTGACAAATTTAAGTAAAAGTTGAATTATCGAGAGCGTGGAATTGCATATGTAGTGGAAATATGAGTTTACGGGCATTCTATATTTAAATTTCCTCTACTTCTCATACCATCAGCATAAAAAGAGTAGGTATTGATATATATTAAAAAAGAATGTAAAAAGATAATGTCAGCGTCAAATTCTAAATACTTCTTACAATTCAGTAAAATATACGTCTTAATTTATCGTATTCTCGCAATTTTCAGCATTATTTTGACTGGGCACGTACCACTGTAAGTTACACAGTTTGTAAAAATTATGGCAGAAAGTAGCAGTTATTTTGGTCCGATTGGGAGTCAAAGTAAACAAATAATTTTAAGTGTCATAAATACTTTGAACTTTTTACTTTAAAATTTAAATTCACCACTGCCTAATTAGATGAAAAAGCTACAGGTGTTTCTCTCTCGACTATTTATAACATTTTGACTGAGAGTAAGAGTGACAAATTCAAGACAACGAAAAAACCGAATAAGAAAAAGTTACGTAGGTACCTACTTGTCCGTCGACAGTAGATAATTTTGATCAAGAAGTCATCAGGAGAACTATATTTATATAACTTTCATCTGTCCCATACCTAAGTAATTTCCAACCTTAAAGATGAAAATTTAAATAAATGATAGCGACTAAAAGCAAAAAAAGGACATACCTACTTATTCCACTTGTTAAGGGTAATCTCATTAAATTAAGAAAAAAACTTAAATGGTTTTTTCTTTTCATGCGAACGGTACAACCACTACATGCAATTCCACGCTCTCGGTAATTCATCTATACCTAGATCTTCATCTTCACATGATCACGGAAGATTTAAAGGACGACCTTGATGTGGAAAGAGAGCGCAGGGCGTTAGCAGTGAGGAGTAATGTTCTGACTCGCAGGTTTGCCAGATGTTCCGAGAGTGTGAAAGTGACCCTATTTAAATCATTGATACGCGTATCCGATCGCGAGTGTGCGGGGCGCGCGGGATACGGCGCGCCGCATGATCGCGCTGTTTTTGCGTCCACACTAGCGATCTTGATACGCGTGGGTTATTCCCACCTGTTACCACCAATTTGTTACCACTGGTAACAGCTGGGATTTTTTTTCCCACCTGTTACCACTAAAGTACTCGGTGGTAACAAGTGGGAATATTTTTCCCATTTGTTACTACTAAAATATTTGGTGATGACCCTTTAGCGGTCATCGGTCATACATTTGACCACCGTAATAAAATTAAAATAAGTCTTATGAATTAATGATGTAGTTCTATTTTCGAAAACTGTGACAGGTGTCAATAGTCGTTAAAGGGATAAACTACCACCAATTAGTTTAGTGGTAACAGCTGGGAATTTTTATTCCCAGTAGTTACCAGTGGTAACAGGTGGGAAAAAAAATCCCAGCTGTTACCAGTGGTAACAAATTGGTGGTAACAGGTGGGAATAACCCATACGCGACGGTACAACGCGACGGAGATACGATACGACGAAATGATAGAAATGTGGACCCAGCTTTAAATAAGTAAAATACAATACTTATTTATTAAGGCTTAGATTACACTAAGTGTACATCATTAATTTTATTTCATTGCTCATGATATTTTATTATATTGGGGGGGTGAGATGGGCCTCATGTGCCACTTCGAACATTGCTGATCTTTTCTGGCGGCCCTTGTATTAGAGCTCACCGCAAAGACCCTTTGCGTCCAGAGATTTCCAGATGCTTTGGGCAGTGAGGAGTTGTATCTCTTGTGGGTCCATGATATGTCGCCCTAGGCAGATAAAGTTTGTTCCTATTCAGACTGCCAATGACAATAACAAGTATACCTGACTGAAATTGTCTTTAGATAGAGGATGAAAGAGTAATGAGAATAATGTTACCTCTAATTAGTTTATTAAAAAAGTGTTATTATGCTGGGTGCGACAGAGACGAAAACCTCACTTATCAATCAAATCTATCAAACCTCACTACATTTTCAATGTGAGAAATAGTTCGAAAAAATATATCTTTATGACAAGACTGTCAGTGTAACGGTGTTTTCAGCGAATACGCTTTTCATCAAAAAATACAATATTAAACAGAGATTACTAACTTAAAATGGACATGAAGACAATGATAAAGGGTATAAATAAATAATATGACTAGGCTCAACCTTTGAAAGTACGCGAATATGGAATTATAATGGTAAATTGATTTGTTTATATTATAAGTGACGGACCGAATAGGAACAGACTTTACTTATACGTATTGCGCATCAGTGGTTCGTATGAGCAGAGGATGTGTATTGCTGTCTCCTCTGTTTCCTGACAGTAAATGAGCAGCAGCTCATGATATGTAGTTATAGGTAAATAAAATACTTAGTGCTTGTATCAAGTTTATTCAGTGAAATATATAATAACAAATGTCTATGGCATAGTCACTGGTAACGACCATCGAACCAACTAAGTCACACTTAGCCTCTATTACTCTAAAACTAAGAAAAACTAAGATATACCTAAACAAAAGACGGAGAGTAGACAAAACGACCGACATTTATAATGTATGTATGATATCAGCACCGATAGCCTATAACTTGCTTTAAAAATAAACTAAACCACGTAACTGCCACGTGACGTAGCCAATCAAAATGGCCGACGAACATGTGGTCTATCGAATTCAAATGTCACAATGACAGATATCGTTACTAATAAAGAAAAACCTCGTATCTGATATTTCGAGACGTATAAGTTTGAACGTAATTATCTTCACGTTTAAGTTTAAAATCGTACGTCACGAAATATAAGATACGAGTTATTTCTAAAGTAGTAAAGATATACTCCACGGTTACTTCAAGTTTATTAATAAGGCTAAAGGTTGGGGTAGACATAATCGCTCGGCACCGGACCAGCTCAAAGTGAGACATTGAAAAATGAGCTTTAATTTGTGTTAGCATGATACATTTTTCAGTGGACGACGCGAGGCCCGCACCTGACTACTGTTTTCA
The DNA here is from genome assembly GCA_946894065.1 of Acleris literana. Taxonomy (NCBI): domain Eukaryota; kingdom Metazoa; phylum Arthropoda; class Insecta; order Lepidoptera; family Tortricidae; genus Acleris; species Acleris literana. The sequence goes on along the minus strand of OX335687.1, from coordinate 16,933,628 downwards.
CTTTAACTTAAAATAAATCTTACTAACACAGATCAAAACTCACTTTGCAATGTCTCACTTTGAGCCGATCAGTCATTTTTAATACGGTCTTATCCTCTTAGGCCCAGGGTGCAATAGAATGTACATAACCAAGGCAATTTAATTTGAACTGTATTGCAATAAGAATAAGGTTTATTTTCTTATGTCCATAAACCGAAAATGTCATTATAGAACCAACGTAATTGAACTTTATGGCCTTGATGGTAGATTCAAAGTCCCACTGACAAAAAACTGGTTGTTGTGAGGTTATGCCAATCAGCCAATCTAACCAAGTAGACTTTTAAGTCTTCCCGCACTGTGGTCAGTATTATTTCCATATATTATAACATCATCGTTATAAATGTCTCTCGTTATAGTCTACCTCATAGTCGAAATAGAACGAAGTTGGATTCAGTAGAAGCATTGTCCGTGCTGGTGGTCCAAATAGTTATTATTCACCATTTTGCTATCGTTATAAACAAATACCTTATTCTTGTTCATCTAATAAATTAATTCAATCATAATATAAAACCTTATCAATACCCACGATTACATAAATTGTAATAGAATGATTACATAAATAGAGTCTAAATTTGAATGTTTATGCGCAAGGTTCGACAGAGTAAACAAGCATGATCTGCGGTAGCTTCTGTGTCTGTCACACGCTAGGCGCCGCCTATTAATTGGACAGAGAGAAACAATCGACACGACCAAATTGTATATCTGACGTTTTTATCTTTTAGGCTTTTTACGGGAAAATAATTTGTTATTCTAATTTAGACCTTACGCTCTAGAAATTTAAGTTAAAGCAACAATTAAAAGAAACAATTATTATTCCAAAAGTCTCTTAAATAAAACGTGCATTACAAAATGGTTATTATGAAGAACTAATAAGAGTTGAATTTACATTGACCTTATTTGAAGTGCCTAATGCCTAGTATATCATACTTACTAGGTACTGTCGCGGAAAAAAGTGCGTTTTCAAAAATATTTATTTATTGGACGGTCGGATGGCATGACTTGACTTCTGGGGCCCTAGACAAGATATATAACGCTAAGGTAAACCATTTTCGAAAACTTGTCAAATGTATGGAATTGACATTAGCGCTCGACGCGACCGGTCGACGCCTTACGTAAATCCTATACATTTTCGATAGCGTTTACGCGGGATGCATCTTGTCTAAGCCCAATGTACTAAAATCTTTCTACATCTCGCTATAAGCCAGTGAAAAAATATTTTTTCTATCTATCAGTATACTAGATGAGGTACGATTTTGGATGTTTTTGTTACTTGCCACATAACCTACGTGAATGACCACCAATTTTAAAAATGATAAGCTCTACTCTCCTCACAACCTATGTACATACAGAGAATACATGAGATTACTTGTTGAAAAAAAAAAACCCGGCATTTACAATGTGGAATGATCGCCGATAAATGCTTTTAAAATGCTAACTTTAGAATATTTATCAAATTATTTACGACCGGGATTAACGAAATAATCAAATTTAGTCACAAATAAATCTTAACAACTATGTCATTTTCAAATAAAAACTTATTTTAACTTGTCTTTCGTAATTATTATAATTGGGCCTCGATTAATTCAAAAACTTAAAGTTAAATAAAATCTCTCGAATCATTTTTAACCAATACTCTGCTGGTTTCCTATTTGAAACGGTAGATGGCGCTAGCAGTAATAGTATGTTAGCGCGCCATCTGTCGATTAGTAATTTTTTTGATAATCTTTAGTAATGAACTTGTATATTAAAAATCATTAAAATAACTAATCTAACTTTTATAATTAGCACCTTTTGTCAATATTTTGTGAATCGACCCGCGCAATGTTTAGGGTCGCACCACACTAACATGGACCGCACTGATTACGGATCCGCAAAGGAGTAAGATAGTTTGTTTCCTTCGATTACGGCTCAGTTACGGTCAAGGTACGGTCTCGTGTGATCCTCATCCTTAGCTCTTAAACATCTCTAGTGCTATAAAGTAAAAACAACCATTAATATACCTCTAGATAAGACAAATGTTACAAATGTCTTGATGACGTCATAGACTTCGTCATGTATAATCGACCAAGAAATTCCTTTACTTTTGCACCTTATCGTCCTACAAATAGAGTCGAGTACAGGAGATTTTTGGTCGATTATTTTAATCCAAAATATTAAGTGACTTGCTTTGATGATCTTATAATTATCATTTCAATTGTTGTTTTACAATGTTTTAACCTACGGTGTTAGTGTAAATTTACTACATTTTAGTGTAAAGATGAAAGCCACCGATTAGAAGATATTAGAATTTTTTAAAAAACACTACGTCACCTACTTGTTACAAATAGATCTAATTCACATTAAGATATCATTTAAAAGATAATAATAAGTATAATAAGTTGTAGATCAACTACCACTATATTCGATAAATAGAAAGATATATGTCATATAACTAGCATATCTAACTAGTGCTACTCGCCATGAATTACAGCTACAAAATTATGCCAGGCCATTCGAAACCTTCTTTTGAACGTCCTCCATACAACCTAATTATTGCCATTAATCGGAACTTTTTCTATCACTCGAAACCTGCTCAGCACTTCACACCTCCTACACAGCGGCATTTTCAGTCTTACTTGTCACTGAACTCCTCACTGTCCTGAGAATCTCCCTGTCATTGAAACTGGGAGGTCGACGTCGACCTTCGGCAGCCAAGGCTCACCGGCGCTGGTATCCTGGACGCTCCAGTCCTAGGATCCTTACGAGGCGCAGCGAGCTGTCTGGTACTAGTAGACCTCTCCAACTTGCCATCAGACATAACCCAAGCTGAAGTAAAATCAGCGTAATCAGAATCTTTAGAGCTCGTCCTGGACAAAGAGTCCTCTCCTTTCGAATAAGTCCTGATGATTTCCTTCATCTTCTCAAGAACTGTAGCATCATCTTTTGCAGTTTCTGTGGACCTTAGAATGTGCTCTAGTAAGGGGCTCAGCGGCTTCTGGTTTGGAGGGGATCTTAGCGTAACGCTGCTAGCCCTAAGGGGAGAGTTCCTTTTAAAGGCCTCAGTTTGAGGCGTAGCTTTTGGTCTAGCCTTTGGAGATTTGTTAGGGTTGTCGAATGTTTCGGCACCTATGGTAGGTCTGGCTTTTGTCTTGGCCTGGTTGGGAGCAGTGCGTCCGCTCCAAGTGTTACGAGCCGAAGGTGGCAGTTTAGGCGTTAGCTTCGGAGACGTCTGAACAGGGTTGGCACTGTGTTTCGGACTGGGAGTGTTGCCGCGGCTTGGAGTCCTGGTGCGAACTGGTGAATGGGGGATCCTGCTAGGTGGGCGACTGCGTAATGTCTTCTTGGGGGATTCTGGTTCCCTGCTAGCTCTGAGGCTCAAACTTGGAGAGCTGTTATTCTCTGTGACGACGATGCGCTCGGGGCTGGCTCTGTTGGACTTGTCCTCGATGGAGGAGGGTTTCTTGCCCCCGTAGAAGGTGTCTGCGTACCCAGTCTTGCGCAGGCCGGTGTTGAGGCTCACGTAGTCGTCCACGCGGTCGTTCCGGTCCATGTGACAGCCATCGTCTTGGTCGAGACGCTCTGAAATTGGATAATAACGCAAAATTAGGGTCAATTTATTGGAATATATTCATAAAGGAACCTAGCTACTCGTATTATTAATTTGTATGGGTTAAAATTGGTTAACTGATGACTGAACAGCAAGCGTAAAAGTATGATTACTCTGAAAAATCCAGATAATATTATGAAAATTCCCATTCTTCTTAACCCTGAAAAGAGCCCTGCTCCAAAAATTGGATCCTTTAAATTCTGTTACCTTCATCTCCAACTCTTGACTGAATCGCAAATGAAAGTATTTAAAACATTGCAAGGCAAACTTAATGGTATGAATAATTTAGGCACAAAATTCATATATTTATATTTCTTTCTATATTACAAGAAATATCCATTGGTGATCCATAAAGTAAATCCTGGATTCGACCCCGGTAAGGGCAAACGTTAAATTTCAATACTATAATCGGTACCAGGCAGATAATTAGTCAATCCTGACACTTCCTGCCTACCTATATAACAATTTAAGCCTAGAGCTTAGTTTAGAACTAGGACAATTTTTGATCACATTGAGACATTATATTATTTAGATCCCATTGTGTGATGAGTCCATGTGTCCAAACAAGCTGGTCTCGTCGGCGGCCTGAATTACGTTATTGTACGAGTTCTAATGACTTCCTTATTCATTGTTTAACCATTTATATTTGTAGACTGCTTTAAGGTTTGTAGGTGACTTAGTTTTAGGTTCAATGTCCACGTTTTTTTTTTAATATTGCCTTACAAATTTCCCACCAAACGCAGAATTGTGTATTGCATTAAGTTTGTACAATTCATTTGTCTTGGTTTTTAAAGAATTCTGTCTATATAGAGAAGTTAACTTCTATCAAAAACGTTACTCGGACAAAACTTTAAAACTGTTTAACTTACAAACAACTTTACAACCATTAAAATGGCAAAAATGTTAGAAGGTTATTTCTTAACATTTGCTGATGTTTTCAAAGATAGCAACCGACAAAAAGCCTCGGTCCTTACACGAAACTGCGATGACGAAATGACATCGTCATTCTTCAAGTACCGAGTAACTTTAAGCTTCGTTCATACCAATAACAAATCAACAAGTCACATTCCAACACTCGACAATCAAAACAATATTTGCATGCCCTTAAAAAGGTCGACGACTCATCTATTTAAAATTCTCTCACGTACTTTGTACAAACATAAGTACTTATATCAGGGCAGGGCCGAAATTCTAAGTGGTAAAAATCATATCTTTGACCTGTTATAGTATTGTCAACTTTTTGATAGCTCTTAACTTAACCATACCATAACAGGTAAAGGACAAAATGGTTTTTACCGCCTCGAATAGAGGTCGGGGTCGATTCAAAATGTCGACCACTATTATGTCAACTCTATACATTTTGAGTCGATAGAAAACAGAAACGTTAGAAGCGGTTCGTTCCTACTTTAGAAAAAAACTCGTATCTGATATTTCGAGATGTATCAGTTTGAACTTAATTATCTTCACGTTTAAGTTTAAAATTGTACGTCGCGAAATGTAATATACGAGGTTTTTCCCACGCAATGACGGTTTGCATCTTGACTACGCCTACTGAATGCAGTCGACTTTTCATCCTACGTTGAAGTGTGTGTAACCATGAAAGATGAAATTCCTTTGAAATTTACCAAATATGCAAGCCATGCAAGTCTTTTAAAAAGTAAATACCAACCAATTACGACCTTATTAAGTTTAAAATAGGACCAACGGTATTTATACGACTGCATTTGTAAGTTGGTTAACTGAAGTGCACTTCGTATGCTGCAATTTCATCTCGGTTCGGATGTTTGCTCTCAAGTTTACTTCAGTAAGGGTTAAGAAAACATAGTTATCGCGCAAAGAAGCTGGAACTGTTTAAACAAGTTTATGTTTGCCGAGTCAAGTAGCAAATACAATATTATTATGTTTGTATAAATGCTCTCATGCTTTGTTTATTCATCTACAAGGTAAGGCCAAGATTATTAACATGATTCTACTTGTCTTTCTTTACAGAATTTGGCCATTATCTTTCTGTCATTGCCGATTTTTGATAGACCAATTTGACCAATGGTTTTATTGTCAAATTGGTCAACCACTTCTCTTTACAGCAAACAATTACAAAGGGCAGAGTTACGTGTAAACACGATCAAGTTAATAGAATGGGGGACAACCGCATACAAATTTACCTAGACCCAAAGTACGCTCTCAGATAATGATCAATATACACCTTTTAGTAACAGGTCTCCCTTATTTTTATATACTTCTTTCATTGCTTTACCCTGGAAAGCCATTAAATGTTTCGAGAGTAGAGTATCTGTGTAGTAAATTTCATCCAGACCCATCTATCCGTGGATATAGGCGTAATTGAGTTGCTGCGGTGTTTATGGGCGGTGGTGATTACTTCCCATCAGGTAACCTACATGCTCGTTTGCCTCCCACTCTTATAAAATTGAAACACAAACATCCAAACATGCATACAAACTTTCATAATATAAAAAAACTTGTAAGTTTGAGTTTGAAAAGTAGGATTTAAAAATCGTGAAAAAATAATACATACACCTGTCTACAAGCAATGGACATGTTTGGACTAGGTTAAGTTGTATAAGATCATCCCTTCGATATTTATTGTTATTTATTAACGAGATCCAAATCCCATCGACATTGTAATCATTCCACATGATCAACACGTACACAGCCTTGAAAATAAAAAGTTCAACCTTCAAACAACACTACCATTGCACAATGAAGTCCTTATAAAATCGGCCATTATCAACTTAATAAACCCGACTGTCAATCATTTACAAATATACTTGTTACCATTTAACTTGCGCCTACGCTTCGAGATTTGATTCACCATGGCGTCTCTACAAGATGGCGTGTGGTTTAAACGATTCTAAACTTTATTAGAACTAGATAAGGTATTGTGGGATGGCCAAGTAAGATAGACGCGACGCGTAAGTGGTGCAGAGATCTTGTAGGCTCCTTTTATGTGCAAAGAATGTTGAAGGCACTGATATGGAGTGAGCGGGATGGAGACGTTTTTTATTTACTGTTGGTTTGATGAAAGACAGAAATAGCTTGGCGAAATAGATTTTGGAGAATATAAACGACCTAGCACAGCGTGTGTCCAAGTCGCTAATCATTGAAATCTTAAGATTGTAGTCTTGAGAAACCAAATGTCTATATGTCTCAGATCCAACTTACCATGAGTTGTGCTCGATTTTTGATTTCTCATTGCCATTAAAAAGACTCACAAACATACAGACAGACACCGAAGTCTTACCATGAGGGTTCCTCTTTTACCATTTTGGTACAGAACACTAAAAAAAGCATAAGAACGCTGTTAGAAGTGAAATCGGACTCATGCAATATTTACCTAAAAACTTCTTGAAATGTGATGGTTACCGCTAGAGAATAGTGTGGTTTCACTACCTACGTCAAACTCTATACCTATGAGTCCTGACTTTATTCGCATACTTAGAAGTTTTTATAGTTTTTCTTTTGAGAACTTTATAACTGTCGAAAACAACGGAAAAGAGATTCCCGAAAATGCGCTTTGTTTTCTAATGTGATTAGGTAATATCAATGCCTTGCCTAACCAAACTCAACTTTGTTTTTTGGATTTGTTAAAATAAATATCTGGCATAATAATATTATGGTAAGTTATTAATGACACATAAAACATAAATAAAAAAGTGATTTTGCGTTTTTTGAACTGACTTTAGATGTGCTCACTAACCACTAGCTTACGGATGCTTAATTTATTTTAAAAGTGGTTGGTTATTTTTACTTTCCAAAGTTTAGCTGAAACTAACTGCCAGATTTTTATTTAACAAATCCAAAAAACAATGTTGAGCAAGGCATTGATATTACCTAATCACATTAGAAAAAAAAAGGAATTTTTCCGTTGTTTTCAACCGTTTTAAAGATATCAAATGAAAAACTATAAAAACTTCTACCTATGCAAATAAAGTCAGGACCAGAGGTCGGAATAAGTAGTGCTTATTAACCTAAACTTGTTGCATCTTCATTCAATAACGTATTCCCATCTCACTCACGCATGAATGAACATGAGTCAAGTTTAGGTTAATAAGCACTACCTATTCCGACCTCTGGTCAGGACTCATAGGTAAAGGCTATACTTATTTACAACAACATACAATCTATGCTCATATAACCTTTTAACATTCCTAACCTAATTAACCAATTATTACCATTACCAGCAAATGGCGCTATTAGACCATAGACAACGCCATCTATGTCCCGTCGTCCGTCATATTTATCTTTGGTTCCTGGACTGCCTTTTACGGCGTCACTGCTATTGCTTTTTACCTTAAACGTAGATGTCGCCTCTATAGTTTCCTTTTCCGAGTGTGGTAGTTTATTATTACTGTGCTGATGTTTTTATGACTAGATGTGTGTAATCTGTGACTTTAATTTAAAAAAAAAAAATTATATGTATTTACGAATTTATTATAAATTCCTTCATTTTTTTTTTGTCTTTTTAATAACATCCACAAACTATTATTTGCTTTATGAAAACATTAATAAAGAGTGTGTTTTTTGTTTTTTATTGTTCTTGGACATAGAGGAACGAAACGTTCCAAAGTTTTTTTTAGAACATAACCTTAAATATATCTACGGAAAAACGTGCGCTGCTGGACATAGGCCTCCCCCCAAGGACCTCCAGTAATCTCCGCGACGGTCGGTTTTATGCTACTGGCATATTTGTCAGTAAATGCTCAGTGAAAAAATAACTTAACTTAAATTTGAACCCACATAAATTTAATAGAACTTTAGTTTTTTCAAAGCATTATTTTATTGTATTTATTAGTAGCTCGACTTATTGGAGGTTTTCTTTAAAATGGTGGAAGTCATTTGACATTCACTTATTACTTATTAACCTAGGAAGGAAGCTCAAAGTCACTCAGAGGGCTATGGAGAGGGCTATGCTCGGGGTTTCTCTGCGTGATAGAATCAGAAATGATGATATCCGCAGTAGAACTAAGGTTACCGACATAGCCCGAAGAATAGCCAAACTTAAGTGGCAGTGGGCGGGGCACATTGCTCACAGGACTGACGGCCCATGGGGCCAGAAGGTTCTTGAGTGGCGTCCGCGGACCGGGAGACGAGCTGTAGGTAGGCCTCCAACAAGATGGAGTGACGACCTTGTAAAGATCGCGGGAACGCGGTGGATGCGAAAAGCACAAGACCGGTCTGAGTGGAGAGCCTTGGGGGAGGCCTATGTCCAGCAGTGGACGTCTTTCGGCTGACATGATGATGATGATGATGATGATGATGATTAACCTAGTAATATTTTTGCTGTGTTGTCCATAATAAAATATATTTCCAAGCAGAGCAACATAAACCCGATATACTTATTATACTTCATTCGATTTGTCCGTGGTGATAGCCGCGCTTGGCAACAACTTTTCATTTTCAATTACCGCGCATGCGTCGTGAACAATTACACGCACCGGCGCACGCGACGATGCGCTGTTGCGAAAATCAAGCGCACGCGACGAGCGGTAGTGGACGCGGAAAATGTAGCGATGCGACAGTTACATCGAGTACGAAATTCAAGGGAATCTAATCATGTTGGTTTATCGCTGTTGTAAGGTTTTAAGCCTTCGTATGAAAAAATTAAGAAAATAATAGTTCTCAAATAAAATATATAAAACCAAAACTATGCGCAATTCAGTTTTTTTTGCACAAAACTATATTGACTTTTTACAGCAATTTTACTGTAAATATAAATTGGTGATGATTATTAGTCGTAAATAATGGCGATGGGAAGATTTTTTTTTAAGCTTAGGCCTTCAAGCAGCAATCAAATAGATCAAAATCATAAAAAAAAACGGAAAACCATAGCTTTTAACTTAGACCATGCAACAGCCCGTTGTCGGTAGTAGGTACACGCATGAATGCATTTCAGTCTCTATTGAATAAGTGCATACGCAAATAATGGACGGCACACGTCGTTAGGCAAGCGTTGACGGAAATCATTTTCATTTCGCGCAGTTTTGCAACGGAACGACAATTTTGTTGGGATGTTGCAAAAACCAACAAGGGACACATAGTTATTTTGCAATGAGGCGAATGGCGAAATTTTACAATAATATCTAATGTAATGATGTATTCAGATAATGATTCTGTTGCTCGGGCACGAATATTTTCAATCATACGTCACGTTTTCGAATCACATTTTCTATTCGGAAATGTAGACTACTTTTACACCTATATTCTGATTTTAATACTGTATTCATTTTGTACACCTAGTTAATAGGTAAAAGGTGGAGGTTTTATTTGCTTTTTTACCACCATCAACATGTATTATGTACCCACTTTACACAATAGTTATTTATGTAACTGGTACATAATGACTGATACTTTACTCGATGTTTCTGCTAACAAATTACTTGTCAGCAAAGTTATTTTCATTATTCCGATTGGAGTTAATAGTTTGTGAATTTTATTGTTAAATGTTAATTAATTTCGTGCAAATTTTAATAGTTACTAAAAACAGTTCTGACTATTTATCATAAAAGTTGGAATGCCAAAAGAAACGCCATTTTGTTGATATCCATATTGAACGTAACCATGGTAACCAAATAACAAATCGATGGATATTAACCTCTACTCTACCTTTGACCTACTAGTGCGTCAGCCATTCTAATTAAGATTTCGAATTTATTTTTTACTGACAAAAGATTAAAAATTCGAACTTAATGTTGCAATTAAAATCTGTCTGACATACGACAGGTTAACCGTCTAATTTTAGTAATTTAATAAAAATATAATTTTATACACATCATAACATAAGTCTCAAAATTATTTTTGTTTTTAATATACGTGATTGTAATTGGTATTAAAATATTTTTAACGGTTTATTATACGGATTAGGATATCAAGTGTTCACTAAACGCCAAGACTGATATCCGGAATGACCGTAACCATGGTAATAACAATGCTATAATAATTCTGGACATCATCTGGCATTTTTGACACTTTTCAGGACAAGCAAAAGTAACTTTAAAACGTTTGACACCGACTAACAGTATTAAAATAAAGAAAACTAGTAATTAATGTTGAAGGAGCATATAACTGCAAGTATTTTGTGACATACAAGTTCTTTCTTACGCTATCAATAACATTGCAATTCAAATTTGATTATCAAAAGGGTGTGACATCCGACCTAAAATTAACAATGCATATGCTATGCTGTGGTCGGATATTAACATCCGATATTTTGGTTGTAAGAAAATTCGTGAACACGCAATAAGTATAGGACGTATGTTTAAATCAGACTATATGGCTCGAAATGAAATGGAAATATATTCAATCTTATGTGAACATCAGACATTTTGGTCCGGGGAATCTCCACTATAAGACTTATTGGTTTTAATTTTTTCTTATAACGGAGCGTCTGATGTTTATATCAGACCTTTTAGTTCGGGGAATCTCCACAATATCCACAACAAACAGAGATAGCGATAAATTTTAATGGGCGATGGAAAGAGACAGAAAGCAAACATACGCCCGACGGTTCTCTATCGTTTGACCGAATTTCATATGCAATAATTTCATTTGCCCGAATTTCATATGACATAAATTTATATGCCATAAGTCATAACGAATCACGTGCCATAATGATCATTTGGTATATTTTCACTTGACATAATTGTTAGGTGCCATACCGATTATAAAGTGTTATAAAATTGTATACATTTTAAACGCCATAATAATTATTTGCCTTAAAACATTCATAATGCGTATTATGCGTAGTACTATAAAAAAAATCGGGTCTGGCCTTCCTTAAAGTAGGTAGGTAAGAATAGGTAAGTTATTATAATAGTAGTACGTAATCCAGATTGTACCAGTACTTCATTATACCCACTGAAACACACTGGTACAGTCTGGGTCTGCTTTTTCCGAAATTATGGCAAATGAAGTGTTATGGCATATAATATTAAGGATTATGAACATTATAGAAAGTAAATATTATGGAAATGATATTAGGGAGGTTGAACATTATGACACTAGAGTATTATGGCATTATGAAGATTATAGCCAGTGATCATTATGGCAAATGAAAATAGTGCAAATTAAATTATGAAAAATGAAGGGATACCACCCTCGACGATTGCCTAAACCTTACGATTGACCGAGCGCGGCCGGCCGGCGATTGACAAGTATAAACCAATTTGTGTCTAGACCGCGGATGTGAAAATTCGGTGCAAATTAATTCATTTGTTAACAAGTGCAAGTGTGTATAGGATATTCCAAGAGTTAGTTCCTGTAGCCACCTTCTGACTGCATCATCAGACGAGCTCCGTGTTACCATACCAATTATTGCATTGTTCCCGAAGATACGCAAGTATAGTAAATTTCAGCTCAATCGAAAACCGGGAAAAGGGTCAAATTTAACTTGCAAGATTTATCCCAAACTACGTAACTAACAGGCCAAGTTGCATTAAAGCTTGTAAATACTATGTAATTAAGCAGTAGAAATAGAAACTAAAGCTAACGAGTTCAACGACACAACTTATGAAATTTTGCAACTTTTACCAGTGTGTTTCTTTTCGAAATTATAATATCATCAACATGCACTGACAGTGAAGGTCGTCTTTTGTTTGGTTGAAAAATATCATCTGAAACAACAATACAGGTACTGATACTTCAGTCTAAAAATCCTGTTTAAAAACGAATGCACAAAACAAAACTTGTAGGTAGGTAATGAAATAACTATTTGAGTTTAGACACCTTGATTTATTTTATTTTCTGCCTTTCGTAACTCTTGGAATATCCTGATGACATGTGGATTCATGTCGTACCACTTTAACAATAAAAGCACTTGCAATTGTTAACTAATTAATTAATTTGCACTGAATTTTCATATGCACGGTCTAGACACGAACCGGATTATACATGTCAATCGCCGGCCGGCCGCGCTCGGCCATACGTAAGGTTTAGGCAATCGTCGGGCGTATGTGTGCTATCTGTCTCTTTCCATCGCCCATTAAAATTTATCGCTAACTCTTTTGGTTGTGGATATTGTGGAAATTCCCCGAACCAAAAGGTCTGATATAAACATCCGACGCTCCGCTCTAATAAAAAAATAAAACCAATATGTCTTATGTGAACATCAGACCTACTTTTAAAGCCCTACATTAAGATTACTAGAAGCAAAAAGTCATATTTAAACATCCGTTATTTTTCTTCTAAGGTATTGTGGACATCCGACCTTTTCTAGTAAATCTAACTTCGTTAATAAAAGAGATAGCGATATAACGGTTAGATGGCCTGAAAGAGGACAAAAAATTGAGTATGATTCTAAAAAAAAGTGATTTTGGTCAAAAGTGGACATCCGACCAGTTGGCTCTGATGTCCAGAATTATTATAGAACTGTTATCACCATGGCAACGCTTATTATAGAATTGTTTTCCCGCTTCGGTTACGCTATAGGTGGTATTCTGATACCGTTAACGATATCAATATTAGCGAGTAGAAAAATATATTATTATTCATTAATTCATACGGAGATCAGCACGAACCCCTAAAACATCGCGTTTTCACACATTATCTTTTCTTACATATACATCTCCTTTATCACACGATGACGATTTGTTTGTAAGATAACGTCAATGTGCATGACATAGGACATTTTAGTACTAAATAAGAACAATTCCAACCTCCAAAAAAATAATTGTGTAGATGAAGTTACGTTAACGATACTTACATGATAAATGGAAAAAAAAATAGATCTAGGAACAGTACAGGCTCTTAAAGTGACAAAGCAAGCACAGGGCATGTTGGGCTCGTAATATTTTGTCATATTCAACTTCTACGCAGGCGGAAACGCGGGGTGAAGCTAGTTTTCACCAAGTTTTTATTAACTCACTTAGCAAAAAATAAAATAGAAAAGGTTGTTATCACAAAATTTTTAGGGCTTTGGATCGACAGCCAGCTTAGCTGGAAATACCACATAGAAATGATATGTAAGAAACTAAGCAAATCCGCCTATGCTCTTTTCAAGCTGTCGAAAATTAGCAATCGCAATGCTGCCCTAGCACCCTATCACGGCCTCGTAGCTTCAGTGCTACGTTACGGTGTGATCTTTTGGGGTAACTCTACTCATAAAGAGCTAGCTTTCAAGGCACAAAAAAGGTGCGTAAGAGCTATGTGTAGTTTAAACGTAAGGACTAGCTGTGTACCCTTTTTTAAAAACCTTAAGATCTTGACACTTCCCTCAATGTACATTTTAGAATTAGGTATATTTGTAAAATCAAATCCTGATTTATTTAACAAGCCATCCCAAGATCGGCGGTTCCCAACTCGCTCCCAACACCAATTTAAGCTATTGAATAAAAATAGTAAGACCGCACTAATGAAAAAAAGCATACTGGGAATGGCGCCACGGATATTTAATAAAATTCCAAATAATATTAGAGCCTTGCAACTTAATCAATTTAAAAACACATTAAAATTATTCTTAATTGAGAAATGTTATTATACAATTAATGAGTTTATATGTGATAATTAGATTTAGTTTAGGTATTGTGATCGTTTATTTGAATCGTATTTGCATTAAGTTTTTAGTAACTCACACCCTAACCTGTGCAGATTAAGCAATATTTGTATGCCCCATCAGGCAAAACATGGATGAATCTTTATGTATCCACTGTAACATCTATTATGTACCTATGTTTAACAAATAAATCATTTCATTTCATTTCATTTCATTTCATTTCATGTCTGTTTGGTACAAATTTTGCAACTATTTTTAAACTTACTACCTATCCTCTTTGTTTATCATTGATTACAACTATTACCTATTTCTTGATAGTTATGCGTTGTTATAAATAGATGGAAATATGTAATATCTATTTTTACCCAATATTCAGGCCAAGGACTTAACTATATCATATGTGCTTGAGATATTAAGGTCTCTTTTCCACGTTTTTTAAAACTATATTTTTATAATTTTGTAAACGTTGTAGTAACTCTTATTCGCGTGTCAGATATAGTAAGAAAACTATTATGGTTTAAAAAATAACGTGGAGTCTCTACTAGTCTCTCCTCTTTCTTTTCTCTGATAGTGTAATCGTCTCCGATAATTTATTATTTGTATCTTAAGAATTAAGGGAGCCTTGCACTAAATATGAAAGTGATGATCTTGAATTTAATTCCTCCTAAAGTGCCTCACGTGTCCTCTTAAATTTTAATATTTATTATGTTCGCAATTTTTTGCTGCCATTTTTATGTTAATGTCATAATTAACATTGACTCTTCCATCCGCAAAGTGATTTCATAGCGCTTTTAGTGTTATTATCGGTATTGCGACGTTTTTATCGAAAACACTAAGTAAGTCATTAACATATTATTCACAATTTACATGGTCAGTTTTTATGGTATTATTGAACTTCCTTTCATCAGTAATAATGACTGTTTTATTTGTTTTTAAGAGCTGAAGGTCGATCAACTATCTATTTTATCAACCGTGTCACTTCTTTAGTATTGACCAGCCCTTGATAAACATTGGTTGCTAAAAACTTTTTTTTTACGTACCTAACAAGACTCATATATTAGTTCATAGCATATTATAAAATTAAATTAAAAAAATGTGCATCCAAGCAGACTGAATTTTAATAAAATAACTAACATGAGGCTTTGAGAGGCTAGTCAATATTTTTTTATTACATTCACTTCCATAGTAGACATACTGTAAGACATAGCTAAGTATATTTATATAAAAAATAAAAACAGATTTATTCACGGACACATTCCTGCAGTCAAACTGTTGTAACAGTTTTGCAGGGCCTTTAATGTTATTGTATCATGTTGTTTGTTTTTAATAAATAAATAAATAATAAAATAAATTCAAATACTTCCTAAAGTTAAAATAACTTTTTTTATGCCAGACGACGGAAACAAGCTTTATTTTTGCTTTTTAAAGTATTTTTTCTAGTATCCGAAACTATAAGGAGTGCGGTATTTGACAATAAAGACTTTTGGCATTACAGGTCAGTACTTCATGGAACCACGAACAATTATTTCTAGAAGTTATAGCCCGGAATAGAGACCTCGACAATTGCCCCCCTAACTCCGTAACCCCTTTGAACATGAAAATTGTATTTGCCTGAACTGCTCTTCTACCAACTTGCCTAAGGCTCAGATCAACGATACTTAAGTTTAGTTACTGTCAAACAAACATGAGAATGCCAACTAAGTTCACCCGAAGACCTCGCTTCATCACGTCGATTAGTAGACCAAGTAGACCAAATATAACTTACCATTATATTCAGCGTCATCATACGAATTCTGGCTGTGCATGGAGTACCGGTTCGTAGTCTTCGTTGACGGCGAGCCCTGCGTGGAGCCAGCCACCACCCCCAGGCTCCTATACCCCTCATCAGACACCTCGGACCCATTATCAGAAGCGCTCTCAGCAGCCGGGGCGGGCGACACCGGCCTTGGACTCTTATTCCTCACAGCATGAGGCGTCGGCACCAAATGATTTGACGCTACCAGCTTAGTCCTTCTATCAGGAGAGGAAGATTTCCTCCCAGGACTGTTCGCTCTTGGAGCCAAATGCCTCCTGCTTGGAGACTTCTCCCTATCCAAATCGCCTAAGTACGGGAGACTGGTTGGAGCATCTAGTCTATTGTTGGATTGATAGTGAGGCTTGGGGTCTTCGTAGAACTTGTTGTATTGTAGTGACATGGGTTCTTTCTGGTGGGTTTGGTAGGGGAGTGAGGCGGGGGCGTCGGGGCGTTCGTAGGTGACGGTGGCCCCGGCCAGGTCTTGCTTCGGGCGGGCCAGGCGAGCTGAAAGGGAGGTGCGATGCTGGGCGCGGCAGCGGCAAGGGTCGTGCTTGTCTAAGTAATGGGCCAGGGTGTCCCAGCCTCCTCCTACGCGAACCATTACGTGGGAGCGGAGGATCTGTAAAAAAAAAAAATGTAAGTGCTTTACGTTTGACTAGTGATTATAACACCGCAATGTTTGTTAAATGCCTGAAAATCGAAATGGCTAAGTAAAACACAAGCATTATTGGCTTTAATGACGTACAAACACGTACTCGTACATACTCGTACAGTGTGTTTTGAGATCTATTCAACTCGGGCTTAACTTTATTGCTTCTGACATGTTATCGTAACGCTTTTAACTTGCCATTACTGTCAAGTAAATAAGAGCTATTATCACGTTGACAATATAATAACACCAAAATCTATTAAGTTTAGCTCTAGTATAATAGCATCCTTGATATACTAAGGCCCAATTTCACCAAACGATGTTTGTAGGTCATTAGAGACGGTCACTGTAAGACGGTCGCTCTAAACCGACATTGAGCCAATTACACTCAAACATTCTCATTTGACAGATAATAAGAGATTTTTTGTTAGTAACAGTTGATTAATATTTAACAGTCCGTTAAATACGTTGGTAAAATCCAATCAGTGAATCCCGATAACGCTTGATAGCTTAAATACTGTTTTGTCAATTTGGCAGTTTATTTGAACTTATTTGTCATTATCAGCATGATAAATATGATAATGGTATGTAGGAACTCCATAAAAAAGGTACACTTTGTATCCTTAACATTTATTAACCGCTTCTCAAACCCCTAGATGGTATAGCAACTGATTATTTATTTTCAAAAAGTGTCAAATTT
Source organism: Acleris literana (assembly GCA_946894065.1). NCBI lineage: Eukaryota > Metazoa > Arthropoda > Insecta > Lepidoptera > Tortricidae > Acleris > Acleris literana. The sequence goes on along the minus strand of OX335687.1, from coordinate 16,916,355 downwards.
ACCATTTTAGTGTCCATTACAAACTTACTTCCATCAAAAACTCACTTAAGTTTACATCAACTCTTGCGCACCGTACTTATTGTGCGTTCGGAAACGCATTTAACCGCCGAGTTAAAAATAACTGGCCGTGTGTTTAATTAACCTTACGCACCGGTCAGACCAAAACACGCCGATGAATCACCGGTTCGATTCCTTGTTTGGTCAAATCAAATGCCCACCAGTTATTTACAGAAAAACGTTAGCTATCCGACCTTAGACGAGAACCATTATATCAAGACCTGCAAGCACTCGCCATCTGTCGATGTGTTCTGGTCATTGTGGAAATTTATTTTTATTTATGATCTTTATTGACAAATGCATGGGTCTGGCTAGTCTGGTCGCTGGTGTAGTTCGCTCCTTATAAAGGTTAGCAAGGTTGGTTCCCGACGAGGTTGGAGATAGACATGTTTGGGAAAAGCTGGTGATCTAAAAGTCGTTGTAGACCCTATTATGATTGGTTAGTGCGATGGGACTTATTTGGGAAGGTGTAAAGTACAGCCACTGTCAAAAAGAGCACAAGTTGTTGTTGTAGGGAGGACCTTTCGCTGCCGGAGCCCTAAATAAGTAGCTACACTTCAACATCATGTTTGAACTGCTATACTAATCTATCAAAGGCTTTAAAGCGACAAAGTACTAAAGTAGAGCTTAGTTCTGGAACTGGATCCATTTGAGTGTTTTTTTTTATGGTATAGGAGGCAAACTAGTAGACAGATCGCCTGATGGTAAGCGATTACCGTCACCCATAGACACCTGCAGCACCAGAGGAGTTGCCGGCCGTTCAAATGAGAGTAAAAGTGATGTTGAACCCTGACGTTTATATTATTGTAGTTTTACTTATTTGTCAAGGCTCGTCTCATTATGCCAAAACCAGTCAAATTCTAGACATTAAAAAGGATGGAGATCAAAACAGCCGCTAAACTTGGCAGGTTTTGACAGTTCATAATCGGCATCTGGATTGAGAACAGAAACAAAGTTTCATCTAAGCTGAACCAGGAAATGCAATCGTTGGGTAAATATTTAGATGAGTAATCCGTCGAGAATGCTGTAGGTATCGACTTGAAGCACTTGGGTGATACATAGTGATATATACAACATAAATATTATGATTGTGAGAGCATCTGTAGATCTCTAAGAACTGTTACTTAGCATTCTGTATGTTGCATTTGTTTTGATCCGTTAGTAATTGAAAATGTAGATCTAGCCAGCTAATAGCTACTCAGGTTTTTAAGAAGGAATAGTTTAACTTTTTGGTTATTTAAAAATATAACGATGATGCTCGTCTAGGCTGAGTGATTCATCATCTCCCAGAAAACACTACTAAAGCTAAAAATATGAAACTTGCACAATTTAAAAATAAAACAATGATGTTAATTAAATTTTCCAAAAACATGCTCAATTTATTTTGTCTACTAGTATTCGACTCGTATTAGCCTGCATATTATGTAAATTGTTTACTAAAAAAAGGTTACGATAATATTTTCTTTTTTGAAGTGGGAAAACCTAACTGGGGGTTAAATGCATCCAAAACGATCAGCTTTAAAGGCAAGTTAGCGTTGGCGGGCGAACCAACGGATATTCATGTTGGGAACCTTGCTTTGTGATATGTTGCTGTTAACAGGATGGGTTACTTTTAGCTTAATAATTATTGGAATTCCTAGAAATTATTTCCGTTAACATCCTCAACTTACAAACAATTATCATTAACTTAACTTACCCTAACAAATATAAGCAGCCTCGTGTCACCGATCCTGTACTTCCCCTCTGACACCCTGATCATAGGGAACTGCGTGGGGCAAGAGCACCTCTCCACCAAATCCCGGACTCTCTCATCTAAACTCCTCAAGTCATTCGTGACAAGCTGGGGCTGAGGACCCGCTGGCACCAGCCCAAGAGTCGGAGCATCAAGCATCAGCTCTTCTCCTGCTAGCTCCCTTTCAATCTGCTTCTCCATCTGAACCAGCAAAGGAGCTGGCATTCCCAAAACTGCTCCCTTTCTAGCAACTTCTAGAAGGCATAAAACTACATGCTTTTCATTCTTTCTGAGGCATAGATCATCAGTTTCAAATAGGAGACACTCGAGGATCCCCAGAGCGCGGCGGCACCATTCGATGAAGTTGGAGAGGTTGTCTCTTGCGAAAAATGTGCCCGCTTTGGCGGCTGGTAGCATGTTGACTGGGGCCCTGGAGCGAAGGGCTTTGGCCAGGGTGACGGCATCTTCGGATTCCGATAGGGACTCGAGTATCAGCCGCGCTGATTCCCGAACAGCATTGGCATGCTGCAACAAAAGAAAAACATCTGTTAGCAAACGGTTTTTTCGTCGTAATTTAGGACAGTTTTGAATATCGAGATAATCAATAAAAATATATAGTTTCATCATTTCAATTATGTTAGCTGAAAGAAGTCAATTGCTTGACATCATAAGATCATAGGCCTTCATACGGATTTGATCATGTTAATAACAATCAAAAGTTCTACTTAGTTTATCTGTAATATTATTTATTAATATCTTGCAAGTATCTTACTATCAATAATTACACTTTATTTGACAATGCGGTTATTTTCGGTCTTCGATCCCGTTAAGAGCAATTACTTATGGGACACGACTATATGTTCTTGTGTTTTCTACACGTAAGTATTTAAGTATTTATTAATCTTTATTAACGTGTCGACTTTTGTCTAGTAGATTGACTACAAAGAGATGTACCTATCCAATTTTTCATCTTATTGCACCGTAACAATAAGGTTCAAAAGTGGATACATCTTTTTGTAGTCGACTGTACCAGTAGTACAAATCTCGAGTTCTCATTGGTAATTGTGACATGGTCCTCACGTTTATTTATACAGTAGCATTACACCAGTTTCTATTGGCAAATGTGGATGAATCGTCAGCAAGCATGCAGGCATGATAATTGTTGTTCGGTAGACTGGAAACTATGTGGAGATAATGGATTGTAATCCGCTATAAAAAGAGAAAAATTGTGATTGCGTTGCGATCGTCATGATAAAATTTTCAACTTTTTGTCTACTTATTTGTGATTTAGGTTTTGTATGTATGCCGATTTAATTTTGGTATGAAGTTCGTACTTCGCTGTTTTAGAAAATTTCAAAGCATCAGAAAACTACTCTAGAAATTGAATCCAAAAGTTAATTATAAAGCTATTAAAGAAAAGGTAGGATAACAAAGATCCGAAGTTGCAAAGGTTATATTTTTTTAACTAAAGATAAATCTAGATCCAGTCATAGTTAGGTTTAGTGTTTAGTCATCAACATATGGATATGGAACTATCAGACTTAAATAAGCTTCAAATGTAGGTACAACCGCGCTAAAACGTACAAACGACCAAGAAATAGAAACTCGACTTTCTAATACAATTTTACATTATACTACCCAGTTTTCCTTACAATTACTTCTACTTGTGTTTAAAACGGACTCAGGAATGTACACTGCAGTTTGAATGCACATTTTGCCGCAAGGATTCAATAAGGCTGAATGCCAAGCACGTCCCGCTGCAGTAACTTAGGCTAAGTTAGTTTCTGTAAACAGCTAATATTGCAAATGAGCTTGACACTTGACTCGATTACCATAAAGCGCAGTAAACGGCCGCAAAGTGCAATGCCTAAGTAATTTTAGCACATAAAGATTTACCCGGTGGTCGTTGAAATTCATGATCCCATTTTAATTGTTAAGTTAAGTTAAGCGATATGATACCCTACATAGCGCTAACTATAATATACATACATAGGTACATACATACACTCACGCCTTCATTCCCAGAGTGGTGTAGGAAGAGCTATAGACTTACCATCAACTGTAAAATCTATAGTATAAGGTTCAAACATCATTTTCAGTCGAATAAAAAAATAATTGGGACAAGTATTTGCTCTGAGGAGGGTAATGTGTTTCACAGCCTATATATGTATGTTTGTTCCTTTGTGTCACTAAAAAAAATAAACCCGTTGTCCGATTTTGATGATTCTTGTGTCAATAGATTTGTCTTAATCTGGTGTTAATGTGTTAAGCTAATGTTAATCACTGAAGACATGACAGTAATCAAAATTCAATATGGCGGCAAACAAACGCCATTTTGCGCAAATTTAAAAAAAAGTCGACCAGGTATGACGATTGGGATATCATTGAATAGGGATTTAAAAATCATCTTTAGGTTTCTTTCATAATTTTTCATTTTGAATGATCATTTAGGATTTATAACGATTTAAAGTTGGTTAGCAACAGTCGGGTTTTGAAAGCTTGCTTTTTGTTAAAGTTATTTCTAATTGTCAATACCAACACGGTGGGTCTACGTTAAGTATAGCGGCAAGATCCTGTCGCCACCTTTCGACTCCATCATGAGACCTGCTCGATGGTGCTCAAATATTGTAATCAAAGTAGGTATACCAAATTTCAGCACAATCGGTCTCCGCGAAATCGTTCAAACCTCCCTTGCAATTTTTGAGCCGAACATACATACTTACATACATACATTGCAAGTTACTAAAAAGCTTGTAAAAAAATGAAAATAGGAGGCGCTGTTCGGAATGAAATTGGCAACATGGTCCATTTTCTTACCCAAAATCTGACTGTAAAATGTGGTGGATGCTACTTGAGAATATTATAGTTCTGTCACCTCGTCAAACTCTTTTCTAAAACCATCATGTAGCCCGTGTGATCATTTGCCTTCTCCTAGCCAAAAAAAACCTTTGGGATGATGCATGGTTTTCCTGACGTAGACTTATAAACATCCGTGAGCGAAGGTATGAATGAATATACGTTCAAAGATAATTTAAACAAGATAAATTGTATTGACAATTGAAAACCATATCTTATTTTCGTTTCAGACCATTCATTTAATAACAAAAGTGTTTTCATTATTAATTAAACCAATAAACGCATACAAACAGTAATATTAATTCTATAACGCTTTTGTTAATTTTGTACGCGGATGTGAATACTCACACAACCATCTTAGCAAGCCCTTTGCGTTCGCACATTGCATATGAATTAACATAATTACTGTCTGTATGTTGCGACAGGCGCCTAATGCACTAGACATATAAATATGTATTTTAATGACATTGAGAACGTGAGAAATAACACGATAATAAAATATGTGGGACATGTCAAGTCCGCATAATGTTACATAAAGTGATACCGCCGTACATTCTGAGGATTGCGCATTTTTTTTAAATTATAATAATATAATAGATCGAATTATCGTGTATCGATTATTCGATCATTATAAAATAACTTCCTGACATGTTTCGAAATCTTTGTATCGCATTTTTTTCATATACCAACTTTGTATCAATGCCTTAATTTAATTTAACACCCTGTGTAATGTCCACGGCCGGGCAAAGGCCTCCCTCTCTTCTTCTTCCACTTATAGGGATAAGTGGAAGAAGAAGAGAGGGAGGAAGAGAGGATCGTGGACAGTCTTCAAGAATAAATAAATATCGAATGACCATGTCACACAAATTTACCTAGTCCCAAACTACGCTATTGGCTTATACTATGGGTACAACCAGACATTCATGGAAAATATCCAAGACTCAGAAACAAATACTTGCGCTCATCACACAAATATCAGCCCTTACCAGGATTTGAACCCAGGACCGCTAGCTTCGTAGACAGGGTCACTACCAGAGATGGGCATTATTCGAATAATTATTTATTCGAATAATCATTCGAATAAAACTTATTCGTTATTCGTCATTCGAATAAATTTTGCCCATCTCTGGTCACTACCAACTAGGCTAGCGTGTCGTGTGACGTGTCGAATCACCTGTAATTTAGGCGTACACTAATCTATGTTTTCACCACCTAAAGATTTAAGGTTCCAGACCCGAATCTACGCGCTAATGTTTCCAAGCCCACGCCCCACAAGTGGGCCCACATCGCGTATGAAGTCATTAATAACTGTTAAAACACTAATCCACGATGAATCATGCGGACGCGCCGGTGCGTTACGTTTTAAACTCGAAATTAAATCACTTTATAATCTGGTCGTTACTGGATATCATGATATTTTAAATCCTGTGACTTTATAAAAGGTATTATCAATTTGGGGATTTTATTTTGGGTATTAAGCTATAAAGCCATCATAAAGAACCTACTTAATGTAAAATAAGTGATCGAGATTTTTGAATAATTTTACGATATAATGCGTTTGTAGTAAGGACTTAATATAATTAAAATATTTGACGCGTTGAACCACGTGACTAGACGAGATTAAATAAAGCCGCTTAAACTTTTAAAGAATTTTAAATCCAAACCTCATTTTACGCTAAGTGCTTTATAAATAGCTCTTTTTATCATTAAACACTAGAATCTAACACATTATAATAGTAAAAAATCCTTTTATATGAAAAGAAGACTGTCAAAGTAGTATTTAGTTTAGGCTACTTTTGCTGTTTTTGATGAAAAGTAAACTTTTTGTCTCAGACTTTTAATCATCAAAGTCAAAGTCAAAGTCAAAGTCAAAGTGATTTATTCGTAAACATAGGTAAAACTGGTTACAGCGGTAGAGAGAAATAGTTGTATTACTATGTTTTGCCAGATCATCTTTGCTTTGTATAGCCATCTGCTTGTCCGTGAAATAAAGTGAGTTTCAATGGTAACACTTAAGTGCGCTTGCAACACTTGCGCGGATTGATCTATTGATTCATCTCCTTAATATTTCGCTTGTTCATATTTTTATGAGTCATTTGGCGTCAGTTCATTAGTTGATTTAGGAGAAACCACGATAGTATGCAAATGGTGAGTTTTATTAAAAAAAGGACAAAAATAAAGTAAGCACTCTTCACTTATTATCGCTTAAATTATATATCCTCCTCTATACATTAGCCAAGGCTTTAGGCTGCGGCTCCACTGACGCGGAGACGAGCGGAGTGGAGCGGAGCTGTGCCAATATTAACCAATAGAAGGCGCATGCGGTCACGTGGAGCGCGCCTTGCGCACGTTAGTTTAGATTCTATTGGTTAATATTGGCACAGCTCCGCTCCATTCCGCTCATCTCCGCCTCAGTGGAGCCGCAGCCTTAGACTTGCACTATGAGCTATGAGTCCTAAAGAACTATACACACAGGTACTTATAATTTTATAATACACTAGCGACCCGCTCTCGCTTCGCTTAGCTTTATGTGAGTTTTCCGTAAGGCCGGCTTTACACTGAAACTTATAACTTACGTAAATAGGGACGCAGCTATCTGTTAGAATGAGAAAAAAATATTTCTATCTACTTCTAACCAATAGCTGCGTCCTTACTTACGTAAGTCGTAAGTTTCAGAGTAAAGGCCGCCTAACACCTGTACATAAACCATAATTTATTATACATACAAACCCTCCTCTTGAATCACTATATATATTGCTGAAAACTGCATTAAAATCCGTTCAGTAGTTTAAAAGATCTAAGATAACATACAGAGGGAAAGACGACGGGAACAACCTTTTATATATACTTACGCTCGTCTCAAAAATATGTATTATGGCTTATGGCCCACTAAGATCAATGAAGCATCCGCCAGTAGTCATGTACAAAGAAAGCCTTTTCCGTTATCACTATCGCGTGCGCCGGCGCAGGGGCAAACCGGAACGCGCGGCCTTCAGCGGTCAAGGCCGCTCGCTCTCAAGGACAGTGCAAGTATCAAGATCAAGATGTTTCTCTCATGCGATTTCTTAAGCCGGGTACTCACTAGCGAATTGTATCTGTTAGGGTGGGATTAGACTAAGCAGACGAACAAGAATTCTATGGCATTATCTCTTACGTTTTCTTTGTAAAAAATAAAGACAAAACATGTTCTAGAGAATTCACTCGTTTGGTCTAAACCCACCCTTACGGTGGTTACTCACAGTTAAACGTAAAATCGTAATATGTACGCGGCTCGTGAGCCTGTTCTACTCTAGGAGCTCGTTACTGCAACTGTTACGGTATCAGTTACAGTTAGTGAGTACTCGGATTTAAACGGATTGTGTTTGGAACTATGAAAATATACAATCTGAGAGCACTTAGGTGCTTCGGGTTTGTACTTCGCTCTCACTCGCTCTTATATAATAAGAGCGCATGAAAGCAAGTGAGACAGAAGTACAAACCCAAAGCATCTTCTAGCTAGAACTAGCGTACTGTACTAACAATTGACACCAGGAAATTCGATCAACATTAATAAAAGATGTTCTGAAAAAAATCATACTTAATAAAGGTTGGTTGTCTCAAAAGCATACTATTTTTTGTTTTCATTATTTACTGTTTTTTTTTAGTGCTAATTGCTAAAGAATATAAACGCCATAATTATGGTCTTTTCTACGTCAAAGCTACCAAGCGACCAAGGCAAGCGACCGAAACGCATGCGTTGCTCTATATAAATTCTGGGGTCCTAGTAAATAGGGTACAAGTCGATTTAACCCTTGTATGGTATGAATTCAACCCTTTTTCACTTGATCTTCAGAAGACTTATACCCTTTTTCACAAGGACACCAGATTCATACTAAACAGTGGGTCGCACGACATGGTCGCCGTTGCCTATAGTCGCGGACATCGAAATTGTACAGTCAAAATCATAAATAACTGATCATTTATGTACCTTGTCACTTTAACGTCGTGTTTGAAATGTCATACAAAATTGTGAAACGTTTGAAAGCGACAAGGTACATAAATGATCACTTATTTATGCTGTTGACTGTACCTTAAGTTATAATAACAAATAAGTCTATGACTAAACCTAATTGTCTACTGCGTATTTCCGCCTCCGCTGTCATTAGTCAATCGTCCAACCTTCTCGATCGCTAATGCTCTAGATCACTGATAACCTTATCAGAAGTATTGTTTGCATCAAAGAGCCTTGCGATTTGCGAGACAGTCAATCATATCGCTAATCTATAATTGATTGTTATAGAAACTAGGCTTATGCCTGCAAATTCATCTGCATATTTATTAGTAGACTTGCAATTTTACAAAATGTCCCACATCCTGAACCTAACAAGTATCTGACCAGTCTATGATAATTTAAATCCGGTCAATTGCAAGTGGAATCAGCATAAAAATACGTTGAAAAATAACGTTTCTTGAGATAAACCCTTTCCCTTCCCTTTATTATTTCACTACCTTTATTATTTTTTGTTTGTAAATCCGCTGTAATAACACATTCTAAAAAAACAGCTATCTATTACGGTTCAAAATCTACAGCTCTTTAAAGTTAAGACGGACAAAGGGACAGATGGACAGCATAGGGTTAGTAATAGGGTCCTGTTGGACGCCATTTGGGTACGGAACCCTATAAACTAAGCCCATAGGTTAGTTTACGTCATGTACTAAGTCCTACTAACTAACTTTTTTTATGTTACTTTCTACCTTGGCAAATTAAATAGTGACAAAAGTACAAAATAATTTTAATTATCATTACTGGTACGATCACGAGCGTTAATTTGGGACCCATTTCAAGAAAAATATGCTTGAAGTCGTCAATGTCATTAGAGATGTCAAGTCATTTGTAACTTTTAGGAAACTCAACCTTGTTGTTATAGAATGTCAGATTGACTTTGGACCTAAGGTGGGTACCAAATTTAATCTCGTGACTGTACTACAGCAGTACTGGTCATACCTTAGTGAAATAACAAAGATAAAACTAACAAAGCAATTCCAGGAGCGCACTCCTGCGCATGGTCATGACCCAATGATCGACGCTCCGCGATGATCGCGCCAATGATAACCGCTTCCGGCTGTCACAAGGTTTGTTTTGATTGGTTGTAACAGCTGTTCCTTTAGCCAAAAATAACAATTTCCCTTACAATTTGTTGCTTTTTATAGCCGTAAAGGCAAACGAGTAGACATACCTGATGGTAAATGGTCACCGTCGCTAATAGAAGTCGCCAAAAGGCACAGCCAAAGTCGTTGACTTTCAACGAACAACGTATAATTAATAAAGGCATTTCTCGCCGCATTAAAATATCCAGAAAATATCATGGTTTCAGCAGAAACTAGCGTTCGATGAAATTATACAATCGATGAAGTGAAATTCGATGAAATGATGGGTTACCTAATACCTTTTTTAATGCATGTTTAAAGGATATTTCATAGCGCATAGTGTTAGTAGAGTTATTGGTGCGAGTTCTCCAAATTGTCACTCTCGAGTTTAAAAGTTCTAAGGTCTTGTCTACGGAAAAAACCAGCAGGAAGCTAATCTACTTTCTCAGCAGTTTGCAAGATAAAGCTATACTTAGTCACAACGCTTCATTCAAGTTGGTTCAATGTCAATATCATAAGAATAGAGTCTAAACTCTTGATGGTAGAGAGTTAGAACTGCTGAATTGCTGAATTCAGTCGCTTTCTCTTCAAAATATGTATATCTGATAAAAAAACTTATCGACCAGCGAAAACTTAATAACAATCTAGGATCGGTTCTCACTTTTGGCAAGCTGTCCGCTCCTGCATTTGCCTCATCCAGCTCTTTCTCTATATCCTATCCAGATCATCTTTGCTTTCATTATCAAACAGTTTCTTTGAGTCCCTGTCCAAGTTTAACAAAGCAGTGAGGCAAAGTAGCTTTACGCTAACGTAAACGATTGCCAAAAACTGACAAAACGTATAGAATTGACGTAGGCGCTCGACGCGACCGTCTGACAGCTTACATCAATTCTATGTATTTCGATAACGATAACGAACGCCGAATGCATCTTGTCTAGGGCATCAGATGGCAACTATCAAATCCAAACATCTCATTATTTCTTAAAAACTAAATTCGTGATTGCTTTGCCCTTGTGAGAATGTAACAGTAGTTTGCCAAAATCACTAGCATTTCTAGGTCTCACTCTCGCCATATCAAAAACCGTTAGTAAAACAATCATTATTTAAAACGCTGCTCTACATTTTCCATGCAATTCTCATGTAATTTCAACTGATTGAGAACAACTTGGCGGTACGTGTCCCTGGGAACACAAGTTATTGTGCCCCAGTGAGCCAAATTCAAATTTGATACGTTTTGCAACCGATTCATGCTTCACACCAAATTACGTAGCATTATGAAACTTGCGACAACAATAGCTTTGATATATTTTTATGGTCACTCGTTTGCAGGTTAATGTTGAATGTTATTTGAAGTTAAACTTACTGCACTAATTTCATATTCTTATAAGTTTAGTCAAATAATTTAACAAAGCCATCATTAACAAATACTCCTGTATCCCCTCGGTCGGACGTCGGTAGCTGTAGCTACGGCCTCATTGCTGCACGCTCTATACTAAGGACCGATTTCACCAATGAAATTAAACGCGATCAATTTACGATAAACTCAATTCACGTGTTAACTCGAGTTAAAATGACAGTTCTCGTATGAATCTAACGTTTACTAACTCGAGTTAGTGTCTTAACCTGGGTTAATTTTTTGGTGAAAGTGGCCCTATATGTCGCACCTTCAGAACAACAGTGACCTAATTGAGAAATTTTAAATTTCGAGTTAGGTCTCTATGATAATAAATTTATGATTCGAAGTTTGAAAGCACAAATTTTGAATTAGGTCATTATTGTTCTAAAGGTGCGATGTATAAAAGTCTAAAATTTATGACACTCCAGGGTTCATTCATCAAATTCAGGATGCATAAGGCAAATAAACGATTTGTGAAAATAAAGATAGTCAAAGACCTTGATGGCCCACGAAAGAAACCTGTTTCGGCTATGACACTACTACTGGGAAAGACCAATTCGATTCGACCGATACCCCGCCCTTTTGTATCATACAAAAATATAAATATACTTCCAAAAAACGTTATTTCTGTTGGGAAAACCTCTGTTTTTTGATGATTGAGGTTCCATCGTCATTCTGACTGACCGCCGCTGATGGTCACGATTAAGTGCAGCAGCGGAAACAAGATACAAAAAATCGGCTGCAGGCATGCTTGATACATTTGTAAGCATTACATTTTGCCACTTGACGTCAAGTAAACTCGTGGCCAAAAAATACCTAGCAGGAACTTGCCAGCGCTGGCGAATGAAGCCCAATTTTGAGAAATTGATCTTGCTGCATGTGTAAACGCTAGCAGACAAATAGTCTCGATAAAGACGCACCTTGCAATCCAAAATACCTTTTACAATGTATCGATATGTGGAAATTTAGATGCAATTATGGCACCGGGAAGCTTCGCATTGGCGACCTGTCCCATATAAGGAGTGGAGCCGGCGCGCAACCTCGACGCGCGCGCAAGGCCGCAGGGTGACTGACTCAGGCGCACTAACAACACAAACAAGCTTAAGCCTCTATCAACCGCTAAGGCATTTAAGACCTTTCTCTTATGTGTAACAATTCACACTACACAGTAGATTTATTACCAAGATATCCCTAAAAGGGGTTAATACGGAAGAAAAAAATGCTTTTAATGCTAAAGGGGGCTGATGAGGTTGTTACATATTCAGTTCGTTGATGGATGGGTTTGCTCAGGAATGTATGGGGATGGCAGCTGTCAATACGGACGTTTTTGACGTGTGTAATTCACATACAAACATGCATGAGTATGTTTTAAAATGTGTTAATTAGTGCATCCTTATTGTAATGTGTGTTTTACAAGTGAATTCCTAAACATTAAAAATTATCTAAGAGATGGCAATTTACATTGGATGGATATAAAAACGATTGGGTTCTAGTGTGGGGATAAGACAACTGGTGAAATTACTAGCATAGAGGCATTCCATCTTAGTCCTCAGGGTTGGCAAGACATTTGTGGTATTAGGACTGCAGTCTTGAGAATGCAAATGTCTATGGGTTAGAAGTCCCACTTACCATCACGTGGCCTGTGTGCTGAAAATATTTTTTTACTTATTAATATTATAAATGCAAAAGTGTGATAGTCAACACCTCAACCAATCGACGTTGAATTTGGTACAGAGATAATTACAGATGTAGTTGGCCAAGATCGAAAAGGATGGTTTGGTCATTTAGAAAGGATGGATCAAAGTAGAGTTACGAAAGAGGTATGGCGAGCGAGAATGAGTGGAGATGTCGGTAGGAGATGCCCTAGATACAGTAATCAGATTCGCGATGTACTGAATAAGGGCCAAATCAAAAGCACCCGAAATCGACGTACGTGCATGAAGAGGTTGATGAATGTAGAGGAAGCGAAAGTCGTATGTTTAGACCGATGCACCTGGCGTTCCTTAGTCTCTGCCTGCCCCATTGGGAGACAGGCGTGAAGGTATGAATGAATGAATGAGATATAGCCTGAAGATCAAGAAAGAGTACTTTTTATTCGAAAAACACCCTAAGGGAAAAGCAATAAACGGCTACTCACGGACAAAACCTAGTTAAAACTAGATTTAAAAGGTAAGAAGCCTAACACCAAAACTGCCCACCACCCTATATGGAACATGCGTGATATAACTCAAAGGCTCAGTGGGCAAGGCGATGCCAGCGGTCAAGGCGCAGGTTCAATCTTGGCCCGTCAATTATCAGTATTGTTACAACAACCTTGTCCATTTTCAAATCAGTTCCGCTCCAAACTTGCATGTCCTTTGTGCTGCTGGCTTTTAGGGTAATAGTGAGATCGTTTTGTACGAAGGTTTAAGTGAGGTCGTGAGGTTTTAGGTGACTTCCGACCATATGTTGGAACTGATTAACCCTTAAGAGTAAACAGTATGATTGCTTGAAATTTGACCTTAGGTAAGCAGGTTCCTTATTAAATTTTAGTTTGCGAGATTCTTGAAATGTTGCTACATGTTGATGACTCCAAAGAATGGTTGATTGGGGATGATTATTGGTACAAAAAATGACCAAAAATATGTTATATAAGCTATTCAACGGCATATTTATGTAACATTGTATACAGGGCTTTATTCTTCTCGGTAATACCATATAGTTTTTGACATGTTATCGTTTTGTCAAACGTTACGATATCCATTATTTACTTGACAGAGAAGGCGGCCGAGTTAGAAATTTTTTCGCGGTGTCAGCTGGCCGGAGGCCACAAAATCGCCGAAATATGACACCCTTCGGCCAGAATTCCTCCATACACATGTATGTGTGTGTATTGTGTATGTAAAACGCTTATTCGACTATAAATCCTGAATATTGGACCGATTTTAATGAATGAGAGATATGTAGATTCGTCAAGAACATTTGAGTGTCATAGGAAATACAAAAATAATCCATATCCATAACTATATTATAAATGCGAAAATGGTCTGTTAGTTTTTTGCGCTTTCACAGTTTCACCACTGAACCGATTCAAATGGAATTAGGTATGGAGATAGCTCGAATCGTTGGACATAAAATGCGACATATCTTTAAAAACAATCAGATCCCGGGAGACTGCGAATAAAACCGTTTTTTTGCGAACGAAGTTGTATGGGTCTTATGGCTGATATACATTGGTCCAGCAAAAGCATGCCAGTTGAAGTACATTGACGAGTTGGTTTTCACGTTTGAAGCGAGAGCTATAGTAACGACGCAATGTACTTTTACTGGCGTGCTTTTTTGACCAATGTAAATCAGCCATTAGATCCCACTTACCATCACTTCCGTGATACCAAAGAAGGCGTCTAAGTGCATACCAATAGTATAAGCATTTTAAATTTAATGTGGTGATTAATAGAGTACATAATGCTTCGTCTCCTGCCATTGCTGCGTGTCGTCTTGCTGTAGGCCTGTGTCCCTACTCAAAGCATTAATTTTTTTTTTATAACCATTCAGATTTTAATTGAATTAAAATTTGAACGGAAAGCCACATCTACTATATGAATTGTATTGCACTTCCAACCTTATTATAACCCTTGAGAGTTTAATATGCTTCTATAAATTAATAGCACTTGTGCCTTTTCTCCGTAGGAGGGCGAATTATTCATATACGGAACCAAGGACAGCAGAATTAGTGAAACCCCGTCACCTGAGAGTGATGCCTCGTTTCTCTTCCTGCTAATCAAGCTGCGCGCGCGCCGGCGGCGGTTCTCATTGACTTGTCGCCGTGATCGATTATGTGCTAATTAAATAAACTGTCAGAGCCGAATCGAATCGCAACTGGATCTGTGTGAAAGTAACGTGTGAAGTATCGAGTTACGATTATGTATGTAGACAGTTATTTCGATTGGTATTTTTTTTACAGCCATATCATATCGTACATACATACACACACGCCTTAACGCGCCTGTCTACCAATGGGGTAGTAGGTAGAGACTAACTTTCGCTTCCTCTACATTCATCGAACTCTTCATGCACGTACGTCGGTTTCGGGTGCTTTTGATTTAGCTCTTATTCAGTACATCACGAATCTAATCACTGTATGTGCGTCTAGGGCGTCCCATACCGACGACCACCCCCCAATATCATAACGTACCTATTTAATACATGGAAACCTCCAATATAATGCCAGCCCGTAGTTGCACAGAGGGTTATCATAACATGGCTTAGAGATTCAGTTTAGGATGAGTGTAAGAGACAGAGCTATAGCAGTTACACGGCTCTCTCTCTAAAACAGGACACTTTATACAGGGTGATTGTAAACCTTATGGATGTAGCGTTAAATATAACTATTAGCATATAAATATAGGTGTCTCCAACATTTAATCAATATAAATTTCGATACACTACGATTTTCACTTAGCTACTTGACCCCATCCTATACTATTTACTATGAAATGTTACGAAGAAAAGCGGTCAATGACTGAGTAAACCATGAGAATTATGTTTGTTTGTAGTTTTGTAACATGATTGAGCTAACAGAGCGGCGTCCGCGCATCCGTCGCTTTGTCTTTACTTGTAGATGCAGGCAACGGGCGGTTTCATAGATACGGAGGTGTAAGGTAGGTATTACTTTTATTTAGTTTTTGAGCTGTTTTATAGCTAAGAATTTTATTTATCATTGTATTTCCTTTATCAATTTTTAAATTATGTATCTGATTTAAAAACTAAATTTATTTTTTTACCGACGACCGCTTTACTAAAAATACTAAGATTATACCGGAAATAATTACTTCAATGAAAGTTCAGTATTAAGTTTGAATAATAGTAAAATTATATCTTCAAAAGTTTGGTTTTCAAAATTTATCGCAGTTTTTTCTAAAAGAAAATACTTTCATCAATTAACTTTTTATCTTAATCAAATAAAACATATGAATAGTGTTACACGTTAAATGAATCAAGTCAGCGAAACCAAAATATTTTATTTTCACGCCAAATTTAACAAGTCCAATTTAACAATTTGTAGTTTGTTATAGACGTATTAATCTGTCATTCGAAGAACTTTAAAATACAACAAGAACCCACTTGTGCCGATCAAACAGACCAAAAACAAAACACCCCCTATTCGAATGAAGGATAACATTTATCCCAATCGAATTAAATGTACAGATCTAGTGAATAATCCTTTCACATCGTGAAAACTCGGAACTCACGTCTACTTCCGAATGGTGCCGACGTGTCTATGAATTATTGAATTATTAAGTGACATGTTTGTATGAAATAAATAGAATACTTTAGTTATCAGTGTCAAATGTCAAACCACGAGTTTGAAGTATATCACACCGAGATGTTAAAACCACCACGATCAAATATATAGAAATATATATATAATTTCACAGGCTTGTCGATCTAAACGTTTCCCAGGTCTTAATGCTTTCAGCATGACTATTAAAAAAAACTGAAAACAAACAAAATCTTAATTAACAAAAAAATACTCTGGTATTAACGACTATATCGATTATAACTCTCGCGATGCGACGTTCCCCCACGTTGTCTTAATGGGTACTGAGTCAGACTGAAGTAGCATGACAAATACGAACAATTCCGAGAAAATACGATGTGAAAAGATATTTCCCTACATCTGTACGTCACATCACCACATCTACAAAACAGTGCGTCTAAGTGGACAATCTCCTAGGGATTACAATTATGCCATTGTCTCAGCGGATGACGACCTCGCTGAGAAAATATCTAACTTATGTTATGTTATTACTCCAATGTTAATAAACAGGTGGGTTTATTTCTTAAACTTCTATGCCGTCTAATGCAAGTACGCGTTGTCACACTAGGCTCAACCTAAAGAAGTTCACTGCAAGAATACAGTACTAAATCAGTTCTTAGTAGTACACGAAGGAAGTCGAACCTCTACAACAGAATTACGAAGTGCAATGATATAATATAAAAAGAGGTAGATATGTTACCTATACGGTATTCCGCGTGTAAAATGGCCCGGCTTACGCACACATAATCAGTACATATTTTCAATTACAAACTAATTCATAAATGACAAGTGAAAGCAGATGGTATGCTAATTTCCGGGAGCGTAACAGAGACGAGTGTATGGTGCTCCGCAGACTAGTTCACGGTTCCGTTGACGGCGCAAAACTAAGTAAAGGTGTACCAATTGGCTTGGTTTTCGGGTGCCACTATCAACGTAACGTGGCGTAACGTAACGTAACGTAACGTAAGTGCGTATAACATATCTACCTCTTTTTACTATATTATATAATTGTACGAAGTGAATGAAAAATAGAAACTCTATGGGATAATAAGTGAGCTTCTACTAAATCAGCAAAATTCACCGAAGATCTCATGATAATTTCCCAACAGGTGAGATAGGGGTCAATCGCTGGTTAGTCCGAAAAACCTTTAATGAAGTACAGGATGATCTAATGTTCTAACGTAGGCATGCAATACATGGAAAATAATATCATGTTTTATAATATTATTCATGATGGTGATGATGATGATTAGTGTTGTAATTGAGGAGTACCTCCACCAACATCTGTCCTATGGAACTTTCACTCGGTTTACCCTTGAATCACTGACATTTCATAGAAGGCTTTACTTCGCCGAATTTTCATTTCATCGACATGCATTTGCACGTGCAGGAGTTATATTTTTTGTTGGTCATATGTCTAACCTAACCTACGTAACGCATGCTTAAGATAACACAGGCACACGTGCTTGGAAGTCATATATTAAAACAGATGTCAATGCAGATCATGAAGAGAATGACTGGTATATATGTATTTCGATTGGCCTGACAAATAGTGACAATCTGGAATCAAAGACTTGAAAAGCGAGACATACAAAATAAAACAAAATTCAGCGTAAAAGCATAGCAAAAACAAGTAGAGAAACTCACTTGTGGTTATCTTTGCATATTAATTACTACTTTAGAAAAAACTCGTATCTGATATTTCGCGATGTAAGAGATTGAATTTAATCCTCTTCTTGTTAAAGTTTAAAATCGAACGTCACGAAATATAAGATACGAGGTTATTTCAAAGCAATGACGATATACAAGTACACTTATTATAACGTCTATTTAAAAAAAGAAGATCATCGCAAAAAATGTTAGCGCATTTAGATTCGCGAATTAAAATTAAATGAGGCATGAAATGTCAGTTCACGGACGAGCGGTTCATATCGGCTGTTTTTACCAGCTTTGGTTAAACTTAGTTACTAATTCATTACTACATGATACAAAATAAAAACTCCTAACTTTTCTAACTCTTATAATAAAATTCGAATATTTTTTGCTGCGATTCACTCATTCTAGGCCAGGACAAAGTGATCATCATGTCAAAAATGTCCAATCGAGCTGATTGTACAGAAGCTACAATGTTGCATCTTGATCAATGAACAAAAAAAAACAGCAAAAAGTTTCCTTAAGAAATTTTACTTTTGACAAAAACTTAATGAAGCAAACAAAAAATGTTATTACAAAATGTGATATTATTAAAAACCATTTACAAAAAGATTGATAATTGGATGTTAAGAAATTTAAGAACCTAGTAAAAAGTGTGCGATGGCCGGGAATCGAACCCGGATCAACTGCTTGGAAGGCAACTATGCTGACCATTACACCACCATCGCAACTGAAAGTGCCGACGAAATATCTAATCAGCTGACGCTCAACTCAAAGGTCAATGAATTCTAATGACTCGCCAATATAAATAGATAAAATTTAAAACGCAAGTAAGCATCATTTATTATTATACTAATATTTAATTGTGTCATTATAATAAAAGTTTACTCCACAAGTTATGTACAATCATGACAAATAAGGCGGTTTTTAGGAAGAAAAATACATCCAAAACACACAAACTAAAATAAATAAGCTTCATAAGCGATAGATAACTATGTTATTAAATTTAATCTACCAAAGCATGATACTAAGTAAAAGGAAATAATAATTCAGTAAAATATCAAACACGCCGCAGCTGCAGAACGTGCTCTGTAGTGATCACGTCAAGTTCGTTGAGAAAGCTATCTCGAGCGACATCTGTCCGTCGTGATAGAAACTATTCAGTTAAATGACATGCACATTTTAAATAACTCATGATTATTTATAAATAATGAATGAATATTTACCGCCGGATACCACGAAATAAAATTAGATAAAAATGTATTCACGGTCGATATCTTACTATTTAACAATATTTTCAAAATCTTACCAACATAATCAATTAAGGTGCCAAAAATTAATTCATAAATGTACATTTCAAAACAACAAAAAAAACTACAATTTAAGGCTAACAGTTGATCTTTCCATTTTCCCGCCAAACATAATTTTCCTGCTAATCATCCATTGGCCAAAGTTACCAAAGTAATTTTACCGCATAATGTTTCCAAATAATTGCTACATTTTAACAACATAGAAACTAGCGCCATCTATGACAATTTTAAGTAGTTAGGTGACCTTTTATTATGGACAAAAGACCGTATTTGTCGGTCGTAACAACTAGGTAAGTTCAATTAACGAAGTAAACAATGTTGTAGCGCGCTTGCGCCCCCGGTGGATCGTGATCGGACATGCGCAGGGCGACCATGGTGTGAAAATTTGATGGACAGTGAAGGTATTCTTATAACCTCCTAAGGCCCCTTGTATTATAAATAGGTACATAATACCGCCATTGAAATAAAGATCTTATGCAAAAGTATTAAAGTGGAATTTCTTTTGTTTTTGTGAATAAAACACAATTAGAAAATTGACTTTAATTCATTCACAATAGATTCACATTCTATTAACAAATTTCTTTGTATGGTGGGCCTTGTCAGGAGGTACTCGTTCTTAATATTTAAAACATGAATAAATTTGGTAGATTTTGGTAAGAAAATATCTCTTGACCGTTTTTTTTTACCATACGAAACCAAATTTATACGCTCTTTTAGTATTGGGAACGTAGTGTTAGTAAACATCGTAACAAGCATAACTTGACTCCCGTGCTCGTAGGCCTTATGCCGCGTAAGGTACGAACGAGCAGTGTCGAGACGAATAAATGTATGAATTATGCATATTGAGGAGTCAAGCTGGTGGCAAACTTTCATCTATACATAATGAACCCAGGTCTAAAGGCTCTCTAAGTATATTGAACCCATTTTAAATTCGAATTATTTCACGTCACGTATTTTTTTAACTCCATCGCTAAAAATCATAGGATACCTACATTGTAAAACGAACATTATTTTTTTCATATAGTCATCAATATAGTCCTACGACGAGCCTAAGCCGTGGGCTCCCGAAGCGTTTGTCGCGACGTCACCCGTCGTAATTGGCCGGTGCACGACCGCAACTCACGCGCAGCTTTGCGGACAAATCAGTGTGCGCTAAGGTTTTGCGTCTTTAAACACTTTAAGTCCTTATATATTCCTAGGTACCTAAACTGTTGTCTAGAAATGATTATATTATGGAACAACAAAGGTATAGTACATTACTGCACAGACCGGGAAATAGGCCGTTGCGGGACGAGTAGAGTTAGCGAGGCCGAGACGCAGTCGAGGCCGCGATATATACGAGTCCAGCAACCGCCCTTCCCGGTCGAGGCTTGTATAGTGCTGTTCTCCAAGATGTGAGGAAATTTAGCAGAATTGTTAATAATATTAAACACAGTCCCAACATTTCCTTGAAAAAAAGAACAGAAACGTACGATTTAGTATGAAAATGAAAATGAAAATGAAAATGTTTATTGCATAAATGAAACCTTACAAGTGGTAGAAACAATACAGTAGGTCCTGTGCTAGGGATCCCTGTGTTACAGGACCCGATTACGTATCAAGAACAGTTTTAGCGTGTACAGGGTTATACAGGGTTACATGATTTCTTATTTAAATGCTTTAACTAATCTAATTCTAAAGTATGCGTGAGTGTGTGTGAGCGTGTGAGTGTGTGTGCGCGCGTGTGACACTGAAATAAAGCATTAAATAAAATCACAAATTATTTAAACGTAATAAATTCAATTTGAATAAAATATAGTTTGAACTATAACATTTATTACGCGTTTATGTTATTTCCGCAATTTATTTTGATATGAACTTAATTTCTATTAAAAAAAGTCAAACTATTTGACACACTTTTAAATACGTTGTAAATGCTGTTTGAAAAGGCTTAACTTTTTAGTCTATGACATTTAAAAAGTGAAATATACAAGGAGGAATTTTGATTGCACGAGTGTTTGGCTGTTTGGAGATAGTTATCCTAGCCCAAACATGGTTTTAAAAAGTAAAACACCAGGTACGTAATGAAATTTCATACATTTTTCGCGGCCGCTGCCGTTGGTAAATAATAACTTTGTTTTTTTTTATTTTGCCTGGGCTTGGAAATTAGAACTTCGCGGGCTGATTTGACAACAGTAAGGTTAACATTTCCGAGCATGTGGGAGAAAAAGTTTATTAAATCTGTCTTCTACCACACTGTCACTGTCATTGTAATATGAGACTACTCATAGGGGTGATCAATTCGACTCTCACCCCATCACTCCTGTGCCGGGAAGCGAAGAGTTGGCAGGCGTAAGATGCCATGGCTCCGGAATATCAGAGAGTGGACTGACATCAAAACAGTTTTCCGACTCCTTTTAGACAGGACCAGATTTAAAGAGCTGACTGTTAACCTCCAGTATATGAAGAGGCACTAAAAGAAGAAGACGAAGTAGAGATATAATATGAAATTGTGCCATTTTTCAGACGTCTTATGCAAGAATGAATATGCAAGAATATCTTCAACTGTCAGAAGCTATTCATTTTGTGATACGATTGACATCACTTCAACAAATATAACCTATTTGTTGAAGTGATCTCCTTGGCAATTTCTGGTACAGCCGACTACAAAAAGATGAATCCACTTTTACACCTTCTTGCATTGTAATGGGGTTCAAAAGTGGATCCATCTCTTTGTGGTCGACTGTACTAGTGATTAAAATTATAAATCAGATCACCAATGTAGAATATTTTTTTTTGATACTTTGAAACTAACATTGTCAACCTGACCTTCATGTATGTCGCAAATCGCAACGACCTCTTTTTTTATCATCATAACCAAATTCTTGAATCTTTAAGTCCACGAAACTAATAATAACTTTAAGAACCGATGTTGCAATATTCCAAAAACTCGAAGCAATCGCGATGTTAGAAATACTGACAAATTCTGAGGACAGCAGAATAATAAATACTGCCATTTGTTGGATGGAAGTGATTTAGCGCTTGGTGTCGCAACAAGGATTGTAAAGAGCGAACAACCACTTAGAATAAATTATATTAGAGCGAAAGAAGTAAATAAATAATATTTTTTTAAGGCAAATTCAATTTAACCATTTTTAAATTTAAGTGAGGTTTAAGTGAGAATAGGCTCCATGATGTAACATACTCGTACAACTTAAGTTACAAACATGAGACATAAAGTACGTTCGAATAAAATGCTGTATGTTTGTACAATCTGCGCTGAAATAAGTACGTTAATAATGTTTTCATTGATTTACTGAATGTTAGTAAATTTACCTACTTTTTTAGGAATGACATTACAAAAACAGTTACAAAAAATTAAAAAAACATGAAAGAGAAAGCAAAATAAAAAGCAATCAAAAACAGATAAACCTAGTTTAAGTTTACTTGCAATATGCATGGAAATGTCAATCTTAAACCAAAGATTTAAAAAAAAAAATAGATTTGGCTTCTTAATGCAAGTGGCCCTTAAACACGTATTTAAACTTATGGGTATTGGAAATGGACTCAGTCTTCTCAGTAAGGGTTTAATTTAACATTATCTTGCAACAAAGTATCAGTTACGATTTTCATCATCTAGATTCTTGGTGTAAACATAGCCCAGAGGCTAGGTTGACCAAGATGCCGGGACCTAAGATCAACTCCGGGCACGACCTATGACGTCTTGCATCATTTAAACACTATTCATCATCTACACCGCTTATAGCATCATGTTTAACTTACCTTTTACTTTATAGCTATATGCTTGAATCGGTTTATTTTAATATTACCAAACCTATTAATCTTGCTGGTATTTATTCATGTATATGATCTTCATTAATTTCTGTTCAATGAATCACTATACATTTCTTATTATCTGATGCCTCTGGTATAGGTTTAGGAGCGGCCTTGTTACATATCGCACTGCTAGATCAAAACAGTATTAACTCAAAATCCTTGCTAGTTTTGTTTCAAGATCATACAAGTTGTAATAAAGTTGATTTTAAAATACAGTTGTATTTTGAGTTACTACTGTTTTGATCTGGCAGTGCGATATCCTGACCCCATTTTGCATCCTGACTTCAACAGATAGTGATTGGTGAATTGGGATCACTACGCAGCCCTAGATTGATAGCAGTAACAGCTGGAGATAAGCGAATCATTGTGGCACAATATAAGATCGACATAAACTAGATGAATAATTTAGAAAAATAAATACGCAAAGCAGTAATTGCCTAATTATTTAGAGCGTTAGGGACATGTCAAACTGTAGCTGCTAGAGTACAAGAAAACAATTTTACCTTTAATATATCCGCTTCAAGTAGCAACGTTTATTTAACATCGAAGGTGTTATTATCTATTGGGGTTCAGTAACACACCATTTTCTTTGGATTTGTGAGTGACAGATATGTTTATCTACATTAATACCACCTTATTAAGCCCTCTGGACTCCAAAAGACTGTTTGACATCATAGATCATTTACATTGGTTCCTAACAACTAAAACATCTCAGCCTTGCGTTAACATACGTGTGTGAAAACATTTACAAATACTTGACAATCGCAATGAAAATTCAATCGTAGGTCACTTAATGTGTTGACTTTACCAATACACGCAGAAACCAAATTCTTCAAGTGACTAAAATTTAGATTTTATGAGATCTAAGTAGAGCCGTTTTCTATCTCGTTATAGAATAACTCCAATCGGCTGCCGTATATAGTCGGAAACCAGTCCAGGCAGTGTAGGCGAACTATTTAGTTTAATATTAACAATTTTGCGTAACCAGTCTGTCTGTCTGTCAGTTGCAGGTGTAATTTATTTTAGTGAAAAACTGGTACGACGCTGATTTTGCTGATTAAGTAAATTTGTCAAACGACTGCTATAAATAGATTTTGTTGATTAATTGTAATGAATGTTATTGCATAGTAAGTATTTAACTATTGTTGCTGTTGATTAAAACTATTGTAGGTAATACAGATTTTTCAAAATTTTAATCAAAATCAAATCAGTCGTGTTGAGTATTGTGGTCTGCTTTCTGGATTTTTAGTTAAATATTCATTTATCAACGATCCAAGAACTGATATTAGAAGATTTTTAAGCCAGAATCCTAAGAGACAATTTTCCAATCCCAAATAAATAGTATCTGGAAGTTATAGTTATCACTTTCCTTTTCATCATCATTTGAAACTACACAAAAGTAACTAAACTAAAACTACACAAAACTAGAAAATTGAAACTAGACAAATACAAATAAAACAATGACAAATAGTGTTATTTTAGGATTTAAAAATCAGCCCTAAACTAAAATCGTACGAAAGTAAGTATTCCAGTTTCCTTGTTACTTCCCTTTATAGACAAAACAAAAGGGTCTGAAAAACAATAAAATGTTATTGACTTACTAGGGCGACATAACATAACCATAACAAAGCACCGCAAAACATAACTGCACCGCAACGTGCACGACGCGACACAGCCAAGTTCGCAAAATTGATATCCCGCCACGAATTCCGAGCCAATCTATCAGACGCCTCGGGCCCTTATTCCGTTGCGAAACTGTTTCCAATATTAATGCCGCCACGTCCATTGAGTTATCGTGGCCCTCGCATAGATCGACGTGAACAAGCTATGCTGTTTGACAAATGATACAGGGCACAAGAATGATGCGGCCATGGTGAAATTTGGTTTTGAGTTTAATGGTTACTATCATTCCTTTATTTGAAGCAAGATGGAACGTCAGTCAAAATAATTTCTTATTATATGATGCCACTGGCTTAGGTTTACGAGCGGCCTTGTTACAATTCCGACCTCATTTAACATCCTGACTTTAACAGACAGTGATTGCTGGATTTTAATCTGCAATTAGAAGATTTTAGAAATCCAACAAAAAAGCTTTTTGCCATAACAATCACACTGTAAACTCTAATCTCCTATTACTGTAAACTGTAAATTCCTATTAACGATATTTAACGTTATTTATCCTGTGTAACTGCCGTTAGCAATGTTCTAAAGCCTCCACCGCTCCTTGACCCAAAGCGACCCAGTTGCCAGCCAGGCTGTGACAGACAGACAAACGGAGGAAGCAGCATTGTCGCAGCTTGCATAACACTCGCAGGAAAAAGGCATAGGCACGCCACGATGTTAGTCGATGAGTGACAGAAGCGTGTCGGGCCCTTATCTTTAGAATATAAACTGAATTACAAACTTTGTTTTCTTATATTCCGGCTAAAGAAAAGCCAAAAGAGAAGGCGAATAATTTTAATAGGTTATTTAACTCTGGCGGAACTCGGGCTCCTGTGGTTTAGACCAGTAACATTTTTCAAAAGTTGCCGTTTAGACATCGTATGGGATTGACGTAAAGATGTCGGGAGTTCGACTATTAAACCGATTTTTAAATAATTTTGGTTTGTCAAGGTGAGGTTCCTTTTTTACCATTTTGGTACGGAATCCGGTTACCTATCACAGGGTCAGGGTATTAAAACCGATCAACTTTCGTTTATAATTAAAATCTAACCAAACCTAACATTTTGAACAGTGATTTTTAGTTTAGTTTAGTTTGTTTATTTAATGAAAAAGATTACAATATAAGTTTGCATGACATGTCAAAATTAAAAGTACCCTAATCATGATTGTCAAAAAAAGTAATAAGATAATAAAATTATAAAATTAATAATTCAAAACATTTCACCAATAGAGATCGTCAAAATAATTTAAAAGTAATTATAAAGTAAAATAAAATAAAATAATACGGTCAAAATATACAATAGTCTTAGTCAAACAAAAGGTACAATAGTTATGAGAAAAATTACAATAAGGATAACTTAATTATGGCAACTTAAATACAGCTACAGGATTAATTCCATGTACTCATCTACTCAGTACATAGGGTTATCCAACAAAAGGTTTCTCAGTCGACGCCTAAATGCTTCGTCAGATGGTTCAGATCTCAAATCTGCGGGTAGGTGCTCGAAGTAGGACGGGCCAATGACGCGGGGTTTTTTTTCCGCAAGTGCCATGCGACGGGGAACTGTTCTTAAGCGTCCAGTAGTTCGAAGCTGTTTGCCCGGAATGTCCACGCGTGCAAACTGAGAAATGTTATATTTTACGAACCGTTATGATTATGAACAAAATCCATTTATAACTTATAAATTTTCGACCTTGTAATAAGTTACCATGGAACCACTAGGATGCGTCATACTAGTTAGATAAATCTGAATCATGGCAAATTGCATATTTTCTAGAATAGATCGTCATGGTAATCATGGTATAGGCATGGTATGAGGAGGACTAGATGGAGGGCTATAGTGGAAGGGGAAGACCTAAAAGAAGGATGAAATGTGAGAAGAGCAATGTAAAAAACAAGGAGGTAAATACTGAGATGATGGCTAATAGGGATGTTTGGAAAGAAAAGGAGTGTTACGCCGGCCTTAGATGATTCGGATAAGGGGGCAAGATAATCATGATGATAATTCCATCTTTTCGCCAAGTTCATTATATCATCACCAACTAGGCTGGAAGCATCATCAAATATGCGTTGACGGCAGTGAATGCGACAACTGAACCGCACAAATTACTTCTAACAAAGAATCACCTACTGTCATAATCATAACGGTTGTTAATGCTTCGGTGGACGAATTAACACCCACATGAGAATATCTGTATCAGCAAACATCGAAGTTCAGTAGGCAAGGGCCGTGGGCGAAGACAGTTATTGTTAAACCACTACAGCCTAGCGTCTACATGTGTGTGTGTACGAGTTTTAAAGAAATGACAATCGCAATTAATGTTCGATCTCACACTAGCACTGAGACTCGTGTGTGTAAATGTTGTTCAGAATCTTTGATGTATAGGTTTTACTACTACACATAAGGAGCGCATTCTTCGAGAGTTTTTAATGTTTGAGAGACTTGTAAGTTTGATAGTGACACTGACATGCTTTTAGGACATTGTTCTACAACTGTCAGTAAGTTCTTTTAGGTTTAGTCATTAATAAAGTCATACTTCCGTCCCTATATAATGGACTTAAAATGGATTGTTTTGTACCTAAAGACAGATGCTAGCTTGCTGCGCTGAGTAAAGCCCCCATTTTTGTAAAAATCAAATGTTTTGAGTTGAATTAGCCGTTTTTAGAGGTTCTGTTGAAATAACACAGAAAATAAATGTGATTAAAACAAAAACATTACAATGTACCTGTATTGATTCAAAAATGAGCATTAAAAAAAACAATTGAAAACACCGAGTTCGCAAAAAAATAATCGGATATTCGCTTCTCTTCATGAAAACTAGACAGTACTCGTATCACTAAAAACCAACTAATTATAGTCTTTAATTTAATAAAAACTACATATGATATGACTGCATACTAAACTTCTCAATTTAAATAAATAATGACAGCGATAAACAAATTATTTTTGTAAAAAATCGCGAACGAGCTTGTAAAAAATCCAATCCAAGACTAAGTATATCGTTTATCCTACAGATTACCTTATTAAGTAATAATAAGGTTCACATGACGCAACCGCGGCGCCTGCGCAGCCACACCGATTCTTCCGCACGCGTCACCTTGCGTATAGATCAATCACTCCGGAGTTGCGGTCTTTGAGTGTAGATAATAATTTAATTAATAATAAAAACTCTTTAAGTACGAGCACTTTTACTCTGAGCCCAGCAGCGCTTATCATGAAAAGACGAGTATGAAGACGAACTGTAGCAAGAAACTTAAGTCGTCTTAAAGCTAAATGATACAGTCATAATATTGATAATACTAAACCTAGCATAATTAACTAACTTCTGGCCTAAATATGTCGTGTTCTAGCAGCGAGTAGGGACAATTTTAGCATTGACTAAACATGACGCTGTCTTGTCGTCAAGTATATAGTACTTTTACCCTTACATTATGTTTGTTAGCCTACATGCCTACCTACCTTACAAGATATTTGTAAGTAAGGTTCGTTATTCTATAAAATGTGAAAGTGCAAGCCAAGATATGTTTTCTTACATGAATTATATCCCGTAAAATTAAAATGGCGGTTGCGAGTGGCGTCATATCGGTAGCTAGAGAACCTTAAAGCTGCCCAAGGACTTACAGTTTACATGTAAGTAGGCCTAAGTCAGTCGGTGAAAAAATGTATAAAACTTTAAGACAAACTAAGTGCCCTTAAAAGTTTAACGAGGTGAGGTGAAACTGCAATATTCTACGCAGCAGGGTTTTCGGGAAATAGATAATATTCCTAATTGATTTTCGAACTTTTTGCCATGTTATACATACATACACAAAAACAATCGCTAGGTATTGGATTAGCTCTACGATACGATCAACAAAGCATGATCTCAACCCGTTATACGTTTTGAAAGATGCCGGCAGTGTGTCAAAGTTGGCTGATTTAGAAGTCACGAGCAAGAGCAACATTTATTTATTCAAAAATAATCGATATCCTTTTTTAACTAAGTTAAAAAAAGGAGGACATCTCAAATCATGGATTTTTATTTATTAGGATGTAAAATTAATGTTTTCATAAAGCGCAGTAACAATTGATTTACAAATTAAATACGGACATAAATATAAAATGATACTTGGTAGCTATATTACTAACGGATATCAGCGCCGGAATGTATTATAATTGAGCTATTTTTTTTATTTGTCAAAACTTATTTAATAAAATTCAATTTTAAGAAAGAGTAAGAAACGTACCGATACAAACATCATGTAATATTAAAAAAGATATGACTCTTACTAACTGTATTGATAGTTTTGTCAATAAACACACCTTCCACACGTGTCCACTCCACTCTTCAAACTGCAAACCCATCGATTTCTATCGTACTTAATATCTATAAGCTACACAACCCGTTCTCTGCCTGTGACTTGACACACGTTGACATTTCGTATAGAAACACGTCGTTTGGCACTGGACGTGTTAAGGCCGTAAGACAATTACTGTAATTGGTAAGGCAATGTTAACAATGCGCCTGCGGGAGGGCGAGCGAGGCCGGTGACGGTGACTCAGTGCTGTTATTCATGCATGATGGTGAACCGGTCTAAACTGACCTATGCATGCGTAGGGAACGTGCTGCGAGATGTGTCTGGTACTCTGGTAGCTGAGCAGTTAGGTGATTCTCTTGAAAAAAAGCGAATCTAAGTTGCCGCGTCAGAGCATTATTGACAGTTTAGTGTGAGATGATCAAGCAACACTCTCAAAGTGGTAAGTACCTAACTCTGCTTTATCTGCCTAGGATGCGAGACATCCTTATTTTGCCAGTTAACACTTCGTAAACGAATTGAAAAGTGAGTTGTTCCAGAGAATAACTAGTCTGTACACCCACATAATGGTGAAGCGGTTTAAACTGACCTATGCATGCGTAGGAAATAAGCGGCGAGATGTGTCTACTATAATATTTTACACTTATTTCTACGAATTCCCGTCAATGTTGTTATGAGAAAAAAAGTTACTGCCTCGTAGAAATAAGTTAAAAAGCATACTTGGAATAGTTAATTAATAATAATTTTAAGGCATAATAACGAAACATTTAAAATATACGACTTACGCTAGTACCAAAAACAATCGCATGAAGTGTTTTTTTTTTATGTCTTTCGATACTTTCTAAAGAAAAAAATTAAAACTTGGCTCGCATTTACAACGCACCCTGGACTTGATAAATGTTTTATTAATTATTTCCTTTATCAATAAATAGTTAATATAAATGCGCGATTTAATCTAAGCGATCCAACTTTAACTTTACATTATGTTGTTAAAAATGTAAGCCTAGGTACTAAGTAAAAAGGTTTATTTTCCCTTGATGAAATCTCACCGCTGAGATGCGTTTGCGCAAGTCAGCGGTGAGATTTTTATTGACATTAATTATGAGCATTGTTTAGTAGATTATAATAGATAAGGAATTAAAACTCTTTGATCTCAAGGAACCTCCGACATTATAAAGTTTTTTTTTTAGAAAGTATTTAATTAGGTATAGAAAATTAAGAAAGGTTACCTATTTTGTATAACATATGTAGGTACTAATTTATTGTAAAACTAATACAAGTATTTTCGCAAGTAGACGCGTTAATTTTCTAGATGCAATGATCTTCTCAATTAATCAAAATTCTTCAAAGTGATACATTCTATGAAATGTATGTCGAGATAACAAGGGGACACTCCTCGGAACTCATTTATTGAAACCATTCCGAAAATTTGGAATCTCTAGACCCAGCGCTTTGGGCTGTGCGCTGATATGTCAGTCAGTTTCTTATTTTATATATTTAGATAACTCTTACTTGTTGTAATAATCGGGGGACAGAATAAATTAGTGCTTATACCTACACTTCACACATTTTCATTCAAGCATGCGTAAGATGGGAGTACGTTATGCATGACACGCATCGAATTTTAGTAAAAAAGCACTACCTGTTCCGTTCCTGGGTTGCCTCACCCGCCTATTCAGGGGACACGGGAGAGGTTTTTTGTTGTAAAGACAGCATTATTATTCCCAGACCAAATGAAAAATATAGACGATGGCAATCAAAAGGCTAGACTCAACGGTGTGCAAAAGCCGTACCAGAGACTAAGACTGTTTAGTTTCTTCGCAAAAGTTTTCATAAGTAACACTTTTTCGTCATACCCGATAGCCTCGACGCCAAATCATCGAAATACAAGCAAAATGCTGTTCCCTCTGCCATCCTTATATGCGCCAGCGCCGGTCGTTGACAGCAAGGACAGATTCCTCAACAGTGACTACTTCAATCTGTGCGATTGTTATTTTCGGCAAAAATTCGGTGATATCATATGAAATTATGTGATTCACATAAAGGAAAATAATGAGAGAAACATGGAATGCATTTTTAAGTTTAAGAATAACTTGTCATGTAAGACAAACGTGTTATTGATAATTTATACAGTGCTTTTCGGGCGTGGTGTCATGTAGATTACACTTAATATTGCATTATTTTATTCATGACAAATATTAATTAAATTAGCTAGAAACCGAAGACATAATCAATCTTAAATAAAATGTGTTTATTGCCATACCAAATACAAATTATAAATTGTTAAAAATTAAATTATCAGCCCAAAAAAATCTCCGAGACTTGGCCGGCTTCTTTCCATGCACCTTAACATAATTAAAACATACCTTCATCTATTTCGTCAAATTAGCTTTAAAAAATTCAACACAACTCAACGCCTTAAAAACAATACATACTCTCAGTTGTTGTAAACTTCCTCTTATTTAGGCAAAAGGTCAAAGATTCGGAGATCCTAGAATACTGTGTCATGAGGTCACATGTTACAAAGACCCATACATGTTTAAATATATCTATTATCAAGGTG
Source organism: Acleris literana (assembly GCA_946894065.1). Classification (NCBI taxonomy): domain Eukaryota; kingdom Metazoa; phylum Arthropoda; class Insecta; order Lepidoptera; family Tortricidae; genus Acleris; species Acleris literana. The sequence continues at coordinate 16,884,587 of OX335687.1, read as the reverse complement.
TACATGGTGCCGAAGCTGTTACAGAGATGCCCTTTAGACAAACTTAATGTTCAATTTAATTTGATTACTATCATTGGATTTATCATTGTTTTAATTAACTCCAATGTCACACTCTTTTGAGCAGATACGCCAGAAAACATTGACTTTTTAGGGTTCCGTCTCCGAAGGAAAGCCCAACGGGACCCTTATAATATGCCTAGGCTGTCCGTCCGTCCGTCCGTCCGAACCTTAAATAGCTGTATCTTTTGCACCGTAATACATAGCTTACCTATTTTGCTTTGTCACATTAGATTTGTGTTGTGGAGTTTCTTGCGGCGCTTCTTCTCCGCAATGATGGTCTTGTCCGAAGCGCTACTAGATTCACTCCATATTACCGACGTGTAAAGAAGCCCTCATTGGTGTGGCCAATTAATTGTTTTTTTAAATTCCATTTCAACTGATTAATGAACAAATAAAAATGATGAAAGAAAGTGAAATAATAAAGAGGTTATACAAGCAACGTTTTTGTTCAACATATTTTTATTTCTGTTGTATCGTAAAAACGTTGAATCATACAAGCGTCAAATTTGGTATGATTATAGTTCAAACCTTGACAAAAAACAACACATTTAATACCAACATTTGGTCAAGTGTGAGTTTGGTTCGCGCTGATTCGATTCTATATCTAATCGAATTCAAATCTATACTAGTATTATAAAGCTGAAGAGTTTGTTTGTTTGTTTGTTTGCTTGAACGCGCTAATCTCAGAAACTACAGGTCCGATTTGAAAAATTGTTTCAGTGTTAGATTGCCCATGTATCAAGGAAGGCTATAGGCTATATATCATCAAGCTAAGACCAATGGAGCGGAGGACAAATGAAGAATATTTCATCCTTCTACGCTAACAAAGTCGCGGGTTAAAGTTAGCGTTAGCCCAAAGTAACTATTCCACGGGGACGAAGTCGCGGGCAGAAGCTAGTCGGAATATAATACCTATTGTGCGGCGGTACGGAACCCTCGGTGCGCGAGCCCGACTCGCACTCGGCCAGTTTTTTTAAACCATGCGTGTTCAGATGCTCGCCGATTGCCACTTGTCACGCATCCGAGAAAAACAATAAAGTTTTTTATGGAAATATACTCTTTATGGATGTGGACTGATTGCGTAATTTTTTTCGTAATTAAGAAGTTATTTCGGCCGTGGATTAATGGTTTTTATCGTAGGTGGTACTTACTTGATGTCTTATTTAATGGCAACATTATTGTGGCTTCATCAGACGTTGGGAAATGTCAAGTAAACTTACCTGAAACAAAATGATAGGTTTGATTGAAAAAAATGTCAACAACAACTGGTTTAATACGAGAGTGTATAATTAATATAAAATGACAGAGACGAGCCTAGGCCTGTCAACGTAAGTTATTTACATCAGAAAAAAAACAGTATTAAAAAAGTGGATATTTGAATTACATCCAAAAGTAATAATCATAAGTTACTTTACACATTCGGGCCCTAAACGATGACAGACATACGGTTTGATACACTGACAGGCAGACAGACACATAACCTTCCTCGTATTTGTTTTAGGAGTTTAAAGGAAACGCCCACTGTATAACATTAACGGCCAAACCCTATATTCAAACCGCGGATAGATAAGCCTTACTACGGGTTAAAATTTGACATTTGCCCATACAAAATGTGTCAAATTTCAATCCGAAGTAAGCCTATCTATCCGCGGTTTGAATATTGGGTTCCGACTAGGGAATGCAAATAACCGGTTATAACCGGTTGTAACCGGTTATTTTCATACAAAAACGGTTAATAACCGGTTAAATTGCATTCCCTAGTTCCGACATAAGTCTTTAAACCAATGCCTCTACGCTAGTTATTTCACCGGTTGTCTTATCCAGTTTCGAAGGTATTAGCAATACACGACTGTTACGCGGTCGAAGTCACAGGCAAAAGCTAGTAACAACACTTTCAGAGTCAAAGTCAAAGTGATTTATTCAAAGCCCAGGTTTTCGATGGCCATTCAAAACCCACTAAGCATAAAGTTCCCAGAACTGGGTGGTGATTCTCTCAACAAGCAAAGGTGATCGTTCGCTCGAGTGAAGGTCCAAGCGGCGAGTTTAAGTAGTCCCGACAGAGCGAACAAAACACATTTTAGGGCGTGTATTCAATTTGGCAGCATGACTTCACGAACGTATAAGGCTGCCTAATTGACAATGCACGCGCTAAAATGTGTTTTGTTCGGTCGGACGGGACTACTTAAACTCGCCGCTTTTATTCGCTCGTCCGTTCGACCGGCCGCCGTTTTTTGAGAGAATAACACACCTGAAGTAAACACAAAACCTCTAAAACCGAAACTCATGAGTTATTAATTAACTCGATACAAAGTGTGCGAAGCAACTTCAATTAGCGACCGAATCGATTCTCGATCCTTAATCGATAAGGTCGCATCGATTACTCACCCCGGAAACGAGTTTGTCATTCGATTAAGCGTAGATATATCGAAAAACATTGTTTCCGAGTTCTGTTGTTGTTTCGTTGATTATGTTATTGTAGAATCGTGTATGATGTTAAATGGTCTATGTTTATATGTGATTGTAAAGTACCTACCTAATAATGAAATTGCAAATGTCTATGGGTCTCAGGTTCCACTTAATATCAGGCGTCCTGTGTGTTTGTTTACCTCTGTGTGTCTCCATATAAAAATTTAATTAATAAAAAATAATTTAATTACATTTATTATTTATTTATTTTATTATTTATCATACTATATACATTAAATCTCGCCTGTTTTTGAGGGGTCTTATCTTATCTTACAGATGGGCCCTTTCGGATACACTTCGATCCGCTAGGATCTTTTGTGCAATTACCCTCTTACACACTCAGCTGTTCGAATGTGCAGGTTTCCTCACGATGTTTTTCCTTCACCGTAAGAGCATCGGGTAATGCACTTAAGTTAGAAAAACTCATTGGTACATGGTGACCGCGGGGGTTCGAACTCGGTACCTACGATCACGAGTCGACCGCCTAAGCCACTAGGCCACCGACGCTCTCTTCCCAGAGGGGTAGGCAGAGACCACTTCTCTCCACCTGCTACGATCCTGAGAAATATCTTTCGCTTCTTCCACATTCATCATTTATTTATCATTTATTTATTTATTTTATTTATGTTTCACTAGCGACACGCCCTCGCTTCGCTTCGGTTTATGTGAGTTTTCTGTAACAACCGTACATACCTTCCTCTTGAATCACTATTTATTGATGGAAACCGCATTAAAATCCATTGCGTAGTTTGAAAGATCTAAGCGTACAGTCAACATCATAAATAAGTGATCATTTATGTACCTTGTCACTTTAACGTCGTGTTTGAAATTTCATACAAAATTGTGAAACGATTGATAGCGACAAGGTACATAAATGATCACTTATTTATGCTGTTGACTGTACATACAGAGGGACAGACGGGAAGCTACGTTGTTTTAAGGGCGCTGCATACGTAACGTGATTTTACACGGACGGGACGGGGACGGGACGAGACGACAATATCATTTCATAGAAAATGTATCGGAATGTGCATACGTCACGATTGCACGTGCGGGACGGGAAAACCAAAAATGTATGCAACCACGTCCCGTCCCCGTCCCGTCCACGTCCTGATCACGTTACGTATGCAGCGCCCTTTAAACTATGTAAAGACTTGTATATTGACGACATAGTCTACGAAGCTAGCGGTCCCGGGTTTGATTCTCAGTCTTGCAGGCAGGGCAAATATTTGTGTGATGAGCGCAAGTATTTGTTTCTGAGTCTTGAGGGTTTTCTATGTATAAAAGTATTTATTTCTCTAAATAAGTATGTTTATCGTTGCCTAGAGTAAGCTCTTTGGCCTGGGTGAAAATGCGTGTGAGATGGCCCCCGTAATAGTAGAAATACATTGTTTTTGTTTCTTATATCTGTTTCTTTCTCTTTTACAGACGAATACTGAATGTAATAATAAATAAAGATCTATTTTTCAAACCGACTAAGTACCTAATAGATTTGCGATATTATATCCAAAATCTTGTAGTATATTATTTAAGGTAAAGTAAAAATTATACATAATGAAGAAAAAAGTAAAGATGAATCGTCATTTGGCTTTTGCATAACACTGTTAAAATACGCAACAGCTTTAATTCGGACAATAAAAACTCATTTAATCATAAATACGCAAATCCATATAAGTAATAATAAAATCATAAGGCTGTCTGAAGGTCGGGAGTGGGCAGTGGGCAGTGGGCTGTGGGCGGCGTGTCGCAACGATACAGTTCAACTTGTTTGATTTTATCGCTAAAATATAAAAAAAACGTTTCAAACTACCTGCGGTTACTACGCCATCTAGCGATCTCCTTATTATTTAATAATTGATCTTAAATATCGTCTCTTTACTTTCTCAACGTCGTATTTGATCGAATAGATAGGAAAGTAGTCTTTATTCTTTAGGGAACATGAGTGCTTATCCTATCTAACCATTCGATCAGATACGAGGTTGAGAAAGTAAAGCGACGATATATCAGTGAATGACTGAGAAAAACATTGTGCCTCCTGATTTAGAAAACTGATTGAATACTTACTGAGGGACAATCTGTTTAAGATTAGTTAGGGTGACGGCACCAATGATGGACACTTTTGGCTGACAGGCACCAGTAATGGACACTTCACTCTTAACTCAAATTTCCTACGGTCCTAAATTGATTGTTGCAAAACAAATGAATAACCCATCTTCTGTAAATTAAGAATCAAGTGTTCATTATTGGTGCCTTGACCATCCATTACTGGTTTCATCACCTTAATCATCACCCCTGGTTTTGAACTTGGCTCGAGCACTACCCTAATCGTTTTATTACCAAAGGATGAATGAAAAGAGTACCTATGTAAACTGATAAAAATAGCTATAACATGTTTTGCAACATAGACCATAATATTTGCAATGTTCTAAAAAAAAAAACTCGTTCTATTTATAGTTGGTCACTATTTTTACGTTGTATATACCGTGTTAATCATTTATTGCAAATAATCTTCCACCATTAATTCCAAATAACTACACATACAGCGGTGGCCACATAATTAGGGACACTTGTTTTTTCCCCATACAATTGCCTACAAATATGACTTTTCAATTTTGACCACTAATCAAAAAGTTCTCGACCAATTTTATTGCTAAATACATTTTACTTTACATAATTAACTAAGGTTTAAACTGATGTACAGTGAACTAATATTAAAAACGTACCTTATATTTTATAAGGATTTAAAAACTAAGTGCTGACGCGTCCGTACAAAATTCTACAACTTTGTATGAGCGCCGAATATTTATTTTTTCAAATCCTTATAAAATGAAAGATCCGATCTCAACAGAGATAAATTGTACATACATTTAAACTTTACTTTATTAGTTAACGATAAGTGTAACTAAAAATATAATTGGTTAAGAACTTTCTGATTGGTTGTCAAAATTGAAAAGCCATATTTGTAGGCAATTGTATGGGAAAAAAACAAGTGTCCCTAATTATGTGACCACCACTGTACATACATACATTAAATCACGCCTGTTTCCCAGAGGGGTAGGCAGAGACCACTTCTTTCCAATAATAAATAACTACACATACCTTTGAATTCTACAGTGATCGGAATAAAAACCACCCAGTCTAATCCAGTCATTAAATCAGTACTTGTAAAACATTTACAATATCAATTTCGTTTTTAATTGGCAACTAAAACCACGCAACCATTTCCAACAGCTCCGTTACATAGTTACATCACTTAATAAGCGGACGTTTAGCGATATGTTGATCGATAAATCAAGAAGCTGTAAACGATCAAAACAGCAAATTGAATGTGAAAGTCGTAAACACGGCTGCGTACGCGTACTTGCCACATTACTTTGGATTTATTAACGTGATCATAAACATCTTGTTAGATGCTACGTGTTTTAAAAGATGTAATACTCATAATAAGAACAGTTTTATTAATTTACTAGCGACCACCTCGCTTCACTTTTGTTTATGTGAGTTTTATAAACACCCGTACATAAACTAGAATTTATTATACATAAAAACCTTTCGTGAAAAATTATCTACCTGGTGGTGAAAACCCATGCACATGCGCGGAAAGCGAGCGAGATATCAAATGCCTATAATATATCATCATTGCACACATGCATAGGTCGATATTTACCTTTGTCGGTTTCGGAATTTCCACTAAAAGAAAAACCTTTCACCGTTGATTTTTTTTTTCTTGCTTTAGGCACGGATCCGTGCTTAAAATTTGGATACCTTTTTGTATTTTTTTAAGCTTAATTTATGGACTATATCGTAATCAGAAGAGACTAGAACTTGGTACTTTTTTGACCTCCCGCATACGAAGGGTTAATTTATAGCTTTCGCTCCTTTTAAGGTGTATTTCACCAATGTCGAAGTAATTTATAGATACTTCCACGAACTTATTAGAGAAATAAGTCCATGGATATCACACGCGAGGACAATTTGTTCCGTTAAAGAGTATTTTCTCTTGTGGACTTAAACATAAGCCCATGGGGTTAGTTAGCTCCACGCGTTTCTGTCAAGAGTCAAGATCTACTGTTAAATTATACAAAAACTATGCAAAAACAGTGAATTTATTCTAGGGGCATTCACTTTTTGTCAACCAATATTTTGTAAAACTAGAGGGTGTCTTCCTCTAATTTACTATCTGCAAATATTTCAAAATGTTTAAGTTCTTGAACTTGGCTAAGACACTACGCGCACATTTTATAATTATCGCCACTAACGAAGTGTATGGAAAATGATGTAAATCCGCGATCTACGTTGCGCATGCGTTAATACGTAGCAATTAAAATGGTTATTAATATGTATATTATAGTTTGCAACAGGTTACGAAATAAATGCAATATGTGATCTGTCTCGGGTTTATATCGAGTGGCGTAATCATTGTTTGTCTAATGTATTGTTTGGTCGCAAATCCTTCGGTGGCAAATGCTTTTTACAATTGTAACGGTATTTTTTGATTATTATAAAAAACGAATCAAACCTAACTTAACTGAACGACACAAGTTTTTTTTTTAATTCAGTCTAAAATAATTTAGGTAAAAAATAACGACCCTAAAGACACCTTGCTTGCCCGCGATTCCGCGTAGAAGTCGTTTATATGGCGGGTAAAAAATAATTCCTACTTGTATTGGAATATAGAACCGCCTCCTTTTTTGAAGTCGGTTAAAAAAGTACCGTATGTCCTTCTTTGGGGCTTAAGCTATCTCCGTACCAAATTTCATCAAAATCGGTTCAGCGGTTTAGCAATGAAAGTATAACAGACAAACAGAGTTACTTTCACATTTATAGTATTAGTATGGATATGTTACTACATGGATAACCGAATGAAAGTGTAAATAATTATTTAGTCACGATGATTGTTTTCGATTATTTCTATCTGTCTTCACACTCGGTACATAGAAATAATCAATAAGTAAAGATTATAACTTGAATATTCAAACAGAACTATCCCGATTTTTTAACGCTTAAATTTACAAAAACGTAATTCAATCTATCCATTGAAGTAGCTGTAGCTACAAAAACACAGACAAACTTAAACCAACTTTCAACATAATATTCATTCTGATTAGAAGTTTATACATTAAAATAATTACATACATATCTTCACGCCTTTGTTCACAGAGTGGGGTAGGCAGAGCTACAGAATTAACAACAACTCTAAAAACTTGTTGATCATTCTGTAAGCAAATTTTGCACAATTAGGCTAAGATTTTTACCAGCGTATTAGTGACAGGTTGACAATAATTAATAATATCCTCTAGGTACATAAAATGTAGTGTATGTATGTATATCTAAGTATTAATATATATTTCTGTATTTATTTGTGTAGGTATTTGAATGTAATTTATTAGTTTTATTTTATTTATGTAGGCTTTATTGGTAAATGTGTTATGTTCTTCTAAATAAATTTGTACACTTGCTTACTCGATGCGCAACCTTTCACTTTTCTCAATCTCTCAAGGGTTAGCTGGAAGAGATCCCTTAAAGGGATAAGTTCGCGTTTGTACATATTTTTATATTAATTGTATTTTTCTGGTTTTTCTTTTGTACAATAAAGTGTTAACATACATACATACATACATAATTTAGGGCTTAACTTCATCTCCAGATACAGTAACAGACAGGTACGTTTTAGCTCTATTATTTTATTTCATATGAGAGAGAAAGGAGAATTATAACATTGATAACTTTAACTGACTTAATTTTTATCCGGAGATCAGATAAATCACGCCTTAAAATATCATTATTTAACAGTTATATTATTTAACTGAAAAATAAAATAAAAATGCATAACATTACACAACTGTGCATAATGCGATCTACGCGATATCGATCGGCGCCGCACGCGCAGGTAATCGCGCGACATTCTGCGCGGCCGCGCTGACCCTTGCGGTTACGACGATTTGTACGAGCAACTATCGGTTTATGTTTATTTTCATTGTTAGGCCTCTTCATAATACTCGTAAGAGTAGGTACGTCTCGTCTGTATTTCCGTACGTGTGGAATTCTTTTCCCGCTGCTCCCCCCCTACTTTCTTACCGTTAAAAAAGATAAAAAAATATTAAAATTAGGTTGTTTACTCAATGAAAAATATTAAAGGTAAATTTCCAATTTGACAATTACGAGATCCGATAACATGATTTTTGAAATTATTAAAATTATTCTTGTTGAGAAAAAGAATCTTAAATTTTTTCAGTTCATATATCAGACTCAAAAACTATTAAATTCCATTAGAAAAAAAAAACAAAATAGAAGCGTCTTGATTTTTCCAAATTTTCATCAACTCTTACATAACACTAAAGTTTTGGTACTTGCACGTGTTTTTTTTTAATTCGCCTGAAGCGAAACTTTCATGGCCATTGACGTCCGATAACCATCGGTTGTAGCCAATCGATTATTACGAGCCGCGGCGAATCGATGACCGACTCGATTCTATGCAATCGAATAATCAACTGTCCACACTTTCGCTGCATTAGCCTTTTGTAATTAGTCAGTACTGGTTTCTATGGTGTGTTGCCATATTTATGAGTTTTTTTTCTCTTAACATGCCTATGTGTTTTTTGTTTAATTTGTTTATTTCGTAAATTCTTACTGGAGGTTTAGTCAAGATTTATTTAGATTTCGCATTTGTATGGAAAAAATAATTATTTCTTATTTTTTGCAGACTTCGCTTACGCCCTAACGCTTTCTATTGTAAAAAAATGAAAATGTCTAGTTCTAAGGAGAATGGACAATATTTAGATGTTGCACCAATTAACCACTTAAGTAGGAGTAGCAGATTTTCATTGTTTATTATTTTTCCAAAAACAACGAACAATAACTATCCATCAACATTATTTCGGCCTGTTGCGGCTTTGTAGAATTGAATACCTGATCATAAAAATTGATTCAAAAAGTTGTCAAAGTGTGCAACCCTTAAATACCAACTACTTAATTGTATTATAATTTTGAATACTGGTCTTTTAGGTAAGTAGGACCAAGAATTTGATCGAATTCATTAAAAATTGCAATGTGTCAAAAATGAAACCCTATAATGCATACCTAACGCTAATTTAGCTATTATCGAAAATCTACAAAACGTATAGGATTGGCGTAAGCTGATCACAGATAAAGCAATACTATGGTGTCATCCTAGACACCATCTGATGATGGAGTCGGAAGGTGCAGGATCTTCCCTGTACTTTAGGTAGACCTACGGAGTTCCAAGTCGTTATGGTCTCACGTTAAATACAATCGGCAAGAAAGCTTGTGTCAAAAAGTTATTTTGTAAAATAAAAGTAAGTATTAAGATTAAATTCACATAAATGTTGCTTTTAGCGATAACTGCCTAATAAGTTTCTCCTTTAAAGTATTAATTCCCAATGGAACTTCGTAGGCTTTCGGAAAAACAGATGTACTACATCCGGCCATTTTACCTTGACAGCAAAATCTTAAAACAAACGATTAAATTTGGACAGCGACAAAATGTAATTAATATTCATAAATTGCGAAGCAACTTTTTTTTTACCTAAATCAATCGATAATTCCCAAAACAATCAATACTTTTTATAAACACCAGAAACCGATGATGATGATCCAACCAGTATGATCCCTCGGGTCAAGGCCATCCTTTGATCCGCCGGTTCCTAGATTGATTTCAAGATGGTCAGCATGATCAATCAATTTGCTGCCACCATCAATCAGCCCACGGACTGATGTCATAATTGCTGCAGTGACGGTAGACGGTGGTAAATGATGGTGAACTCCTCCACTCTATTTTTTTACTTGAACAATTGTTTTTTTTTTTGTTTCTTTACGGATAAACTTCCCAATCCATGTTGTGTGTGTGTTAGTTTGTTACTCCTTCACGCTGCAACGGTTAGACGGATTTGGATGAAATTTGGAATGGAGATAGCTTTTACTCTGGATTAACACATAGGCATACCGCATCACTTTTTATGCCGGAAATTTCAAAAATACTTGATGGAATAACGATAATTGAAAGCTACACGAACGAAGTCGCGGGCAGAAGATAGTAAACAAAATAAATATGAGAGGACAGTCTCACACAAATTGACCTAGTCCTAAACTTAGTTCTAAGCTTATACTGTTATGTACAGTCAAGGAAATAGATTCCTAGACCACTTTGGACTATGTCACAGTGAGGCTCTAAATAAAATCATAAAAAGTCTCCTACGTTTTAATTGATTACGTCAATTTTACATAGTTTAAAATGGTCAAGGAATCATTTTCCTTTACTGTACATAGAAAATATCGGATTCTCTAGAAATACTCATGTTAATCAGTTTTATCACACAATATTTCCCCTTACCGGGAATTCAACCCAGGACCGCTATCTTCGTAGGCATGGTCACTACTAACTATAACCTAGTTAGATGATCCGGCCTCCTACGTAGTCAATGTCCAATAATATCTATAAACAACATTATGGTTGTACGTTATTTTACAGACTGAATTTGTTTAGAATTTCATTTCATATAAATTTTTTTTCGTATTATCATTTCATAGAATAATTACTTTGAAGACATTTAAATCATCGTTTTTTATTTCAAATAAAAATCAATGTTTCTTTTTTCATATCATAGAATAGCAAATTAAATATTCTTTGTTCTAATATTATTTATTTAAAATATAAAAAAAATAACCTCGAAGACTAAGGCGGGAGCTTGCTTCGCTTCGCTCCCGCCATAGCCTTCTAACCTAACCTATTCAAGTCGGTTCTGCCCAGAGAGGTCTTGGTCGCTATTCGCTAAAAAACAAATATTTTGTTTGATAAGTTTGTGTAATGAAAAAATAAAATTATAAAATTCATTGAATTGATTTTCTGTGGAATGTGTTTCTTTCAAGTGAATAGTTTAAAAAATAATAATATTCGAAGCAAAAATACAAGGACCAAATAGTATATGAAACATTTTCTGTGAAACAAAATTCTGTAATTTTTCTGTCTGTAAAACAAGGGGACACCCAACATTATGCCTGTGATCTGTGAATTAAGCTTTAAAAAAAAAAAACTATCTATTGATATTTTCTCATTTCCTTTTAGTATGCCTGGACTGAGATTCTCCACGCTAAAACCTTATTGCTTTTGACGTGCTTCCGTATAGTCAACGTTTTGATAGCTCTTAATTACTTGACAGTTGGCGGCCGAGTTAAGAGGCCACCTATGATAAAGTCGGTAGTGTTTCGCGATCCGGATCTCAATAACCATAACGCCTTTGTGTCAGTTCTTTGGATATGTTACGACTCCAAAGATCAAAATAAAATGGTTCACGGTTACGTTGGAATAGGTACTGCATGCGTCCCCTGATCCCCTCCCCAGCCAATTTCACCTGTTGCGCGATTCTCCAGGGATGCGCTGGCGCACGCTCTGAATACCCGCCACACTTCCTAATCACGTTCACTACTGACAACTCCAAATTGTGCCATTGATCTATAGAAATTTGAAAGGGAGGCACTCAGCGTTTTATCCATATTTGGACCATTCGTTGGCGATAATTGACTGTTATTATTTAAATCTTTGATAGCTAAGAATGTTGTTATTCATACTAATATTATGAATGCAAATAATTGTTTGTTTGTTTGTTTACTTCTTTATAGTTCAAAGTCTCAATCGATCGATGTATAATAATAGTACAGGGATAGTTTGTAGCCTAAAGATTGCCTTAGGGTACTTTTTTATACCAGCTTTTTTTTCTGAGAGAATTGCAATTAACGACTACTAAGCGGACGGAGTTGCGGTCAAAAGCTAGTCATAAGATCCTATGAAATCAAATATTACTGATGCCGTTTATTGAAATTGACAGATGTATCGTTTAGATGTTCATTGTTTTATGACGTGCAATCGAAATCCAACCTTATGGTGGTAGGTGGTAGGTCATATATTTGGCCGAGTGTACAAGTTTGTTACTTTTTTATTTTTGTTTCATTGCTATTTTTTCGCATATTATTATGTATTAAAAAACTTCGTTTGATACAAGTGAGAAACTGTCATTTTCACTCGTCCCGAGTCTTGTCCCTTGCTTGTAGCTCAAGCCAAGACACGTCGGGACTCGTGTAAATTTGTACTTTCCGCACTTACATCAAAATGTATTATAAAACCTTGTTAAAGGGCCTTAAAGGCTTTTAAAACAAAAGCCCATTAAAGACATTAAGGACATTAAAGACAATTAGGACGTTATTAAGTTAATTAAACCCAGCTATGTCTAACAAGCTTTTTGCTAAAAATAACTTGAAAACTTAACTCCAGCGGATGTAATTTAAGTTTAAGGCCGAACCGTTTTTGGCATTATTTCATAATAATAAAATTGCAGTGGCCTTTGAGGGATTTTTGTAAAAAAGAACTACTTAGTCAAGGTTTGGTGATTGCAGCCGCAAGTAGCTAATGATTGTTTTTAATACGGTTTCATAATTAATTGTTAACCAAATCTAATCGCATCAAGACACTAGGTCATGTTTTATGCAATGATTATTTACGTTCTTATAATAAAGTGTTTTGTATTGTGTTATTGTTCGTTCTTGTCCGTCTGATTTTTGTAGAAGGCTTTATGGATTGTTATTGGCGTTAACGTTATCGTATTTTTTGTAGGTATGTCTAGGTTTATCAAACTTTCAAGAGATCTGGGCCTCTATTCTAGACAGTAAAAACCATATCGTCTTTGACCTGAAGTAAATAAGAGCTATCAAAACGTTGACAATACGATACACTTCAAGCAATTACTTTCCTTGAACGTTATGCTAATATAGTGTGGCATTAGGATTCTACGATTTTTATAGCTAACATACTATCGCGATCGTTAATTTGTGACCTTATTCAAGAAAAGTAGGATTGAAGTCGTCAATGTCATTAGAGATGCCAAATCATTTGTAACTTATAGGAGACTCAACCTTATTGTTGTAGAATATCAGAATGACTTTGGAGCTAAGGTGGGTCCCAAATTAAAGTTCGTGACTGTATATACATAAACTCACGCCTTCATTGCCGGAGGCAGAGCTACAGAATGACCAACAACTCCAAAAATTTGTTGATAATTCTGTAACTACATTTTGCAAAATTAGGCTTAGATGTTTACCAGTGTATAGCTAACAGTTTATACAAAAAAGATACAACCTTTTTATTAAGAACCTCAACAGGCAGACATTACGATGGGGTAAGACTAATGAAAACTTTTTTTTGCAAGAGGTTAAAAATGCTAATTATTACAATAGATACCTCAATATCTATTACCGTTGTCCAGTCACAAACTATTTACTTAACCTTCTGCAAAATCAAGTCTATCATGATAGACCGATGACTGCAGACATTACATAAATCCTTTCCAAACTGTTTTAATTACTGACTTGAATATTAATTTTCAAACGAGCACTTAACTCTAAAATCAAATTAAAAGCACTTAAATCAGTAACGGTGAGAATTCGCAACAATGGGCAATCGTTCCTAGCAATAATTATTCAGTTCGGTGCTTAACTACTCAAGATTACAAATCACGAAAAATTAATTAAAAATAGGTTCCTTACAATTACCTTAGTTAGCCTAGATGTTATTAACCCTGCCTATGAAGCGGTTCCGGGGTCAATCCTCGGAAAGGGCAAATATTTGTCTGAGTCCGAATATGTGTTCCTAAGTCTTGGATGTGTTCTGTGTATTTAAGTATACGTTTTTCTATTTACGTAACTAATACTGTCGTTTTCCAGCGCCCATAAAACAAGCGTAGATCTAAAAGAGTTACAATAATTTAAAGTAAAAAGCAGTAGTTAGTAGTTAGTCTGCTATCAGAAAAGCAAGGCATGAAGGCAACATAGCTATGACACCAACCTATAATATAGGTATATGTATGTATATGAAACCCTTGTTAAATAAATGGCCACTTATATTGCATACAATATATCAATTTGTAGACTTTACAGTTATAGTTTGAATTCTAACCTTACCAACGTCATTCTGTCAACGTCAGCTCAGTGAAAAAGAAGAAGAAGAAATATAATAATATTCACCAACCATAAGACACACAAATATACAAATGATTCAAGAAAACAATGAAGTCCTCGCGGCAGTGAAACGGACACTGGCTCAGCTAAATGCTGAGGTGTCAGACACCTACAGCGCTGATTTTCAGCCAGTACCGGCAGTGACTCACGGAACGCCTGTACAAACATGCTGCATGCATGCTGTGAGGCAAGACAAGATGCATTCGGCGTTCGTTATCGTTATCCAAAATGTATATGATGGACGTAAGCTGTCAGACGGTCGCGACGAGCGCCTACGTCAATTCCATACATTTTTGTCAGTTTTCGAAAATCATTTACGTTAGCGTCTCAGGTTCATTGGCATGCTTGTAGCAATCCATTAACGGGTTGTTTTAACATTTTTGAGCCGAGAGCTATTGCATTGAAGCAATGTATCGCGAAAAGCATGCAAGCTTACAAACAATACTTCAGCAGATTTGCTATCTACATTTAATTGAAATCGAGACCATGATTCGGTTTTTACTATTCATTACAGAACCCTAAATTGTGAAATGACTCAAAATCATTACGAGATGAGCACAAGGAATGGAAAAGTCATTGTACCCGAGATACCATCTTGAATAGAGAAGTATGCAAGCTTTTACGCGAATGACTCAGCAATGACGAACGATGATGTTAGAACAATCAACAATTTACTAAATTAAAGAATGGTAGTAGCTCCAGAAAAAACTTTGATTTCAAACCACGTGACATAAAATTTATGATATAAAAAACTGAACGAACCGACAATTATTTGAACCAAAACGCAAACAGTTACTTAACTACTAAAGTACTAAGTCGCAGGGGTATTTATCAGCATCATCGACATCAATTCATCGAAAATAGATATTTTTATATTAAATCCGCAAAGGTCAAATTAGGTTAGGTAAATCAAAGATACCGTAGTTGATAAACAGCGGAATGACCACATAGCGATAGGAATTAAATAAAAAACGAAAAAGAGACAGTAACAAATTACCCAACAAAAAATATTTACAGGTACAGTTTGGTCGTTCTAAGAGGGCCGATTTGACAGCTGTCAACGCAGTATAAAATATAACCTCAAACACATATTTTGTACTGAGTTGACAGCTGTCAAATCGGCCCTCTAAGAACGATGAAACTGTAGTTGTTCTATATGGACATCAATGTTTAATACTCATATTTATTGACTCTACATACACACTTATCTATTATTTCCACCACAATGATCATCTCATTGCAACGCAAAACAAGTGGCCAAATGCGGAGACTTTCTCATCCCACAGTGAAATAAAGAAAGTGATTACATCTATATTTAGCGGGGTTTATGGCATCGCCCAGGGCGCACCGTCGCCATCTACAGTTTAAATAGTGTATTGTCTCGGAAACGTGACAGCTACCCTACTTTCTCGCGTTTTGTTTTGATAACATCAAGTGCTACATAAGGGGGTGTACTACTGGCGATGTAGTGTGACAGGCTCAAATACAGATGTAGTGAAATATCCTTTCACATCGTATTTTCTCTGAAATGTTCGTATTTGTCATGCTACTTCCGTCTGGCTCAGTACCCATCAAGACAACGTGGGGGAACGTCGCATCGCGAGAGTGATAATCGATATAGAGTGGTTACTTAATACCAGAGTATTTTTTTGTTAATTAAGATTAAGTTTGTTTTCACTTTATTTCAATAGTCATACCGAAAGCATTAAGACCTGGGAAACGTTTAGATCGACAAGCGTGTGTAATAATTTGCAACATTTATTTATATTTCTTCTTGTTTACCTACACCTAATTTCTATATATTTGATCGTGGTGGTTTTAACATCTCGGTGTGATATACTTCAAACTCGTGGTTTGACATTGGACACTGATAACTAAAGTTATTATTATTTAAAAAAAAAATGTCACTTAATAATTCAATAATTCATAGACACGTCGGCATCATTCGGAAGTAGACGTGAGTTCCGAGTTTTCACGATGTGAAAGGATTATTCACTAGATCTGTACATTGGTTTACAAAGTCGAACGAATACACTGAAAAAGAAAGCATTAGGTATGCTTAACTGAAAAAACACGAATATCCACTACTTTACACCATACTATGAAAAAAAAAACTAGATACGAACCGGACCGGGCATCACAGCCCCTATCCCTCAATCGCTGTCCCAAGTTTTTGCCTCTACGCCCCAAGGAACACTAATCTCTACCGCTACCGGAACAAACTCATCCACCCTTGAGCTCTGAGTATTTGGAGTGCTCGAGCCTTGCAGCACCTTCAGCAGCGGCACCTGCGCTCCGCATCGTTTGGCTGAGGTGCGAGGAAGCAAAAGTTCTGAAGCACGTTGCATCCTACAGAAGACTACTGCCTCTAGCCCACGGAACCATCGTGAATCCATTATACGTATTCAGTAGTTATCTCCTAACCCCCTTACTACTAAACATTGAGTAACGGTGGTATAGCTATACAATGTTTTGTCCTCATCTGTCATTGTGACATTTGAATTTGACAGATAAGGACAAAACATTGTATAGCTATACCACCGTTACTCAACGTTTATTAGTAAGGGGGTAAGTGTTGAATATTTTATACATGTATTTAAGTATGCATGTATTTCCCAATAATGTTAGTATTTTCATCGTTGTCTAGTAACCATCGTCTGTATTTGCTAGCTTTGTTTGGGACTATCTGTAACTATTTAGGTAAAAATATGCGACATTGTCCCGTGATATTATTATTTTGAATTGCATCCAAATTCTTCCGTTCAGTTGTTGCCCGTTTGATCTATAAACATCCTAAGATCTAAAATCTAAACAAACAGTAAACATCAACATTGATTTCGAAAAACATTACTAAACTGTTTAGGTATGCGTTATATTGCGATATGGATCATCGCGATCATCAAAATCTTTCTCTGACAAAAAGAAAGCTTTGGAAACGATAGATATTTAAGATATTCTGAAAGTTTACAGTAGGCTAGTGTTCTAAAAAAACTAATTAGTCCGTCTATTACATTATCAAAAAATATTGAACACATATTTTTTCTTTTGTCAATTAAACAAGAAATTACGAAGATAAAGTGCGTGACGTCACTAGCCCCCACTCCCGAACTTTGATGCGCATATTTGTTAATTTTGATTAATTTGATAAAGCATAAAATACGTGTTCAATATATTTAGACTTTTTTTTTTACCCAGGACGCATCCCTGTTCCAGCAACATAAATTAATATAATTTAATAATTTTGTAAGCTCATTATGACCAAAAAGTTATGGGAAACAACGATTTGCCTACAATTATTACCTTCCTTTTTGAATAGCCGGGTAAAAACAAAAATAAGCACCTCATCTAACGCAGATATTTGGGACGAGTTTTTTTAATCAACGCCTCAGGCTAAACAATTACTGATGACCTCACGAGAAAAAACCACGAACAGATTCGACACGTAAATTAATTGTTGTGACTATGTTTTATAATAATGTTGGTTTAAGGTTGGCCATTACATGTTTTTTTGAGCAGTATGGTGTCAATCAATGCAAAAACATGTTGAGAAGTACTTTAGGCTAGATCGATAATTAATTTTGTATAAAAACAAGAACAATAGCAAGATTTATTTGAAGCACATTTATTAAATTACTGCGTAAGTTCAGTCAGGATATAAGTCAGTATTGTATAATGGATGAATAAAAATAATGAAAATGCCGGAAATCGAGTTAATGCAGTGGCACGAGGTTTAGCGCATTGCAGATTCCACTGGTGCAATAATTGATTTAGGTAATAAATATACAACAATGCATGCAAACATTGTAGATATAAAAGTTGAACTGGCAACGAATTATTGTTATATATTGTTATTTGTTTTTACTTGTATTTTTAGCCTGGATTTACCATAAACCCGGCGGTTTCTTAAAAAGTTATTTTTCAATCTGCGGAAAATAGAATCTGTCAGATAAAAAAAGGGAGCTTGCCGTTTGGCCAAAATATTTTTGGTCAAATGTATCATTTCCCAAATTTTCATTACCCAAAAAGCATTTTGTATTATTTTTTATGCATATCCGGAATATCGAAACCGCTTACTACGCTATTAGGTTAGGTTAGGTTACATTTGTGACTACATAAAAATAAACTTACTGGGACGGGAAACAACTGTTTGGGAAATGAAATTTTGGGAAATGATTAATTTTGACCAAAAATATTTTGGCCAAACAAAATAGACCCAAAAAAATATGACAGAAAAAAAGACGATATCTTTAACTGACAGATAATTTACCCTGGAGATTGGAGAAGTAAAGTACAAATCAATATTTTGAAAGCCTTCAATAAAACCCCAGCTCACACTGCCTCCGAATGTATCCATTAAGGTGCGCGGGACGTTTCCGCGTCACCTGCGCGGGCGCTTGTAGCTGTCACCGGGTGACAGGCGACGAACACGGCCCGCCATTTACTTGTCCAGTATTTACCTGGTTTGAGACAAAAACCGGCCAAGAGCGAGACAAGAGTTTCATGGAAAGGTTCTGAATTGATTTGATATGGCTAATGATGAAAGTGTTTTTTTTTTAATTACTGCCTAAAGTTAACAATAAAAATTGCCATGTGACCTGTAATGGGAGGATTTGTAGCGAATTTCAACTGTTCCCGTTGAGTTTATTTGGAGACAACCCATTTGCATTTTTTATTGGATGTGTACATACGGAACACTAAAAACGAGTTCAGTAAACCAGTTCAATACAAGTTAAATAAAAAAATTGCAACATGAAACAATATAGAAAAAGCGTCGATTTTTCTGTCGTTAATTGAAAAAAAAGCCCTAGCAGAAAATAACTTTAAATTAAATTCAGTTACAAATGCCACAATTACACAAATTTAATCTCAATTGCCCAATAATACTTTGAATGTATTGGTCGAAAACAAACAATCGTTTACCGATAAAGTTTGATGACGCCGTTGACATACTCGTATATGGCTCAGACATAACTTTATAATTGTATGTATGGGTGGCATTATGTCAGTATTCAAATGTCACGTCATGGTGACACAGATTATTTGATTGTAGAGGTGACACTTTTGGCCGATACATTTCATGGTTATGGTTTGCAAATTAGAAAGTAAGTAAATTTGTTTTCAATCTCAAGTGAGAGAGATAGGCGCTCTAATTACGCTCATTTGTTTTATAATAAATTATTATTATTTTGTAAAAAAAAGTGTTGCGAGACTTTGTTTTCAAACCAATAAAAACAGTGAATAGAAAATACTGTTTTTTTGTGAACGAACTAAATAAAACAATTCACAATAAATATTTAAATCAAAACAGTAAAATTCGATGTAAGTATTTTTTTATAAAATAATTATGTTTGACATAAGTACCCATTTCTTGTAAGTATTAAACGGAAACAATACATACTCTTAGGCAAAAGTTTAATTGCCTCCCTGAGGCTTTAAGGTTGTAGGCTAATCCTGTATCAATAATGCTTAATAACATATTTACTCCTCGGCAGTTATTCGCGGCGCGTCGCGCGCGCAAGTGCGCATCCTGTTCGTACGCATGCGCCAAACGGACCCACAGATTATCTATGATCAGAGGCCCTAATTTGAAAATCGAAGATCGAAGTTACGTTGGCTAGTAACAAAATGTAACTCGCACAGTCAGAAAATTTTGCATTGTTGTACTTAATGATTGTCATGGCTAGCAAACAAGCAACAGGTCACCTGTTAGTACCTAAGTGGGATCTTAGAGTCTTACACATTTCAAACTCAAGACTGTTATCCCAAGGGCTGTATTAACAAAGTAATTTTGGCTCTCTTCAAGATAATTGACATTTATTTGACGCATTTTGAGTCGAGCATTTACAATCGAGATCAGTTTAATAATAAGGCCTTAAAATACCTACTGCAAATGCGTTGTCATTCCCATATGAGACTTATCCCGACACCAGGAGTACATAATGCGAACACTGCTGCTTATATCGTTTATATTTGGAATAATATTAGATCAAGAACATAATATTAGTTTTAGTAGCTATTCACAAAATATTTCTGGCACTGTTGATAAAAAAAAATGATCTGCGAGTGGATTTTTCAGAATCAGTCCAAATCGACAAGCAAGCACTACCCACGAAGCATCGATGTAGTTTCTATGTCAATTCTAAGAATAACATTTTAAAATTTTCCTGGGGCTCTATTCTATTGCTTTTAACAAGTAATCATATTGTATAGTTTATGAAAACTAGCTCTTATTTAATTGACAATAATGACAGCCGAGAAAAAGAACATGTCTAAAGCAAGTAGGCTTCGTCCAAATAGAAATGGAGCCCTGTAATATTGACAATACTGGCGCTTAAAACATTGTATTTAAGAAACACCGTCTTCTACCAGTGTCCACTACTTTACCATTTCACCATATTATATCAAGGACCAATAAAAACACCCGCATATACAATTCTCGTCCCAGCCGTCAAGTGCCAATCAATTCCGCCAAGAACAATGATAATTGGGCTAATGAACCTTAATGACGTCAATATAAGGTTTTAATTGCCCTTTTAAAATTGTAACCACCCCTTAATTGAGTGAGACGTCCCTATCGGGAGTCGACTGGGTTGTTGTGATGTGCGGAGTTAAGGTGTGGGCATACTGGCGGTATAAATATATTTTAAATTATTGTAATCAGCTGAGAAATAAATAAGTTAATTAGTAGGAGATCCCAATAGGAGACGATTTGGACCGGGCTGTTTATTCGATAAAAAGTATTTTATACCAAATTTAATATGCTAAGTAATATATGGCGAATAGGTAGGCTGAAAAAATTCAGTCCAGTATATATATAATAAAAAAAATAAAAATTAACTTCGTTTTAATAAATTACACTAGCTTGTTTAATGGACAAATTACATACCAATCGAAAGTATGAAGCCTATAGAATATGCAAACGTTAGTTTGACTATTTTTTCTCGTCAAGTATTGGGAAGGCAGGTATAAACAGGTAAGTCGGTACTAGTAATTTGCACCAAACCTAACGTTTGCATATTCTATAGACTTCATACTTTCGATTAGTATGTACTTTGTCTATTAAACAAACATTTGCAATTTTAAAAAAAAGTTTTTTTTTTTTTTTAATGATATAAGTACAGGACTGAAATTTTTCAGCCTACCTATTCGCCACGTATTATTTAGCGTATTAAATTTGATTTAAAATACTTTCCATCGAATGAACAGCCCGGTCCAAATCTTCTCCTATTCGGATCTTAGACCAATAAATGTCAGAGGAAAATCTCACTCAAATTGACCTAGTCCCAAACTAAGCCTTAGACTTATCAACATCAACAATCCTAAGGGTGCGGCTCCACTGCGGCGGAGACGACAGAAGCGGATCGGAGCTGTGCCAATATTAACCAATAGAAGTCGCATGCGGTCACGTCGAGCGCGCCTTGCGCACGTTAGTTTATATTCTATTGGTTAACTTTGGCACAGCTCCGCCCCGCTCCGCTCGTCTCCGCCTCAGTGGAGCCGCACCCTAAGACGGCAAATGCGTTGCTAATCCTGATGATTAAAGTGGAATCTCTGGCCTCTATGCTAGTAATTTCACCGGTTGTGTTATGGCTGACTTACATATTAGTCCAGCAAAAGCATGCCACTAGAAGTACATAGACGCAATGTACAGTACCCCAACGAAAATGTTAAGCACTTTAATGCATTGTCATAGTAAACTTCAAACAGAACATCAAATGACACACATGACAATTACAATGACCTTCACAATGACAAGGTTCTAACTGTGCTCTACATTTTTATTGGGTGACTGTACTTCTACTGAGATGCTTTTGCTGGACAAATGTTAATAAGCAATATCCCCACACCAAAACACAACAATGCGAATGATGATATGGAATTACAGAGTGGAACGTAACCCAGTGCGCTCACTCCTCAAGCCCGCAACAAAAACCGACATAATTTTTATATATCACGTATTTAAGTTTTAATATTAATTGTTATGGCGGTAGAGGTTTCTCGTAATTGCATTATGACAGTCGGTGTGTCATAATAGTGGCAAAAACTGGACATACGCGTAATAGGCGGCAAGGGCGGCGGGTTGCGCCATGACAGTAGCTCGCCTTTACACTGGAACTTGGGTGTGTTTGGAAATTTGAATGTCACATTCGTATAAACACTAACCTATTCAAAGAAAAGGTTGAGGAAGATTTTTAGTGATATTATAACTTAAACTGAGAGTGAAGGTCCGCATGCGCAGATCTGTTTATGAAATGAATATCAATGAAGAAAACCATAAAAAATGCATCTTTTTTAATTCTGTTAACTTATTAATCTATTAAAATTTTGGTTTACAGTGTAAAATATGGACAAACTCCAAATAAATTATTTGTTCCTTGATATATTACTTGCAAGTGTAAGACAAGATTAAAGAAAGTATTTATTAAGCGCTATAATTTACTGACAGACAGTCCAGACAATACTTAAAACTGTCTGTCTGGATTTGACATCGTGTAGGTAACAGAAATACCAGAAATATAGATCTTCTTCATTGTAAAACATTGCAAAAAAACATTTCAAGTACCGATCTATTTGAGGTTGATCGTAGTCAGGGCGTTTATTTTACTCTGTTTTATTCCATCTTGCTTCGATATCTTAATATTGTTGACATTCTGAAAGCTTTTATTTACTTAATAGTAACAACTTTACTGTTAAGTTAATAAGAGCTATCATGCCGCTAACAATAAATTATTAACTTTATTAAAGTGTACCATAAAACCACATTAACAAAATACTTAAAAAACCATAACACTTGTAACGGTCATATAAACAAGGCCCATTGCTCTTAAACGACCTGACACTGACAGATGCACTTGTAACGCTCGTAATGACCAATTTACCCGCAAAATGGCGCGTGTGTCAAAAAGATCGGTCAAGTTGACAGTCGGCGCGCATTAATGTCAAGTTCGCGCGTTTACTGGCATAAGGGTGTGGTGATACTGGGGAGGGAAATTGTGAACAATGAGACTTATTTTTTGACACGATTTATATTAGGTTCATTTGTAACTAACAATATCTCAAACTAACAAAGTATTAAATAAAATCTTCGAAGTCAATTTTAACCTTCCTACTTCTTAGTGTCAGATTGGCTTGAAATTTGGCATAGGTACTTATGTAATTTCGATGACAATACAATAATCCTCAAATTTGGAGTCATTTGAAGTGTATTATAAAACTTGTAACAGTGTTATAAGGTGAATAAAGAGGTTATTTTGCAGTACCATAATAAAAAAATAGTTGATGTGAATTGTTAAAAATTGATGTTGTAACCCATTCTATCCA
This sequence comes from Acleris literana, assembly GCA_946894065.1. Lineage (NCBI taxonomy): Eukaryota > Metazoa > Arthropoda > Insecta > Lepidoptera > Tortricidae > Acleris > Acleris literana. The sequence continues at coordinate 16,860,716 of OX335687.1, read as the reverse complement.
TTTTTTCTTTGACAAACGAGATAATGATTCGAGTCTCTTCATTTTATGTAGATGAAATAATTAAGGTAATTATAATTTGGTGTGTTATTTTTCTTTATTAATATTACATTAACACTATTTTACATTATACGTAAATAATAAAAAAGTCATAAACTAACTACTTCACAATAAATTCAATAATATATTAAATCCATTAAACTTGTTAACGCGTAGAAAGCAACTTTAAAAGATAATTAAGAGATATTAATAAAACGCTATCAATTTAAACTAAATCTCGGCAAGGAACTCTTGCGCATAAAAGTTAAGCATTTACCAACGTTCTTAAAATCTTTGAGATAAGGTTAATTTTCGCCTGCCCAGGTGTATTATTACGTGGTTCCTTTTTAAACTTAAACGTAAAGTTCAAAGGCGAATAATGAATGCCCGTGCGCACAAATTAAACCATAAATCATTCTCAAGTATACTTATTAAGTATACTGAGTTAAACGCGCGGATTTACTCTGTTTAACGAAAAGTATATTATGGTTTGATTGTTTTATTTTTAAATATATTTTATAATATTGATGCTTTATTGAAATGATGATTATTAGACCAGTTAAATATTTTTTTTTTAGTGTAGGTATTTAAATAAGAAACAGGTGGAAAAGGTTTTTTTTTCATTTACGGAACTGCCATAAGTTTTGCGCTAAATTATGTACTAAATCAATACCGTGACAAAAATGCATAAATTAACGCAATTTAAAATTTAAATAAAAATGTCGTAAATAAACTGCAGGAAGTGTCCATTTAATTTTAATTAAATTTGCAGTTAAAATGTCAACGGAGCAATTTGTGCCTCGATTAAAAACAACTCAATGCTTCCACACTTGCATACGCGAAAACAAGGGTGGAATATTATTCATATTTTTAAATGCTTTTATTTCATACTAGCGTTTAAACACGAATCCGCCGCTCGCTTCTTTGAAAAAAAAACCCAAAAATTTGTAAAACAATCTACGAAAAAAAACTCTAGCACGTTTTTTTTAAAGTTAAAACAGTGACATCTATCGGGTCCAGGTGGTATCATCTAATAGGGTAAACAAAAGCGCCATCTGTTATCTAATTTTTAAAAGATTCTGAAAATTTGATTTGTCCGTTTCAATGACATGGAGTTACGTTTTTGATGGAAATCTTCGCTTTTATGATATAAGAAAAAGTAAGGTTTATTTTGTTGAGCTATCAACGTCTGAAACAACCATCATTATAGAATGCTAATGTTTAATAAGTACCTAATGACAAGTTTCGAACATGCTTAAAATTTTAACTGGCATACATTCTTTTGGACTGTCCTTAAGTTGGTTCCCACAAGAAGACGTGGACAAATCGCGAACAATATTCCCCAGTAAAACTCAATAAACAACAAAGTGATTCAAAACCGAATCACGCGCCGCTTGCCATTCAGTATCGACATCGATCCACGAATCATAAATAAATCAATTGATTCACAAAACACTCCCGCGCAACACGGTGCGCTTTATAAACAGAAAACATGAGCAAAGGAATTTTATACAAACAATGAAAAATAAATATCAGGGGACAATTTCACACAATTTGACCTAACCTCAAACTAAGCTCTAAGCTTGGACAGTCGACGTCAAAGATATGTTTACGCTTTAGTACCTTGTCACTTTATCCTCTATGACAATTTCATATGGCAGTTAAAACATGACGTTAAATAGAGAAGGTACTATAGTATAAACATATTTATGACGTCGACTACTATGGGTACTGGACAACAATAAACATATGCATATAGAAAAATACATACTTAAATATAAAGAAAACATGCAAGACTCGGGAACAAATATTCGCGCCTATCACACAAATATAAATATATGTATATAAAAGGCAAACCTGACTGACTGACTTAGATATCAACGCACAGCCGAAACTACTGTACCTAGAAACTTGAAATTTGGTACAGGGGTTCCTTTCATGATGTAAGTGAGCACTAAGAAAGCATTTTTGAAAATTCTTCCCCTAAAGGGTTAAAATAAGGGGAGTAGCGGGAGACTAATTCTACGCGTACGAAGTCGCGGGCGTCTTCTAGTATAAATATAATATATTACCGGGGTTTGAACCCGAAACAGCTAGATTCGAAGGCAGAGCACTACCAACTAGAGCTAGACTAACAAAAAATAGCATAATTTGGAGGCAAAACATATACATCAAACAAACTTTGTTTATAACTTTATCTTGGCACTAGAAATGACGATCTGCCAAGTCCTATCCAAATTTAGGGTCTTACCCCCATGGCTCGGCAGATCCTCATTTCTAGTGCCACGATAAAAATATAAACAAAATTTGATTCATGTAGGTAAAGTCAGTTCCTATTCAGACTGCCAATGACAATAACAAGTATACCTGACTGTAATTGTCTTTAGATAGAGGATGAAATAGTAATGAGAATACTGTTACCTCTAATTATAAAATTAAAATTGTTGGTTATATATTCATCATCATCATCGTATTATTATGCCGGGTGCGACAGAGACGAAACCTCACTTATCAATCAAATCTATCAAACCTCACTACATTTTCAATGTGAGAAATAGTTCGAAAAAAAATATCTTTATGACAAGACCTTGTCAGTGTAATGGTGTTTTCAGCGAATGTGCTTTTCATCAAAAAATACAATATTAAATAGAGATTACTACCTTAAAATGGACATGAAGACAATGATAAAGTGTATAAATAAATAATATGACTAGGCTCAACCTTCAAAAGTACGCGAATATGGAGATATAATGGTAAATTGATTTGTTTTGAGTGACGGAACGAATAGGAACAGACTTTAAATAATTTGCCGCCAAACTGTCATAGTCTTACTTTAACTGTATTTTCAGACTATACGACTACGTACTGTTGAAAAAAAAAACAAAATCGAATTGACCAAATATCTAGCCTAGAGACATTCTATCTCAGTATTCTCAGTCCTCTAAAGGGCCTACTGAAGATGCATAACTTTACGTACTGCTAGAAATCTTATTCGTTCTCAGTAGTAACAAAGAAGTATGAACTGGGAATGCCCTATGTGTCACGACACACATTAATTAGAAATCACTAAATAAATATTTATGATTGGAAACAATGAGTGTCTTTATCCAGAAATGTAAACAGATCCTTAAAATTTCGGTTTCCCCCAAACCAGACTGGGATTCCTGACGTCTCAATAAATTATGTCAGCAAAAGTCTTGTAGGTAAAACACCTAATTACTGGTTTCTAAAATACCAGTTTCTGGCACCTAGATAATGTTGAATTATCGTCTCTATCACCTTATGTTAAAATTCATGGGGCCAATAATCGGTAGGCGGCCAACAATAGGACAGTTCACATATTTATTTTAAAAATAAAAGATGCAAAAATCCGTATACACACTAATATTATTAAAGTGAAAGTAACTCTATCTGTCTGTTTGTTACGCATTCACGGTTAAACTACTGATCCGATTTGAAATTTGTTATGTAGATAGCTTAAGTCACGGGGAAGGACGTAGCATTTTATCACATGACATGCACATTCCCCGAGAGAATTTACGATAAACGACTTCTACGCGGACGGAATAGTATTTTTTTATATTGTTTCTTTATCCCTATATTTACTCGTATCTAGATCAAATCTAGCAATTCAATTTTGAACCAGTACCCGCTATTGGAATGGGCTAAAATTTGGAATACACTTTTAAGTCCGATGACCATGTAACATCTAACATCATGTTTTTTCTTTTCCTCTTTCCCTTTCTTGGCAATACAAGAGGTCTGGCCTCTATTCTACTGGTTAATACCATATTGCCTTGGATATTGACATTTTTATAAAGCACTTAGGGTCAAAACTACACGGTTTACTGGCAAATTTCAACTTTACCACGTACCATGGTGACATGGATGACGCATAGCATGGTACGTTTTCACACGTGACAGGGTTGCCAACATTTCGCAGCTTGACTTTCACAGGTTCGAAATTTAAAATTCAATGGCGGATTTCCGTTTTTAATTTGACCTAGCCGTAAGAACTTCGTAACTCTAAGTACTTAGGTAGGTAATTGACTACTTTGTATTCAATTAGGTAACATTATGGTTTAAATTGTATCGGTCTATTACCATTTAGGAAGTTGTACCTAATGTAACTATTTATGCTTCTGTATTTTAACGTAAAAGTAGTTTCATTAGCTACAAATAGGAATCATTATTTAAGAACATTTCCAAGAAACTGAAGACCAACGCTGACTTTCATTTGAGAATTACTACGTAGTAACTCTTATTTAATCTGTGGAATTACGCTGAGTTGGGACCATTTCGTGACTACCTTACATTATTTTTTGCGTATTTAGCTGCCTTTTGTTGTTGTTCGTCGCGAATATATATGTTTCTTTATTTATTTCTTTATTAAACACATAAATACTAACAATTATTTGTCCCCAATGTCACATTAGCAAACACTTACCACTACCTACGTACCTATTAATCTATTCCTAAGCCTGTCTTGTGAAATTATCAACTTCTAATGCCACTTGATTCTAAACACATTAATTTATCATAACCAATCGATAAAAACCATATCAGCCTACACATTTACATAGATAAATAAACAGATAAACTTTGCATAGCGTGACAAGTTTAATTATGCCAGCGGCTAAATAAGGAACTAGAATTTAGTAAAAAATTGTTACGACTTGGTGAAGCGAGTACAGTCGAGATAAATATCTATAAACTTTAGTACCGTGTCTATTTAATGTCATGTTTAAATTGCCATTTATGAATTTTCACCGCATTTAAAGGGACAAGGTACTAAAGTGTATACATATTTATGAACTCGGCTGTACAATATCAGGTGGCAACTGCCATATGTTTGTGTCACTGTGTTTTCGGAGATATTCAAAAATATTAACTTCTGTGAACTTTCGTTAACGTAATTAGATTAGAAAATCGACACAGCCATCATCAGTCACCATGAGATAGGACAGTCTTATCTTATCTTATCTTATTGGCATGGTCCTTACGGATACACTTCGACCCTATGGGATCTTTTGTGTAGTTACCCCTTCCTTTTTTTTTTAGCACTTAGTCCAATGCAGCCTCCACCCCTTCCAGAAAGCGGATAGTGGAGTGCAATGGCAGCGCCTTGAAATCGCTCGGCTCTGGGTAGCCACAACCGAGGACTTTCATTCTTACTCCGGCGAGGGCATCACATTCACACAATAAGTGTTTCATTGTTTCCACCTCTTCGCCGCACATTCTACAATCTGTGTTGTCATAAAGGCCCATCTTTTCTAGGAGATGTTTAACCCCGAAGTGCCCGGTAAACACTCCTATAATATATCGGAGTTGTCTTCTGCTGAGTTTCCAAAGTTTATTGGTCCAGCTCTGGTCAACTCCATCTATGAAGAGCTTCGCATGCCCTAAGCCTTCCGTAGTTTTCCACTCTTTTAGGTGATTTACTAGGGAGTTATTGTTCAGGGCTGCTTTTATGGTGCCCGGTGATGGTGCCACAAATGGTTCAGGTCCGACGTAAGCGCCCTTGGACCCTTCCCTTGCCAGCTCGTCCGCGGCTTCATTTCCGGGAAAGCCTTCGTGTCCTGGAATCCACATCAGTTTCACCTTGTTGTGCCTACCAAGCTTGTTTAAGGCTTGGATTCCATTGTAGACTAGTTTTGAGTCTACTTTAGGCGCAGATAGGACAGTAGTAAAACAACTGCCATTATGCATCTTCTATTCGAATTAAATGTATATTTCGTCGGCCTAGACGAGTGAGCTGACCGCAAGCCGAACACCCTAGACAAGATGCTTTGCGAGAACGATAATCGGTATCTTAGATGTAAATTCCATACATTTTGACAGTTTTCGACAATCGTTTACGTTAGCGTTAAGGCTCTTTAGTTAGGGCTCAAAGTCGCCACAGATTGGAAGCCCAACGGCAACAACTCAAGACAACCGCGGCAGAACATCTGTGATGGCGGGATGAGTTGGATTCGTTTTCGAAGGACTGGCCAGAGACTGCTCAGAATAGGGAAACCTGGAGAAAGCGAGAAGAGGCCTTGGGACACAACAGGCTTGTAATAAATAAGTAAAATATAGAAAATATATTAAGCTGCAGGCAATGCAATCAAAGAAAAATATCTACCCTCTTATTTAAATGTTTATTACGCATTTGCATAATAACTAAAAAGTGCTTGAAATAGAAACTGTCCTTCTGTCATTATGACATTTGAGTTTGACAGAAAAGGACAAAGAATGCTTTAGCTAAAACAGGTTTATAGTGAGTTTATAAATAAGGGCACATTATCAAAACAGCGTAAATACCAATCACAATAAACCCCTTTTTGGCCTTTTGCTTTTAACAACCACAAACTTTGTTACAGACAGCGACGCCTTCACAGGCAAAGTTAAGTTTGTAACGCAAGTTCTGCAATCGTCCTTGATCGGAGCGTATCGGCAGCGATCGGAGCGGATCGGGGGCGTTCGGCAATTATCGGGCGCGGTCGTGGGCGGAGGCGCCGGGGCAGGTGGCGAATGCAATATGGATCGTTTGGAAGGTCGCTGGTTTGAGTCCTGCGCCTGTGATGTGGTCTAGTGGATGTAGAAAGCCTAGATTAAGTGAAGACTGATGGATGTTTATCAAATTGGCAAAGTCACCACAATGGACTCTTATGTGGTTGACCCACCGAGCGAGTAGAGCCAGCGATCAAATACAATAATATTTATCTCTTTTATTGACATGGGATATATCTTTTGTTGGTTTCTTGAAAGAGAAAGAAGTTTAGAGCTAATCGTTTTCTCGCCGGCATCGGCATTTTTTTTTTTTGTAATCGCCTGAAGGGCCAAAGACAAAAGTCCTTGCTTTTGTTTGCGTTTTGCTTTAATTACTTTAAGAAAAAGGGCAGAGGTGAAAATCCCTTCCGGAGACCTGGGAATGGAGGGCCCAGGTACTGCCGGGCTCGCACCGGCTAAAAACACCAATGCCCCTATTACCAACTAGAATTTAGACTCCCGCGGATACTACCCCAGCCAGTGCCGGCATCGGCATTGGCATAGTTTTTCTCAAATTCCGTTTTTGGACTTGTTATTATTTCCAAATTTGTGATGTTTGCTGTTATTTTCTTTTCTATCCCGGAACTCTAAATATCCTTGGGTAATTTTATACCCATCCTACATTTTGACACAAGTACTTGCGAATTGCGAGACCTTACGAATGGACAAAATATGTAACTGAAAAAATAGGTTTCACGAACTAACAGCAAAATTTACAACATAATGTCATAAGTAACAAACCATTATTTATAGTAAAAACGTAGTAATTATCTATTAAACCTATTTATTTAACAACTTTTAAACAAGACCTCCATATAATAATAGCCATCGTAATAAATCCATCACCGACAAGTATGATTTTATTCAAATAATTTAATAAATCAATGCAGTACGCTGCGCCGGCGCCACTGCCACAGCGCATTTAGTCACAGAGAGTTAACAATCTATTAAACATTAAATTTAAATAGGTTTGTGCAAGCTTTAATTTTAAAATATTTTCCTATGAAATGCAGTATTTGATTTTTTTATTATTTATTGATTGATAATACCTACGTATTACGAACCTATTACCAGGATATAAAAAGCACGCATTTTTTTGTATCTATTATTTTAGGTCAATTTAGTTTCTTATCTTAAAAGAGGCTAGTTGTATTTTTTTAATATTTTTGTAGCTGATATAATTAAGTAATACTTGTGTAAAACAAATACAAATTTAACATATGTTTATATTATATGTATAGCTATTGTGTTTCTTTAATTTTTGATATGCCACAACCACATAAAAGATATTACAAAAAAAAACTATTTATAATAATCAAATGAACGACTCAATAAATTTCATTACTATAGAACCTTCTGTAAATAGGTAAGTTTTGGTTGTGGCACACCGACGCGGGCGCAACAAAACCGTGATAATTATAGAGTGCGCTAATGACATGCGCGGTGTGCTAATGCGTTAGTCTAAACCCGATCCGAAGGCTTTACGTTACTAAATAATAAAGTAACAATTTTGTAAGACATTTAAAAAATCATGTAGAATATGTAGACTATATTATTTAAAAACATGTTCACATTGTTCATAAAAATAGGGAAAGGACCGTTGAATATATTCAGTATAATTTGCGACGCTTGCAGTGGACTCTGGGACCGTGGTCTGCTGACTTGAAATGTTTTATAAAGACTCTGTCTGCCAAACTTATCGACGCCTCCGGGATAACAGAGCTGGCGCTTACCTCTACCAAAGGATAGGTTTAACTATCCAGAGAGGTAACGCAGCCAGCATCATGGGCACAATTCCGCGAACGGATTTATTAGGTAGAGTTAGGTACTATTCTTTTTGTATTTGTGTACACAAATATATTTAATAATTCGCACTGCTAGATCAAAACAGTAGTAACTCAAAATACAACTGTATTTTAAAATCAACTTTAATACAACGTCTATGAACTTGAAACAAAACTACCAAGGATTTTGAGTTGATATGGTTTTGATCTAGCGGTGCGAACTGTAGTTTTAAGTATGATAATACATAGGTTACATTAATTACTTTATTTATTATTAGCAAATTAATGTTACGGTCATCTTAATTATTCTAATTATTATTTTTTACATATGTTGTATGTATTTTTGTGCATTATAGTGTGTATTTTTGTGAAATAAAGATTACAAAGTATAATTTTCGTTTAAAAACTATAAAACATTGATTGGTTAGTGGGCTAAGGCTTTTCTGTAATCTTTAAGTAATTAACTATTTCCTGCATATTTTTAATTTTAGATCCAGTATATTGGCTGTGAGAGACGGACAGACAGACGGACACACGAGTAATCCTATAAGAGTTCCGTTTTTTCATTCGCAGGTATAGAAAGCTAAGCCCGCGGACACTGTCTGCTCATTCCAATGCATAGATTTATATGAAACCGGCCACGAGCGCAGCGGCGCGGGGAACGGCGCACGAGCGATTCGCTCCAGTCAAGCAAAGGCACCCCGCACCGCCGCCGCCCCGCAGCCGCTGACTTAAAACCGTTTATGGAGAACCGCAGGATAAACCTAGTATGTCAATAACTATGTGTGAGCACTCCGGCGGAAGAAAGGCGCGTCTGTAGTACTAGTAAGATAACTCCTTGACTCACGTTACGCTGAAACAATGAGTATCAACTGATTCACGACTCAAACCACTCAGGAATGCGTATTTAGCTCGGCTTATTTATAACACAGCGAGAAAGGTATCAGTTATTGTATGGAAATATAAATTTATCAAGAATATTGAACTTCGCGTGTTAAGTTGTATACTTTGTTCAATTGCAAGTTATTTTTAAACAGTTTCTGTTATTGAAATGGATATTCGGAATATTTGTAAATGACAATTCAATATTACGGGATCTTGAATAGTTGATGATGGATTCGGAAGGTATAGAGACTAGTTTAGATAAATCTCAATAAGCAGCTGTTTACCTATCAAAAAAGTACAGCTGTCAAAAAAATATCTTGTAAGGTCGGGTAAGGTTCGACTGAGGAGTAAGTGTTATGGTTCATATTAAAATTTAGAGTTGAAATAGCCCCGCCCCAAAAATGAGCTTTACAGATAGTAATAAGTTTCTGTTTCTTATAATAATACTCGGAATAAAGTGATTAAATACCTAAGCGCCTTTAGATTAATTTTATTTTTAACTCTAAGTGTTGTCAACCCTAGTAAGCTGTCATCTCAGTCATAATCAAATCAAAAAATCAAAATATTTATTCAGTAAATTGGCCACATACAGGCTCTTTTACACGTCGGTAATATACAGTGAATCTACTAGCGCTTCGGACAAGACCATCATTGCGGAGAAGAAGCGCCGCAAGAAACTCCAGCAGAAGGTCATTTTTTCAAACATAAAATACAATAATACTTAAAAGTAAGTTACATTACAAGGTAATAAAGCAACAAATATAAATTATTAGAACTATCACATATAAAAAAAATACAAATTCAAAATTAAAAACATTACATATAACTTCTATGCCAACTTCCTAGGGTTGACATTACTTTTGTATATTTTTGTATCTCTCAGTATACCTACAGTCTTGGCCAAAGGTGTTGAGCACCCCACGTTTTCCTTTGTCACTTATAAATAAAAAAATACACATGACGTAAAATATAAACAAAGTGTTTCAAAATGTGCAAATCATTAGTAGATATCGTTTCGAAGTAGCTATTTGCGTGTGAAAACTGAAGCTAGAAAAAGTCGGGTTTTAAAATAAAATTATCGTGTTTTTTTTCACGGAATTTCCCTTAACGTCAATCAATATGAATAATCTTTCCGATAAATACAACTTTCTATAATAATAGATATAAATGCACCGTTTAAAGTTTGGCTTTTATATGAAAAACGCATGGGTACAGTCGCCATCAGATATATTGTAGCGGGCGAGGTACTCAAATATTTCGGAGCAGCATTACTTTTCAATAAATTCGTTACACTAGTTATGGTCAATAACACCAGAACATGCAATTTGTCATAAATATAAGAGCAGCGACTTTTCAATAAATTCGGAACATATAACGAGGTAAAAATATCAGAAAGCACAGAACGTCAAAGGTCACTCAGGGTGATCATAAAGATCGGAACATTTATGGAAAATATACCTTAAGTCTGTATCACACAGTTTAAATTCGTTACTGTAATTATTATGCATGTCGATCTTTGGCATGACGTATTTATGATTTGTTTGGAATTCGAATCTACTCGTGACGTATACACGTCACGAATAGATTCGACATGCATAATAATTATAGTAACGAATTTAAACTGTGTGATACAGACTTAAGGTATATTTTCCATAAATGTTCCGATCTTTATGATCACCCTGTGTGTGTAGATACCTATGACGTTCTGTGCTTTCTGATATTTTTACCTCGTTATATGTTCCGAATTTATTGAAAAGTCGCTGCTCTTATATTTATGACAAATTGCATGTTCTGGTACCATAACTAGTGTAACGAAATTATTGAAAAGTAATGCTGCTCCGAAATATTTGAGTACCTCGCCCGCTACAATATATCTGATGGCGACTGTACTCAACACCTTTGGCCAAGGCTGTACGTAGGTATTTACCGTTGTCTAGTACCTATAATACAAGCCCAGAGCTAAGTTTAGAGCTAGGTCAACTTGTGTGACATTTGTCGCGTTCGTACTTTTTAGAAATGTGACCAAAAAAAGTCACAGCGCGAATTGAAGTGACCTTACAGTAATATCCGACGTTACAAAACAAAGACGGTCGCGGTATCTAAGCATCTTCCACATTGGCCTTCTGTCTGTCGCAAGCGCCTGCGCAACACACATTCGCAATATCAATACTAGCAGTTTGTAGAAAAATACAGTTTTTGTGTGTCCGAATTTAAAGTACATACATACATATATAATCTCAAGCCTTCGTTCCCAGAGTGGGGTAGGCAGAGCTACAGAATTACAAACATCTCTAAAAACTTGTTGATAATTCTATAACCAAAATTTGCACAATTAGGCTAAGATATTTACCAGCGTATTAGTGACAGGTTGCAAGCCCATCGCCTAATAGTACTACAAGCCTTTATTCCCTTAGTCGTCTCTTACGACATCCACGGGAAGACATGGAGTGGCACTATTCTAACTCGGCAACCACACGAGGAATTTAAAGTACCTACTTACATATTTGTGTTTTTTGGAGATGATTTCTTTTAAACAGCGGCAGCTATCGATTTATGTTATGTTGCATTTTATTATTTTAAAGTATTTAAGTACACATGTTCATCATCGTCATATTTCCTTATACCAAAAATTTCATAATTAAATGGCCTGTTGTTTGATCGGTAGTTAAACTAATGGTCAAAAAACGTTACTAATGGTTAAAATCTCAAGGAAATGTGTCAAATTTTCCATTCCTTATTTGAATTTTAACAATTAGTTTAGTTAACTACTGATCAAACAACAAGGCCTAATGGTTAAAATCCCAAGGAAATGTGTCAAATTTTCAATTCCTTTTTCGAATTTTAACAATTAGTTGAGTTAACTATTGATCAAACAAGAGGGCCTAATGGCTAAAATCTCAAGGAAATGTGTCAAATTTTCCATTCATTTTTCGAATTTAAAAAAATAGTTAATTTAACTACTGATCAAACAACAGGCCCTAAGTTGTTATGTTGCGATTAGTAAACTCAAATTCCTGTTTTTCCTTAAATTTATTTTTTATTTTATAAAGGGATAGATTACGAAGGCTGTTGTTAATAGATAAATAATAAATACTAGGAAACAATCTCACACAAATGGACCAAGTCCAAAACTAAGCTCTAGGCTTGTGCAACGAGTAGAGTGATGGAGCCAGTAATGGACAAGGCACCAATAATGGACACTTGATTCTTATTTTACAGAAGATAAGGGTTATTCATTTGTTTTGCAACAATCAATTTAGGACCGTAGGAAATTTGAATTAAGAGTTAAGTGTCAGTATAAGAATCAGAAACTCGGGAAAAAATACTCGCGCTCACCACGAAAATATTTGCCTTTACGGAAATCGAACCTGGAACCGCTAGCATAGTAGAGAGTAACTAACAACTAGGCCTTACCGCGTTATCAAATACATTATATAATTTTCCTCTAATCTTGTGTATTGGTCAACATAGCCTTAACAGGCACTAGGCGGTGACAGGTTCATTCCCAGCCCGTATACCGCGGTTTCGTCAGCGCTGCGCAGGTGACATTTCGCTAAACGCCTGTCAGATTAGTTCAAACGGTTCACTAATCCAATGACACACGGAACCCGTTTTTAGATTATGGAAATCAATTTAGAAATAGATATTTGTAATTTACTATTTAGCTCCTCCGACTCCATCCATGTAAAACGTTAGTGGTGGTATAGTGTGGTGTGGTGTGGTATAGCTACCACCATCTTATCCATTAACCCACCGCCAAGCAGCAGTGTTCGCGTTTCTGTGTTCCGGTGTGGGGTTATTCCATCTTAGTCCTCAGGGTTGGTAACGCATTGGAAGTCTTAAGATTTCAGTCTTGAGACTAGTTCTGAGAATTCAAATGTCTATGGGTTCCGATCCCAATTATCATCGCAGTAGTTCCTTTAGAAGTACCTTTAGTATGAAAATAGAAGTCACATTTCCTTCAAACGGTAGCAAAAGGATCTACTAGTATTTTTCTAAATGACGAGTGTTTGCAAATGGTAGATAAGGCAATTTTCTTAGGCATAACATTAGATAAATATTTGCAATGGAGTCCCCATATAGCTGTACTGGCAGGTAAACTAAGTTCGGCAGCTTACGCCGTTAGGAAAATTAGACAACTAACCAATGTTGAGACAGCTCGCTTAGTCTATTATAGTTATGTCCATAGTGTCATGTCGTACGGTATTCTGGTTTGGGGTAAGGCAGCTGACATACAAACTATATTTGTGTTACAAAAAAGGGCCATTCGTTCTATTTACAACTTAAACTCCCGTGACTCTTTAAGAGAACTTTTTAAAGAAATTAATATCTTGACTGTAGCGTCTCAATTTATTTATGAGAATATTATTTACGTTATTAGAAATTTAGATTCTTTCACCAAAAATTCTGATATACATAATTTAAATACCAGAAATAAAAATAAAATCGCTATCCAAAAATTCCGCGTCCGTAAAGTATATAAATCATTTGTTGGTCAATGCATTCATTTCTATAATAAATTACCTGACGAAGTTTTAAAGTTACCCTTTCCAGCACTTAAAAGTTACTTGAAAAGGTCGTTAATGTCTAAAGCGTATTATAGGATCGAGGACTATCTAACAGACAAAAATGCATGGCCTAAATCCGAAACTTAGTCAATAATAATTTATTCAAATGCAAAATCTTTATCTTGTCTAGGGGACACCGTTGATGTAGGAAAACATATCGAAACTTTTATGTGGTCGTCTCGCACCATCTTATATACACATAAGTATGTGTTTTTTTTTTCTCTATCTCTCCCGTAAGGTTCTTAATTGGCATGTTTTCCTGCTGAACTACGCATGTTATTTAATACTATATTTAATTTAATATTTATAGCTTTATATAATGCTAGACTAAGTAGTACCATTGTAATAAGAAATATGTTTAAAAAATGACTGACTGCTGAGTTTCTTGCGGCGTTTCTTCTCGGCAGTGGTCTTCTCTTGGGAAGCGCTGGTAGATTCTTGACGTGTAAAAGTGCCCGTGCGGCCTACTTACTGAATAAATTTCTTTTTATCTTTTTATCTACTTTGAATAATCTCATAAAATAAGATTCCACGCCAAACTTTTTTCCCAATAATTCTGATACAAAAAAAACATAATTACGACGAAATCACTCAAATAGTTGAAGAATATCAATACATATTCAATATATCACTTGAAAAAGGGGCCAAGAAAATATTATCTACATACTGTTAGATTACATGCGATATCGCGTCCTTATTGATATCTATGTATCGTTGATATGAAACTATTTATTTATTTACTAACAGCTTTCTCAAACGACAGCGTTCTGGTATTTGTATATTATAATATCTTCAAAATAATAGTTAGTGAGGCGTCTCATGATATAACACTTCACGTGTCCATAGCTCTGACGAAAATATTTAGTCGCCTAAAATACCTGCCCCACAATTCGAGAGGCTGAACTGACATTTTGTGCACGACGCAGTATTTCTGTTAACTTCCTATTAGCACAGAAAATAAGGTTAAATAATTCCATTCTTGCGAAGAATTCGTCAGTATTTTCAGGTTTTCAAGGAGATATATGAAGTTTTTACAACTATTGAAGAATTAAATGTCATTATTGTTATGAATGGTTATTAATTTTAAAATAGTCTTATGTTTGAATTTATAAACGATTTTGAGTAAGTTGCTAGTCTCAAAACGCGTCAGAAATGATAAAATTATGAGGTTTTTATGAATTTTCGTTTGTTCTGAACTGTTTTGGACACACCCCTCAAAACTCAAAACATTATAATTAATTTTGTCATTTTGTCTCCATTAATTTTCCTATGACGTCTGTCAGAAAGAGGCAAAAAATATTGTTTAGTACATTACGAAATTCCTAATAATATCTATAATGATTTCAATTGACGCAAAGTTTTAATGAGTTCATGGTTTGTTAATGAACGTCAGAGCAATGTCACGGATAAAATAAATGTACAAAGGAAAAACCGTGTAATATTATTAACTAGATGAATAAATAAAACAGGTATCGAAAATATTCCAAAATCAGAATTTACTCCATTAAAGATTTTACTTTCAGCAAAGTGCTAGGTAATGGCTAACATAAGACTACATAAAACTTGGAGATGCAATATTTTGCTTTTCAGGTTTATTCGATTGAGTCATTATATTGCTGTCATCTTACATTACTCCTCAGGCGGGCAAATATAATGAGTAACTATGTAAAGAATTTATGACGTCGCTCTGAGCACCAATATCTAGTCCCTTGGCCAACTAGGGAAGAAGCTTGTGAGGCAACAAACGATCATTCCAAAAGGAGGGCTATATTAGGAAGCCTAAATGCCATTACATCTTACTTGTTATTAAGTAAACACTTAATAAAGTACACAATTAAAATTAACCTCAAAATGCATCGCTTTTGGCGAAAACAGCCGTTTTCTGGTAAATGCAACTAGAGACCACATTTTCCTCATTCATTTGTCATTTTCCCGATTTAACTTTATGGATTGTTTTTTGATATGAGGAAATTATTCTTTTATGCGAAAAAGAAGCATTTTGAGGTTATAAAAGTGTTTATCTAAGACAATTAAGATTGAATGAACTGATTAGAGTCTGATCACCGAATCGTGACACAAGCATTTTTGTCTAAATCTTCACATGGCAACAATTTTACCTGTGAAACAAGCTATTACATTATGAGTACATCCAGTCGCTATGCATTTCGTGTCAGCTAGTGATATTTTAAAGCCCCGATTTTTTGGGTCACCACTCACTGGTCAGACTATATCGCAGCAGAAGATAAGAAATTAATGATGAGAAGAAACTCACCCTGCACAATGCGACACCAGTGTCCAAGCGGTCCAGGAAGTTGTCGGCGGTGATCCTCAGCTCCGGGTAGAGGATGGTGAGCCACTCGGCCAGGTCCTCCTTCATGGCGTAGAGGTACTCCTCGGAGGACTTGAACGGCCTGAACGGCCGCGCCTCCAGGAGCACGGCGCCTGATGACGACATGCTTAGATGGACATTGGCTCTGTAACAAGAGAAATAATATTATTAGCAAAACTCATGATGATGATGATGATGATGATGATGATGATGATGCAGTAAACAACAAGGGTGTAGAGGACAATTGACCTTAAATAGTGGCCTTGTAGACGAGCCCTGTAAAATTTGGGATTCGTCCCTGGTATAGATATTAATAAATATCGGAGGACAGTCTCACACCAACTAACCTGAGTTCCAAACTAAACTCTACACAGGGTAAGTACCCACTAGACAACGATAAATATATGCAGTTATGTTTTACAGGGCTTTGTTATGGCTATGTTGTCCTAGTAAATCAAAGAAATTGTTATTGTGTGTGTTGGACTCTTTATTACATATTACGTCGTTTTCATTTAAGAATAAATAAATGTCAGGGGGCAATCTCACACATATTGACCTAGTCCCAAACTAAACTCCTAAGATTGTACTATTATATGGGTACCAACGATAACGTCCAAGAACGTTCAGGAACAAATACTCGTGCTTATCACACGAATATTTGCCAATATATCGCTAGCTCCCCGGGATATAATCCTGACCAAAGTTCTACACCCGCAATCTGCAACTGTCTCCGAAAAGTTTAACACAATAAAGTGAAAAACTCTTCATATCAATGCCACCACCAGTCTTCTTGCAAATCCTCAGTCATCACTCTCGTATAATTTTTCTTCTTAATATCAAACAGAGATATTAAAACATTTGCTCCTTGTTGATTGCTAACACTTCAAAATATGTGGTATGACTGGTATGAGTCTGCTACGAATGGTCAAGTTTAAACAATTTGAATGCAAGCAATCAACTAAAATAGTCCTCACAAACGATGAATTTCACGGCACTTAGCTCACGACTGTTGTCAAAATAATTTTCAGGATGACGGGATCAATTGGCGCATTCGTCAAATGAAGCCCCGTCGAGATTCTCAAGGGTATCGTTTGAAAGTTAAACGAGCAATTAACCATTAATTAGTATCAGCGTCCGACCCCGTGATTGTTCGCAGAATTAATTTTCAGGCGATGTTTTGAACACAGCAGTATTGTGTGTATGAAGAAGTTGACATTTGCACATATTTTGGTCATAAAAATGTAGCTATACAATAATGCAACACCTTCAAAGGCATCTAGTCTACTCGGTAAAACCACATTGCTTTTGACATTTTATTGTATTGTTTTTAACTCGGCCGCCCTTACTGTCAAGTAAATAAGAGCTATCGTACGTAACATGTCAAAAGCAATATTGTTTAACCGCGTAGAATAGAGGCCCTGTACTTTTGTCCAAATATTATTATGCTCGAGCCGACGTATTTTCTAAAAATGTCTATACGTTTACTTAATGTTTTAATCTGTACACGATAAGTACCATACTTACTGGTAGGTAGGTAGTTACTTAGTAGGTACTTTCTTGTCCAAAAAAGAAAAGCAGTCTTATTAGTTAAGGTGATAGGCTAAAGCGGGCTACCTTCTCACCTTGAGGGCCTAATATATGCCCCTATTTTGCGTAAGGACCTGCACAAAGTCCTGCCACCACCAAAAACCTTAGCGTTATGCATCTTGTCTCGCGCCCAAGGACAACAAATGTCTATCCACTAGTTATGCTCAACTTCCAGCAATAACCTCCTTTTCACCATTTTTCTCCATTTCAAACTACACCGACCCATCCAGTGCCCCATATGAACTATCGCAGCACAATGGGTGACGCACGCCGCGCGCGCCTGTTTCGGCCAGGCAATCGCCACCGTATTCAGCAATGGTCACTGACACGATTGCAAATCGCTGCATTTTAGTTTAGAAAACGAGTTAAACACTGCATGTAGCAGCAACGATTTAGTTTTAGAGAAAATTACACCATCAAACAAAACAACAACTGTCTGAGGGCGTTTTTACTATTTCAAAAAAGACATGGTTCAGATTTCTTTCACGCCGAATCTAATCCAGATTCAAAGTACTGTCTCAGACTGTCATCGCCAAAAAAATATATGTTATTTTCGGGATCCCACAACTTTATCTAAAGTATTTAGTAATCTTATAAATATTTCGGACTGTTATCAACTTCTTCTTCTTTAAATTTTAAATTAATGGCGGTCCATCAACTTATCACCGGTTTTTTCTTATTTTCTCAAATCAAAGACAACTGTCAAATACGACGTACCTACTTAATCACAAAAGAAAGAAAAAGAAGTTTGTAAAAGAGGTGTATTTTGACAGCGGGTGATCCCAGAGCGGGTTCGTTCTTTGCACAGCGGCTCAGTCTGGCTATGCAAAGGGGGAACGCGGCCAGCATTTTAGGGACCATGCCACGAGCGGGTGAACAGGGGCACGTTTTATAAAACTACAAGTTACAATTTTACAGGTCTAAACTGGCAATACTGCTCAAATGGCCGGTCGTCATTGGTAGGTTGTGTCAAATGGAAACTTGTAACCTGTAAATTGTAATTTGTAGCTTTATAAATCAGGCCCCTGCAAGGGTTATTTTATTTATAGTTAGTTAAGATGTTTTGTAATTTTTTATGTGTTATATGAAATAAATATATCCTTTGCAAAAGAAAAGAAGTTTACTTATCGCCAATGGTCCTTGAACCTGACAGGCGTATAAACAGACACAATAATATCATCTCCATCAGCGTGGCTTCAGTTCGTCGCACCTACTGTTTATCACCCGTCACACCGTGCGGTTATCATATTACCGGGTAATCTCTAGTTTGCTTAAACCAATGTTTGGAAAGAAATGTCCGGTGTAAATGACTAATGGAGTAATACTAGACGTTCCCATATTTACCTATGAACAACGGGGGTTTTTCTTAGCCCAGTGAAATATTTCAAGAACAAAATGACTGGTCTTGTTAAACAAAAATGATGATATTGTCTTTACAGAAATGGCGCAGCATGGCGTTCTTTCAATTGCATTAACAATCTCTTATACCAAATAGTTTGACACAGACAGACCAAGAACGTAATGGCGCCACTTGACTAGGCAATATTTTCCAAATACTGGTCTGCATCTGGTTCATTTGACATACCAAATGAAAGAGACGCGACTTCAATATTTGCTAAATAACGGCCAACTGACACAAAGCGAATATTAAAAAATAACATTGCTATGTAACAAAGGAAATAGTTTTTAGTCCGTTTCTCTTCTATGCTCTGTTTTACTTCTTTTTGCATGGTAACCTAATATATAAACTAGTCCATGTAAACACAAACAACCAAACCTTCACTTAAAATGCCTGTATAACTAGGAAAATTCACATTCCTCGCCTGCAAAACTTTTTCCCGTCGTGTCAACTTGTCAGGAAACCAATAGGCCCGTCATTTTGACAAGGAAGTCCCTCGAAACCTATCGGAGGCAATAAATCACGGGTCGTCAACCGCGCGCCGAGCGTGACGGCGCCTATTCGCGTCTCGCTTGCCAGTAGCAATTAGTTTTCGATTACAATGGTGGCAATTATCATTTTTACTTGGGCAGCGGAGGATTTATTACGACTTCATTTCATAATACTCTGGATCTCAAAACGACTTTGTATCAAACTGCCTAAATACTAAAATACTTGATGTTTTTTATGACTAAGGTTGGTAACACTGTATCCCAAAACGGCTGTAATCCAAAATTAACTAATCCCGAAACAGCTGAAATTTAAACAAGTTGAACCTTGCATGACTGCTTGTGGATTTGATATTTTGAGACAGCCATTCCGCTTTTCAGATGTTTTGGATTTAAGTCATTGTAAATTGTCATTCAGTCTTTTCAGGTATTTTGGGAATCAGGCGTTCTGGATCAAAGCCATTATGCAATGTCGCGTAGGGGAGGTAGGGGACCATTGGGCAGTCGGGAGGTTCGAAAAATGAGGCAATTTGAAATTTTAGTCATTATGGGACTTAGTCAATTTCGGATTCAGGTTAATTAAATATTACGGCGTTATGGAATTAAGTCGTGTTGTAAAAAAATACTGGAGTTATTACTGCCTGAACACGAGTGTCCTTGTATTGCAAACTTGACGCAACCAAACGGAATGTAGGCAGACGTGACGTGTCAATTTCAGGGTAAATCGAGGCATACCTGGAATTACCAAGGCTGCAAATATTTTCAGCGTTAGCTGTAGATATAATATAATCTATTATATGCTACACTGACAAATGTTGTAAAGAATGCGCGGTTATAGGTACACTTTAATATCTACCTACTTCTAGAATATTATTTAGTAGTTTATGTGACTGGCGCATAATGAGAGGCTTTAATACACGAGTGTGGTTTTATAAAACGAGCCGAAAGACGAGTTTCATAATAAGATCACAAGAGTGTTTTAATGCCTAATTTTGTGTACAGTCAGCATATCATAAGTTTTCTACAATATGAGAGAAACCTGTATCTGTGTTTGCCCTGTATCTTAATGTTCACATTAAAGTATCGGTTTTTCTGTATTTTATATGGTCCGTCCAAAAAATTAAAAAAACGGAACCCTTATATGATCACTCGTGCGTCTGTCTGTCCGCCCGTCTGTCACAGACAATTTTCTCCGAAACTACTGGACCGATTGAGTTGAAATTTGGTACACATATGTAAATTGATAATCCAAACACAGATATGCAAAGTAAATAAATATATTTTTAAAATAAGGGTCTGTTTCGGGGGACAAATAAGGATTAAAAAAAGAAGTTTTGCAAACCTTACTGTGTCATATATCAAATGAAAGGGCTCGTTATGAGGATCTCAAATATATTTTTCTTATTATTGTAAAATAAATAGTTTTGATTTCATTCATGAAACAAAACGAATATTGACCATCCCCCCCCCCCTGATCTCCGAAATTACAGAACCTAAAATTTTGTAAAAATACAAAATATAGTTCATTGCTTGTAGATTACAGGAAAAACCCTTAACAATTCTCTACCAAAAAAAAAATTACGTATGTACGGAACCCTCTTCACGCGAGTTCAACTCACACTTGGCCGGTTTTTTTTTATAGGTCCATGCCTTTACAGAATGACATCTTCAATATTAATGTATTTTTTCAACACATTATTATACCTAAGAACGCCCCAGTTAATCTTGCCCAGTTGTGGGAATCGAACCTCAATAACACCGGGTCAGTCGCCAAAACATTTAGCAATATTATTGTTTGGCATAATAGCATGGGTATATTATGAGAGCCGCTGGGATATTATGTATGTGTTGACAGACGCGGTAGGGTCGGCAAGACAATGGGCGGTTGCGTAACGATACGCTTGGCTGACTTCCGTTGTCGCTTGGGGTAAGGACAGCAGAAAAATGGTGGAAATTAATGCGATAAATTTGGAATTTTGGTTTGATAATTATATTTGTTTTTAAATTGAAGGTTTTAAATATTTGGATATGGTTTTATTTGTTGATGGATTTTATTAAGAAGCCCTTAAAAACATTAGCTTTTCTTACTTAGTGTATTCTTAAAAATGTCGGTTTTAGTAACGAATAATGTATAGTAAAATAAAAACATGCGTGTTTTAGTGTTTTTACACGTTCCAAAAGGAAGAGGTAGTTGTAAGTTTACTTAGCATTTGGTTGACGCAACAGATGACCCAAAGGTCTGGCAGTTTCCTTACCACGAACCACTAAATTTGAAACTTCGGCTACCCCATCCCTTTCACTCATCATTCTAGATTAAATCGAGAGAAAGGGATAGAGTTAACGTTACTTCTATCCTCGATTTTTAAAGTTGGGCGCCGGCACCTCTGGCTAGATACAAGGAACTTTCGATAAAGTTTAATTTAAAAAAAAAGTTTTTATTTATATACATGACTTGAATACATGTCATACATATAAACAAATTAAGTAATAAAATAACTATGAGTAATATTGGACTTGGCCTGCGCTCGCAGATAAGACTATTGCGTCAAAGGTCACTTAAATAAACATATCCCTGTGACACGCGAGACATAAATGGACAGACATGCCAGACATCCGACATGACGATAAGGACCTGAGTTATGAATAGGTGTCTTAACTCAGTAACTAACTAGTGATAAAATAAAATAAATAAAAAATATTTTTAGTGTTACTATTTTACGGATCTAAGGGATAAGTTCGCCTTTGCACATAATTAATTGTCATTGTTTTTTAGGAAACTATTTCTTTTTGTGCAATCAAGAGCTTACTTATTTACTGGATTTTAGTTAAGAACATAATATTACATAGATACATATATTAAACCACGCCTGTTTCCCGGAGGGTTAGGCAGAGACAACCTAATAATATAATATTTGAAACTTGAAATTTCAATTAAAAACATTGGAAAAATGCAGATATTTTTACTTGTCTCTACTAGCTGCTGCTAGTAAAAAAAAATAAGTAAAAATTCTGATAATTTATTTAACACGCTTGCCTATGTGAAAAGGTAAATTTTGAACCTAATCGTTTTTATAAGTATTTGTTTATTTATTTTTATACACATAGACGTGTTTAATTGTATATGTGTACCTCTATATGGCCTTTATTTATACGTATAATTTATGCAGCTGTAGAAATATCGTTTTTTTTTACTCGTACAGTTTCTCATTTATGGACAGGTTAACTGGAAGAGATCCCTTAATTAAAAGGATAAGTTTACCACACGTTCATCTTAAGATTATAACTTACTTCGTGTAATATAGAGAGCAATTAAAAGTTCTCATACAAACATCAAAGTCTACATTAAAATATTAATATAAACTAAGCGTGTGTCCACAATTTTAAATAAAAATAATACAAAAGTTTTTGGTAGTGTATTCAACGTTTGACAAAAAGAAAACATAAACAGCATAAATCATACAAAACACTTAGCGTAATAGAACTACGACATATGCAGCGCAACATAAACGCCGTCCCCCAGAAACTAGTCCCCTTGTCTGTGCCTCCGAATAACTCTAATAACCATAACGTAGGGCCATAAAACATGAGTGTGTACACCAAACATGGGTTAGACTTAACTACTGAAATAAAATGTTGAATAAAGCAATAAAGTAGTACAACGTGTGCTAGTTTTACGTTTATCACACTATTTAAAAAAACACTTATTATAACTAGTATTAGAAAATAGCTAGTGCTTAAAATAGTTATTATTTATCAAATAAAAGTAAACTAACTAAAGTGACGACGCGTTAGCCTAGTTGATAGTGAACCCTGCCTACGAAGCTAGTGGTCCTGGGTTCAAATCCGGCTAAAGGCAGATATTTTTGTGTGATGAGCGCGAATATTTGTTCCTGAGTCATGGATGTTTTCTATGTATTTAAGTATTTATTTCTCTATATAAGTAAGTATTTATATCGTTGACTAGTACCCATAGTACAAGCCTAGAGCTTAGTTTGGGACTAGGTCAATTAGTGTGACTTTCTCCCCTGATATTTATTTATTATTATAAATTTAAAGTTATTAAAGTAGTAGGTTTACCTCCTGTTCATGTACATCTTATAATGTATCTTGTAATTGTAATGTATCTGTTAATTTTGCCTATGCTCGTACATTTTTTTTTCAATCATGGTCTGGTTAACTTAAACAGCTCCCTTATAGTACCTACCTACGTACTTTCTTGTCAATTGATTTTCATGCAATAAATCCTTTCGTTTTTATGGCATAAAGATGGTGAACGACATAAGTCATCTGATCTGATGATTAATATTTAGAACCAAAAACATTTTCAATCACATCAAGATGATGACGATGCGAACAAAAACTAAAAATCGACCAATCTTTCACTTACTGCACCAAACCCACGAAATAAAAACATAAAAAATAAATCACCGAATTTAAAATATAGCATGCAAATTGTTGGTTTTGCCGACCGTAGCCCCCCATTAGTAGGCTAATCTGTTCACAGCGCATCACCCGCGTCGTCTATTTGAGTTCAGCGCTCACTGCTACTTACTCGTGTTATACTGACCCGGTTTATACATTCAGTTAACTTAAACTTACTTAATTTTGTAATAAATAGAAAAAAAATAACCCCGTCGAAACTACGACCTGCTTTCAGAGATAATAATTAAACAGCAAAACCAAACTTAATCCATTTGTATTAACAATTAAGCCTAGAATGTAATATTTATGCTTACTTAAATCGGAGTTTCTTGCGGCGCTTCTTCTCCGCTAGTATGATTTTGTCCGAAGCGCTAGTAAATGTACTCCATATTACCGACGCGTAAAAGAGCCCTCATGTGGCCAATTTACTGAATAAATATATACAGTGGTGGCCACATAATTAGGGACACTTGTTTTTTTCCCATACTATTGCCTACAAATATGACTTTTCAATTTTGACCACCAATCAAAAAGTTCTCGACCAATTTTATTGCTAAATACATTTTAGTTTACATAATTAACTAAGGTTTAAACTGATGTACAGTGAACTAATATTAAAAACGGACCTTATATTTTATAAGGATTTAAAAACTAAGTGCTGACGCGTCCATACAAAATTCTACAACTTTGTATGAGCGCCGAATATTAATTTTTTCAAATCCTTATAAAACGAAAGATCCGATCTCAACAGAGATAAATTGTACATACATTTAAACTTTACTTTATTAGTTAACGATAAGTGTAACTAAAAATATAATTGGTTAAGAACTTTTGGATTGGTTGTCAAAATTGAAAAGCCATATTTGTAGGCAATTGTATGGGGAAAAAACAAGTGTCCCTAATTATGTGACCACCATTGTATATATTTTTTTAACTACTACCCACTAAAACTATAAGTAAAACTTTTTACAAAAAGAACCATTCTTAAGGGAACAACAATAAATACGCAAAAAGAGTCACGGGTAAAATAAAATAAATACAGTTTAAAAGATCGCAAGTACACAGTGGTTTACGCGCACCCTAATATTCAGACAAAATGGGCGTAAACTCATTAAAATTACATTTATATGCAAAATCATGATTTTACAGCAACCTACTACGGCGAGGGACGTGCGTTCAACAAAACGCCGCGAGTCTTAATGGTCCATTAAGAATTTATTGCAAATAAATTCAAATTTTACGAAGATTGAAGCAGAAATAAATATATTTTACGTCATTTTCGTCACTAACTTTTTCCCTAAACTTTTTTACTTTTTTACTTTTCTTTATAAATAATTTAACTAAAATATAATTTACTTTGTTCTTTATACTACAGTTAAGACATGCTCGCTAACCGCTTTAGACCCTAGCCCAGTTCTTCCAATCCTCACTTTTTTTTAAATAACAAATGATATAGTCAATGTTTTCAAAAAATCACTTTGATTAAACTTCAAATCTGCGTACAAGTACTTTGTATCTAAAAATAGCAAAATTCACGACCGAAAAAAACTAACATATCCGTACTAACGGTCAAATTGAATTAGCAATTTATCCTTCCGCGTGTACGTACTCGTAACCTAACACGCCTTTTATAGCAACTTGAAGTAAGCATGGAGTTGAAATAAACCGTGTGTTTATAAAGACCAACTTAAACGCAAGCAAAATGTAACATACGTATGTTAAATAGTTAGAAAAGGTGACAAAAATGACAGTGAAATTTAGAAATGACAGTAAATATATTAAAATTCAAAGTGAAAAGGTTTAGTCCAGTTGATCAGGTATAGTTATACTGTTTGACTACATCACTAGAGATTTAGGATTTATTTATCACTAGGGAAACTGTCCTATTGGTGGCACCCTACCAATTATTGGCACCTGTGGTGTTATTCTCTCAAAAAACGGCGGTCGGTCGGACGGACGAGCGAATCGAAGCGGCGAGTTTAAGTAGTCCCGTCCGAGCGAACAAAACACATTTTAGCGCGTGCTTTGTCAATTAGGCAGCCTTATACGTTCCAGAAGTCATGCTGCCAAATTGAATACACTCGCGAAAATGTGGTTTGTTCACTCTGACGGGCCTACTTAAACTCGCCGCTTGGACAATCACTCGCTCGTCCGCCCGTCCGTCGTTGTTGAGAGAATCACACCCCTGGAACTTTATTTCTATGGTATAGAGGCGATAATTGTACAATCACTACAGTACTAGGCAGATAAGAAGTCAATCCCGTCACATTGCACGACCATGAAGTTTCTGACTGTTGACATTATCGACAGCAGTAAAACAATGCTAAACTTACTTGTTTTGTGTGAAGGAATAGTAATAACAGCATTGTTTAACAGCTGTCAACATTGTCCATATTCAGATACTTCATAGTTGTGCAATCAATGTGGTTCTTCTTCTTTTTCGGATGCCTATAATTGAATCTACAAAATTATGAATCAGAAATATACACAGTTGGTGCGTTTGCGCATCATCAAACAGACAAAAATAAAAACCGTTTATAAATACTATACTTACTGCAAAATGAAATGAGTATTACTTTTTTCATATCTAATTGTATTTGCTTCTGGTATCTTGGCTTGTATACAGGGTGTAATCGTTAAGTGTGTCCAGGCGATTATTCCGTAAATATAACAGATATCAGAAAACTTTAAACTGATATCAAAAGTACGTTACCCAATGAATAAAATCACATCACTAACTTTTTTTTATAAAACCGGAAATATCCCAAATATTATCTTAAAACCCTCCCATACATTTAGTACGCCGTTTGTTGAGGCTTTAGTTTAAAAGGCCTAGTTATTTCAACATTATCATTATGATTCATGTTTTTTTTATTTTAAACTTAAGCCTCAACAAACGGCGTACTAAATGTATGGGACGGTTTTAAGTTAATATTTGCGATATTTCGATATCAGTTTAAAGTTTTCTGGTATCTGTTATATTTACGGAATAATCGCCTGGACACACTTAACGATTACACCCTGTATAACAATTATTAATAAATATTTTTTTACGAAACCTAAGTTTTTTGTTGGTTCAACAGTTAAATTTTTTGGTTGTATCATTAAAAAATTAAAATCACTTTCAGTTATCCCACAAATAACCAAAAAAAAAAAATGCTGATATATCAATTATTAATTATCTGCTGGCTTAATTAGTCGGCAAACCGAATTAAAAACATTTTACTTTCCACTATCTAGCAAGATAAATACAATCGTCGTCGTCAGTGAATGAGTTTACAAATAAAACGTTTTGTATCTCTATTCGGCGTACGCGCATACAGTGCATTGTAGATATTTTAATGCCTGAATGACACAGAGCAATGCTTGCATTGGATATACAGATGGACAATAAGTGAGGTATAACGATTAATCCAAAACAAATTAACATTATTTGCGCTTACGCACCTGTGAGTATAAAATCTTGGAAAATCACGTGTAAGGCATTTTTTATGTCTTTTTTAGATTGTTTCCAGCTACACCACTAAACTAAAATAGCCTAAAGTCCATTCCAATTGACTTGTCTTATTTAGTAAAAACTTTTTCGCCAAAAATATCAATTTCGTCGTGAAAAAATCCATCCATGTCGTAAAATCAGGAGAATGGTGTGCAAAATGTGGTCTCTAGTTGCTTTATTCAACAGAAATCGGCAATTTCAGACAAAAATTATGCATTTTGAGGTTATAAAATTGTTTACTAAATAGGACAAGTAATGGACCATAGTTTTACCTATACAGGGTGGAAAAACGAACGCCACATGGACGGTAACTACCTTAAATATTGGAAATAGCCAATTCTACGCAAAGGAGACCTACATTTATTTTTGAAAAAAAACCTGCATTTATGTATGCAGGCCTGCGCCTAGAAAAGCCTGTTGACGAAATTAAAATTCTGCGAAATGGTACGTTGACTAAATGAGTGTCGATAAAAAAAGGGTCAAACGCAAGTGTACAAATGTTTTGTCGATCAGCGGGCCTAGTATGGCTGCGTCGGATCTATATCGCATGTGGAGAAAGCATCCGTCACTCTCGTACTTATTTACGTGTCAGAAGGTGACGGATGCCTTATCCAAACTTTGTTACGCGATAAACGCAACCATATTAGGGCCGTAAAAACTATATCGTCTTTGACCTGCGGGTCCAATTATGATGGTATTTATCGATGTGGATCGTCACTTTCTGACCAGTGTGTAAGTGCGAGAGTAACGCATGCTTTATCGACCACGATAAATGCGACCATATCCCTGCCCCGTTATCGTATGGTTCAGTTTTGATAGCTCTTATTTTCGTGACAGTAATGGCGGCCGAGTTGAAAACAATACCATAACAAGGCCTCTATTCAAGGCGGTCAAAACCATAATCGTCTTTGACCTGTTATGGTATTGTTTTTTACACGGTCGCCATCACTGTCAAGTAAATAAGAGCTATCAAAACTTTAACTATACGATGACAGGTCAAATAGATACGATATAGTTTTTACCGCCCAGAATCTCGGCCCAGCGGGCTGATTATGGTCGTGTTTATCGACGTAGATAAGCGTAGATAAAACATCTGTCACTTTTTGACCAGTATGTAAGTGCGAGAGTGACGGAAGCTTTATCCACCGCCATAAAGGCGACCATAATTACGGGCCCAGGCCAAAGACGATATGGTTTTGACTGCCTTGAATAGAGGTCCTGTAGTTGTTTTTAACTCGGTCGCTATCACTGTCAAGTAAATAAGAGCTATCAAAACGTTAACTATACGATGACAGGTCAAATAGCTACGTTAGCCTCCTACGGCCCAGCATACAACGAAATTTTTCAATGGAATATGAATCTTTTAATGACATAAATTAGTATTTTGTTTAGTTCCGTTTTATTTTTAATGACATAAATTAGTATTTTGACAGTAGCGTCACAATTTATTTATGAGAATATTATTTATGTCATTAAAAATCAAGACTCTTTTGTTAAGAATTGTGATATACATAATTTGAATACAAGAAATAAAAATAAAATTGCTATTAAAAAATTTCGTGTCCGTAAGGTATATAAATCATTTGTTGGTCAATGCATTCATTTCTATAATAAATTACCTGACGAAGTTTTAAAGTTATCATTTCCAGCACTTAAAAATTACTTGAAAAAGTCGTTGATGTCGAAAGCTTATTATAGGGTCGAGGACTATCTAACAGATAAAAATGCTTGGCCTAAATTAAACACCTAAATAACTTAGTAATAGCTTAGTCAGGAAAATATCTAAACATTGTAGGTATAATTATTGTCTAGGGGACACGGTTTCTGTAGGAGAATGTATCAAAACTATGTGGTTGTTTTGCACCGTCATGGGTAAGTATATGTATACTATTATTATTACAATTTAAGAGTTCATCTGAACATACTGAGTTTTGACACATTTTCCTGCTCAACTACGCATGATATATATATTTTAATGTTAAATTCATTGTTTTATATAATGCTAGGTTAAGTTCTATAATTGTATAAGTAATTTAAAAAAAAAACGACTGACTGTTGAGTTTCTTGCGGCGTTTCTTCTCAGCAGTGGTCTCTTGCGAAGCGCTGGTAGATTTTTGACGTGTAAAAGTGCCCGTGCGGCCTACTTACTGAATAAACATCTTTTATCTTTTATCTTTTTTTTTTTACGAATGACATAAAGTAAATTTTCCGATTTCATCTTATGTCAAAAAAACAAAAGAAATTACACTTTACTTTCTTTGCACTAGATCTTTATTTGAATGGCCGTATTTTGTACTAGTTTTAGTACAAGGAACCTCAGGAGGATATAGTTTATACCGCCTAGAATTGCGGCCCAGGGTCAAAGACGATATGGTTTTTATCGCCTAGAGTAGATGCCCTGAACCTATTTAAAATCAATAATACACATGAATAAACACGTTAGACGGAAATAGTACATACAACGTGCAATATTATTAACCGCGTGTCATTTCGTACAGGTGAGTACATCGATGACCTTGCGGTCCGGAAGCCAACAACAGCCTCGTTCAGTGACATTTGAGATATGGCCGTATCGGCTAAAATACTTAGTTTCTCGATTTAATGACTGTTTAATGCTGGATCCACTGTTTTATTGTGAGATCTACCATTGTTTAGTTCAGTGTAATTATAATAAGAAGAAAACAACGTTTAAAAGTGACGTTTAACAGTGTTATTGCGATTTTCACTTTTTTTGTAACAATTGTCAAAGGGGATGTGACAGTCTAGATAAAAACATTAATTCTAAAAAAATCATTAAATATTTTCAAAGCATTGACTGCTTTTTGTAAATCAGGTGCAATATTTTGTAACATTCAGAATATACAGTAAACAAAATGACAACATTCATCTCACGTAGCTCGCGCTCCTAAAATAACCTTAATTAAACCAAAATTTAAAACTAATAATAATTCTGCGATAGTTATTTCCTGACCTTCATATTACTTTAAACAGTCGTCAAATGAGTTAATTGATCTTTTTGAATTGACTCTTTAATCCACAGGAAATCCTGAGCTGCATACAGCATTCATAAGAAACGCAAGAACAATGGCTCCTTCATCTTATCAACGACACGCTTCTGTGCCAAAGTCTTATCAAAAGCCGTAAAATCTATAAATAACTTTATCGATACACGCAAATTCCATAATTTATACATTGGAAATGTTGGTGTTTTTAATGACGACGGCGCTCTATTTCTTTGGACGATAGCAAAATGTTTACTTCAATTCTTAACGTTGGTGTAAAAAGAAAGTGAAGCAAATCTACAAGTCGCATGCTAAAAACTATTTGCATAGTGACATTATTGCTGTTAAAAATAATTAACTTTTGTATGAATTCCATTTTGCATAGTGTCACTGTTGCAATAATTACAGTTACATTAAAACGTATATCGATAAAATGGTAGAAAAAACTCATTCTGTCGGACTTTGCAATCTGTATCTTATACAGCAATCAATTTTTTTTATCTATCATAATACAATCTACGTTTTATTTTTTTCTCTGCGTATTTTATTACGTCTAACAGAACCTACCTTTTCCTTAAAAAAATCATAGAAAGAAAGAGAGGCAGACGAAGACCAAGAAGAAATTACTTGGAGCAAATAAAAGAGAAGGTTAAGGTTAGGTTATACCAGAAAGTCAAGCGGTTGACGGAGGACTGGAGCGGTTAGTGACTGCTCCAGCGAAAAGAGCATATGTGGAGTTATTTATGAAAAGGGACCTTATTGTCGAGGCGCTTCCGCCATTATTAAAGATGCTCCGATATAAATACAGCGTCGCGTGACGCAGTGCGGCGTAAGCGCCATCGACAACAAGGTCCCTTTTCATAGATAACGCCACTTACGGTTCTTAAACAAAGAGAGAGAGAGAACCTAACCTAACCTAACCTTTAACAATTAAACTATGGTTGCATTTTTTCTAAATCAACAATTAAATTAAATTGAAATAAATGATTAAAATAATGCAAAAATCTTTTTAATATAAAACTAACGATTAAAGTGAATGTTCTTATTACCTTTTTTAATCCAAATTTCATCGACAGACGCACCAGTTAAATAAATTACGCCAAATCGTAACAGAATGAAGGTCCATCCTTGCGACACATGGTTCTCCGAAGGTTACAGTCAAAGCAATCGTCCACGGCTGTCATCGAGCTGAAGCTACGACATTATTAATCACCAGCATTGATAACCAGATGTGGTTCCTAGAAATTTGAGTAATTTTGTGAACCAAAAAGATAGCAAGTCTGGTACCGTTCATATATTTAGTTGTTAAATATTTATCTAGTGTGATGAGAATATTAAATAAGTAACACTATTAAATTCAAACATACTGTCAACAATAGTTTGACAACGCGTTAGCCTAGTTGGTAGTGACCCTGCCTACAAAGCTAACGGTCCCAGGTTCGATTGGGTACCCTTTGAGCTATATTGTAGCCAATATTCTAAAGGTTTGGGTATTTCACAACTTGATTGTTTTTATCAATTACTCGTTTGTTTACGACACGGAGAAGGCAACACCATAGAGGCCACTTGATGGTAAGCGGAACCTGTGACCCATAGACAGTTGCATTCTCAAGACTACAATCTTAATACTGCAATCCTAAGGCCGCCAATACGTGTCCAACTTAGGAATAAAATGGATTCCTCTAAGCTAGGTATTTATTTCACCGGGTAGTTTTCACTCTTTCTAACAATTACATATAACACAACTAATAGAAAAACCAATACATAATTAATAAAGCATTATTGTCCGCATCACGTAACTACACTACAGGATAATGTTAATACTTCCTTAAGTCATTTAATTGTATTTTTATAAAGGGAGCATAAATACTTATATTTATACTAGTTAAGTACATTATTCTGACTAAATAATAAATCACTCATACAATGACTCACACACTTAAACTACAAACAAATAAATTAATTTAGTCAGAACTGTGTCGCAATTTAGTTTTTTGTGACCAGCGATAGACATAAATTGCCTATAAATAATCTTTAAAATTAAATTAGATACCGTGCGTGACCCTTTTATTTCTTTTGTACTGCTTGATACTGCTCAGTGGATTATTTAAATGAATGCCCCTTCAAACTAGTTTACTATTTAATTCAATACCATTTTATTTAATAACGAAGGTTTGTCATTGAGCTGTGTATAAGTAAAAAAGTCGAACGGATTTACGCTTATATTAGTAACTAAAAATATGCTTTTAATTTTCAATTAATTCCTATATAAACATCGAGAGGACGACGATATCAATATCTCAATGAACATTTGGGTAAAATAAGTTTGATTATAATTAAATTCGCGCATAATTATGGCAAAAACGATTTGGTCTTTAATTTTAATTTGAGTGTAAAGTTAAAGATTAAGCCGTCAAATTCTGGAATAGTCAACTTAATAACGGCACTTCCTGTGGGATTCCACGTTTAATTATAAATCTCTAATGGTCCCGTTTTAGCCTGCATGCTTGTCGCCCGGAGACATGTCCCATATTAACCAGCTCTCCTCCAATGCATTCTGCTCAACATTCGTTTTCATTCACAATTTGAGAAACTTTCCCAAGTTAGCCCAGGTCATTAAATCTATTTTTTTTAGTTTTCTTAAAATATTTTAGTTTCTAACGATCCTTCTTAGCAATGTAGTATAATTGATAGTATTTAACTACGTAACTTTAAGATGAATTTGAACATGCAAATGTTTATTTATTTTTTACTAGGGAGACGCTTAGCCACGCTTAGATGGGTAGGTATATGTTTGTAATTATGAATAAAAATTATAAAAAAAAACTGTAGATAGAATCGTTTGTTTTGTTCGGCTTGGTTCTTTAATCTAATAAGGAATATTTCAATATGGACATCGTAAGGATACATTTTGTAACTTTGTTAAAATGGCCTTGAGGCATATTTACTGTATCAATCATAACATAACTTAACGATTTGGACAGCACAGATTAGCTGAGACAAGTCAATTTATGACTACAATTCGGTGTTCTTCTCTTAAAAAATGTTGGATGCAATTTACTTACAGATTCAGTATATTACCTATTTGTTAAAAATAGTTTCAATGAACTGGGATTTGTTAAAATGTTAGAAAATTTGAGCTAATTTCATTGAATATTTTCATTTTATTTGAGTTTTAATTAAAGATATGGCGAAAAATGATAACTTTACTTAAGAGAAATCTTAATAACTAGCACTTTACGTTCCAGGCAGACAAATTTAAAAATGTCATAAGTATAAACATTTAAGTACTTATATCAATTTTAATATTGCATATATTTTTTATTATTATTTTGCTACACTAAACAGCTAATAACCTAAAGCAAAAACTAAAAAAATATTGCTTTAGGAGAACTAAGCAACTTTTCACAGATAACTCCAAGATAATACCAATAAAATGTAGAAGAAATTAGGATTTTATTATTTCCATCAATTTATATTATAAGACTGTTTAGATATTGTTGTAGCTTCATTAGTTATGTAAAAATGCTATAAATAATGATGAATGTTAAATAGCTTCTAATTCAGTTCTGATAATAATAATCTTCCCACTTATCTGAAAATTGTAAATACTTACCGTAAAGTGCGAATTGGTCCGGCGTGGATTAAAAAGATTAAATACTATGACGTCAATGATAATGATAAGCTATCATTTACAATTAATGATGAATTAACTTCTTTGTCATTTATCCTTTTTGTCCGGTATCGGAACCACTGTGCGACCGGAAATATTTGGGTGCGTTGTTATTCATATAATTATAGGACCTACCTGACTATTATAAATAACGCTATTTTCTGTTACATATAACAAAACATGATTTTTTAACTTATTTATATTTAGCCAAAGATTATTTTAAATCTCGATCTTTTTATTATTTATTTTATGCCATTATATTACAAACACCGGTAAACTAAACGTTTATAACCCTGCGAATCAGAGTAATTTATTCTTTAAAAAAAATAAACCCACCTTAAAACAAAAAGAGTCCCACGGGTCCAAATCACAAAAGAATATCCTATAAACCGAGCACCACTGTCACTGTATTTTTATTTCGATATTTTCGCGAGTGTTCGGAGGGTCGAGAGACGTGCGTCCGCCGCGGTTGTCGCGAGTTAACTGAGGACTGAGTGACTACAGTGGCCGCCGGCGCAGCGCGGGCGCACTGCGACGTAGGGTTGCCTTCCTAGGGCTAACCCAAAGCTTGTATTAATTTTGTTTAATAATAAGTAATTGAAGGAAAGTTCGGAGGGTTATTTTTCTTATTAAAAATAAGTAACTTATGTAAATTATTTATCAAACCTATCATTGGCCTATGTTATGTTACTAATTTTTCTAATACTTACTTTCAAATACAGGGCTGTTTGTTTTTCTAAATAAAATAATTACAAGTATTTGCATATTGCTATAAATAATAAATATCAGGACACAATCTCACAAAAACTGACCTAGTCCCAAACTAAGCTCTAGGGCGTGTCCTATAGCTACCCGAGAACGATGTAAATAGATACTTATTAAGAAAAATAAATACATAGAAAAACGTGCTCATCACACACAAATATTAGGTATAGGTGATTTTATAGTCCTTTTGAAAAATAACCTTCGGTACAAACTTATTATAAATAATAAATTGGAATTAATCATAAATAAATACTTTATTGGAATTAAATATTGGAATTAATCATAAATAAATAATAAAATTTCAATTGAATTTGTACGACCACGTTTGTACTAATAATTAGAATTAATCTTGACCTAATTATTTTATGGGTCAAGATTTGTTTCATAATTATTTACTCGTTTCAGGATAATTTGTAAAAACAACACTTACATTTCAAAGAAGCATGAACAGTTATTTAGTATTTATTTATATAAAGATATTTTTGTCGTACAGTTGAGTACAAAGATATATACACTTTTTCTTCTTAGTCCATTGAAATGGACCAAAAATGTATAACTGCATAAAAAAAAAGATAAAAGATGTTTATTCAGTAAGCACATCTTTGTACTCGACTGTACTGCTTAAAAAATGTAGGATATATAAAAGTTAGGTATCAAAATAAGACGGGCTTCTTTGAATATTTATTTTTATATATTCATTTCATAAAAAAAAATATAGTTTTGCTAGTAATCGCAACGCTTTTCGACTGTTATCAATTATCATATCACGGCGTCATTTTAAAACCATATTAAACAGAACTATCATGTATTTTTTTTTAATTTTAAAAAGAAGTAAACGCGCTAATCTCAGGAACTTCTGGTCCGATTTGAAAAATTCTTTCAGTGTTAGATAGCCCATTTATCGAGGAAGGCTATAGGCTATATATCACCATGCTAAGAACAATAGGAGCGGGGCACCAATGAAGAATGTTTCAACCTTCCACGTAAACAAAGTCGCGGGTTAAAGTTAGCGTTAGACCAAAGTAACTATTCCACGGGACGAAGTCGAGGGCAGAAGCTAGTTAGGAAATAAACCAAATGTCATTCAGAACTTACTTGTTTATTAATTTTATTACACATCATTATTGTGGCTACAAATACAACCCTACAAAGGGCGCGCGCGCCGCTGACCTTGGCGAGTGCAGTCCCGAGATACATCTAAACGATGTTTTTGCTTCACTTGACTTAATTTGGAGGCTTCGTTCGGGGTCGGTGCCCTTGGAAATGTATGGGCATTAAACGTTTTATTTACTTGTTTTATACTAAGAAACCAAATAAATGTGGCAAAGTTAATAATGCTGGCCGAGGTATGTTTTTATTTGAACCTTTTTTTAATTAAATATCGATAAATATTTTATTAGCTTTTTTATTTTATACATTGAAACATACATAAAACTCCTACAGATCAACACAATTATTTTGTATTATTATATTATGCGACATTGAAATAAAACAGCATTAACTTCGCCGAACAAGTTTTGTTAAATCTTAATCCCCTGTCAGGACAAGTCAAAATAATTAAAAAAAATCTATTTTAACAACTGTTTTACTTTTATTTTGTAGCGATGTCAACACATTGTTTACAGTGTGCTCAGCTTCTTAATAGCCTTCGGCTGGGTTCCTTTGGAATCCCTAATCGTTATTTGTCCTAATGCATCGTTTGTCCGAACTTTCGTTTATCCTAAAGCTATTTTCGCTTTAATTTCAAAACTGTTTAGTGTTGTTATAATACAACCCTAACCTAACTGAACCGCAGATATAATTGGAAAACTTAAAAATTTGCCTGACTCATCTGAAAACCAGTTTAGGGCTAATGAAAATTCGGACAAACAATGTGTTAGGACAAACGTTGTTAGGGATTCCGAGGGACACCCTTTCGGCTGGCTATCGCAACTGACAGTATATTCACTCGCGTGTCATAGAAAAACGAAGATTGCCGATAGCTATTAGGAGAATGGGAGCACTGTACAATAATAAAAGCTACTGAATGAGTAAAAAAACTTGACAAATGCTCAAAAGTAGCGGAAACAAGTTCCATACATCTTACAGCTAGTTAAAATATAATTGCGATTACGACGGCATAACGTGAATCACGGTATTCGCACAAAAACAGCTCCCAGCTGATTTCTCGCATTACTAGCTAAACAATAGATAGCTATAACCTATAATTTTCTCATACATAACAGTTGTAAAGATAAAACGAAGCTTTAGATTCGTCATACTACGTGGCTACGGCTAGCGAATGCTGAGTTGGGACCGATACGCAACAATTTCTATGTTTCCAGTTCTTTTTGTATCTATGTAATGTAATTTTGCATTGTTGCGAATAAATGTCTCTTTATCTCTATCTTTATCATATTTTTATTTATGTTATGTAACATGCGGTAAACAAGCAGCAGAAACAGTAGTAAAGGGTTTTATTCTTGTCGATCGATAGTTGAGAATGCACGCCCTAAAATGTAATTTTTACGATCTAATAGCGGCCTTTACACGGTAAAGTTGGGACCGCGGGAAACGCCACGCGCCATTTCACGCGCCAGTCCGAACCGTAGGTTTTTTACTATTTTACTATTACAGTTGCATTTACACGTACGGTTCGGAGCGAAGTTTGGAATAGCGCGCGGCGTTTCCCGCAGTCCGAACTGTGCGTGTGCAGGCCGCTAATGGGACAACTTAAACGTGCAAGTTAATTTGCCGAAAAAAGTGAGAAAAGTGAGTCCTCAAGAGAATTAAATGGCTGCTCACAAATTCACGTGATGGTTGTGATCACCACCGCTGTCGATTACCACCCGGGACACTAGAGAAATCCTAGTCGTATTGCCACTATTAAATACCAGAAAAAAAAACAACTAGAATAAAAATAGCTAGAGGTTTCGCTATGCTTTTAATTAAATATGATTTTATATTTAAACTTTCTTAATACGAAGATCCTTTATAAATGTATATTTCCTTAGCTCGAAATAACCCATGTCCCATTTCTCTCAACTCAGAATCACTGTGTGTTATATATATTTAAAAGGAGATGCGCGTAGTGTTTTGCATTACGAAACATTTTATGAGAATAGCAGGAAAAAAACGTTTTTTCTAGATATCAATAGCATAATACAGATATGTATATTCATAGGTAACCGCATATTTATATGTATCTTAAAACATAATAATTAAAAATAGATTCTTGCGTAAAGTACATAAACATAATAGACTAAAAATCATTTCACATTAAAAAAACATCAATTCCTTACTATAAAATAAACTTCGTCAATAGACCTATTATTACTTTTAAATTGGAAATGAAAAAGGTTGGGGTAGACTCTAAGAACGTGCCCCATACAATAAGTTCGCAGGTATAAAATACAAAAGGTTTTTAACTAAAAACTATAAAAGTCCGTAACCGATTATTATACCAGTAAAATGTTAATTTATGTGAGAAAATAATGTGGAGGCAACAGGTAAGGAACCTTTGAGATTTAATTAAATGAAAAAAAATGGTTAGTGTACACAAAATTATGTAAAATCTGCCAATTTTGAATTTGACATAGTAAACGCATGACAGCTTACATCAATTTACATAGACATAGTTTATAGGTTATCATTAAAATTCAGGTCAAATGCAATAAATAAAATAAAGATGGTGATGGTTACTTTACTGGTTTAAGTCACACTAAAACATTAAAACAAAATACGAAACGCTTAACAAAACGTTATATTTTTTATCAGAGTTGTGTCTCATATTTACTGAAAACAAAGGAAAATGGGCAAAAATGTATGAACGCTGGCCTAGAAACGAATAACAATAAGCACTATATCATCGGATATCCTTTTTAATTCTACAACGATTTTGTGTAGCGGGAAGCCTCAAATAACTGAGTTTTTTTTTAAATCTGTAACATCGGGACGCCTACATAGACGACTTAGCATAATTACTATGAAATACCGCCGTCTTTGCATGGCGATAACTTATTTCACACAAAGATTTCGAACTACCTGCCATAGTAATAGTTTTACAACTTAAAATTACCTATCCGGTGACATATCGCTTGTCCTTATTGGTTAAAAGGCTAATTTGCCCACCTTCCTTTAAACCCCTTGTAGCAAAATTTGTCTTCGAGATGCAGGTGAATTTTACTGAAATTAACAGTACTTACACATACATACACATACACAAACTCACGCCTTTATTCCCAGTTTGGGGTAGGCAGAGCTACAGAATTGCCAACAACTCTAAAAACTTGTTGATAATTCTGTAACCACATTTTGCATAATCAGGCTAAGGTGTTTACCAGTGTATTAGTGACAGGTTGCAAGCCCATCGCCTAACAGTACCACAAGCCTTTATTCCCTTAGTCGACTCTTACGACATCCACGGGAAGGCACAGAGTGGTGCTATTCTAAGCCGGCAACCACACAGCTATAACAGTACTTATCATAATAAAAGTATTCCACCACGCTGCTGTTTTGCTCATGTTTGAAAACGAATACTAAAATCTTTTACATTCTTGAAATACACTGCAAAAAAAACAAAAGAATTAGGAATTTTACTATTTACATGAATATCTCAAACTTAGACATTCATCACCATCGGAAGCCCGTCGCGTCGCCTAATCATTCTTTGTTCTATCGATTGTTTTCGCCTAACATCCTTTCGCTGGAATTACAGAATTTGATAAACATCTATTGTGTAGATTAGTCAAGTGAAGTTAGGTTAGTTTTTTGTGATAATTTAAAAACCCATTCCAATGGTAAACGCCGTCTTAGGCGAAATGATTTTAGCCTAAACAATCATTAGGACTAACAACTTTATGCCAACCAATATAGACTCATCACCATCATTTATTAAACTTTTATGTCACAGACTTGTTTAAACTAATTGACCCTTAAGGGTCACTGCTCACTCCACCACCCTTGACCCAATTCCCCGCCGTATCTATGCGTGTGCGCATCTAAGACATAACGCGCGCGCCGCTTCGCGGAGACGATTTTCCTATTGTCATCGATTAGAAAAGCGTGGGATGGCGGGAAAACTCGCTTTATTGAGCTTTGTTAAGTTTTCTTGACTTTTTAAATGGGGGGGGGGAACGTTTGAACTGTTATTGCACGTCATAGGTACACGTTATATCATAACTATCATAGTAATAGTAGTAGTAGTGGTAGTGGTAGTGGTGGTGGTGGTGGTAGTGGTAGTAGTAGTAAGTTGTAGTAGGTCATAAAAATTAAAAAAAAGTAAAAGGAAATACATCATCTGTGAAAATTTCAACTGTCTAGCTATCACGGTTCATGAGATACAGCCTGGTGATAGACAGACAGACAGACGAACAGTGGAGTCTTAGTAATAGGATCCCGTTTTTACCCTTTGGGTACGGAACACTAATGGCCTGTTGTTTGATCAGTAGTTAAACTAACTAATTGTTAAAATTCGAAAAAGGAATCGAAAATTTGACACATTTCCTTGAGATGTTAACCATTAGTAACGTTTTTTGACCATTCATTAGTTTAACTACCGATCAAACAACAGGCCATAAAATAACTTGTTAATTTAATCTGGAAGTAGCAAGCGCATAGAATTAGCTTCTTATTCCCCCTATGTTAAAATAGGGGATGAATTTCCGAAAACCCCCTCTAAATACATCCCTATAGTGCCCGACCGATAAAACCGCTAGATCTGGAGGATATTCCTTGGATATCCTACAGTACATTCGAGTTCAAAATATGTAGACGCTTTAGTACCTTGTCTAATTAATGTCATGTTTAAACTGCCATATATGCATTATCACAGCGATTAAAGTGACAAGGTACTAAAGTGTACACATATTTAGTAACTCGACTGTACTAGGCAGACGATCAATCCTGACACATTGCCCAACCATGAAGTTTCTGAATATGGATAATGTTGACAGCTGTCAAACAATGCTGGTATGAATATTTCTTCACACGCAACAAAAGTTTAGCATTGTTTTACTCTGTCAACAATGTCAAAAGTCAGAAATAAAAACGAAATGTATCGCAAATGAGCTCTACTTTCACCAGGGAATCTATCGAATTTCCTGTAACCCTGTACATGACAATGACAGTATGTACGGTCGACTACAAGGAGATGTACCTATCCACATTAGGACCTTATTGCTAATGATCAGTGATCAGAATAGGTAGAGCTAATTTGCCTAAACGTGACGCATATTCATTCATGCGTGAGAGAGATGGGAATACATTATTGAATGAACATGCATCAAGTTTAGGCAAATTAGCTCACCTATTTCCGATCACTGCTAATGATCGGCGACCGGTAGCATTTTATGTCACTTTGATGTGAAACGTAATGACTAACATGGATAAGTCTGTGTTATTAAAAATAAACCTATAATTATATTGTTCAAAACTCACTAATTTAATTTGCTATAGTAAATTATCATATTTTTTCTATGTTTGATATTGTCAATCGATTCCTTTTAACATTAAGCGGTCCTGGGTTCAAATCCCGGTAGGGGCAGATATTTGTGTGATGAGCACAAGTATTTGTTTCTGAGTCTTGGATGTTTTCTATGTATTTAAGTATTTATTTCTCTATATAAGTATTCATACCGTTGTCTAGTACCCATAGCACAAGCCTAGAGCTTAGTTTGGGACTATGTCAATTTGTGTGAGATTGTCCCTTAATATTTATTTATTATTATTATTTATTATTAAGGATCTATGTATATAAAGAGAATGACCTTTCTACATCAACAGATGTGAGAGGTACGTAGTTGTAAACCGATATTTCATCGTTTAAGACATGTTAAAATCTCGATAATAAAACAGGATACATTTTTATTATATAAATTGTGCACGAAGTTTAAATAGAATCTTATCTATGTTATACTTTCGTCGAAAAATTGCTAAGCCGATCATTACTTATTACAATGCAATACGGTGAAAAAGTGGATACATTTCCTTGTAGTCGACTGTACATTTCAACCACATCGACACCATTTCCATTTTCTCTGAAGTCTGAAACAATGCCACACAACTTATGATAAGGGACCATTATCATATGAATGCGATATCGCATGTGTCACTTTATGTACCGTTTCCTTACTTCTATTTATAGATATACTTGTTTTCGAAACGCGAGGGATATCAAAGGCGTCAATAAATTGTGACTAATTGATAGATAATAATTACAAC
Organism: Acleris literana; assembly: GCA_946894065.1. Classification (NCBI taxonomy): domain Eukaryota; kingdom Metazoa; phylum Arthropoda; class Insecta; order Lepidoptera; family Tortricidae; genus Acleris; species Acleris literana. Next base: position 16,818,551 of record OX335687.1, on the reverse strand, counting down.
AATATGTCTTTTGGAAACATGAATAACAAGTAAAAGTTGAGTAGGGAAAGGGGAAGTGCCCTTCGTTATCATAGTTATCATAACATAACACTGCATTGTCTGATATATTAATTAGTTTAATTAATTACACACTTAAAGTAAAGGTTTTTTTTTTCTTAATTAATGGCTTTCACTCCTTGTGTTTAACAAGGTGTATTTCGCCAGTATCGAGTTTTAGACAATCGCCATGGACTTATTAGAGAAACAAGTCCATGGATATCACACGCGAGGACAATTGTTCGGTTAAAGAGATTTACTCTGGTGGACTAAACAGAAGCACATGGGGTTCACACGCGTTATTTTATTGTATAGTGGTCACGTCATGGCGGCAAATACATTTTTTATGGTATGTAAAGGCAAACGAGCACGAGTGTACTAACAAGTGAGTGAAGCAAATAAAAAAATGCATTCTCAAGATAACAATCTAAGATCTGTAATCCTAAGGCAAATGCATTGCCAACGCTGATGACTAAGATATACACCGGAAAACAACAATGCGAACACTGCTGCTTGGTGGTAGATTAATGATAGCGATCCGGAACAACTTTACACTACATTGGACCCGATTTTATAGTGGCCTCTAAACTTCCTAATTGTATTTAGATGTCGCAAAACACTTTGCTATTCTACGAGCAGCTGTCATAATCAAATGACAGCGCTAATTTGAATCTGACGCTTCTTATTTTAGGCGGTCCATTCAATATTGTATTGACATTCTGGAATAGCACTTTTGTTAAATCTGCCGTCTAAACTATGTCTAAAAATTAGACAATTTAGTTTTAGGCTATTAAACCGATGTGCACGTGGAATCGGGTTCATTATATAATTACATAGAAGTAAAAATAGTAGTCGACGACGAGGCTTCATGTGTTTACATAGCCATCGAGTTCCAACTCAGTGGGTCTACGATACGATCTAATAAGGAGTAGAAAGGTACGAAAGATGGTGGAAACAACACAAACCCTGCACAACGGTCATTCTCCAGAATTGTGTTCTCAGTCTAATTAACACCGCCCTTTTTTTCCACTTGGTTTTTGATAAAATTTATGCAAAATGTTGTAACATATCGACCATTCAAACTTTAATATTTATTGGGCACTTAATTATTATTAGCGGTTAATTAACTAGAAGGGTTTTAATATTTGCGTGACGCGCGAATTAGAAAAGCGATGCGTCAATTAGGTTTACTTGCTTGCGAATCAAAAAAACTACGCGTTTATTAGATAAATGTTCATGCCAAATATATATATTTTTAGGAAATAAGACAAAAACTGTCAGACTGTCTATTAATTTTATCATATTTATTATATTGCAACGTTGAAACTATTAGGAACATAAAATATCCATACATAATAAGCTAACTAATATTTCACTGAAATAATCGTTCTATAATCAACAATGAAAACGATAAAAAAAAAACAGAATTAATAACTTTACTAACATAATAACTAAGGTATAAACCTTAGGTATTATGAACAAACGATAACAAATAAATTGCCGTATCTGCTAAAGAAAAAATAATACTTCTTCCTCCTACTTTTTCATTCCCTATCCATCTTTAAAAAAAGTAATTTAAAATTTAAAAACCCGATGAACTAAAAAGATATAAATAAACTAGTTAATTTTATTGAATCTAAGGACACTTCATAATTCATGATGCTAAAATCCGTCGAGCCGTTTAAGCTTTACATACATAAGTTATGTAACATAACATACAGACATTCAACTTTAAGTATGTAGTTTAATTATTGCGGGTAGTTTTAATACATAATTTATACAAATATGAAGAATGATGCCGGGTCCCTAGGATTTTCCTTACATGATTAGAATTACAGTTATCACTTTTTGTCAAAATGCAACTTTTTAATGCGGTCAGCAAAATTTTCATTTTTTCCAAGAGAAATATGCTAGGAAAAATAAAATAACCTCTAAAAAACATATTGTCCAAACACTTAAGAACACAGATACGATCATAAGGATGATTTTAAGGTTAGGGCCCCTCTAATAACATCAGTTTGACATAATATATGTCATTCTAATCATGCCATCATTCATCCGGGAATTACATTTTTGTAAAAAGATTATTCCTGTAAATTAATTTAAACTGGTTTAGCTTAAGCGAGCAATTAGAAATAAAATACTTTTATGTACCAAAAACCTTTTTTACTACTCTTAAACTAATTAACGCGTTCATTTTTGACCCGTGAATTAGACGTGTGTATTAGGGATTCTTGATAAAAAAAATATAACTTCTTTTAGGTACATGTGATAAACTACATAATCCAGTAACTGTTAAATACTGAGGTTCTTAATGTATACAATAATTTACAGAGCTATAGAGTTATTGGCTGATTTTAAAAACGTGAACGTGTTAATTAGCATTTACGAGAACCAAAACATGCGAATTAGATACTTACATTCGTAGTGTGCGATCCACATAACATTAACACGTCTTTCTCTCAAGAGGGTCTTGACATGAGTGTCTGCTCACGCAAAATGCATTACAGACATCTGTCTATTTCTTCAATGGCCTTGCACGGACAAGAATGAAAGCGGCGCGTGAATTAGTACACGTATCGGGACAAAGTTTCTTTATTTTATATCTTAGTGATATATTACTAAATAAATTTGGTATTTTTTTTGTAATTTGGATATCTTATCTTTCAATAAATAAAAATACTTTCATTCATCTTTCCTCTTGTATATGATCGGGGAAAATAGTTATATTAGTGATTTCGGAAGTGGGACGCGCGGTGTTAATTAGGAGAATGGGGTATTGATTTTTTTTTTCTCCTAGAAAGGTATTGAATATTTACTTGAAAATTCATGTACACCTCAATACGAGTACCTTCTACGATCAAAAAATATAAATTATACCAAATTCAATAGTTTTATATTTTTTAAGCCCGAGGACATACAGAAATGGCTGTCTGGAGAATGACCGACAAGATCCTGCCACCGCAATATAAAAGCTTGTAAAATATCAAAAAGAAACAGCCTGCGCATCCGTTTTACCTTCTGGGTGCTTATGACATTCGTTTAAAAAAACTTATATTAGTTCGACCATCGGACTAAGAGGATTTGTAAAATTCCACTTGGTTCGACCATCGGACCAAGAAGATTTTTAAAATTCCACTTGGTTCGACCATAGGAACAAGACGATTTTTTTGATTCCACTTGGTTCGACCCTCGAACCAAGAGGATCGTTGAATTCCGCTTGGTTCGACCCTCGAACCACAAGGATTGTTAAATTAAAGTTAGCCCTCCGGCCGCGTGGGTCCGATGGTCGAACCAAGTGGAATTTTAAAAATCCTCTTGGTCCGAAGGTCGAACCAAGTGGAATATAAAATTCCTGATAGTCCGACATATCGGACAGCAAGGAAATAAAATTCCTCGTCGTCCGACATGTCGGACAACGTTGTCGAACCACGTGGCCGGAGGGCAAACAGCCCATTCCAATAACGGGAACAGGTTCAAAGTTGACTTGGTATATTAGAAGACGACAACTTACTTACTTACATAGGACATACATGCACACAAATAGTGCAAGTAAAAAAAAAGCTTGTATAAAAACCACGTCATTTTGTAGACGCCGGTTTTTCCGCCCAGCAACTGACACGAACGGTGGGCGGGCGGGCGGCGTCACGGTACACGACACTCGACTTAGTGACTCATTGCACATAAACTGCACGTTTTATAGTGTCGTGATTCACTTTAAATTTTCAGTAGTTGCTGAATCACTTTGTTTTTTAAATTCGAATGAGGCCAACTACTGAATTTTTTTGGGGTCTAGCAAAATGTCTAGTGTTTTTTTTTTGTGCATTATGTCGCCGCGGCGGTTTAAGAAAATGACGTAGCTTTATGCCACACACATGTCCGCTCTGTTACGAAAACACTCTGTATCAAGTTTATACAAAATTTAAATAAAGACATCAAAAGTGTCCTAGAATTGTTAAAAAAACCGTAGGCTTTTTGATGATTTTTTTACATGATGTATAGAAATCAAAATATATAAGTACAGTCACGAACTTAAATTTGGGACCCACCTTAGGTCCAAAGTCATTCTGACATTCTACAACAATAAGGTTGAGTCTCCTATAAGTTACAAATGATTTGGCATCTCTAATGACATTGAAGACTTCAAGCCTATTTTGCTTGAAATGGGTCACAAATTAACGATCGCGATAGTACTCATACCACTTATACCAGTTTTGTGCCTTCAAACCACTTTTAACAAATTCAGCATTCATCATTTTGAAACCGCTAGTGAATAAGTAATACCCACATACATATTAACCAAACTCGCCATCGACCGTGCAACGTTTGTCGCATAATTGCAAGTGCATAGTTCATCGACCCCCCCCCCCCCCCCCCCCCCCCCTCCCAAACATGCGGCATGCAACAGAATCGTGGAAACCGAGGTGCATTGGCGATGGGCCAGCGTGGAGCACCTATTTATCATTGTGAGTGTAGTGATGAGTAAAACGTCTAACAAAAAGCAAGATTTGGAACCCGACCTGCATCATCAGGACTGTGGAGGTTCTATAATAGGTAGCCTATGACTCCCTCTTGGTAATTAAATAATTACCCCGCACTTTTAAATCCATCAAAGCATTACCGGAGGAAGTTCCCAAGATACATGGATACAACTAAAGCAGAAACCCTAGCCAAGATTCGAACGCTACCTACCAAAGATTTTCTTTTCTATCACCCAAAATGTATGGATGACATTGTCATGCGTTGCGATGAGCCAGGTGGTCAAGTGTCATCCCATACATTATGACGAAAAGAAAAACGTTGGATGCGTTTACTTCTTGGCTTATCTTACAGATGGCCCCTTTCGGATACTTCGACACCTTTAGGATCTTCCACCAGCTGTTCGGATGTGCAGGTTTCCTCACGATGTTTTTCCTTCACCGTAAGAGCATCGGGTGCACTTAAGTTAGAAAAACTCATTGGTACATGGTGACCGCGGGGGTTTGAACTCGGTACCTTATGATAACGAGTCGACCGCCTAAAGCTATAGGCCACCGACGCTCTTCGGAGGGGGACATGACTAACATAAAATTTTGCCAACAAAGGAATAGGTTATAAACAGGTATCGTAAAATGCGAGCAAAATTCATTGAAGTGCTAGGGTTGTCACTTATAATATAATCGAATAAATTAAATATGTATGGAAGAATGTGTTTGTTGTTATCATTATGTTAATAAATTGCCCCTATCAGTGTCCATGGTTAATCTATAATGTTAAACTAAAACTTATTATTGATAAGTACATTGTCATCATTTACGTATACATTGATTTACGAGTATTATCTTGTCATGATTGTCTCGCCATCGTACTAGCGAAAATTATTACTTACTATCCCAAGTCTAAAATTGGGAATTATTTGATTTGAAATTGTAAATATATTTAAATAATATACCAGCCAGTAAACTGAGTTTCGGATTGCGTTCAATTTCATCTGTAAAAATAATATTTATTTGTATTATTTTAGTACCTAATATTTTAGTTCATAAATTTAGAACCATCGCCAACCCTAACTGGTTGTCATACGTCATTTCAATGGATTTTGCTCGCATTTTACGATCCCTGGTTATAAACCTCTTCTAAAGGAACAGAGACATTTTTTTTAAATACCTACTCAGCAAATTTTAATCCTATTTCGCAATTTCATAAAACTAAGGAAAAAAGCCGCATGAAGTTGCGAACTGGATTTCAATAGAAATCTTACCAAAGATAACCAGATTGTCAAATCGATTCTTCTGAACCCACGCCATGTCTACCATAAGCCACTATTTATCTTTTAACTTTCCATCGATCGATGGAGACATCAATTGGAATCGAACACAGAACACTTAGTGAGCGGGCTTTGCGATCAATCTCACTTTCTTTCCAATACAAACATACCTATACTTGTGTGATAGATATGTTGCAAAATGTATGGCGCTTATTAAGTATGCTTAATAGATGATGGGAATATTGTTTTTTTTTTATAGCCGCAACAGGCGAACGAGTTGACGAACCACCTGATGGTAAGCCGCCGTCACCATCGCCCGTAAACATCAGCAATGCCACGGTACTTGGTACGGTATTTCCAAAATTAAGCTCTAGGCTTGTATTATTGGTAGATACTAATAGACAGAAGTATTCAAAACTTTTGACTCATTACACAAATATTTGGCCTCACCGGCAACCGGCAATAGGACCCGGGACTGCTAGTTTCGCAGGCAGAGCCACTACCAACTAAGCTACAAAAAAAATATACTACAAAGATCGCAGAGAACAACCAGATGTTTCGACGGCGAAACAAAACGGCGTGACATATTCACAAGACGCGCATGTAAATGTTATTAATACGCACTACGGCAAGTTTTTTTATAATTAACGTTCCGTGTTTTTACGGTCCGACTTCAACTCGCCGGTTAATACTTGGTGCGTCGAGTTCAAGAACGAGTTGTGTAAGAGAATCACCTACCAGATTAAATTAGTGCTATTTTTACATTAGTTGAATTCGCTTTTACTTTCTTTTCAATCGCCATCCAAATTACTATCATACGTAATATGCCCTAGCTCCGGGTCACATTGTCGCGGGTCACAGAATTAATTAATCGTAAGTATTTTGACAGGTCAACCATTGTAACTAGACCTTGCAGTAATCTTCTTTACATAGTATAAAACAAAGTCGCTTTCCGCGTCTGTCTGTCTTTATCCGCTAACTCCTCCTAAACCACGCAACTGATTTTGATGCGGTTTCCAGAATCAGTTAGTTAATTTTTCAAGGAAGGTTTTAATGTATAATATTGGTTTATGTACAGTCGGCCAAAAATGTGGTCTACCACCCTACGGTTGAAGTTCGCACATCATGATATATAATAAGTTCGATTTTCCCTTGCAATAATATTAACAACAAGTGTCAACCTTAGCGATAATTAGATCTCACAGAAACTTTTGTCAAAACTGGTAGACCATTTTCTTGGCCGACCGTACGGGCTTTACAGAAAACTCACATAAGGGTGCGGCTTCACTGAGGCGGAGACGAGAGGAGCGGAGCGGAGCTGTGCCAATATTAACCAATAGAAGGCGCATGCGGTCACGTGGAGCTTGCCTTGCGCACGTTTGTTTATATTCTATTGGTTAATATTGGCACAGCTCCGCCCCGCTCCGCTCGTCTCCGCCTCAGTGGAGCCGCACCCTAAACCAAAGCGAAGCGAGGGCGGGTCGCTAGTAAATAATATATCCGGACTATGAGGAAGTGTAATGTAGATTGGATAAGATATCCTCTTAATGGACTAAATTAGTTATCATTTTAGATATTTTCAGTAACGATTCATTGAAATCGGAAAAGATTAAGCCGCATAACAAACAAATAGACAGATAAACAGACATAGTTACATTCACATATAATATTAGTATGTGGTTCGCGTTAAATTGGTCGGGAGAAGCCGCGGGCGCGTCTCATTACACGACGTGACTCGATGATCGATACGTGCGCGCATATCGACCGTATGACACTGTAGTATGATCTCTTTACAATTTTGTTATACCAGCATCAGTGGTAGGTACATTCTTATGATTATTATGCGAAAGTGTTTGTTTGTTTTGAGGGTTCCGTAGTCAACAAAGAACGTCAATGTTTGGCAAATTAAATAGTCGGGAAATAAATCGTACTGAAGATAGATAACCAACAATAGGAAGCCAGAGAGGGGAAGACCAAAAATAAATGGCATTTCCGGTGAGGACAAAAACATATATGATTAAATAAATAACTAAATATCAGGGGGACAATGTCACACCAATTGGCCTAGTCGGGAGCGCCAAAGTTCAACTAAAATTGCAACTCCTATTATCGGAACTCCGAAAATGATTTTTTTATAGCGCTGGAACAGTAAACTGTTCAGAAGTTCTGAAATATTCAATGTGTAGATAAGACTAGGTTAGGTTAGGTTTTATTGATAAAAATCCTGAAAAAGTAACAGTTGCTGAAAAAAATACGTTAGGAGTTGCGATGATTAGGACTTATGAGTCGTTATGAATAAAAATAATTAGGTGAGCCAATATGGACCCGGCCTAGTCCCAAACTAAGCTCTAGGCTTGTACTATGGGTACTAGACAACGATATAAATACTTATGTAGAGAAATATATGCTTAAATACATAGAAAACATCCAAGACTCGTGAACAAATATTTGCGCTCATCACACAAATATCTGCCCTTACCGCGATTTGAACCCAGGACCGCTAGCTTCTTAGGCAGGGTCGCTACCAACTAGGTCAGGCGCGTCGTCAAATAATTACTTGCCTAGTTTACTACAACAACTTAATACTACTGTACTAGGCAGATAAGGAGTATTTTTTTTATCCTGACACATTACACGACCATGAAGTTTCTGACTATTGACATTGTGACAGCAGTAAAACAATGCTATAGTACATTGTTGCAGAGGATAGAAAGTACGCGATTGGACGAGTCATATAGAGGGCCGAAACGTAGGTGAGGCCCTCTAGTGTACGAGTCCATAAATTGCACTTTCTACCGAGGCAGACATAGTGCTTTTCACAACTACGAGAGGAAATAAAATAAATTGTTAATGTGACATCACCGCCAATTTTACCATAGATAACTTTTTTTTTAACCTGGACCCCTATTATCGTGGCACTCGAGATTAATAAACTAACATGCAGCATGAAGATGTCAACTCCATATAAAATTGTATTTGTTTCGCCATATCTCCCATGTAATTTCATCTCTAGTGGTTCGAGACTAGAGGCCAAGTTTGAATTACATTAAAAAAAAAAGCAGTGACATAGTTTTTAGTCTGTGTATATTTTAGCAAAAATACACCTAATATTTTTCGACACAAAATGGTGTGGAGCTATGACACAAAAATTGATTGATTGATTTTCATTGGTTCTTAAAGTTGGACAACAATGTTCTCGACCAATCAGCAGACACGCCGACAAAAACATTCTTGGTCTGTCCTTATAAGTGAGGTTTTGTGACCCCAAACAAGACTATCTATGGCCATATTTCCGAGCAGTGTTGTGAAAAACTTATTTGTTGCGTGTGAAGGAATAATAACAGCATTGTTTGACTCTCAACATGATCCATATTCAGATTCTTCATGGTTGTGCAATGTGTCAGGATTGACTTCTTATAGTCACTAAGATAGTATTTAGATATTTAAGAATATAAGTACAGTGCTACCATTTTCTTAATAGCTATCGGTAATCTTCGTTTTTCTATAACACACGAGTATACAAATAAATTATACTGTCAGTTGCGAGTGTAAGCGTGATAGCGATAGCCAGCCGAAAGCTATAAAGAAGCTGGGACTACTGTATACCGTTTCGAAGGACTATGTCAGTCTGTGAAGATTGTCACCGTTTTATTTTAAATAGTAACTAGAGGACGCCGGCGACTTCGTACAGTCAGGGACTTTAATTGTTATGGAACCCTGTCGCATAACGTTAATCATTCATTTAAGCGTAATTTCTGTCATGTGGTTTGACGCTGTCATTATGATAGGGTTCCATAGTGGCATAACAATTAAAGTCCTTGACTGTACGTGTAGAATTAGTTCCCCACTGCTCCCCCTACTCCCGTTCTGGGTCGATTTTTGAAATATCCTTTCTTTAAGTCTCTACATTCAGCGGCTTAAGGTTGTGCGTTGTCTACCTCACTCAATCAGTCACATAAAAGTTTTATAATGTATAGATAAGAATAGGATAAGATTAACAGGGACGATATGGCTCCGTTTATCGCGTGACAAAGTTTGGATACGGCATCCGTCACCTTCTGACACGTAAATAAGTACGAGAGTGACGGATGCTTTATCCCCATTTGACACGCGATATAGACGCAGCCATATTAGGCCCTCAGAAGAGACTAGAGATGTTGGCAGGGGACCCCTTAGACGCACATACAGTCAAGGACTTTAATTGTTATGCCACTAATGAACCCTGTCGCATAGCGTTAATCATTCATTTGAGCGTAATTTCTGTCATGTGGTTTGACGCTGTCATTATGACAGGGTTCCATAGTGGCATAACAATTAAAGTCCTTGACTGTACAATGATACGGTCAAATCAAAAGCATCTGAAAACGACGGACGAGCATGAAGAGGTTGATTAATGTAGAGGAAGCGAAAGTTGTATGTTTAAATCAGGTCGACTGGCGTACCATGGTCCCTGCCTACCCCATAGGGAGACAGGCGTAAAGGCATGTATGTATGTGTGACAAAAGTTACTACACGGAACAGAAAATAGACAACCTTTAATGATCATTGCCTTCTTGTAGAATATAGACAAATCTGCAAATTAGTCTATAGCCAACCAACGCTAGCAATTCCAAGCATGTCAATAAACGTCGATAAATTGATGATATGACTTCAAACACAACGATCCAGAATACTCTGCTCAGAAAGAACATATCATCATTAAATTCCAAATTTACCTTAATCCTTTTCACTACTAAAATATGGTCGCTTTTCCAATACAAATTTTACGATAAATGAGCCTTTTCTTCTATAGAGAGTAGTTGTATTGTCCAGTGGAACGGCCATGTATCATACAGACAGATGCTTTCTAGAGTTTCTAGTCTATTGTTTTCGTGTTTGCTTAGACTTGGTTTGTTATTTGTTATTAGTAACGTGAAACATAAATGTCACACGATATGTCAGTAAAATTACTAATAGTTAGGGTTCCGTAGTCAAGCTAGGAACCCTTACAGTTTCGCCATTTCCGTCCGTCCGCGCAGGTTTGCTCAGAGACTCTTAGTTCTAGAAAGCTGTAATTTGGCATGAATAGGTATATTAAATTTAGTCACACCGATAAAGTATTAATTGCCGAATGTCATAGTTCTACCACAGATTAAATAAGATGGTTCTACGTCAACGGAAAATACCCTATAATTTTTTATTCCCTTTAGAGTGTCAAAATATAGGTACGTTTATTGCGGCAAAAACGGCCGTATCTTTTTTTTACTTTAAATTAGAACTTTGATTTTTTACAACCGTTGTAGTTGAAATTTTCACAGATGATGTATTTCCCTTGAACCGTTGTTCATGAGATACAGCCTGGTGACAGACAGACGGACAGTGGAGTATTAGTAATAGGGTCCCGTTTTTACCCATTGGGTACGGAACCCTAAAAACCTCATAATTTTCCACTTAGGTTACATTAACCATATCTCGGATAGCAATCCAATAATAGCAATGGAGATGCAATTTTAAAACCGAGATTTACTATCTGACACTTGCACTTAAATATTAAGTGCATCGGCGAGAATGCAATAAGACGTTTAGGAGCCGGACAGGAATAGACAGACCGACGGACACGTTAATAGAATTGCAGTTCAAGTGCAGGAATGCATTGACGCCGTTGTTGGATGCAGCTAGAGTGATACTTAGCCCTATTTTTATTTTTATTTACTGCAACTTGTGCATCGTATTTCCCGGAAAACTATACGATTTTCTGGGATACTCGTAAATAGTATTTTACCTCCTTTTTCTGGGCCCAAGTTTTCAGACCTATTTTCATCAAAAGGAAATCTAATTCTTTTTTTTAATCTTTCTTATCATAAAGGGTGTTAGGTAGAAGGTTGGACAAACTTCAGGGACTAACTCTGTAGGTCATACTCATCAAATTTTATTATGGGACCTACATCCGAATCGCGAAAAAAAAAACAGCTGTTCCGTACAAACTTTGAGAGCTAAACAGCCGAAATTTATGGAACAGCTGTTTTTTTTTCGCGATTTTGATGTTGGTCCCATAATAAAATTTGACGAGTTCATACTCACCTAAAGAGTTAGTCCCTGAAGTTTGTCCAACCTTCTGCCCAACACCCTGTATAACGTCGTCGAAGAATATTTAAAATATAACTTAGAAATATCATAATTAACACATGAATTTTACTGTATACGAATTTATCTACCTCTCTTCTAAGTTGCGTCGCCTGACAAGGTACATATCGTCGGTGATACTGCAAAACCGCGTAACCAACAAATTTATTATATAGCAAATGAAACCTTAACATATTAGAAATAAGGTGCATTTTGCTTCTCATTACAAATGTTACTTACGCGGTTTTGCAGTTTCACCGACGATATGTATTTAATTTGTGTTGGGCACGTGACACATCTAAGTAATGCAATTATTTGAATAAATAAATAAATAAATACATAAAAATTAAGCGAAATAAATGTTTTCTATTCTATTCTATTCTAAAAACGTTTCAATGGTTCAGTCGTGAAGGCGTATCAAGCGGACAGACAGACAAAATAAGTTTCGCATTTTTGATATTAGTAACTAAGGAATTAAAACATGATTTTACTGTCAACCCCGCTCGAAAAGAAGGGGGTTTAGGTCTAACGTGTATTTCCGCGTGTCTGTTTGTGTTTCTATGTCTGTTTGTGACACCAAAGATCGTTAAAATCGGTTACAAATGAAATGAAATGAAAACTTTCCGTGAAAAGGTATCTACCTGGTGGTGAAAACAGTATGGAAATCCGGCGCGCGGTTTAGGAGCTAGCGGATAAACAGACAGACAGACAGACAGACAGACAGACTTTGTTTTATACTTACATACCTTCATGCCTTGATTTTTAAGGATGATTTCCACCAAACGGCTCGCATCGCATCGGATCGGAAAGGATGCGCGTCTGTTAAAATGATTATTGTCTATTTACTCGTATGAGTTTATGATAAAGCAGATCGCGCGTCGCAGCATCCTTTCGGCTACGATATCGCGTGTCGCGGAAGACGCCCGCGGTCATGTTGCTGTGCGCGGCTTGGTAATATAGACTTTAAATACTGTGAACATGATTTAATATCGTTTAAAGACCATAAAATTATTTCCGTTCCGATCCGTTGCGGGCCGTTTGGTGGAAATAGTGCTTTAGAGTGGGGTAGGTAGAGCTACAGAATTACAACTACAACACCTCTAAACAACTCTAAAAACTTGTTGTTAATTCTGTAACCACATTTTGCACAAACAGGCTAAGATGATGTAGATGTAGAGATTAATCCCACTAAATCACAAAAAAAAGTACTTGAACTTTCTGTACCCTCTAACCGCAACAATTAGGCGTGTTTACACAGACAGACATGAAAATTAGTCGCATTAGCGACGCCGCGACATAGAGTCTGTCTAATGAAAGCTGAACCTGGGAAAAAGCGGCAAATTCAAAAAATCTTGATATGGTATTACCGATCAATGAAGGAATAAACGATATTGATACTTTTATTATTTTATTTATTTTGGTGGGCACAAAGGAAGAGGAAACGCGTACTATATTTTCATATATATTATTACGAGCGCTATATTTTGATGAAAAGCACTTTAGGTAAAATACGATGACAGTGACTGGAGCACATTTGGTTTTTCGAAATATATTTGACATGAAAATATAGTGATCTGCACGTGTAGCACAAGTTGTATTTTCTCGCTTGTCGCTCTGTGCGTCTCTATCGTAACAGACTAGATAGTAAGGGAGATCCGAGCGACAAACAAGTCACGAGCAACTTGTGCTAGTCGTGCTGTTGATAGATTTCATTGATACGAGAGGTTTTCGTCTGTGTCGCACACAGCATAATAAAACAATGATGATGAGGAATATTATATTCAACCTTTTTAATAAAGTAATTAGAGGTAACATTATTCTCATCACCCTTACACCTCTATCTAACGACAATTATATCTTGGAGAAGAAGCGCCGCAAGAAACTCCAGCAGATCATTTTTTTAGCTTGGATGTCAAAGCTATCCAAATTAGACACCGTGGCCTTGTGAGGTCGCTTTTTTCCGGGAGTACTAAAGACACCGTTGTTTAATTTTCCCTCATTACTTATTCTTTTTAAAGATGAAACACTGATATCTGTAAGAAGAAAGAAAGTGTTAAATAAACAGAACACCATTTAGAAATACATTGTGTGGTTGCGCAGTACAGCCCCATTGTACAGTCCGACAGCCCTAAAAACATTTGGGTTTAGGTGAAATGAAATTGCATCGGTGAGGTTCTAATCGCAACGGTTTAAGAACAAGGAAGACTCATATAACCCGAACATCTTTTATATCTGGCCGATCAAAAATGACATTAAATAAATAGATAAGGTACTAAAGTGTACACATATTTATGAAATCGACTGTACAGTGTACATTTGGTTCATAAACAACAAAATGCTGTTTGCTCCGCACACAGAAAATACATATCAAATAATATGTTTATGATATCTTTTAACTAAACACCTCCTTATTGTTTTATTGAAACTATGAGTGTCAGTTACATTAATCATCTGTCTATTAAATTAATTTAATAAAATTGTGAATGCTAAGAGATTCAACATGATATAGGGACAGACAATAGGTACCTACACCTATTATATAGGGAAAGACAATGATAATTTTAGTAATTACCGGTCATTGAAGATACTTCTTCCAAATATTTCGTCTGAGTCTGGCAGGCTAACTCAGTTTCCTCAACCTCTTTCAGCTGCTTTACGTTTTCCAGCACACTTTTGTCAACGTGCACGTCCAGGTTTTCTGAAACGAATTTAATTTCGTTTAATTTCTTAATCTCATCGTATAATAGACAGAAAAAGGTAAATTAAACTTAGGATTGCACATAGAGAAATAAGAAGTATCAAAATGAACATGCCGTACTAAAGCCGTACTAACCTATAAATTTGGTCACCGTAACTAAACAATTAATTTTTTGCATCAATAATGCTTTTCTTTCTTCTTGTTTTTCTTTGTACTTCTGTATAATAGTATACAGAATCTCCCGGACACCGCCTCTTATCGTCGACGGCATGATTACTCCGTATTTTTATCAATTTAGATCTCGAATTGACAAGTTTCTAAAAACAACAAAGTCCAAACGACATATTAAATAGTGTTGCCAGACTCGTCAGCCAAGAAAAATCCAGGTTCAGCTTTCATTAGACAGACTCTACAGTCCTCGGGCCGTTACATGCGGGGGTCTGAGTTACGAGGGAATAGCGGCGAGAAAAGAGAAAAATATACCTAATATGGCTACTGGTGATGCGAACTGATAGAGATCCATAATAATACTATGTAATACTACTATGCACACACGAAAACCTAAGTTGGCTGGTTCTTAAATATAGGTTTACGGATATTTAAAAATAGAGAAGATTGATCTGACTTTGATTTTATAGATGACTAGCTTCTGCCCGCGACTTCGTCCGCGAATATTTCGATCATCGTTATTCCCTCGGGAAATTTAATTTTTTCCGAGATGTAAAGTAACATTTTGTGTCAATCTAGGGTAAGCTATGTCCATTCCAAATTTCATCCAAACCCGTCAAGCCGTTGCAGCGTGAAGGAGTAACAAACTAACACACAAACTTTCGCATTTATAATATTAGTAGGATTTGTTTTATTGTAACAGTTTGAAACATTAAACTAATAGCGGCCTTTACATGGCACAGTTTGGACCGCGGGAAACGCCACGCGCCAGTCCGAACCGTAGGTTTTTTACTATTTTACTATTACAGTTGCATTTACGCGTAAAATTCTGTTTTGCTAGAAAGAGATAAGAACAAATCTTTGTTGGCTTATATCTTGAATATTTTTATAGATATTCAAAAAATGATTTTTCTCATCTGTTTATACCAAGAATCAGCTTTTATTGAAGCTGTAAAAAAAACATTCCCTATTATATTATAAGCAATTCAAACATCATCACTTACTTACACAGAATAAAATAATACCTGTGGAACCTGCGACAGCTTATAAATTGACAAACCTATATCGCTTCACACTCATGGCTTCTCCACAGTGAGCCTACTTCCTGCGTAAACTAATCCGTTACTCGCTAAACAATGACATCGTTCGTCGCTGGTCCACAATCCTTCAGTTCCTCGAGATATTAGCATATTCGAACATCCTGGAAATTGGAAAGAATTTCTCTAGGACAAAGGACACTCTTACCCTTCCTCATACCTCAAGCAACTGATGTGAGGTACAATCAGCTGTTGAGAAAATAACCCCTAATGCTAGGGAACTTCTATACACGAGAGTAGGGTTGCCAGGTGTCCGGCTTTTTACTGTTGAGTCCGGTCAAATGCATACAAAAAAGGTCTGTCCGGCTTTTGTTAGGCTTTCGGTCAACCACGCCTCGCCAAAAGATGCCGGCGGTATAGATTAAGGCTGCGGCTCCACTGAGGCGGAGATGAGCGGAGTGGAGCGGAGCTGTGCCAATATTGACCAATAGAATCTAAACTAACGTGCGCAAGGCGCGCTCGACGTGACCGCATGCGCCTTCTATTGGTTAATATTGGCACAGCTTCGCTCCGCTCCGCTCGTCTCCGCCTCAGTGGAGCCGCAGCCTAATTATAAGGTAGCCAAGGATCGTATTATAAAAGCAATTGCTAACGGTCTAAATATTTTTTTTCTCAGAACTCTGAGAAACTAGGTATTTACATGGAACAATAAAATCACAGTAATTAAATTAAGCGCTTATTCCATTTTTATACCATTAACTACATATTTCTCCGAAAATATCTCCAATAAAGTGACAACACCATTCGCGACATATTCCTGACTAACATATTCTTGTAATTCCAAGTGACGTAGCGACCTAGACCCACTTGGGCATATGACGCCCCCCGCGTCGCTGCGCGCGAGACTCACGCGTCGATCGATGATCGATATTCTCATACTTATGTCAGTACGCGAATAATAAGTAAAAAATCCGTTCAAGTGCGAGTAGAAATCGCGCACCGAGGATTCCGTGCTGCCGCACAGTAGATATTATTATATTCCGATTTGGATTCCATTTCGAATCAGCGCGAGCCCAACTCACACTTCACCATTTTTTAGTATTTGTTATTTTTCTACAGGGTTTTTACTATAATCATACCAAATTAGACGCGAATAGCGTAAAGTGGGAAACTAATACAGACAAGAAAAATACTTAGGTAAACTTATCTAACGGTTTGAGCATATTTTTTTGCGAAATGAGCCCGTTAATCATAAAGGTATAAACTCATTTCAAGTAAACGATTCACTCCATCAGTCAAATAAACGATTTACTTACTGTCATTTAGGTTAAAAGAAAACTCGTTCACTTGAATGACCTTTCTGAAATTGGGTCAAAGTGAATTTAGTCAAAATGAAATTGTGCTTAAAAATATTTACCTATAGCCAATATTTGTTATAATATTAATTTAGTCCAAATGGAATTTTGTCCATTATAAATTAGGTGCAAATTTAAATAAGCACAAAGTTAATACAGTCTATATTATGAATTAATAATTCAGATTAAGATCAAAATGTACGCAGATATAATATTTCAGTTAGGACGTACCTACGAGTATTTACATTGATCATATTTCTGAGTGTACGTAAATATAAATGGACATATTTCTTTCGACAATTTTACCATGGGACATGTTCTTTTTTAGACGTTATTTAGATTGGCAAATTTTTCTTGTCGATGTATTTCAAACTGATTTATCTGGATTGACGTATAATTTCAAGTCGTCGATTTTCCTTTTAACCAAGTTTAACCCTTGGTGGTGCCCTTAATAACGTCGTCCGACAACTCTACGTGGTTTCAGTCCGACGGATTGGCACTAAATAAAGATAAGACGTGTTTTATCACATTTAACCTCAACGGACACACGAATGACGCCATGAGGGTGTGCGCAGGCAGGCTCGGGTTCCACCTCGATAGCGCTCTGACCTGGGAAACACACATAGACGAGCTGTGCCGGCGACTCGGCCGCGCGTGCTTCGCGCTGCGCTGGCTGGCGAACACCGCCGGCAGGGCCGCGGTCCGGGAATGCTATTTCGCGACGGTACACTCAGTACTGACATTCGGCGCTGAGCTGTGGGCCCGGGCCGCGGACTGGCATCGCGTGTTCTCCATGCAGAAGAGGGCGGTTCGCGCAATTGCCGGCAAGCCGAAGGACGCCCCGGCTCGGGAGCTGTTTCTGGAGTTCCGCATCCTACCCCTGCCCTGCATTCTGATCTACCAAGTTGCGATATTTACGCACGAAAACATCGACGTATTCAGATGCAGAGGTATGAACTCCCGATACCCCCTACGGAGCAACAAGCACCAAAATAGGCTAGTCCCGGAACCCTACAAACTCGCGAAATCCCGAAAATTCATGTACTAGCTAGGGCCATCTGTGTACAACCGCTTGCCCGATGATGTTGGAAATGCAGCTTCCATCGCCTGGTTTAAATGTCGACTTAAGAAGTGGCTTCTTGACAATACCTTCTTTCTACAACTACGAAGAATTCCTTAGCTTGCCACCAGCTCTGTAAAATAATTACTTATTAATATAATTATAATATAATCGCATTATTGCAATAGCATTAAGTTTAATATTAAATTAAAATGATTAACAACTTATATATTATTATAATGAATTTATTTAAAATATTGTAAACCGACCTGTAACAAGTGTTATTAATAAAGAATTTGTATTTGTATTTTTATTAACCCAAATTAAATTAAACCAAATAAGCTAACCCCACCTGGCTAATTAGCACACAAAATGGCTTACCCATCTGAACTCTTGTCTATGGTTCACTAGTATTACTCTACCCATAAACAGTTTCACGACCCATTTGCTACAACCCCTGGTTCATTGACACCATGATTAGATACCATGCGGTACACATGCGTGACCTAATTCCATGCTGGATACCGGATGCGCGGTATCGGGTTATCGATCGACGGTTTTTGCTTGTCTATCGATTATTTGAAGACGTCTTTGTGATATTTTGAAATTGGAACAGGCTTGTTTGGAGTCTTTGGTTATATGTGGGTCATTTTTTCACTGAATATTATACGCACTGCTTTTCAGTACCTTGTAATTTTACTTTTAAGTAATTATTAGGTATGTTTTCCAGATCTTAACCATCATGAGAAAAGAAGTAGAGAAAATAATGGAAAAAACAATAGAACATGAAAGTATCCACAAAAAAGGCTAGTCCATTTACGACGGCAACATGCCCCGCAATATACTTCATTTTAAAACCTGCGATTCGAAAACAAAGTTCAAGTGTACCTGAAAAAAAACCGGCAAATGTATAAGGCTAACGCCGAAGGAAAACAATAGTACATTGTTGTAGAGGTTAGAAAGTTAGCAAAAGATGGACGAGTTGGTTCGAGGGCCGACGCGTAGCGGAGGCCCTCGAAAGTACGAGTCCATCTATTGCACTTTCGGCCGAGGCTTAACATAGTGCTTTTCACGACTACTGGGAGGAAATAAAAATCTATTACTACTCGTACTAAAAAAATGACGCTCTCCCGCCAATTTTTACTTTTATTTTTTAACGATACCGTTCTTACTGGCCAGTCATTCAAAAGCGTTCTTAAACTGACGACTCTGACCGTGCCAGAAATATATTTCAGATAATTAAAAACAGATATATATGGCTGTATGGAGTCTGATTCCTTTGCCTATCCGTGAAGGGATGAATATTATTAAAAAATAAAATGACTTCTCATTGGCCAATTTAATTTCATATGCAGCACAAGTCGTGTTCTGATTGGTCCAATCAGTGATCAGCGGACCGATGTGATTGGTCGACTTGCTCAATGGAACAGACCAACTATGTTTTAGTTGTCCAGTTTCAATTCATATAAGGCCTGCTCATTCAAAGTACAACTATTGATTGTTTTGGGGACCAAGAACAGACCATCTTTCGCCACATTTCCGACCAGTAGCGTGAAAATGAAATTAGTACACTCAAGAGGAAAAAAGAGGTCACTGTAAATGCATTTACATTGTGACTTGATTTCATACATACATACATAAACTCACGTCTTCATTCCCAGAGTTGGGTAGCCAGAGCTACAGAATAATCATCACCTCTAAAAACTTGTTGATAATTCTGTAACCACATTATGCACAACTATTCATCTCACATTCATTCATATTTTTGATACCTAATGTGTATTCTTGATTGGTATTGAGAATACACATTGGGTATCAAAAATGTGTAAGGATCAAAAATATCCCTACATTAATTGATATTTTGCAATGTGGCGGCTTAAATATGCGCCTATTTCGCGTGGTTAAACAAAACAAGGAACTGTAATTTAAATAATTTTATCTACATCCATATCATAACTTCCCTACAATATATTCAGAAGCGATAAGCAAATCGCCTATATTAAGAAACCTGTATCTGTGGTTGCATCTTAATGTTTACATTAAAGTGTCGGTACCTAAACATTAAAGTATCGGTAAAATACTGTACCACTAACTTGAAAATGCAAGCCATATCTGTACATTATAAATAAAGTTTTTTTTTTTAAAGCTTTGGTACTACAAACAAGTTAACAGTAACACTTAATAAAAATACAGGCCATATCTGAACATATTATAGAAAACTTATGATATGCATGTAGATAAAGTTATGTATGCGGCTATACATAATTAGGCATTAAAACACTCGTGTGATCTTATTATGAAACTCGCCTTCGACTCGTTTCATAAAACGACACTCGTGCTTTAATGCCTCTTATTATGCACCAGCCACATAAACTACTATTAAAATGATGTAGGTAGGTATATATTTGATCCTTGGACATTAAATTTGTATTATTACAAAAGGCTTATCTGCAAACTGCAGTATTTATCAGGAAAAGTAACAGTAAGAGTAAACAACTTACTATCTCCCCCAAGGATATCCCCTGCGTGACCTGTCAAGTGTCACTATCGGTGGATAAGATAAACATACTGTTTGACACTTGTATTTTTTACGTAACATTGAACAAGTGTCCCAGTGTAATAGTGCCACCCAAGATGCAATTCACTTTGTCAAAGTCATAAACCGTAATAGAGAGCCATTTTTTTTTACAGAATATTATTTGAGTTATAACGGCGGATTTCCTAACAAATAATGAAAAATAAAGGGGTCTACACACATAAAACTGTGGTTTTCAAGTCAAGCGTTTTGGTGTGGTTAATTTTCAAAGTGGCTTCATAGTGGACTCTGGAGCCCATGAAAATGTTTAGCAAACCCTGAGAACCAAGATCCTATATATAAGGGTTAATGTGGATCCAAATTCCATAGGATTGGTAGTCCGCTCCCAGGATTCAATACTCAATCATTTATAGCGTTTCAGATCAGCTCTAAGGGCCGCCGTATCAATCAACTGTCTCGGCTAACACGACTATCTCAAGACATGTCAAAGAAAACTGACATTTCTGATGTCAATGTGACTTGAGATGAGCATCTCAACCAAGACCAGTTTTAGTACGTGTACTAAATTGAATCTCACATTTTGATAGATGAGACTGGTTTAAAATTGACTTGCATGATTGACTCCTAATATTATTTTTGAAATAAAATTATATGGCAATTGTAATTTTTTCGCTTTACTCAAATTGCTAGTGGCAGAAATTGGCATTAGTTTAAAAAAGAAGTAAATGAAAAATGAATATAAGGTCAGGTTGGGTAAATGAAACACCGGGGCAAGTGGAACACTTTCAAATATCTCTTAGAATAACAGCTTTAATAAAGCACAGACGTGTCGGTAAACCAGTTATTGTCATAATAGTTCTGGATTAAAAAAAGAGATATCGCTGCGGTTTGCGGGTAAAGTAAACAGACGGATATATTTTCACTTGTCCCAAGATAACGTTTTTATCTTTTCTATGCAAAAATCAACATTTTAATGTTGCAAAGATCAAAATAGCTTAAATACTTTCGTAAAAAACGTCTTCTGCATCTAAAATAACTTTTAGTGCAAGTACTGAACGACAAACACGACTGTTTCACTTGCCTCGTGATCGGGGCAAGTGAAACAGTTTTTTGTGTGCGTAGAGTTTCTTTTAACTATATGCTTGTTATGAAGGCATCTAGAGTAATATTTTGTTAATTTATAAATCTTCTAAATTTTGCGAAGATACACCTTATATTGCTACTGTAATAGACCTAAAATTTTAGTAAATTCAGTTGATATTCTTTAGAAACAAATCACTACATATTATAAAACAAAGTCGCTTGCCGCTGTCTATCTGTACTTATGTATGCTTAGATCTTCAAAAGTACGCAACGGATTTTGATGCGGGTTTTTTTAATAGATAGAGTGATTCAAGAGGAAGGTTTATATGTATAATACATGCATAATATAGTACAGAAACACTGATCATTTTAGAGGTTTCTAATGTGATGTCGTAAATCAACACATTTTTTTGCGCTTACATTGCAAACGCTGGCTAAACCTTAAGAGATATATCAACATAATGTACTGAAAAATTGTAGTTCTTTAAAAAAACCTAAAGAAAAGTCCGCGATGGCATATGTCTATCTCCTAAGGATGAATAACAGTAACCATTTTTATCTTTAAAATTTTCTTAAAAAATATTAGGTTATTTGCGAAGCTATTTTCTTCAATTCAGTATTTATTCTTATCCATATAAATACGTTAGTTACCGTGGGAATTTAATGTAGATTAAAATTGTCCTTTACACTATATTATTTAAATAAATACTTTAGAAGATATGGCAGATTCAAAATTACGCGCAACCTAAATCTGTATAATCGAAACGCTTGGCCGCCGGCCCTATACCTACCCACGTATAGCCACACTTCGCCCTTTAGTACCTACAGCCTGCAGCATCACATAGTATCAAAGTTTTTGTTTGTTTGTTTGAATTGAATAGGCTCCGAAACTACTGGACCGATTTGGAAAATTCTTTCACCATTAGAATCCTGCACTATCCCTGATGAACATAGGTTATAGGTATAATATTTTCAAAAAAGTTAGGGATCCGTATGAAAGCTTCGCTAATGTAACCCAAGGTGTGAAAAATATATCAAAAAAAATCCTTATATCGCGTACGCTGCGGAAACTATTGACAATAGAGCAATGTGATATACTAAAGTTTTATAGAAGACATCAATTTCTACAAAAAAGTTCACAATACCATATATAGTTAGAACTATTACAGTTATGTCACAATAACTACTTTTTCATGTTAAAATATGCAATAGTAACGCCGGTTCTAACTAGGCCCCATTATTCGTACCTTGGTATTAATCCGTATCCAAATAAATCATTTCGTTTTCAAGCCTATATTAGTAACCTGTAAATTAATTTTTGAATTATTCAAATCGGAAATACCATTCAAAAGTTATCATGAGTGTAATAATTATCAAAATTGAAATTTAAGAAACAGGCTGAAACAGCCCTCTAAGTGACTTTAATTGGTTTTATCTACAACAGAGAATAGATAGACACGTAAAATTTG
Organism: Acleris literana; assembly: GCA_946894065.1. Taxonomy (NCBI): domain Eukaryota; kingdom Metazoa; phylum Arthropoda; class Insecta; order Lepidoptera; family Tortricidae; genus Acleris; species Acleris literana. The sequence continues at coordinate 16,795,261 of OX335687.1, read as the reverse complement.
GCTAATGGTTCCTGTATATTGTGTAAATGAGTCAGCAGAGCATCAAAGAGTGTATGACATACCTACTGTACATAGGTACATTAAATCACGCCTGTTTCACAGATGGGTAGGTAGAGACCACTTCTTTCTTTTCACTTTCAAGAGTGTCACTTTGAAGATGATGAGAAATCTATTACTTAAGTATCTAATAATTTAACCGAAACCATGCATCTCTTCTCTAATCTCTTCTCTAAATAGTATAAATTAAAGTCGCTTCGCGTTGGCTGCCTGTTCCTCCGCTAACTCCTTCTAAACCACGCAACGGATTATGATACGGTTTTCACTGTCATTTAGGGAATTTATTCTTGATGGTTTATATGTACATTTCATTCTACTTTAGTTTTAATATAGTTGAGAAAACTCAATGTTTTCCTACCACGTCGTCAAAAATCGTTTTTCGGGCCCTTACATAGCGTACGCTGGCTAAACCTTAAGAGATGTGTCAAAATAATGTAGTGAAGAATCGTAGTTCTCTAAAAAAACTAGAGAAAAGTCCTCGATGGCATATGTCTATCTCCTAAGATTGACTCACAGTAACCATTTTTATGTTTAGTGATTTTATTTTAAAATATTAGGTTATTACCGAAGCTATTCTATCCGATTCAGTATTTAACCTTATCCAGATATATACGTTGGTTACCTTGGGCATTTAATGTAGATTAATATTGTCGCGTACAATATATTATTTAAATAAATACTTTAGAATATATGGCAGATTCAAAATTACGCGCAACATAGATTAGAACTCAAAACAAATATGAGTTTCGTTGTCTGCACGTATGAAAACGGATCTTTGCAGAGTCGTTGCTCAAAATAGGAAATGGACAGAAGCCCCAAGATAAATAGGAGCATTAATCTTCAAAATAAGAACCTTTGCGTTTTAGTCAAATAATTAGTCGACAATGTTTATTCAGAAATTAATAATATTGATTCTAAGACTGTACTAATGAGAGAGCTATTTTATCACCAACTAATAGTCAAGTAGGTATAGAAAATCAATGCACCGACACAAACATACTACTCTGTAGACACTGTGCTCGACCTGGAAGAGGCTATCCATTTCCCAACGGAATTTATCCATTCCTTACAACCTTCTGGATCGTCCCGCATAAATTGGTTTTGAAAGAAGGGTGTCCTTTTATTTCCCAAATAACATCTTTAAAAACGTTGATAATAGAGTGCACAATACTGACCGGATGTGCGGCTGGAAAAGTCGTTTTAATTCCCCGGATTCTATACTTTCCAGTTTAAACGACTGCAATGACAATTTACAAGTCACAAGGTCAAACATTCAAAGTTGCGGGCTTAGACCTGTGGGCCTAATATTATGGCTGCGTTTATCGCGTGACAAAGTGTGGATAAGGCATCCGTCACCTTCTGACACGTAAATAAGTACGAGAGTGACGACAGATGCTTTATCCACATTTGACGAGCGATATTGACGCAGCCATGCTACTAGGCCTGAGCGTTGAGTGTTTTTCCCATAGAGGCATGTAGCCCTTTCGCGCGTCACTTCCAGGCAAAATTTGTTTGTATTGTGCAATGAGAAGTCCGCTGTAAACATTGTATATAGAGAGATTCTGTGAAAGCTGGCAGTCATGATTTGAATTGAATTTAAAAACTAACGGCATCAAAAACTCAATTTCGCAAAATTGGACGTCTTTCTAAAATCGTCATGAAATAAAACCTCTATGCATAATGCACCTATCTATAATTTGAAAAGTATATTATTCCAGATGAACTTGGTTTATTTTAACTTATTTTAACCGAAGCGAAGCGAGGGCGGGTCGCTAGTAAAGTATGTTTCACTTACCCAACTTGACCTTATACATATTACGAAACTGATAAACAAATAAAAAAAACACTATAAGGAAAGCTAGGACTCACAAAGGCTATATTTTATTTCGTTAACACCAAAGTGAAGCGGGTCGCTAGTATTTAATAGTTAGCTCGTTAACTAAATTCAAGAGGCAACCCTACAAGCGGCGCCGGCGCAAATAACCCGCTCCCGATATCCATGCAGCCATCACAACCGATCTGTCTCAATACTGCGCACGATCAAGATCGCGGGCGACTCTATTGAGCCATCTCACGGGGCTTACGTGGGATATGGCGAGGAATTTTATTTAAATATTTAGCGCGAGTAATATCAGGTTTATTTTGTAAACTAAATAGTGAAGTAGGTACGACTCAGAGATGGGCATTATTCGAATAATTATTTATTCGAATAATCATTCGAATAAAAAATAATTCGTAATATTTTTATTCGCGAATAGTTTATTCGTCGAATAATTTACTTGCGAATGATTTATCCGCGAATAGTTTATCCACGACTGAATCATTCGACTACTTTTCGAATAACGAATAATTTATTAATTTATTAGAGAAAAATGGAGCAAGTATAATAAGTAGTACATAATAATTATTCGTGGAAATTCATTCAACTAAAAAATTATTCGAGAATTTCATTCGTTAGGTATTCGCGAATAATTTGGTTATTCTTATTCGTTATTCGTCATTCGAGTAAATTTTGCTCATCTCACGACTTCGTCCGCTTTTAAAATTAAAAATACGTAACATAAGTTTTCGGGACAAAAAACCTATTTACTAATCCAAGACTTGATACATGTAAGCCAAACTTCATTCAAAACCTTTTACGGATTATAATCATCTAACGCCAAAATATCATTACTTTCTTTTGGTTTCCGCCATAGCGCGGTTTCTTTCAATTCCGATCCGAATCTTCCGAATCTTAATTTAGTATGATGAAAAATTAAGAGTCTTACGCAGTGCTAAAGGATGCGTGTACGGCAGAGAGCAACTCCTGATGGCTGCCATGTTGGGTGAGCTGACTTAAGTGAAAAGAACTTTGGTATAAAACAGAGCAGTAAAGTAGCAGTGCGATACTTCTGTAGCAGTTCGTTACTTGATTTCCTCGTATTCCTTATTTCTACACATTTCTTAAATTCCGGTATCTTATTCATTTTAACCTTGACCTTGACCTTCAATAAACGACCTCGTGACCTTCACCTTCAGTGTAAAAATTAACTAATAGGTTCATTAAACTGTGCACCCGGGTGTCAAAGCTCGTCAGTGTCCTGGACGCAGTAGCGCGGGTCAAGGCGCGGCCTCATGTGCACTCAAGTGCATCGTGCTGACTCACACTGACCTTTAACTGCATTTTTCTAACAACATGAACCACAGTGAACGAACTTACTAGAATCGAAATTAAATTTGGACTTGAGTTACACTCGCGGTCAGAAATAGCGAGTGTTTTTGTAAAGAATTTTAGTGTAAAATAAACCCGTTCTTTTGCTTGTAAATATTTACTCGAGATTTACCCTATGGCCACAGAATCTTTACATTGTATAAAGGTGCGACCCCACCGCTGCTTAAAATACGGCTACGGTACGGAATCGCAGTGACGCATCGTATCCGTATCGTTTTTATCGCATGCTCTCCACACACCGCTGCTTAAAATACGGTGTCGTTGCGTAAACAAAAGACGGGGTCATAGTAACAACATGGCACCGTTTTTGACGCACCGTAATATACGCACCGTTAAGCAGCGATGTGGAGGGCATACGGTACGCATACGATGCGTCACTGCGATTCCGTACCGTCACCGTTTTTTAAGCATTGATGTGGGCGTACCTTAAATCAAAGTCGCCCCCCACCGTCTGTCCTTCTGTATGTACGCTTAGAAATTGTAAACTACGCAAAGTTTCTAGAAGAACTGGTTTTACCCCCGAATAATAAATGTAGAGGGCACTCGTGGAAGGAACTTGAGAAAGGTCAGTCCGCAATCAACACCATTTTACACTTTATCCTGTCGCCAATCAGTGTTCTCATTTTTGTGTTTCGGTGCGGGATAATACCACCCGTGAAATACTAGCATAGAAGCATTCCATCTAAATCCTCAGGGTTGACAACGCTTTTCCAGTAGCAGACATCGTCATCGTAAAATTGAAATCTAGAGATTGAAAATGTCTATGAGCTTCAGAGTCCACATGCCATCAGAAGGCCTGAGTGCTCGTATGCCTTTCCCACGGCAAAAAAAAAGTACACAAACGTGCGTTTCTCCTACTTACACAAAACCATGAGATGTCTATCTGAAAGTCTTTGATGAATGCCCAAAACACCAAATAAAGAAAACAAAGTTCCGAAATCAACCACTTAATTACAATAAAAAGCTTGTAAGCACCAAATAAGCTATTTTAAATTTCGCCCACGATCTCACTTGATAAGCAATCGACTTACAGATCGACTATTAGCTCGATGTCGCGATATTCGACTCCGGTTATGGTAAAAAGCACGACAGGTACCCTTACCGTGAGTTACAATTACCGTACTCGCTAGCAAGTCGAATGCTCTGTCCCTCGCACTCTATGACTACTGTGTGGGACAGTACCCTTACCATGAGTTACAATTACCTTACTTGCTAGCGGGTCGAATGCTCTATCCCTCGCACTGTATAAGAATACTGCGAGGTCTGCGAGGGACAGAGCGCATTTGACTCGCTAGCGAGTGTGGTAATTGTAACTCGTGGTTAGGGTACTGCAAAGGTTGCAGAGTAAAACAATGCCGCTACTTCCTCGTGGGAAACTACACGGAAACAGCTTGAAATATACTTACTATTTAATTTACTTAAAATTGGAGCCTAATATGGGGCACGCCAGTGTTTATGACTGAGGAGTCAAGAACAAATATTGCCGTAGCAATGAGGTCGTTACGAAGCTAAGGCCACCAAAATTATATTTAAGGCACCTAACATTAATTCCTACATAACATTCATAGCCAGATTTTTGATGTTCTTTATATTGAGTATAAAACGTGTAAAGAATGCGTTTTCAAAGGGTTTACAATAATACAGATTTGCAGTTAGAGTTTTATGTAAATTATAATGAGCACACAATATTTTACCCTTAAATGTAATGAAAAGTTAATGTAAATAATACTGATAAATGTTTCAATATCTCTTAATTTTTTGTTTAAAATCAGATAAAAGAATGGCGTATCCTTGAATAATACACTCAGTTTTAGCAGTAGGTAATTTGTTTAACCTCCATTGCTAACATACCAACAATTTGACATGAGGTCTTTTTTAGACTTCGGTTATATGGAGTGAATCTACTATGGCTTCGGACAAGACAATTGCGAAGAAGTGCACCCCTCATGTTATAAGGTTAACGTGTGTATCTATCTGGGGAATCGTAGCACCCAAACGGTTGTAATGTAACTTACTTTTAAATATTTTTGTGTTTTATGATTGAAAAAATGATCTTCGGCTGGAGTTTCTTGCGGCGGCGCTTTTTCTGCGCAATGATGGTCTTGTCCGAAGCGCTAGTAGATTCACTCCGTATTACCGACGTGTAAAAGAGCCCTTATGTGGCCAATTTACTGTTTTGTTTTTAATTTTGGTGGACATATTTAGGCGCGTTTTTTTACAAGAAAGATAGTTTAATTGAGATAGTTCTTAGCTTGAATTATTCAAAATCTGACTGGCCGTTTAGGCGTTGTCAGCTCTGATAGAAGAGGTCGCAATTGACAAAATGTTTTTTTTTAAAAGGTGTTCTGAAAATTATAATGCATATAGGAATGTCTCAAAACCGCAAAAAAAAATTTCATTATTTATTGAGAAAAGAAATGAAATTTCTTCTAATGACTAAGCCTCAGCGCCACACGCTCTTCTCTACGCCACAGCTAGTTCAAGATGGAAAAAACAAAACACCGTCACAAACAAAATAACGGCATTCCGACTTCGATCAACAATACCAACATTCCAACACAAACTTTGCAAACACAGATAAGATTCAATTTTCTCATTAAATAAATGACAAAAAAAATGTAAATAAAATTATGCCCTTTAAAAAAAATCTCTATAAACATATTTTTTATGAGAACACCTTTTCAAAAACTTATGGCATAAAACACTTATGCTCTTACTTATAATTCTTATAAACGTGGAGTGGTAGAGTAGCTAAACCATGCTTTGTCCTTATCTGTCATCGTGACATTTAAATTTGACAGATAACGACAAAGCATGGTTTAGCCTCCACGGTTACTACAATCGCGAAAAGTAACGTATCATCAGGTGCTTGAAAAATAGTAAAAGACAAAACATTCACGTTTACTAATTGAACTATTTGATTAATTTACAATAAATTATACAATATAATATACATTTAAATTTTCTGTCAAGACAGTAAAACTTGTCCGCAAGCTTTATAGCCTGGCCAAAAAGTCGAGCCAGTGGTGACAGCTGCAACTAAAAAAATTCCATACAAAATTGTTGCCATGTTTACGCATTTTACGTCAAAAATGTGACAGTTACGTAGAAAGTGGCGCCCTCATTTAATTTCTACTCTTTTTGGTCGCACTGTAACTGTTTTTTCACCATAAACAATTACCGTTTCGATCGATAAGCTCATATTCATATAGTATGGTGCAAAGCAGTGAATATTCAGTTAGACATACTGCCTTTTTTTCAGTGCTGTTGTAAATTATATCGATGATTTTTTAGAATGTCTATGATTTTTTCCTGATTAACAACAAAAAAAACAAAAGAACAAGCTGTTCGTTAGTACCCTATGGCGATGATCAGTTAATTTACCCATTACCCATTAAGATGCGAGCGCCGTCCGCGAAAAACGTTAGCGGGCGGCCTTTGTCATTACGTAATTCGCTAATTGACTGATGTTCTTATAACTTAAGTAATGATCGTTTACATAAATAATGAATTAAGCGGCTTACACGTGTTTCGGTGGGTTTTGCATTTTGTTTCGATTTATTTTCGCAACTTGCTAACTTAATATGGAAGAAAGTAGTTGTACATACTTGTATTTTGTAACTCCGTATATTCTTTTTAAACATGATTAATATCGTTATTCGTTTTTCGCTAGCATAGAACTCGTCAAACGAATATCACTAGGAGAAAACTTGAGGAGGACAATCTCACGCTATATCGACCTAGTCCCAAACTAAGCTCTAGGCTTGTACTATGAGTACTTAACAACATTAAACATACTTATAGAAAAATATATACTTAAATACATAGAAAACATCCAAGACTCAGGAATAAATACTCCCGCTCCTCACTCAAATATCTGCCCTTACCGGGATTTGAACCCAGAACCGCTAGTTTTGTAGACAGGGTCACTACCAACTTGGCTAACTTATCCTGTACGGGGCACAAGTATTCATTTCCTCAAGTACCCATAGAAGCTTGTTTCCTAAGTATGTTTATCGTTGATAGTACAGACCTGAAGTTTATTTTGGAACTTGGTCAAATTGTGTTAGTTTGTCCCCTAATATTTATTCATTTTATATAAAACTAGAGGACGCCCGCGACATCGTACGCGTAGAATTAGTTGCTACTCCCCCTATTTTAACCGCTTAGGGGATGTATTTTCAAAAATCCTTTCTTAGTGCTCACTTACATCATGAACTGTACCAAATTTCAAGTTTCTAGGTACAGTAGTTTCGGCTGTGCGTTGATATCTAAGTCAGTGAGACAGGTTTGCCTTTTATATATATAATATATATAGATATGTATTTTATTGTATTATTGTTGCATACTGGTTGTCTTCTTTTCATAATTTTCTGCAAACTATTAATGAAGACATAACTCTCCAGGAGCCTTGTTTAACTTAGACACTTATTATATTATCTCGGCAGCCATTATTGTCAAGTACATAAGAGCTATCATAGCGTTGACGACGCGATAATATGTAAAAAGTAAATTAGGTTAAGTTAAGCCCAAATATAATAGAGCCCCATTTTTTTACTTTATTTCAGCTCATCTTGCTTTGATACCGACATGACAACTATTGAGCTGGGCATTTATTGAAGCGCCGTTTGTCTCGGCGACAGATGAAGTGTATACAACTGGATGGTCATAATATTTTGACCACATTCACGAGCGCGCCACGCCATTTAGTTTCGGCTTCTGTACGTTCTTGTCTCTCTTAAAAAATGGCATCCGGAGAACGCATTCACGACTACGCCATTTGGCTTGGCGTGGAGGCGTGGCGTGTTCCAACGTTGTATTTCAACATTCAATATAGTTCCGTTAGGATTGCGCGTTGTCGCGTCGTGCTGGCTTTCCGTCCATTTGGAAATCCAACGGACTGCGCCAAGTACTTTTAAACGCTACATTTTTGACATTCACAGATCGATTTTGGCGCGGCGCTGCTCTATTCGGCTTGTTGGAGTGGTCGAGAATGCCTAGTTTTACTGCCAAATTAATAAAAGCTGTCATAACGACACCAAATTATGATTTCAACATCGAAGCAAGATGAGCTAAACCAAAGTAGAATAAAGACCCGGGCTAACAGCACTACCACGGATTCTAGAACGCTCCCTTAATCAGCATACATCGTTGACAGTTCGTTCGCGGAACGCGTGGGTTTGAGCAGGCCTTATCGAATCTAAACACGTGCGCGGTGTCACTGGCCGGCACGGTTGCGAGGATGGGAACTTACTTGAGTTACGGATAGGACGGAAAGTCGCTTGGAACTCGATGGGTATTCACTTAAGGTTGGAAATTTTAGTAAAAGTCGATAGACATTCGCTTGACGCTTGAGTTATAAGGAAATAAAAAAAAATTGGAAGATGTATTGTATTACTTACTTGATGTAGGTAAGCAGATTAAAATAAGGTCACTTAAAACACCTGACAACCATCGAATACCTGAAATAGAAAAATAAAAAGTTACAAATCGTTTAGCATTAATCATGTCCATAACTATTAAATACTTAGATAAAACCTGACATACATAGAGCTGAAATCTCGATTTGTTACATCATTTTCACGACAAGCATTTTTTATAGTAGCGAATTTTCTTATTTGCATTTCTTCCTTATTTAATGTTTGCGTTTATTTTAATCGCTACTGTAGATTATTTTATGAGTCGCGTTTTCCTAATCTAATTTGGCAGAGACGACCAAGCTCCTATTTCTGCGTTGGTTTGGCCCTCTGTGCCAGACATAAAAACAAACCTGACCTAACCTACCTACGTATTACAATATAATTCCTATTAGGAAAATTTGCGATGGGAAAAATTGGGAACGAAAAATTCGAATAGTAAAAATCAGAGAATGTTTACTAACGCTGTATAAAAATATGAAGAAAATCAATGAAGAAAATTTATTTTTGTAAAAAAATGCTATGGTAAAATTCGCTACTATGAAAAATTACTTGTTACATTATAAATTTGATTTAACCTGCAGTTAAGGTTTAATCTAGAAAAACAAGTAGCCGCACAATAATAAGCTAATCTCTACACGCTCGCACAAACATCGAAAACGGGACAAACTAACGCGAAATCACCATTATGGTTTTAGCGAACACACGTGAATCCACGCACAATTGCCTTGTTTACCTAACCTCAAACCAGCCTCCCTGAATTACGTACTAATCCGACCCCGAACTGTGTCTTTAGTACTTAACATGATTTAGATAATCTCTACAGCTTACCGCTTGCAAATGTGTGTGTGTACATGTACGAATAGATAACAATCGCAACTGACACAAGCGTCGTTACATGCGTGTGTTTATTTTGTTCTGATTTATTGTTCTGTTGGATTTACCACTACACAAGAAAGCGTCTCTCATGTGATTTAGGTAAACAGTTATTTGATCGGGTGACATGGTTATGAAGTGTCTAGTGAATCCTGCTAGAGGATATCATAATTTAATGGAAATTTAGGGCTGATTTTTCAATCTCCAGATAACACGATCTGTCAGGTAAATTGTAGCTCTGTCCTTATCTTTCTTATGACAAAGAAAAGGACAGAGCTACAATTTACCTGACAGATCGTGTTACCTGGAGGTTGAAAAATCAGCCCTTAATCTATTAAATACCGGCTCAGTTTGTATTTACACAATGAATGCCAATATTATATCTGGGGGCACGGCGGGCGGGGCACGGAACACAGCGTATTTTTTTTAATATTAAACTACAATTTTTCAGTTATTTTTAAATATAGGAAATGCTGTTTTTTTCATTTTTTCTAAAGTTCAAATCAATATTTATTTTTTAAGCTTCTTATAGGTACGTGTATGATTGTAAAGTTAGGTCATAACCATAATCATATTCCCCTTAACTCTATGAGTTAGAAAACTAGATATATGTACTTGAATAATTCACCAAAAAAAAGAAGAGAAAAGCTACTACTAAAACTACTACGACAAAATACCGGTCCATTTGGATAAATACACAATATGATAGGATAATTTAAAGAATATAAATAATTATTAACACACTTGGCACAAATCCAATAAAAAACCAATAAAAACATTTCAATGATTGTTCCTACTTCACCCGCGAAGTAGCACCATCAACAATATAATCCCGCTAGCCAATCAAAGGTGTCAAAAGTCATACGTCTTCAATTCCGGCGACACGGTGACATGGTTGCATACTGTCGTCCCACGAGGAATACCGAACCTTTGTCTAATGTAATCTTATCTTAGAAATAGACCCTTTAGGATCTTTTGTGCAAATCCCTTCACAAAATCCTCTGTTCAAAATAATAAAGTATTATTCCAATGATTTTCCTCCACTTCAAAACACTTTTTTGCAGGGGATAATATTACATTAATTAACCTTATCCCAAATGAGGCTGGCTTGTGCCATGGGTACTAAACAACTTCTATAGAGAAATGGCTTAAATACATAAAGAACATCCAAGACACAGGAAAATATCCAAATATTTGCCTCTACCAGGAATCAAACGCGGACCAACTACCTCCGTAGACAGGGTCACTACCAACTGAGCTAACCGCGGCATCAAAGAAAGAAGAAGAAAACGATTGTCAATCGTGTCAAACAAGGTATAAAGCACATGTGAAACTAGGTCTAGATTTTTCTGGGAATTTTACAGCTCATCATTGATGCTCCAATCTTAAGATCTCGTCGTCAACAAGATCTCAAGAGGCCCTCGGCACTCAACCCTCACGGATTGAGTTGCAAAACGCTATCCCTCCCACGGGCTACGTGCCCAGCTGTGGGCGGAATGGATCGCTAAAGACCACTTGATTGCGCGTATCCATTGTTGGACGTAAAGGTTGTTAGGGTTTTGAAGTCAAACCCTTATAGTTACCCCATGTCCTTCTATCCGTCTGTCTATCTGTCTGTCTGTCTGTCACCAGGCTGTATCTCATGAACCGTGATAGCTAGACAGTTGAAATTTGCACAGATTATGTATTTTTGTTGCCGCTATAACAACAAATACTAAAAACAGAATAAAATAAATAATTAAGGGGCGCCATGCAACAAACGTGATTTTCTTGCAGTTTTTTGCTCAATATTAATAACGGCAACAGGTAGACGCTTGAAATATTCACAGAATGTTTAGTTGCATATACAGTTTAAAAAAATATATAAAAAAAATAATTAAGGGGGGTATCCCATACAAAAAAAGTTATTTTTTATAGATAATGGTACGGAACCCTTCGTGCACGAGTCCGACTCACACTTAGCCGATTTTTCATGAAATTTTTATTCATCATTTTTACTATCACTGGAACCGTAAACTTTTCAGAAGTTCTTAAATATTCAACGTGCAGATAAGGCTAGGTTAGGTTAGGTTTGATTTATATAAATCCTGACAAAGAAACAATACCCGAAAAAAAAACGTTATGAGTTCCGATGATTATGAGTACCTATTATGACTTAAACACTTTATGAGTAAAAATAATTATGAGAGTCAATATGGACCCCTTTTTTATAAATTAAAAGCATGGCGACAATGGAAACACGCGCACGGTCATTACTGTTTACTTTGTCGCCGTACGTGCGCCGGCGCCGCTAAACCTCGTATTTGGCCGCGCGCCCAATTTGGAGAGCCGCTCCAGTGCTGGCCTAGCCGCTAAACCGAGATGACCTTTTGAGATTTTTATAAGGCAGGGTTGTCTCAAGATAACACTTTATTAGCACATAGTTTGCTAGGAAAAGGCCTCTCTTGAAAATCTGATTAGTGCCAGGCAGTGAAGGAGACAGAGGTGTAAGAATCTTATAGTTCTCTCCCTTTAATTTTCAAGGTAGACCGAAAATCCATCGATTACAGTAGGATAAACGCCACGCTAGGTAAAGTACTTGATTGGTTTACTAGTAACAATTTGCTACTCAATGCTAAGAAAACTAAATGTGTTAGGTTCGCTTTGCCTAATGTTAGACCGGTAGAATCTAGTATATTTCTAAATGATGCGTGTTTGGAAATGGTAGATAAGGCGCTTTTCTTAGGGATAGCTATAGACAAAAACTTGCAATGGAGTCCCCATATAGCAGTACTAGCAGGTAAATTAAGTTCAGCAGCTTATGCTGTTAGGAAAATCAGGCAACTTACCAATGTTGAGACAGCTCGCTTAGTTTATTATAGTTATTTTCATAGTGTTATGTCGTACGGTATTCTGGTTTGGGGAAAAGCTGCTGACATACAGACTATATTCGTGTTACAAAAAAGAGCCATGCGTACTATACATAACCTAAACTCCCGTGATTCCTTAAGATAACTATTTAAAGAAATTAATATTTTGACAGTAGCGTCACAATTTATTTATGAGAACATTATTTATGTCATTGAAAATCAAGACTCTTTTGCTAATAATTGTGATATATACATAATTTTAATACAAGAAATAAAAATAAAATTGCTATTAAAAAATTTCGTGTCCGTGAGGTATATAAATCATTTGTTGGTCTGTGTATTCATTTCTATAATAAATTACCTGACGAAGTTTTAAAGTTATCATTTCGAGCACTTAAAAATTACTTGAAAAAGTCGTTAAGATAAGATAAGATAAGATAAGCATTTATTGTCAAACTGTGTACAATTGTTATTACATGTCAAAATCAATAGATTAATAGTTCCAACAGTTTGCCCATTTCGGACGTACAATAATAACCTTACATCTAAATTTTATTATTTAATACTTTACAGAAAAAAAATCATTTAAATTATAAAAACATTTGCAAAGTAGCCATTCCTTAAGATTATTTTTGAACTGTGCATTACATAGCGACTTTATACATTCCGGTAAATGATTATGTATTTTTATTCCAGTGACATAAGTGCTTTTGTTCAGTATATAGCTAGAAGGACGAACTGTACATAAGTCATTTTTATATTGAGATCGTAAATTTATCTTAAAGTCACTTTTTTTATTGAAGTCGTCTGTACGCTCCTTAACAAATAAACTTATTTCTAATATATAAATGCACGTCAGGGTTAAAATTCTGTAGTCTTTAAATACGTTTCTTACGGATTCCGTATTTTTAAGTTTAAATATGATGCGTAGGCATTTCTTTTGAAGAAGGAAAGTGGACTCAACATTTACTGAGTTACCCCAAAAAATTATGCCATATGTCAGTTGAGGATAAACATTACCAAAATAAGCCTTACAAGCAACCTCAATTGATGTTATATTAATTAACATTGAAAGTGCAAAACAGCTCTTTGAAATTATTTTATTTATTTTTTCAATGTGAGTCTTCCAGTTTAAGTTGTTGTCTATTGTAACACCTAAGAAATTCGTGTTCTTGACCTGTTCAATTTTTTCATTATTTATTATTATATCTATACATTGTGATTCCTGTTTATAGTTCGTAAACTGTATAATTTTCGTCTTGTCTAAGTTAACATTTAAATTTAAAGATGATAACCATTTAACCACAATTCTTAGTGTATTATACGTCTCTTGAGTAATATCAGAGCCCTTTAGTTTTTCCTCAGATATAAATATTGTGGCATCATCAGCAAACATTACACACAAGTGGTCAATCACTAGGGGAAACTCGTTTACATATACTAAAAATAATAGAGGCCCTAATACGCTTCCTTGAGGAACCCCTTGTAGATTTTTTACATAGTTTGACTGTACTCTTGTGATCGTCTTTGTAGTTTTATCATATGTATCTAACACTGTAGCTTGAGGTCTATCAGTAAGATAGTTCTCAATTAATTTTAATGCTGATCCGCGTATTCCAACATGTTCAAGCTGGTTTAATAATATTTCGTGTGAAACACAGTCGAACGCCTTTGAAAGGTCTATAAAAATCCCAATAGAAGTGTTTTTTTTATGTACATCTGTCCATATTTGTTTTAAAATTTTAAATATAGCTATCGTCGTATTTTTCCCTTTTTGAAAACCAAATTGATTTTTATTTAATATGTTGTTTTTGTTGAAAAATGATATTATACGATTTAATATAACTTTTTCGAATATCTTTGAGAAATTAGATAGTAATGCAATTGGTCTATAATTGTTTATGTCATATTTAGGACCTTTTTTATGCAAGGGTTTTATTAATGCTCTTTTTAAGTCACTTGGAAAAGTTCCGCTTTCTAGGGTTAAATTTATAATATGTGTCAATGGTTCAGCTATGTACTCAATATTCAATTTAATTAACAACATGGGTATTTTGTCATATCCTGTGCTTTTTTTATTCTTTAATTCCTTAACAATAGTTTTTATCTCGTGCGTGCTTACTGGTGTCAAAAATATACTACTTACGTTAGGTTTGGTTACAGGTTTATGATTGGGTATGTCTTTTCTGGTATTATTTAAGTTTATAAAAAAATCATTAATTGTGTTAGCGACGTCGAGCGGTTTATTAATTATAATGTCATCTTTTTTTATGTATTCAACTGTGTCCTTTATTCTATTTATATGTGTCGTATTTTGTTTTATTATTTGCCATGTTGCTTTGCTTTTATTAGTACTCTGATTGATAAAGTTAATATTTGTAATACGTTTTGATTGTTTTGTTACTGATTTTATGATTTGACAGTATTTTTTATACTTTTTTTTAACAATTACATTGTTAGACTTTAAAGTATGCAAATACAATTGCCTTTTATGTTTACTTGATTTTAGAATTCCTTTAGTTTTCCAGTTTAAATTTCTTTTATGTGTAATTTTAATTTTTTTACTTGGTACGCAGAGGTCAAAAACAAGGTTAAAGATATCCAAAAACATTTTGTACGCGTCATTTGAATCTATCTGAGAATAAACATCTGCAAAACTTATTTGTGATAAATATTTCGAGAAGATTTCTAAATATGTATTTGGATTTCTACTGTAGACATACCAAAAGTCCTCTCTAAAAGCCAAACTTGTAGGAATCGATATTAACTGACAAGTATGATCAGATAAACCTAGGTCTAATACTTCCGCTCTACAATGCTTAGCATTCGTAAATATGTTGTCTATGCATGTTTGAGAATGTATTGTTATTCTCGTAGGAACTGTTACTTTAGGGTATAATTTAAAAGATCGGAAAGTATTTAAAATTTGCTCACTCTTACTTGTATTTTCTAGTATGTTGACATTAAAGTCACCTAATATGAAAATGTTTTTGTAACAGTTCCTGTTCCTTGTCACTAGTTTGCGAAGTAAAAATTCCATATTTACAAGAAAAATTTCAAGATTACTATTTGGTGTTCTATAAACACAAATGATTAGGTAACTTAGTCCACAAATCGTAATACCACAACATTCAAAGTGACTTTCTACAGACATCTCAGCTACCCACTGCAATTCACGACAGTCGACTGAGTGTTTCACATAAATAGCAACACCACCTCGTTTCTTACGCTTACGACAAAAATGAGCAACATTTTTATAGCCCTCTATTTGCAATGTTTCAACTTCCCCATGCTTCAGGAACGTCTCACTAAAACAACAGACATCCATATTTTTTTCATGCAACAGTACTTCCAATTGGTCTAATTTTGATTTAATGCTCTGGGTGTTTAGATGCATAATGACAAGGTTATGTTCTTTATTTTCATATTTATTTCTATTATTGGTCACGAAAAAAATCATCCGATTGGCCTTGTTGTTGACCCGTTAAAACATCATTTAAATTTTTGTTTGCTGTCCTTTTGTTAACTTTTAATCTCATTTGATTAAATAAGTATGGTATTGTATTTTTCGACTGAGGTTTTGTTGTAACTACGTTATTGTTATATGTTTTAAAATCATTCTTTCTTGAAAAATATTGTGTAATGAGTCTTTGTCCTGCATTTGGTTGTTGCGATTTAACTATTTGACTTTTTACATTACTAAACGTTATTCGATTGTTTTTATAGCTAATCCGTAATATTTCCCTTAGCAACAATCCACTCATGTACAATTTACAATTTTGCGTTTCATTTTTGCCTTCAAGAGGTATTATTGAAGTATGTGGAAACTGACAACTAACTAAACGTACTATTTCGTTTTGTTTATGCACATTTAAATGTTTATTATACTGAACGAAACGAAACGAACGAACGTTGATGTCGAAAGCTTACTATAGGGTCGAGGACTATCTAACAGATAAAAATGCTTGGCCTAATATATATATATATAATGTTACATTCATTGTTTATATAATGCTAGTTTGTTTTATAATTGTATAAGAAATATTTTAAAAATGGTTTATATTTTAATTTTAGATTTATTGTTTTAGCGTTTCTGTTCAGTGGTCTCTTGCGAAGCGCTGGTAGATTTTTGACGTGGAAAAGTGCCCGTGCGGCCTACTTACTGAATAAACATCTTTTATCTTATCTTTAACAAAATCACTAGGCCACATTAAGGATGACATAGAAATCCATGGAAGAGATATAATAATTATGTTCAGCAATAAGAGAGAGAGAGAGAAGTCAGTAAATTTTCTTGCCTACCTGCGATGCTGGTCGATCAGAATTTGCTGAAACAGTAAAGGCCAGTTTGCTCGATGGAACGGAAGAACTGAACAAATGCCAGTTTTCCATAGACAAGGGTTAACACGAGTCAATTCTTTAGTAAGTCTTGTAGTATATTTTAAGTTATATGCGTTTCCTGAAATTAAATATAATTAATACAATTATCATTGATTTTTATAAGCGTTCATTCTCCGCGACTTATCTACTCCACGTATCTTAATTATTTTTAATCACCATCCATTCTAATTTTTATAAATCCGTAGAAAATAAATTTTGGTGCCGCGACCAGGATTTATTTATGGATCTTGCTTTTAATGCATTTCTGTTGGCGATTTTTTATTTATGGATCCATGGAAAACCAACAGCTTTACAAAAAAAATTAAGATTAACAACACAAAGTCAATTACAGGTTCTCACATTTAGCAATTAAGTATGTTGAAAAAGAATGAGCCTTAAAAATTTTAATCCATAATAATATGGTTTGATTCCTTCGTTTTGCTGTTTATGTTATTAGGTGGAAAAAAAACAGTAAAGACAACAGGTTAATTGAAAACCCAACTTTATTTAAATCTTTTGCCAACCCTATGAATGAGAATAAGAGGCAAATCGCATTCCATCCATATATAGAGATTATTAAGAGATGTAGTCGGAAGTGGATCCCGTTCACGGAACCCGGTCGAATTTACGAGCGAGCGTGTCCATTGCAGGTCGCACGCAGTCGTAAACGAGAGCCCATTCGTTGAATATGTTATGCGGATCGCAAGCGGATATGCAAAGGTTACAGGGTAGTTCAATGCAACGATTTTATAGCTCGCTTCGAAAGTATGGCAATCACTATTATAGTTAATGTTACAACTCTCAAAATATATTAAAACTAGCTTCTGCCCGCGACTTCGTCTGCGTAGAATTCGATTATCGTTAATCCCTTGGGAACTTTTAAATTTTCCGGGACGAAAAGTAGCTTGTGTGTTAATGTTAAATAAGCTATCTCCATTCCAAATTTCATCCTATTTCGTCCAGCCGTTGCAGCGTGAAGGAGTAACAAAGTTACACAAACACCCACACACACCCGCACAACATATCGCATTTATATTATTAGTGGGATGAAATTGGTAACCTTTATTTTGACGATGGGTTAACCTAGTAGTAACTCTACCTACAAATATAGCGGTCCTGGGTTTGATTCCCGGAATGGGCACTGGCCATTTGTGTGATGAGCGCGAGTATTTTTTTCTGAGTCTTGGATGTTTTCTATGAATTTGATTTTTAATTTCTATATTTATATCGTTGTCTAGTACCAATAGTATAAGTAGAGCTTAGTTTGGATCTAGGGTCAATTTCTGTGAGATTGATATTTGTCTACTTTAGGCAAAAAGACCGAAAATTACAAATATCTCACAAACAATACTCGTACAAAAATATGTATAGAACTTGAAACTATAACATTACCTACTTAGTTGGAGACCAATCGCCGTGTTAAGACGTGGCCAAAAATCAGTGTTTAAAACAAATTAATACAGAATAATTATTATGACATCTTTCGGAAACAATTGTGACAATACACTGTGTGCTCAACTCAGATATAATATGTATAATTATAATAGGTACGAATATTATAATTACATTCTTATATCTAAGTACACAGTGTACCGTCACTTTATTAATTAAATAAAACAAAAATATCCGGGGACAATCTCACACAAGATAAACTAGTCCTAGGGGGCTACGATAAACATACTTATAAGTAAAAATATAAATAAATAAATAAAATATAAATATCGCGGGACAATGTCACACCAATTGACCTAGTCCCAAACTAAGCTCTAGGCTTGTACTATGGGTACTAGACAACAATAAACATACTTATATAGAGATATACATACTTAAATAGATAGAAAATATCCACGACTCAGAAACAAATACTTATGGTCATCACACAAATATAAATATCAAATCCCGGTAAGGGTAGATACCAGTAAGGGATTTGAATCCAGGACCTTCATAGGCAGAGTCACTAACAACTAGGCCAGCGCGTCGTCAAAGGTATAGATAAATACATAGCAAACATAAAAGACTCAGTAGCAAATCGATGCGCATATCACACAAATATTTGCACATACTGGGAATTGAACCCAGGACCGCTAGCTTCGTAGATGGGGTCACTAACAACTAAGTTAACCGCATCGTCAACTTGTCATTAGAGCACTTTAATACAATTTTAGGGCCATTAAACTAAACTGCATCGTTTAAAGACCATGATTAACATTGGTCCTTATTCCAAGCTAGTAAGGTTGTAAATCAACTAACAAAGTTGGCCTCAGCTGAGTTCGGATGCGTTTTGTTGATTGGTTTAAATGTAACAAATGGAATGGGACTCGAATTGCATTTGTCAGTCAGCCATTTTGTTAGCTGTATAACTGTCAACTAGAACGTGTGTAAAACTAATTAAAGACTTTTAGTATCTTAGTTGTATGCTATGGGAAAATGATAAGCCTCTTGAAAGTATACAATATGCGATATTTGATTCTGCTAATGCGACATACACTTTTAGTAGAGAGGTTCAGCGATATGTCTTAGATTTTTAAATATATAATTACAAGTTTTCTCATTATATTGGCTACTAAATAAACATTTTAACTATCTGTGTATCTGTCTGTGACATCGTGGCTTCCAAACGGCTGAACCGATTCTAATTTAGCTGGTTTCATTATGGTGGTTATTAGCTAGGTAGGGTCGATATGCAGCCCTTGCTCCTAAAGTAGGTTCGCAATGATTTTAAGTGTTTTTATCTCATTAATAGTTTATTATACATTTTTCGTCAACATTGATAACATTCTTTAAAAGTCCAAAAGTTGCTCAATCCTGCGTCTGCGCAGCGGGCCCACGCGCGGCCCACGCCTGCGCGCTCGCGTTTTTGCGCATTATAGCATAATAGCAAACTTCGGCCGCTGTATTAGGAGACGCGGACATTAATTTGTTTAGATTGATTGTTTTTTTATTCGAAAACTTCTGCCTTATTCATCGACGGTAGGCCGAAGTTGTAACTTAGTTACCTACTACTAGAATAAACGCGTCAAATACTGCGCAAGCTCTTGGATCAAATGGGAAGTACTTTGAACTGTCATATATATTTCAGAAAATTATATTTCTACTACTGTACTCCCAACCACCCGTTTAATTTTACATTTTTATTTAATTAAATTGTCTACCCATAGTATTTGTATCACGTACCAAGCAATATTCAAACCTTACTAGGAAGTTTCTTTACCCCTTTTTTTATTCACGGGTAAAATCTTTTTTTTCTTTATTCAAAACGTTTATCCTACTTTTCAACAAGAAAAGCTCAACCTGTGAAAGATGCTTAAAATGAGAAGAACTAAGTAAAATCCTGGTCACGGCACCAAATATTTTTTACTTATTTAGGTTAGTTTAAGGTTTATTTAGTACATAAAAAGCATTAAAAACAGATTACTTCAGCACGAGTTTAAAGACTTTTAAAGCGCTCATTTGGATAGTCTAAATGACATTGAAACCTATCAGTTTCCATATCTAAAGGGTTATTTCAACCTTGACCTTGTGTGGCACCTAGTTTATGTATGTATGCGACTTTAACAGGAGTCATATCTCCTCTTCATATTCAAGCAAACTAATCAATAGACTGATTTAATCGGTTTCCCTTATCTTATCTGAAGTATTTACGTCCTCGCTTCGCTCATTGCCCGGCGCACGCGCCAGCCCCTCGACACTCGATATCAATTGAATCGCGTTGCACCGCCGAGGAATGTGCAAGAGTCGTTCGGATCTAATGCACGCATTATT
This sequence comes from Acleris literana, assembly GCA_946894065.1. Classification (NCBI taxonomy): domain Eukaryota; kingdom Metazoa; phylum Arthropoda; class Insecta; order Lepidoptera; family Tortricidae; genus Acleris; species Acleris literana. The sequence continues at coordinate 16,774,709 of OX335687.1, read as the reverse complement.
CTAATACGAGGCAATTCTTTAACAAAACTCGAAGTACATATTATCCCATTCTATTAAACGACCAATATTTGTATGTATAAAGATTTACGGTGGATGAAAAATCGATCTGTCAATTTGTCACCTTCGGGAAAATTAGTTTTTAACCCGTGTAATGCCGAAATAGTAAAATAAAAGACAAAAGCTACAGAATATATTATAAAACTTTTCACCTAGGGCAATAGTCTGGTCTAGCCACTGCTGATTAGGTCTGAAGGTTAACATTATTTTGACACCTCTCTGGTCATCATTATTATGGTATTATAAGATGGTTTTTTTCAATAAAAAAGAGCCCCATAACGCAGAAAATTAATTGCAATGTTTGACATGTTTAAGACACATTAAATTTGGTTATACAAAACAATACAAGACTGATAAGCCCGTCCTCATCTTGTGCGGATGAGTAAGTATCGTAGTAACTTGTCGTCTCGCTTTCTCATGGACAAAAATCAATCGTGACACTTAAACGAATCTAATCATCATTCGTCAAAATATAAATCTTAGAGAGGTACGAGTAACAAATAACCATACAGGTCAAAAGCATTACCCACCTTCTTGGGCAGTCGGGTAATAAAATCTGTGAGGTCGCAGGTTTATAGCCGGTGAAGCAGTTTGGACTGGTGTTTATTCTCCTCGCATACCTATGAACATTACCATTGTAATAAGCACAAGAGGTCAAGTATCCGGACTCAGGTCAGAGAGACATAACACTAAGTTGGTTCTAAACTGCTAACAACGCTATTGGCAATTTAGGAACAACCTTATCTACTTTCTATTCGGTTTGATGGTTTGGTAGAAGAGCCCACAGGGTTGAGGATGGAGGTTCATGAAGAATTTCTGAAAATTAATCTAAATAGATGAAAGCTGAAGCTAGAAAATTTAGAGCACTGCTCGTTTTTGTGACGTAAATACTTACTAAAAAGGTTTTTCGAAATCGAACCGCTAATGGGGCATTCGCGATACAGTGAATGAATCAAGAGTTTTGGCGTTTTCTTTACAAAGTATAAAAATACATTCTGGTCTGGATCAAACTCACATAAACCGAAGCGAAGCGAGGACGGGTCGCAAGTTTAAATAAAAAGGGCACGTCAAGTTGGCGTAGTTTGCAATAAAAATTGTAATTTCTTAGCTGAAACTCCTAAACAGGAAGTTAAGGATATGGCTTTCTTTTGTGTCTAAAAAACGGTGGGCGGAAGTTTGTATGAAAGTGGGTCATTCTTGAAGGTAGAAATAGAAATTAGTTTTTAGGATACTGGATTAATAATACGCAGGGAGGAAGGCAGACGTTTGTAATATAGTCACGTAATTTTGAAAATGAGAATCACAAGAATTGGCATTAAGGCTACTATATATACTTAAAGACACAGGTACAACAGATGAGGACTTCCCAAGTCTACGAACATTTTTTACAAAGAGTTGTTTTTGTAACCCAAAATGCTGACAGTGTTATATTTTATATTTAATCAGTAGGTATTTCATAGTAAAGAGCCAACCCTTTATCCAGCAGTAGGATACAAAGACCCTCTTAAGATCTCAGGAAGTCTATCCTCCAGTTATTAATTAGCAGCTGCGTGTATCGGAACGCGCAAGCGCCGGCGCTCCCGTAAATCCTCATTGCGATCCGTTGCACGCAATTAGCTCAGCGTGTCACGTGGTGGAGGTGACCCGGCATTCCATGGGGTCAGGGAAACACGCGGGCGAACAGTAGTATTGAGACGACACTGGTCACGGTCATACGGTTGGTATTAAACGTTGATACTGATACTAGTGACATATATGGTCAGTAAAGGTAACCAGACTATAAATCAAAGCAAAAATGAAAGAACCGGGCAAGAGCATGTCGGGCCATGCTCAGTGTAGGGTTCCGAAGTCTATACAAAAATCAATGGGGGCACACGGTCCCCCGCATCTAAAAATTGGTTATTACATAGCCGAAAAAAAAACCAGGTTTTATTTTACAACTTTGTCGGCGTAACTCAAATAGAAACTATGGCAAATGACAGCTTATTTTAGTACCATTTGCGTAAATTTGGACAAACCACTAGAGGGAGGGCGAAACTATAAGGGTTCCTTGTTGACTATGGAACCCTAACCCCTGGGTCTCGAGCTGCAATTTTTTTGCGTCAACTTTTAAAGCCGTGGCAAGTTAAAATAATAACAAAGAAAATACGTCACTGACTCAAAATCGTCATCACTTCGCATCCGGGAAGACTTCTCACTCAGTTCACTATGATTAGTTTTGAGGTTTAGAAGAATAACGGCAGATTTCATGACTTTTATTACGAGTACATTGCTTTTGACATTGTTGCATACAAGCAAGTTGAGCTAGACCTACCCAAGTTTAACGACTAACGTTTGACTAGTTTGGATTATTCATTGCGACGTTCTTTATTTATTATTATTAGTTCTCAGCTGTCGTCTTTGCAAGTGTTGCCATAAATTTGGCCACTAATTAGCCTACGCTTACCTATAGGGCAGTCGTATTCGTCATCAACTGACGCGCGTACCTCCATTATCATTCTGATGACTATCTGACGACTGTCTTTGCATTATGAATTTACCCTTCCACTTCACACCGCTGTTTGAGAACACTTTAAGCAAGAAAACATCAAAAGGTGTCAGTAATTTTTGACCGTCATCGATGTAGAAAAATTTTGGGACCCTATTTACTTGGATCCGAATTGAAGGCGACACGGAGGAAGTAAGCCAGGTAACCCTGTCAAAAACCAGCAGGACCAGTCACTATCGGAAGCGAGGCATAAAGTTACTTATCAATAAGCTCAACTGGGCGAATCAAATGTAATTTTTTGAAAAGCTATAAAAATAACCAAGATATAAGACAGCAAAGATTTTGATCCTGTATCTTTCCAGCAAAACCGAATTTAACATGGAGTTTATATGGCTGACCTGTTACATGACGTCACAGTGCATATCGGATCAGCAGTAAAAATAATGAGCAGTTTAAAATGCTATCTCTATTACCGTATTTAAATATTTTGTTGAGAAATGCGATTTAAAAAAAACATGCGTATTCCCTACTTTGTTCATTCGATTCAACTTGAAGGATATGGCTAAAATTTGGTCTGCCGCGCCCCGCCTTGGTAGTTTAGTCTATCCAACTGTCGTCGTTACCCTTAGGTTTCCCGACGATATGGCCCTCTAAGTGTTAAAAAAAAAGACGTAAATCGGATGTTTCTTAACGTCAATATGGCACTCAGGGGGCCTAATATGGCTGCGTTTATCGCGTGACAAAATGTGGATAAAACATCCGTCACTTTCTCACGCGATAAACGCAACCATACTACGCCCGCAGAGGTATATATAACTATTAAATACATAGATAAAAACCCCAAAAATAATTGCGACCCTAGTTATCTGATAACTCTGAAACGCCCAACCGATTTTCATGAACCTAAGGTAAGAACCACCTCAGTTAAATAGTACATTACTGCACAGACCGGGAAATAGGCTGTTGCGGGACGAGTAGAATTAGCGTGGCCGAGACGCAGTCGAGGCCGCGATATATACGAGTCCAGCAACCGCCCTTCCCGGTCGAGGCTTGTATAGTGCTTTTCTCCAAGATGTGAGGAAATTTAACACAATTGTTAATAATATTAAACACAGTCCCAACATTTCCTTGAAAAAAAGAACAGAAACGTACGATTTAGTATGACACTGAAATAAATCAATAAATAAAATCACAAATTATTTAAACGTAATAAATTCAATTTGAATAAAATATTGTTTAAACTATAACATTTACTACGCGTTTATGTTATTTCCGCAATTTATTTTGTTTATGAACTGGTAAATAATAACTTTACTTTTTTTAATTTTGCCTGGAACTTAGAACTTCGCGGGCTGATTTGACAACAGTAAGGTTAACATTTCCGAGCATGCGGGAGAAAAAGCTATTTGTTTTGTTGAACTCCTTTCGATTTGTTTCATTCCATTGAAAGCTACATTATTGTAACACCTCTCTGTTTGCGGCAGGGCTTGGGAATGGTGCGAAAAATACCGGTTAAATATGGTTCTTAACCAGGTTTTTTGTAAACGCTCGCTGGGAGCGGAATCGATTCGCGAGCGCTATCATCGCTGGAATTAACCTGGTATTGTTGGTTTCTGATTCTTCCTGCAGTTGGATGGCGTAGCGATTAAAATGATAAGGCCGGCTTGACTTCAATTTGAGCAAGTGAAAATGTAACTAACAAGCTAGCTAATAGAGTAGGAATACAAGAAAACGACGGCGGTGCGAACAAATAAGCGAGCGAAATTAATTTTTTATTTTGCTCTTTGATCAGAACCTAAATAATATCGATTCTGTTTGAGCGAAATCGAAATGAATGCTTTTTTTGAAATGTATGGGGCTTTGCATCAGTGTCACTGACAATATCCTCGTACATGATCAATAAATACTGTAATACAGCTGTCAACCATCATTGCTTTACACGTGTATTTGTGCATAAATTAATTAAAACGAGTCAATTGGATGCAATCTGGCGCGACAGCCGCGGCGCGCATGTTTGTTGACCGCTAACAGCTTTGTTTATGTTTATGCACTAGGGCAATTAAAGAAGTGGTTTACAATGCAAGCGATTTATGTTTAAGCCTCGTAAGACCCTATACCTATGTTAGTAACATCGTAATTACAACCTTATCGACTTAACTATATGTTATGGTTGCCTTTTTTGTTTGATAATTGGTTCTCAAGAGAAAACCTGGGGATTCGGGAGGTTAAAATGAATTCTGTTTATTGAAACCCAGCTTTCAAGAAAAAACATGTTGTCGTCGGACTATCTGGCTTTAGGTCTACCAGGTCTTCGGTTGCCTGTTCTAGACATCGTGGCAATAGCCGGCAGGAAGTGGAGAAGAGAGACTTAATCTAGGAATTAAGGAAGGTCGGGAGGCATTTGTTCAATACTTGACAAATACCTAGATGCAGATGGTGATGATGATGACGCCGTTTTAACCCCCAGCAAAGAAGAGGATTGTTATTAGTTTAACGTGTATTTGTGTAGGTATGTGTGTTTCTGTGTGTCTGCATGTGCGTGTCGTTAGCTCCCAAACGGATAGACCGATTTGTGCGATTCTTAAATTCAGTTAAAATAGAGAATTTTGTTATAATTACAATTGAATAGTTAGGTAAGTTACGTAAGTCTTGCAGACCTTCCACCGTGAATCTTCTGCAAAAACCCTCATGCCATTAATTCTTGGACTCATGTCAATCTTTAAATCCCATAGAAAAACTGCATAATCAATGCTAATTAAAACTAGTGTCTAAATCAAATGGTAATTACTTCAAGGAATTCGCATTATTACCCAAGCACAGGTCTTAGATATCGCATTCAGCTTATCTCTCGTTGACAAGCGGTCAGACAGACAGATAAACAAATAGTCCTACTATATTAGACATTCATTAGTTTATTGCTTCTAGTTTATCAGTTTGATCGCTATGATTACAAGTTGCAATTATTTTTCATAGTGCAGGATAAAAAGAGCGTAAGTACCACAGAGTTTCCATCAATGATATCCTTTTAGTTAATCACACTGGGATGGGTGAATAACGCTTTATTGAAAAGTTGTTTTTCTTATAAAATTTTTGTTTAAGAGGATTGTGAAGGTACATAAAACGAAAAAAAAAAATGAAAAAGGGAAAGGAAAGGAACAATTTAAAAAAAACAAATATGAAAACTTACTAATCTAGCTTTTCATAATAACTACGTCATATTAAAAATCGTGGAAATCGGGATTGATTTAAGGGATAAGAAACGTTATCATCCGAAGCTAAATTCGTATGGATTTTTTTGTCAGCTTAAAGATTAAAGCGTGGGTTCACAATGTATAAACATCGATAATCCGACTGCAATTACCCAAATCGCTATTAGTGTACCTATGAGTATTTGAAGAGTTTCCTCCCATCCCATCATCAGATCCTGACTTGATGACAATGGGACACCTGGGAAAACCGTTTCAAATAAACCACACAAACAAATAGAGTCAAAAAAAAAACAAAATTCAAAATATTTATTCAGTAAATTGGCCACATGAGGGCTCTTTTACACGTCGGTAACATGGAGTGAATCTACTAGCGCTTCGGACAAGACCATCATTGCGGAGAAGAAGCGCCGCAAGAAACTCCAGCAGAAGGTCATTTTTTCCAATCATAAAATACAATAATACTTAAAAGTAACATTACAAGGTAATACAGTAATAAATAATTATTTTAAAACTAACACAAATAAACGTAACACAAGTTACGATTATGACCGTCAATATAAAATTGTAAGTACTTGTAATGTTTAGGAATACCTCAATAACACCTCTCTTGTAGTCATAAGCGGCCTGCACACGTACTGTTCGGACTGCGGGAAACGCCACGCGCCATTCCAATCTTTATAAGCATAGTCATAGTCATATACTTTATTGCCTAATGTTGTACAAAAGATCAACACTAACCCTGCAACGACATTGCAATTTAATAATCAACTGATTTGTTTTTTATAAAACCTACCCTTACATATTTTATCTTAGTAGGTACCCACATATAGGTTGTTTTTTTGGTCGACAACTTCCAAAACAGGAGAGATAGGTTAATTAATGCTGAATCCGAATATCACATTAAAAAATTAAAAAACCTTAGGAGGTCAGAGAAATAGCATTTTAAATGTTTCCCATTATTTCACTTAATTGTGGTTACCATGCGCCGTGTTTACCGAAGACTAATGACCTAATCACCGTGCACAATGCACGGACCTAAAAAAAATACGGACGTAGCCTAGTCTAATCATGAGTGAAGCACACAAAATGGCCGTCCGTTTACGAGTGTGCGTGCTTTGAGGGTTGCCATATAAATCGTCAATTTGCCCATTTTAAGGCCTTTTACCCACTGCAACTTTTTTGCAGCGATACAAATGCGCATTTGACAGCAGCGCCACTGTATTGCGACTAAACGTTGATTATTTGTGACTGTATCGATACTGCATCGAGACTGAATCGCGATTGTGTCGCTGCAAAAACTTCGTACAATTAAATCATGTTATCATTTATGTACTATATACATATATTTATGGGTTCCAATTGCTTTCTCCTCTGCAGTTTCGTATAATTGAAAGCCAATCATCTTTTCTACGTTTTTTTATGTTTAGGAAAGCAATCAGAAATTAATGAGTGATAAAAAAACCGTCTTTAACACACTTTGATTCCGACTTACCTAATTCAAACAATGATAAAACACTCGCTTTAAAAAGACGAGTCAAACGAGTCCAAACTTGACAGATCCACTATTAGCCATAGAGGAGTTCCTACAGACCACCTGTCTCCATAATCATTACTCTATAGTACTACCTTAAAAGTGAGTAAAAAAAACCGATCAAAATCAAGTCTGACTCGCATAAGCAGGGTTCCGTACAATAACTAACGGCGTTACAGATTTCCCTACTTTCAGGAAAAAAAATCCGTGAAAAAACTGGCAACACTGATTGTCATTTTTGTTTGTAATTTGCGTCAAAGTAAATAAACAGATTTATGAAAAATAACACGAATAATCATAACTTACACGCGATAAGTGATACCGTGTGGCTTTTTATATTTACTAATGTAGTTTTTACACGTTTTTACAACACAATGCGGCATTTTCTTCGACGTAAAATTAAATGTCAGTCCTGCTGTGGCTCGATGCGTATTGGCAGCGGGTTAACAGACCTAGTGCATTTGTGAGACGGTAGATCGTGTAAGACGGAACGAAATAACAGACCTTGCATACTTCACACCATTTTTGTGTAACGTTACGTCCGTATTTTTTTTAGGTCCGTGGCACAATGTTATGATTAATTTTTCTCTTCATACTTGTAACGGGCTTAGGACCGTCAAAGATTGCAACGGTTTAGGTTAAAAAATTGTAGATTATTGTTGTTAAAAATAGTTCTGAAATGGCATTTAAGTACAGAATAACGGTATGGATTACAAAACCGCAAGATCTGTCTTTGGCGTATTTAAAAAGGTGAATCAGCTTTGTACAACGATTATTAAAATTTTACATGCCGTGGCGTTTCAAAAGTGCCCCACTCGTAAAGGTTGCTAGCGATGGACCTTACAGCGTAGCGCGTAATGGCCTGCCGATTAGGAGATCGTACAGTCCAAATTCTAACGGTGTTAACATAGACTGATCGTGACGATAAGCGGCCTACCCCCTTCGTAGCTACAGAAAACGAGAGACCATGATTTATAAAATAGCGAGGATATTCTTTCAACTTTTCATGAAAAAAAAATATTTTTTAATTATATTTTTTTGAGCTCAGAATCATGAATATAGTAACCCCTATTGTGGAAGTTGCTGACCAAAAAAACACCCTGTATACAACAGTACTACATCTGTATTTAATCTTTGCCTGCTGTAACCTACAATATTCCACTTCCTTTGACACTTCCAACTTCCTGTTGTCAGCTGAGACGCAATTCACGCCCTTTCTTTGTCCCCCGCGCGGCCCGCCCCCTGTCACGGACAATTACAAGATGGCAATTTTCACGCCTCGCAGATGACATTCATTGAAAATCAGTTTGTTTTTGACGGCTTGTCAGTTATAATGACAGACTTTGCTAGTAGCTACTCTGTCATTTTATTTTACTGTTAATTTTACGAATAAGTGCGTTATAGTATGGCCTTGTGTTGGGTCCGCTACAATAACTAGCGTAGAAGAAAGGACGAATTATATGTTAGTTCTCAGAGGCCCTAGCCAATTACTTTTTCTATTACTCAAAATGGGATGACATTCTCGTGCGTTGCGATAAACCAAGTGGTCAACTATCATCCCTTACGTTTTGAGTGATAGAATAGAAAAAGGTTAGTACCATTAACATCTTGGGTAGGGCTCCATGGTTGGCAACACATATGGTATATGATTCTTTTAAATTCCGAATTGATCCGCTTCCGAGAATAAACGGTACGAAGTAACTTCTCAAACACTTTTTTCTTGATCCAATTTGGGCGCAGACAAAAAATCCTTATTCGATCATAAATTAATGTAAAATTTGCTTGGATTGTAAACAAGAAAAAATCTAGGCCACGGTTCACAAGACGAGAGTTGAGTTGAAATGCCTCATAGTACGTAAACTACATAAGAATTGAACTCTGTTAATGATGGATATGACGCATGTCTTTAATAAATAAATAAATAAACAAATAAACTCTATTCTACGTCTAGTCCTTCGACGAACAGTTAAAAAGATAAGTGAACAGCAACACCTTTTTTGGTCACAGCTTCAAGAAATAATTTCTCTAAAATTAAATATTAAAACGTAACTCACTAGATTCTTTTATACTTTTAAATTCACTTTAAACGCCAAGATAATTAATAACTGACCCAACGTCAAACAAACATCAAAGACGAGCCACCATCTGGCAAAGCCTGAGAATATGCTAATGCAAGCATACTATCTAAACACGTGTACACGTCGTGGCAAGATAAAGGGCGCATATAAGGCGATTGCACTGTACACTGCGGTGCACTGAAACGCGCCATCTGCAGTCCATTATGTTGCGTAATGTGACACTTGCGCAGGGTTGCCAAAGTTGTTTGATTCCAAGTTTAATGAAATAAACTTAGGTATAACGTATCCCCTTTAAACGTTTAATTGTGTATTTTTCAATTAACAAAGAAATATTATTGTGCCAGATTTCATTCTATTTAGGCGTGATTGAAACACCAACAGCAACATTCATACAAACTAAATCATATACATATACACTCACGCCTTCATTCCCAGAGTGGGGTAGGCAGAGCTACAGAATTACCAACAAGTCAAAAAAAATGTTGTTGATTCTGTAACCACATTTTGCACAATCAGGCTTAGATGTTTTACCAGTGTATATTAGTGACAGGTTGCAAGCCCATCGCCTAACAGTACTACAAGCCTTCATTCCTTTAGTCACCTCTTACGACTTCGACGGGAAGACATGGAGTGGCACTATTATTTCTCTTATATTTTACTTTAATAAAAAACCGAAACAAAAGCGGTCATAATATTAGTTGGATTTACCAGCCACAAAGACTTCACCCAGCTAACTAAGGTCCGACCGAGATCTCGGTCTCGGTCTCGGCAAATCTCGGCCAAAAATCGTGCCGAGATCTAGGTCTCGGTCTCGGCCAAAAACGGCCATTCTCGGCCGATTTAAAAATTTTGACAGGGTACAATGCCAAAAAATTGCTTTGTTTTGTCGTATAATAAGTATTTTTCTTTTCAAGTTTCAGTATTAAGTTTGTTAAAACCATAATAAAACCTTTTTTTCATTATAAACGGGTTTTTTTTATTGTTAAAAAAACGCAAATATAGAAAAAATACCCCTTTTCCCGTGTCTCGGTCTCGGCCGAGAATTTATTTTATTCTCGTTCTCGGTCTCGGTCGGGATAAAAAAAAGCGGTCTCGGTCGGACCTTACAGCTAACTATGAGTCATAAGATCACAATGTGTATTAATACACCAAATAAATATTTAAAAAAACTTTCTAGCGACAACCCTGCCTGCAATGCGCGTGCACATCTAAAAAGCGATCTCCCTAACCTCCCTCCGCGCAGGCCGCACTAAACACACACGACGTTTGACGTTACGACATCCTGTTTAGTGAAAAAAACAAAAGGGGTGCGGATTCTGCGGATTTGACCTAACTATGCGTATACGCAGAAAAGGAGTTTGTTGCTTCTGTGGTTATACTGTTTAGGGCTGTGGTTTGGCTAAGTCACCTGTGTTTATTTTTAAAGAGTACTGGCGGCTTCAACCGGGCACAAGGGCAAAGGAATGGCAACCACAAACTGCCAACTTTTTTTTACTAATCTATCAATACTATACCTACTAATATTATTAAAATTTACAACGCCTTACCTGACAGCATCAAAAAATTATCAAACGAACATTCTTTTAAAAACTAAATGAAAAAAATACTTATTAATAATGCATTTTATGACATTTCAGAATTCTTCGATAAATTCTCTAGTAATATATTGTAATTACCTTCTTGTAATTTTGTACCGGGTAGAAAAAATATTATTACTACTCTTCCGAGACACGATCTCATGCCGGCACTACACCTTGGGTGATCATGGGCCAGCTAAGGGACGGAGCAATACGTAAGAGTGAGATGCAAGAATATGTTGCTCACTCTAATGAGTAAATGCGTCTCTTACGTTCGCCCATGATCCGCCAACGTGTAGTCCCGGCACGCGGCATCAAGAACACGACGGCTCCAACGGTCGTGCCTTATTTAAAACGCATAAAATAAAAGATTCCAGTAACTATGTCGAAACTCAACGTAAAATACCATTACCATACCATTTGTTATGAAATCCCAAAATGGCTATTCCAGTAAGAAATTAACGACAAAACCTGGTGCATATCCCACGAACACATGTTTTAAACCAACAACAAAAATATACCGAAACGCATTAAACCAATTCCAGCCATAACTACAGGATACTAATTCAAATTTTATACTGAAGTATTAGCCACCCTTTGGATAATCAAAATTGGACTTTAAATTGAAGTTTTTATGTTGGTTTTTGGTATGGTTTTTGTTCGGTGGTTGTCATAGAAATTATACGAGATACTGAAGGAAGTAAGGAGTAAACTTGTAAAAGATTAAGTATGCTGTAAAAGTTATGTAAACACGGGGATGTGGCCGGTTTGGTGATTGGACATACAAACAAACATTCGTCACATTTCAGGTTATAAATAAATAACTATTAAATGGATAAAACCCGCGACGCAATAGTGACCCCCCCTTCTTTCAGAGATTTGGTCTCTTAAAGGGCCTAACCGATTTTCATGAAACAGAACCAATCCTGATAAAACTAATTTAAAAAAACGCGTCCAAATTGGTCTAAGATGCCACAGTAAACACACGGACCGATAGACGAATTCACACGTCATTGTTTATTTTCTTGTTGGGGGTTAAAAACTATGGGGGGTTAAAAACTATTAACACCGCTTAAAAAATCTTGCGGAGACTATGTAGGCCGATGGACCGTACAATGTCCATCATCAGATTTCAGTTTTTATGTTTTCTGACTTCCTTTTGTTTTAATTTTTTTTGAAAAAGGATAATAATAGTGAGGTGGATACTAAAAAAGTTACATTCCAAATATCAGAGTATAATCTCTCACAAATTGACCATGTCCTATACTAAGCTCTAGGTACAGTCGCCATCAGATATATTGTAGCGGGCGAGGTACTCAAATATTTCGGAGCAGCATTACTTTTCAATAAATTCGTTACACTAGTTATGGTCAATAACACCAGAACATGCAATTTGTCATAAATATAAAAGCAGCGACTTTTCAATAAATTCGGAATATATAATGAGGTAAAAATATCAGAAAGCACAGAACGTCAAAGGTATCTACGCACTCAGGGTGATCATAAAGATCGGAACATTTATGGAAAATATACCTTAAGTCTGTATCACACAGTTTAAATTCGTTACTATAATTATTATGCATGTCGAATCTCGAGTCGAGTAGATTCGAATTCCAAACAAAACATAAATACGTCATGCCAAAGATCGACATGCATAGTAATTATAGTAACGAATTTAAACTGTGTGATACAGACTTAAGGTATATTTTCCATAAATGTTCCGATCTTTATGATCTCCCTGAGTGCGTAGATACCTTTGACGTTCTGTGCTTTCTGATATTTTTACCTCGTTACGAGTATATGTTCCGAATTTATTGAAAAGTCGCTGCTCTTATACTTATGACAAACTGCATGTTCTGGTGTTATTGACCATAACTAGTGTAACGAATTTATTGAAAAGTAATGCTGCTCCGAAATATTTGAGTACCTCGCCCGCTACAATATATCTGATGGCGACTGTATCTACAATGGGTACATACGATGAACACACTTATATAGAGAGGTACTTACATACCTACTTTACATATATATACAACATCTCAGGCTCAGGAACAAATACTAGCGCTCATCACACAAAAATTTACCCTGACCCACATTTGAACTCGGTATCGCTAGCTTTGGAAGGAGGGTCGCTACCACTAGGCTAACCTAGTGATGGGCGGCTTGAAGTTTCAAAAGTGAAACTTTCACCTAAAATTTCATGCTATATTCTGAAAGTTACCAAAGTGAAATCGTTTTTAATTTTTGAAAAGTACTATAGTTTTGGCATGTAACGTAACGGAAACTTTTCATGAAATTTACTTGTGTCAGAATCATTTCCAACTAATTATGTAACTTTCAGAAGTTGTAATTTTCGCAGTTAAGGAAAGTTTTGCGATGTTTCAGAAATTGCCCATCACTAGACTAACCACGTCGCCAAATTCTGCAAACGTTAACGCCAGTCCGACATATAAAAACAGACTACAAAAACAACGAGATTTATTTAATAGCTTCATCTATCCTATCTCCTACGTTACGCTAGACTGGTTTAGAAGATGTCACGTCTAAAGTGTTCCAGTTATTTTATTAAGCCGCTATGACTTAATCTAACATTATTTAATCCGTGTTCCAGGAACATCGCATTAAGCTACACAGTAATAAAGCTTGTACAAATAAGTTCAAGTTAATTATACACTAATGCCCCCATGTTATGTTGCAAGGTCCGCTCACATTGTCAGCCCGCTGCCGCTTGTAAGGGTGAAGCTCCACTGAGGCGGAGACGAGAGGAGCGGAGCGGAGCTGTGCCAATATTAACCAATAAAAGGCGCATGCGGTGACGTCGAGCGCGCCTTGCGCACGTTAGTTAATATTCTATTGGTTAATATTGGCACAGCTCCGCCCCGCTCCGCTCGTCTCCGCCTCAGTGGAGCCGCACCCTAGGTTGGAGTTTTCAAGACAGCGGCGTGACACCCCAAAACCAACCGAGTGCGAGTCGGACTCCAGCACCGAACAATATTAATAAGATCGAGCAATATACGACACTACATTTTTTTTATAGCAGCCATATAATACACCCTCTGAAATTTTCAAATGTCTAGCTATCACGGTTCAAAACATACAGCCCTGTGACAGACGGACAGACAGCGGGCCCTTAGTAAGAGGGTCCCGTTAGCAATAGGGTCCCGTTAGCGAATTTTGGGCACAGAACCCAAAATAAGTTGTTCCTTCCTACAAGTTTATGATTGTTGTGAAGCTTATTTATTCTATACTAGCTTCTGCCCCCGACTTCGTATTAATTCTCTACATCTCTTACTGGAGCTATCTCCATTTCAAATTTCATCTTAAATGACATACAGACACACACTTTGATTGATAAGTATTTTATATGGATATAATATATAGAGGAATTTAGATTTAGACTGTAGTATAGTTGTAAGATTATTGTTATTTTTATCTACTAATTGTATCTTCTAGAAATAGGCGTTACATATCGGTTGCTGTCGCACACGATCTGGGCTTCACAGAATACCAGCGTTGCAGCACTAACAAGTTTAGTGTCGCAACACAATGCTGAGTGAAGACCCATATTGATGTCACACTACCGCACCCTAAATGTTAAGATTAAGTAGTAATTAAATTATATGTTTAAGTTGGTGATGGTGCTGTGTGTGAGATCGATTAAATATTTTCATTTTCATTTTTCATTTTTTTTTTCACACTCACATTGTTTCGCATTTATAGTAGGTTGATAGTGATAACTGATTTTGCACAACCATGAAGTTTCTGAGTATTGATAATGTTGACAGCTGTCAAACAATGCTGTTATTACTATTCATTCTACACGTAACAAATAGTTTAGCGTTGTTTTACTGCTGTTTTATCAATATTTAGAAACTTTATTGTTGTGCAATGTGTCAGGATGAGTATCTACCTAGCACTATAACTAAGCAAGTTTTAACGCATTCACTGCCACCGGCGCATATATGCTTCACCGTGCCTTCCACCCAGTGCCCTCAACGCATATGTGCGTTCTTACAGCAAAGCAAGCTCCGTATAAAACAAAAGATGTGGCACCTGGCGAAAGTTCGAAAAACAGAACTGGCAGTGAATGCGTTAATCTCCACATCATCATCCCATTCCATCAGCTGAGACTGATTATACAAAACAATTTTTAAAAAAAGTTGTGTCCACACCCTTACATCCTCCAGAGCTAATAAAGCCGGCGCACACGATGAGTCACGACGCTAAGCGCAAGGCAAGCTGCGCCGGAGTTGAGTTAGTCGCAAGGACGTTGACCTAGAGGGTGTGTTTGTGTCGGAGATAAGGGACCACCCGCGAAACGCATGATACAATTTCACCGTAACAACTTTAAAAAAAGTTTCTGTAAAAATCTTTTTGGGACAAACTTTTGCTGCCGATTGTACTTTTTTTTACATAAATGTGTCCCAATACGGTGGGTCAACGTCAAGTTCAGCGGAGATCCTGTCCCCACCTTCCGACTCCATCATCAGATCAGCTCTTAGATACCATAATATTGCATTGTCATCGGGTTTACGTATGTGGTCCAAATTTCAGCCTATTCCATTAAAGGGAACTCGTTCAAAAATGATTTGCAAATTCTGACGGACAACTTATAAACATACACACAAAATAAAAGCTTTTAATAACTGCTTTTTAACCGACTTCAAAAAAGGAGGAGGTTATACGTTCCACTGTATGTTTTTTTTTTTATGTATGTTCACCGATTACACCGTCAAATGTCGACAGATTTCAATTTTTTTTTTTTTGTTTGATAGAGTATACTTTCGAGGTGGTCCCTTGTCACCAAATCTGAATCTGATGAGAGGATCCGTGAGGAATTGAGGGAACTCCTCAAATATTGTAGGCAAACATATAGCGATTTTATTATTTTTAGTAACAAGTCCAGCATTTGCATTCAGAAAGTATCATTTGGTGAAGTGGAACTGATGACGAAGACCACAGATGGCCACCGGAACTCCTTAACGGTCCCGATTTCAAGGGTGGCGATAAGATATCTCGATTAAGATAGTTGAGCGACTACAACGAAGAATATTTACTTGTTAACCGACTTCAAAAAAAGGAGGTTATTGAAATATGACTATGACTTTCCCTGCTTGCGGCGCGCTTGAAATAACTTAAAGTTTCATTTCAACTAAGAAGTGGGACTACGTAACAGCGTATTATGATCACTAAAAATTATAAAATAAAATAAATGTTTTGAAAAACAAAAAACCGGCTTCAAAAACGCAAAAAATAACTTCTTTAAAATTGTAGGCACCTAATAGGTTAGTCCAACTGAAGTCGGCGACCACAAAATTTTCAACAAAAAGCCGACATCAGTTGGACTAACCTATTATTAGTTTAGCTGTAGGACCTTGTGCTTCCGGATCGCTACCACCATCTCATCCTCTATGATACCGCTAAGCAGCAGTGTTCGCGCTTTTGTGAGGATAAAACAACCGGTGAAATTACTACCAAAGAGGCATTCCTTAGTGCTCTGGGGTGTGATTCTCTCAAAAACGCGGTCGGACGAACGAACGAGTGAATGTCGCAGCGGTGAGTTTAAATCGTCTCGTCAGGGCGAACAAAACACATTTTAGCGCGTGCACTTTCAATTTGGCAGCATGGCTTCTGTCGTTAAGATCGAATGTATAAGGCTGCGGCTCCACTGAAGCGGAGACGAGCGGAGCGGCGCGGAGCTGTGCCAATATTAACCAATAGAAGGCACATGCGGTCACGTGGCGCGCCTTGCGCACATTGGTTTAGATTCTATTGGTTAATATTGGCACAGCTCCACGCCGCTCCGCTCGTCTCCGCTTCAGTGGAGCCGCGCCGCAGCCTAAGGCCACCTAATTTTTGAGAGACTCACTACCCAGGGCCTCTATTCTAGGCGGTAAAAACGATATCGTATTTCACCTGTTATTTTAAAGTCGCCTTTATCGCGGTGGATAAAGCATCCGTCACTCTCTCACTTATACTGGTCAGAAAGTGACAGTAGTTTTATTAACGTGTATTCACATCACGACCATATTACGCAGCTGTTGAAATGTAAATCTTGGGGGGGGGTAGAGTTCCGAGAGATTGATGAAAAACGATAACTCTACGAGTACAATTAAATTAAAAACAACACCTGGAGTGATAAGACCCTCAAGTTTGTATAATTTTAATATTAAAAAAAAATAAAAAGCTCCAATCCCGTAGAAATAATAATAAAAAACAATGAACTACCTACAAAAAAAGCAAAAAATAACTTCTTTTTAAATGATAATAAGTCAGTCCAAGTGAAGTCGGCGTCCATATTTTTAACAAAAAGCCGACTTCACTTGGACGTGAGTTAGTCCGACCTATTTTACCCCCTTACTAACAAACGTTGAGTAACGGTGGTAATAGCTATATAATGTTTTGTCCTTATCTAACAAATTCAAATGTCACAATGACAGATAAGGACAAAACGTTGTATAGCTATACCATGGCTATATTGGCTATACCACCGTTACTCAACGTTTATTAGTAAGGGTATTAGAGGTGATCGTAATAATATGCTGTTAAGTCCCTCTTCTCAGTAATAAGAAACTTCAGGATATTTCAAGCCCCCAAGCAACGCTGCGGGAAAGTCATTGTTATTATATATCATATCGTATCTTCGTAGGATCGGTCACTAACTAGTCTAATCATGTCATCAAATACATACATTTTCAAATAAAATAAGACACATTATTGTAGTTAATCACAATTTTCATACATGACATTGGCTCTGACATATCTCATTTAGCTTACTGCCTTCGCGCTACTCACCATGACGCGGCCTTGCCGATGACTTTTCTATAATTAAATTTAAACATAATCAATGTAAGATCCAATTAATTCAATGTTGACAGCCCTTCGTAACACCCGCTTGATCGATGCGTGTGCGCACCGTGTTGAAATGTGCGAGTACTGTTAGAGTGATTGGTCAAGTGCGAGCGGGATTCAGCGCTGGAGTAGCTGTCAATTTTTTTCCATTCAAATTTAGAATAGAATCGAAAACATTTAGTTATTTTGCTTTAAGAGGATTAGCTAAAAATTTCCATACAAAATGCCGTTTCTCTCCCCTTAAACCTAGTCCGATTTTTCCGATTTTTGATGTTGTAGATATCATGAAAAACGATGTCTGTACGTTTTCCTTTACACGAAAATATTTCTTAGAATGAAACAAATTTAAAAACAAAAACAGAAACGTACAACCTAGTTCTTACTACAACACATTCAAAAGTCGTGGAAATCGGACCCGCTGGCGTATTGCCTAACGCACTCGCAATCGCAATCGACTTCAAAGTGGAACAATTGTTTTTATTTTGAAACTGCTTTCTAAATAAAAACGTCAAAATGAAAACGATTGTGATGCGAGTACGTTAGGCAATAAGCCTGCCGCTTTAGGGGGTGAGAAACGTTATCGCCCGGAGCTTTTGTATGGATGTTTTTGACAGCTAAGCGATTTTAGCGGTGCTTCACAATCCTTATATCTAGGTATATTATAAGCCTTCGTATTAAAGGTTGTACAATCGAAGCTTAGGTCAATTGAAGTAACGAACGTACAAAGCTATTTTTTTTGTAACGACTTATGAGGCCACCTATGCTAAAGTCTGGAGTGTTCCGCGATCTGGATCTCAATAACCATAACGCCTTTGTATCTTTTTTTTGGATATATTAAACTTGATCATATTTGCTTGAGACTGTCGAATGTGAAAACACGATTAGAAATAAAATCATCGATACTTTTATTTTTCAAACATGACACCTTTTTTGCATGTTTTTGGTTGAATCTTCGAAACTCTATAATCTTTAACGATGATTTTCGATTCAATAGTTGAGGATATGTAACTCCTTAATCCTGGCAAAACATTTTTAGGGTTCCGTAGCCAAATGGCAAAAAACGGAACCCTTATAGATTCGTCATGTCTGTCCGTCTGTCCGTCCGTATGTCACAGCCACTTTATTCCGTAACTATAAGAGCTATACTGTGGAAACTTGGTAAGTAGATGTATTCGGTGAACCGCATTAAGATTTTCATACAAAAATAGAAAAAAAACAATAAATTTTTGGGGTTCCCCATACTTAGAACTGAAACTCAAAAATTTTTTTTTCATCAAACTCATACGTGTGGGGTATCTATGGATAGGTATTCAAAAATGATATTGAGGTTTCTATTATAATTTTTTTCTAAACTGAATAGTTTGCGCGAGAGACGCTTCCAAAGTGGAAAAATGTGTGTCCCCCCCCCCGTAACTTCTAAAATAAGGGAATGATAAATGTAAAAATAATATATGATGTACATTACCATGCAAACTTCCACCGAAAATTGGTTTGAACGAGATCTAATAATTAGTTTTTTTTTAATACGTTATAAATCGTAAACCGCATTTTACCTTTCATTCAATCAACTCCAATATAATAAAGAATAAAGAAAAACATTTATTTAGATGTATAGTTGTACGGAACCCTACGTGCGCGAGTCCGACTCGCACTTGGCCGGTTTTTTTCAATAAATGTTGTGGTTTTAAAGTAAACAGCGATTACTTGAATTTAACGCTGCCGTCAAGGCGCGAGCGAACTATCTTCATCTCACATTCTTCGCGCGGAAGCACATAAAGCCATCCCTTTTTATTCTTGTGGGGGCGTGACGCCATAGGTGGCCTCTTAAAATCTTACCTACCCCTAAAATGGCACCTAACAAAAGATCTACAATATAAGTTACTCAAGTGTTTGTACGGAACTCGAAAAGAACTGGATCATCCGGTCACGCGCATTACCGAGCAGTTGCGCGTAGGTGGCGCCATCTAGCTAATGGTGACGGATAACCGCGAACACAATGCGATTATGCCGATCAATATGACTTTGCGATGTCGACATCTTGCGACAAAAGATCATCGGTGTCGGTGTGACTGACAGCTTCGCCAGCGAACTGTGAACTTCTTCCCAAAAAATAGTATAAATCTCATATTCAATACCTACATAAGAACCCCCGATACATAATAGCGGCCTGTACACGGCACAGTTAGGACCGCGGGAAACGCCACGCGCCATTCCACGCGCCAGTCTGAACCGTAAGTTTTTACTATTTTAGTATTACAGTTGCATTTACACGTACGGTTCAGAGCGAAGATTGGAATGGCGCGTGACGTTTCCCGCAGTCCGAACTTTCCGTGTGCAGGCCGCTAATGGCCACCCCTATTCACAGAGCAGCGTCTCTATTCTAGGCGGTAAAATCCAAATCGTCTTTGACCTGTTATGGTATTTTTTTTAACTCGGCCGCCATTACTGTCAAGTAAATAAGAGCTATCAAACGTTGACAACACGATAACAGGTCAAAAATGATATTGTTGTTACCGTTTTGAATAGATTCCCTGATATCTCTTCATCGGGCTAACCGATTTTGAAGAAACTTATCTAGGGTTAAACTAGATTTCTTTTAAAAATAACCGCGTCTGAATCGGTCCCTCAGTTTGTGCGCTACGATGCCACACATATGAAAAATAAAATTTCTTTAGATATTTCGGTACGGTCGGCCCTATAACCAGCTGCTGCTGCTCTGTCACTTAAACATCATATTTCAACTGCTTATTTATTCCGTAAGAAGGCACTTTTTACTTCAAAAACCTACCAGGGGCCTGTTTAATAAAGTTACAAATTACAATTTACAGGTTACAAGTTTCCATTTGACACAACCTCGACCAATGACGAGCCATTTGAGCCATTTGAGCAGTATTGCCAGTTTAGACCTGTAAAATTGTAACTTGTAGCTTTATAAAACAGGCCCCAGTGCTTCTCTGCTAAAGAACGCTGCAAGAAACAGTCGATCTACTTCTACGTATGTATTTTAGATCTACGCAGTGTAGGTACGGACAACACCGACTTATCGTTATTTAAAGTATCTTATCACATCAAAACGTATTTTTCTCCGTTATCTTACTGTTTACATTTTTTATTAATTATTTATTGTTCCCACGCCAACTACCTCGAAGAATAATAAAATCATATTCATATTTATTAATGGAAAATATCGTCAGGAAAGTTCTGAGTATGAATGTGGATAGCTATACGAATAGGGAAAGACCAAAGAAACGATGGATGGACTGTGTGAAAGATGATATGGCTAGAAAGGGAGTGACTACCGATATGACGACTGACTCGCCGTAGATAACGCCGCGGGAATGTCATAGTCATATTTAAACCTAAATGTGCTTCGTCATAGTCGCTCAACTACCTTTATCGAAATATCTTATCGCCAGCCTTGAAATAGGTACCGTTAAAGAGTTCCGGTGGCCATCTGTGGTCTTCATCATCAGTTCCACTTCACCATATAGTACTTTTCAAAAGCAAATGCATGAGTTACAGTGAAAAATACCAAAATCGCTATAGGTGTGCCTATAATATTTGAGGAGTTCTCTTGATTTCTCCATGACCGCATCATCAGATCCTGACGTGGTGACAATGGGACCAACTAGAAAGTATAACCATTCGAACAACGAAAAAAATTTTCAAATCGGTCCATTGGTCTTCAAGTAATCGGGGAACATACATAAAAAAAAAAAAACCCCGACGAATTGAGAACCTCCTCCTTTTTTTGAAGTCGGTTAAAAATAGAAAAATACATGTTGCGCCGACCCCAAATAAGTTGGGATGAGGGCAGGAGAATGATGATGATTCATATTTAATTATTGCAATGACCTGTTACAGCTACACCTTAATTATTGTAAAATACAGTAGGAGGTAAAACGTAAACCATGATGGGCACAGCAATATGTGAGATTGAGGCAGACCGAGGTTTAGTTTTCTTTGTCAAAATTGTTGCTAAGTACATAGTTGTTATGTATAGGCTTTTTTTTTATGAAAATAAAATGACATTTTTGCAGTAAATTTCCACAAAAAAAGCAGTTACCTAGTAAAAAATTTTTAATTGGTCTTATATTGTTATCAATTATTATAAACCTAACTAATGTCAATACTATGCATTTCGTTTTATCTTTTTTGGGCTATTAGATCAAAAGTTACACCGTCACAAGTAAGAGTGCTACCCAAACTTTATTAAAAAGTATGACAATCTGTAAAAAAAAACCAGTGGCTAAAAATTAAAAATTAAAATGTTTTACATATAAATTAACCTAAAATTTCATCCCTTTCAATATGTACAGTTTATCGAGTACCGCCCTGTACATTGTTCTTATTTAAATTTGTAATCATTTGATGTGTAGTTCCATAAAGAAAGTGTTCCGTTACCTTAAAAGCTTTTTAAAATTTGTAAAATTATGCCTGTTGATAGGAAAGTGCTGGCCACTGAATATTTTGATAAATTAAATTCTAAATTAATAAAATTCCGGAGCTTCTCAAGTCGACCTAAAAAGAGTAAAACATATATCATGCCTAAATTCACTAATTATTATGGTTGTAGAACAAGTAATTATTTCATTCCTCAAATATTCAATGAACTACCCAGCGAACTCATTAATGACTTAGACGAAATAAAGCCAAATGTATTTAAGTCTAAATTAAAAGTTTTATATGTCAAACTAAATTAGGTTAAATTAACTAGTGCGTAGTAGATTAAATTTTTTCTGTTAAGTGTTACTTGTGAGCGTTATTGATAAAATGATTTCCAGGAGTAAGTGCCGACAAACTGCTCTGTAGTTTGGCACGAGTATACAATAAGACACCATGTAATGCTTAAAGTAAATAAATAAATAAATAATAATAATAATTATGGAACCCCTGCACTAGAGCACACTCACCCACGTCTGTACCACCACCACTTTTGGGTACCACTTTCTTGGCACGTGCTACAAAACAAGTACGCCAAGACATTGACATTTACGCAGAAAGAGTAGTTCCATCGAGTGACAGCCTCACCAGGTAATTACCATCGACCTATTTGTCGTTCCTTCCTCACTTCCGGTTCCGGCCAGCAACTGACGTTTATGATTTAGTATTGATTGAATTAAATATGACATTTTCATTATCATTGCCGATAAATATTGAGTAGTGGCCGTTCCAATTAATTCTTGCTATACTAGCTTTTGCCTGTGAAATTGTCTGCGTACTGCGAAAGTGTGTTTGTCTGTCTGTTTATTGTTTTGGTATGATCTTATGGATAGACCGCTGAATCGATTGTATTGATTTTTATAGAGATATTTTAGATCCCGGGGACGTGGGTAGTGTTATCGCAGTTTAAATACCATTTCCCACTTACAAATTGCGCCAAATTTTAATCCAAAGTAACCAAATGTATCCACAATTTCATATCCACACTTAATAAATGTGAAAGTAACTCGTGTCTGTCTGTCTCTTACGCTTTCACGCCTAAACCACTAAACCAATTTTAATGAAATTTGGTATGGACATTCCTTGAGTCCCGGGGAAAAACAAGATAATTTTGATACCTTAAAATTTAATAGTTCCCAAGGGAATAGCGATAACAGAGACAGCCGCGGGCAACAGCTCGTACCATATAAATGCTCCCTTAGCTGAATTTTTTAAACAACACGTAAAATATTAACTTGCAAGCCTAAGTTGTCTCTTCAGAGCGTTATTAATATTTGAAAGCGTGTATTTTTAATTTGGCCGCAATTTTCATCAACGAAGTAAAAAGGAACATACCTCAGTTATAGCAGGCCACTTTGTTATGCCGTTTAATAATACGACACTTACTTAAATAAAATAAATAAATAAATGTCAGGGTACAATGTCACACCAAGACCTAATCCCAAACTAAGCTCTAGGCTTGTACTATGGCTACTAGACAACCATATAAATACTTATATAGAGAAATATACACTTAAATACATGGAAAACATCCATGACTAAGGAGCATATATTCGCGCTCATCACACAAATATCTGCCGTTACCGGGATTTGATCCCAGGGCCGCTAGTTTCATAGACAGCCACTACCACTAGGCCAGCGCGTCGTCAGCGAATTGTTCAAGGGAAAACACCCGAGATATAATAATATAATCGTTGCCGGTAATGATCTTGTCCGATTCAACTACTACCCAATATTCAGGGCATACTTGACATCGCTCGCGTATTGACATTTACAACTTATAATACCGTAATAAAGTACAATTAATTCTACTTTAAGTGCAGATAAAGTCGTCCTTACCATTCTGGTGAGTTATTACGTGCTCACGCGCCGGTGGCATGCGCAGGGTTGTTAGTTAGGTTCGATCATGGATTTAAATTAACGTGGAAGCGAAATCATGTCTGTTGAATCCACAAATCATTACGTATGAATAGTTCAAATAACTAATTGGGTGTGATGTCCCCTAAATATTCCAATCCTTTATTTTTGCGCCGTTGGGTAAAAACACGAAAAAATCTTAAACACGTCATTTTGATGAGGAATAAGCGAAAGGTCTTCGAATTAAGAAGATTGTGTAGCGAGGCCTCTATCGCATAGCTGTCAAAAAAAATCCATACAAATTTAGCGCTCGGTAACGTTTCTCACCCCTTAAATCAAGTCCGATTTCTACGAATTTTGAATCTGTTGTAGTTACTATGAAAAACCAGGTTTGTACGTGTTCATTTTTTTTAATCCAAATTTTTGTTTTTGGAAAGTAAAACGTCCTATTTTTATAACATCTACGACATATTCAAAAATCGTAAAAATCAGACTAATTTAAAGCGGAGAGAAACGTTAATTATCGCATTTTGTATGATAATTTTCAGCTTTACAATCATCTTAAACCAAAAAAAGCCGTATCAATTAAATATGTAATGTTTTTATGTATATTAAGGCAATATAGTTGCTTTTTGCTCGTGTACACAATCAAGGCGTTAATGAACTTGGTCGTTTGAAAATAGAACGTGCGCCGGCGTTCCTCGTAAACGCACAAACGGTCGAGCGGACGATGCACATTATAGTTACACATGTTAAAGCATTGTTTATGGTACAGACACTCAGAATGTATCGAATACGAACATTCGATGATTGTGCGGTTCCGCATTTGTCGATCCGAATATTTGGCCGAAATTTTATGTTAACTTTTTGGCTCGACTTAATTTTTTATTACTATTTACACTATTTATTACAAATTTGAAAGTGTATGTGTTAGTATGTCCTTAATACTGCAACAACCTCCGTCCAAAACGGATATAGCTATTAATAAAATATTATAAATACTGCAATTGTGCAAATTGTGGTTATAGAATTATCAACAAGTTTTTAGAGACGTTTGTAATTCTGTAGCTCTGCCTACCCCACTCTAGGAACGAAGGCGTGAGATTATATATGTATGTTATAAATACTGTTCCCGTGGGATAGGCGACGCGGGCGAAGTAGCGGGGGGAACACTCCGATTTTCCGGAATAAAAAGTACCTAAATCTAGGCTTTAAAATATCCCTGTATCCATATCAGTCAGTTAAAGAATTCCATGAAAACCATCAAAGGAAAAAAGGTTTTGAAAACAAAGTTGCCATAAAGGCATTGAGCTATAAGCAGTTTGATATATTTGCTAATTTATTTATCATAATTATACTTTTAATATTTGTAATCAATCTTGCTCAAATACTTGCAACTGCTTCTTCCTCGTGTCCTGAATAAGCTGTTGTATGTCCTCTCTGTCCTTCTTGTTATCCGGAGGGAATATTTCTCGCTTCGTGCTGGTCACCCATTCCTCGAAATACGTCGGTTGGTTGAACACGTGGAACATCATCACGGGGAAAGCCATATACACCGCCATTCTTCCTACTTCCAGCTTCCAAGTACCCATAGCGGCTAAAACCGCTATTTTGATAATAAATGAGCGAAACTATATAAACTATAGGTAGTTGCCCGAGGGATAATTGTAAAGTTGTGTATGTCCTTTTTCATGTAGGTAATTTATTGTTGCTAGTAAATATTGTATCTTGCAAACGTCAATGTCAGAATATGACCACAGACTACTTAGGGGTACTACTGTGGTACTACGTTTTGTGACATATTTATGGCGTGATTATATTATCTTTGGTGGAGGGTGTATCAATATCTAAGAATATGAACATAAAGCATAGATACCGGACTATAAGACGTACTTTGCGTCAGCTATCTTTCTCTACTTTTCAGATTACGTATTATATGAGAAAAAATTAAACAAATACTAGGCTGTTTTTTCTTCTTTAACTGTAATTGTCACAAGGTTTTTAGACGTCAAATTTTAATGTACCTCTAAATGCCATTCCCACACTCACCCGAACCTCCAGTACTACGAAATCAAATAGTCTGTATTGCGAATAGAGTACATTTTGCCAGGATGACTTCTTCTTTTAGTAGTGTAGTTCAGTGTAGTTGTCTGTGAATTGGTGTTCCGATAAATAAATAACATTCATACTTTGTGAAGTAACCTCCAACACTGACGAAGAATATGCATCAAATAAAATATCAGTGAAAAGTTGATTCTGAATGAGCAAGCGGTCAAGAACACTCCAAGCCATTGAAGCGGATGCCCGCCATCTTCAATGGTGTGCCGACTGGGACTGGAAGACGCCGACGACAACGACGATTCACCGTACAATTGCTTAATATACTTGACATTGGCAAAATTACATAACTTGTAGACGCCATTAAAATAAATAAATAAATAATAAATAACATTCTGGAGAATGTCAACAAAAATTATGTGTTGGTTAGTTTAGCCTGAATATTTACAGCCATTGCAACCTGCAATCAATGGCTTGTGTGCTGGAAGGCTGCAATTCGCACTCAGGGCGGAAGAAAAACTCTGCCTTGGGATTGTCTTTTTATAAGTAAGTTTCTTACTATTTGCCTTTAGTCATAGGTAAGATTTTATGTATAATCGGTAATATACTGTTCGGCAATTCATCCAGTTGATTTAATATCGAAATCTAAGCCCTAATAGTAACATTTTCCCGGGTTAAGCAATCGAAGTTTTGACAGTGATGTAAAAATATATCGATATTTTCAGATTTCCAAAAGATGAAAACGTAATTGGAGACTGGATTCGGCGAATGCATAATCAGTTAATATCGCAATTACACACTAATTCATAAATGACAAGTGAAAGCAGGATGGTATGGTCTTTCCGGGAGCGAAACAGAGACGAGTGTATGTTGCTCTGCAGACTAGTTCACGGTTCCGTTGACGGCGCAAGACTAAGTAAAGGTGTACCAATTGGCTTGCTTTTAGGGTGTCACTATCGAAGTGCGTATAACATATCTACCTCTTTTTACTATATTACATCATTGTCTCACTGACACTGGCGAAATCACTTGGTGGACCGCCATTAATTTAAAGCAGAAGAAGAAGCAGAAGACTGTACAGTACAGTCTGGTACAGTTATGTCCAATAAGAGTTGTAAATAGGCCTTGTCTCCCGCCAAGACCACGTTCACCCCAGTTATCTATTAATAATTAAATCTTAATACTAATCAGACTATTTCAACAATCCCGCATTGCTCAAGTACGCGTTATGCTAATTCCAACCGCATTAATTGCGGTCCAGCCGGACGAGAGATAAAACAATCCGCGCATACTGATCAGATGTTTCGAAATAAACAAGTGGATTAGACATTTCTAAATCTGCATGGAAAAGGACGCATTATGCACCGCCACGTGCGGGCTTGAGACACTGTGGAACTTTGTCATGATGATGGAGTCGAGGCAAGAGTAAGAAATTGCGTTGAAATTAATCTTGGGGTTTTTACGACAGGGTTCTATATTGCCAAGTTTCGAAAGGGGCGAGTAGATGTAACGGATCAAGGGTCGAAGAGCTGGCAACTTCCTCGCTCAACGTTTGCAATTCTGCGAGGAAGCGCTACGAGTAACGTCGACATATTTTTTATGGCATGGGGAACGCCAACGTGCACACATGCCACCTGATGATAAAGGATCTGAGTCCCATAGACTTTTGTAATCTTCAGACTGCAATTTTAGAACTGCGAATGCGTTGCTAACCCTGTGGATTAAGATGGACTTCTGCTACGCTCGTACATACATACATACATACCTTCAAGCCTTCATTCCCAGAGTGGGGTAGACAGAGCTCCAGAATTACCAACAACTCTAAAAACTTGTTGATAATTCTGTAACCACATTTTGCACAAACAGGCTAGGATGTTTACCAGTGTATATTAGTAACAGGTTGCAAGCCCATCGCCTGACAATACTATACAGGGTGACAGGATATTCGATACAATCCTTTTAAGGAGGCATAGTAGAGCTCATTTGGATCAAATTAGGTCGAGGAGTTCCCTGATCGAAAATTATTAGTTTCTGAGATATTCATAATTTTAATCTAAATTTCGGTGATTTTCCCTTATGTCCATGTCACGAAAAATCTTAATATAATGTTTAATTTCAGAAGTTTTTAGTGGTATTTTACATTATTAGAATAGCCGAAAATACAAAACTTTAAACTAATTTGCCCGTTTTTTTATAATCAGGTTTTTAAGTAATCACATAAAGTTTGTTTCTCCGTACTAAGTGAAAAATAAACACGGGAACACCTAGTATGGAACCTCACCAAAATTCATAGTAAAATTATGAATATCTCAGAAATTAATAATTTTCGGTCAGGGTACTCCATGACCTAATTTGATCCAAATGAGCTCTACTATGACTCCTTAAAAGGATTGTATCGAATATCCTGTCACCCTGTATACAGGCCTTTATTCCCTTAGTCGCCTCTTACGACTTTCACGGGAAGACATGGAGTGGTAATATTCTAAGCCGGCAACCACACGGCTATGCTCGTCATTTGTCCTAATCCCACACAACAATGTGAACTGCTGTTTGGCGGTGGGTTCATGGATAAGATGTTTGTAGCGATCCGGACGGACCCTGCACACAGCCCACCACCCCAAAAAAACACAAAGCAGCAGGGGCAATTGTTAGATTTAGTTTAATTTCATTTTATAGATTTAGGGTATTTATAGTTGTAATTTCTTGTGACGTTCAATGAAAAGCATACTTAGAGGATTACGTATTTACAAAACAGAGGTTATAATTTTCTTCTTTTGAAAGAGTTCTGATTTTACGATCCTCTTGCATCGATTACGAGCATTTTGCACTTTAAGCTATTTTGTTGGCAGGGCCGTCTTTTACTATATGACTATGACACAGGAGTATTATTTTTAATTTGGTATCAGTTGGTGATCTGAGAGGAACTAGGGACCTTTTGGTTACTTGCCCGGAGTCGTCAATAGAAAAGAGAGTCAAATATGTGCAGGTCACCTTTTAATCTTCTTCTTACGGTGTACCAAGTTCATAACTATTTTTTCTTAATGTTTTGCCACTACAACTCCGGGGAGTAGCAGTAGAGAGATCGATGTAAGCACGTGACTGGCAATAGAGGGCACTGCAACATATGCTGCTTCGTTTAATGTGACCCTCAGACACATTTGGACTTGGAATGCCCCATTTGAGGAGAATAAAGAGAAAAAGTAATACCCAGAGACCGTAAGGCCCCGGTTATCGTAATTTCCCGGTACTAATTGAACGGTTCACTATCTCTGATAACACACAATAATAAGTCGTAAAGCGCTATCGGTCGCTCGTCATCAGCCGAAGGACTACGTGAGAGTGGTCACACAGCTGCTTTCACTGCTGTACAGCCAACCAATTTGATTCCTAGGACACGATGGACTATGTCACAGTGACGTTGTAAACGAAATCATAAGAGGTCTCTTACGTTTTGGTTGACAAATTTCACTGTAACATAGTCCATAGTGGCTTAGGGCTAAAATTGGATGAGTACAGCCGTCCAAAAGCAAGAGGGCAAAGATTAACAGTGCTGCAGTGTCCGTCGGTGCATCAAGACGCTAATGAATGTAGAGGCACCTGCGGGCTGCGTACTATATCGCGTGTCAAATGTGGATAAAGCATCCGTCACCCTCGTACTTATTTACGTGTCAGAAGGTGACGGATGCCTTATCCAAAGTTTGTCACGCGATAAACGCAGCCGTATTAGGGGCCCCTGGTGTTCTCTCTGTCTATCCCATTGTGAGACAGGCGTGAAGGTATGTATGTATATATTAACTGACAGTCCGCTGGCGGATATTGGTCTGTCAATTAACCGTATACAACATAGACTATCAGTTTCTCTAAAATGTTTTGTAGCGCGAGCTTGGTCCATCCGGAACATACCACCATATGTGACGTTATCTATGAAGAGGGACCTTATTGTCGATGGCGCTTCCGCCATTATTAAGGATGCTCCGATATAAATACAACGTCGCGTGACGCAGTGCGGCGTGAGCGCCATCGACAATAAGGTCCCTTTACATAGATAACGCCACATATCCTTTAACCCACCGCCAAGCAGCAGTGTCGCATCGTGTTCCGGTGTGGGGATAAGACAACCAGTGAAATTACTAGCATAATAGCATTCCATCTTAGTCCTCAGCTTTGGCACCGCTTTTGCATTCTTAAGCAACAAACGCACTGAGACCGGAAGTGGCGCGGTGCGACGCGTTCCCATACGAAAAGGGACCGTACACACTGGAAGCGTTCTGCAGTCCGGTTCAGCATCATATATCTTTGTCGTAATTTAACAAACTGATAGGGACGTAAGATGTTTGAATGAACCGCATAACGCAACGCATCCTGTCACAAAAGCGTGCCTAAAGCGAGGCGGAGGCGTTTTTAGTATGGGAACGTGCCGTCTCCGCTCTCAATGCATTTGTGGCTTTAAGATTGCAGTCGAAAGAATGTATATCTCGAGATGTCTCTGATACCACTCCCGATTAGGTGGCATGTGTGCTCATGTAGGTACCTTTTCCATGTCATAAAAAAATACTGCAGTAATAACCACCCATAAACTAATCTAATTAAAATACACATCGTAACTTCACCGGTGGCCTACATTGGTAAATTAATTTTAACTCAATACAATTGCCATCATAAACAAAGATTCTTTAAGTACTCTCAATGCAATCATTCAATAACCGAACCCTAATGCACTCAGAGACTGCAGCTGAGTGCATCAGTGCAGGGACATTGGCTGCAGCTAACAAGCAGGCTGACCCGACCCTTCCGACAGGGAGGGGGAGATGTCGATATGAATTACAAAATTTTGTCGATATACCGAAGAGAATGAATGAAAATAACACCTTTGGCTTCAAGACATTTTGTTCCTATCATTACATACGAGTAGAGTCGAAAGCGTTAATGTCTAATACAGCTATCTCGTCAGATATATGTATATATAGACCTTATTGTTAGTGGCATGAGACGTGTAGATTTTTTTGCGTCTTGAGAACGTATAATATTTATGATTTTGACTGTACATTACGTTCTCCCTTTAATCACAGAGCCTATCGATTATCGCATTCAAGAAAAGATGCTACTTTATATATAGGTACAATTAAAGCTACAAGATTAGTATACGCAAAAGTTGGCCAACCTGGTTGTTAAATAGCTAGCTGGTGAAAACGGAACGGTACTTTCATTCATACTCGTATTTCGTAGTAAATAAAGAAGGATCTTGTGCGAAGGTTTATGTAACGTAACGTAAAGTATTGTATCTATTATATAAAATGCTAAGCTGATTGTTGATATATCAACGCACAGCCCAGACCGCTGGACCTAGAGACTTGAAATTTTGCACATAGATACCTTATATAGTGTAGAGATCCACTAAGGAAGGATTTTTGGAAATTCCACCCCTAAGGGGGTAAAATAGGGAAAAACATTTGTATGAAAGTCCTTCAGTTTTGAAGTTAGACGCTTCAAATTTTGCGTTTAGGTTGGCGATTGAATTATAACTTATACGTGTCTCAGCGTTTATGGTAATTTCAACCCCGAAGGGATGAAAAGGGGTAAAACGGATTGTTGATATATCAACGCACAGCCCAAACCTTAGGACCTAGAGACTTGAAATTTTGCACATAGATACCTTATATAGTGTAAAGATCCACTAAGGAAGGATTTTTGGAAATTCCACCCCTAAGGGGATGAACATTTGTATGAAAGTCCGTCAGTTTTAGTTTAAGTTAGACTATTCAAATTTTGTGTTTAGGTTGAAAATTGAAAATTAATTTATACGTGTTTCAGCGTTTTTGATAATTTCATCCCCGAAGGGATGGAAAGGGGTAAAACTGACTGACTGATTGATCAACGCACAGCCTAAACCGCTAGACCTAGGGACTTGAAATTTGAAGGGAATATTCCTTGGGTACCCTAAGGGTACACTAAGAAAGGATTTTTGGTAATTCATACCCTAAAGGGTTAAAATAGGGGGTAGAAATTTGTATAGGAGATTAGTTATTTTTAAAGTAAGCAATTTGGAAATTGGTATTTAGGCTACTGTTTATTAATAAAAAATACTTCTTTCAGCGATTTAGAAAAAACTACCCCTAAGGGGGGTAAAAGGGAGTTTTAGTTTGTTCCTCCTTCACGCTGCAATGGCGCTGGATGGATTTGGATGAAATTTAGAATGGAGATAGCTTATACCCTGGATTAACACATAGGAAAATCCCATCCCGGAAAATTTAAAGGTTCCCGAGGGAATAACGACAATATCATTGGTGTTTTTTTTAAAAGTCATCATGGGTGTCGTTTTCTTAGGTTGCTGGTTGTGGATTTCGAAAATGATATCAAATTTGGGATTCAAAATGGCCGCCATGATGTTTATTGAAAAAGTCGTCATTGGTATAATTTTCTTACATTTTGGGGACGCAGATTATGAAAATGATGTCAAATTTAGAATTCAAGGTGGTGGCAATGATGTTTTTTGAAAAAGTTGTCACGGGTAACATTTTCTTAGTTTTTGGGGACGCAAATAATTTCTAATATAGAATAAGATTAGTAATTATTTGACAAAATTGCGCAATTGAATAATTTATTTCTCCTTTGGCTTTTGCCATCCAGTGTGACAACATGAGACAGGCTTTGTACCTTCATTCAGTTTTGTTAGTCTATATCAAAAGGAGCGGTGTCAGATTGAAGTTGTCA
Source organism: Acleris literana (assembly GCA_946894065.1). Classification (NCBI taxonomy): domain Eukaryota; kingdom Metazoa; phylum Arthropoda; class Insecta; order Lepidoptera; family Tortricidae; genus Acleris; species Acleris literana. Next base: position 16,741,848 of record OX335687.1, on the reverse strand, counting down.
GATTTGACATATCCAGATATTAAAAATTTTTCCGCTATTTTCAATACTATTCACTATTCACGGCGTATTAATTCTACGGCTGTTATTTAATATTAGGGCGGTTCTTATGATCACTTGAAAATAATTACGGACAGGCATTTAATTTTTCGGCGAATTGGTCGTTTATTTAATTCTAAAATGTCATTTCAAACAATACTCAAGGGTTAAAAAAACTATCGATAGGTATACATAATATTGATGTAGAAAGAAAATCCATACTAATATTATAAACGTGAAAGTAATTATGTCTGTCGTCTGTCTGTTTGTTATGCATTCAAGGATAAACCGCGGAACTGAATTAGATTAAATTTGTATCTCGAAAATCACACCTAAGGGGGTGAGATTTGGGATGGTAGTTTGTATGACAATTTGGTCATTTATGTTAATGTTTTTAGTTGGAAATGTGGTAATTGGTGTTTAAGCTACTGTTTAATACTGTTTAACATTAAAAAATCTTTCAGTGATTTCGGTAAAACTCCCCCTAAGGCGATAAATAGGGAGTAGAAATTTGTATGGGAGATATCGAAATGGCTACATTAGGAAATTGATATTTAGGCTACTGTTTATAAATAAAATATACTGCTTTCAGCGATTTAGAAAAACCTACCCCTAAGGGGGTAAAAGGGGGTTTTAGTTAGTTACTCCTTAACGCTGCAACGGCTAGATGGATTAGGATGAAATTTAAAATGGAGGTAGCACCCTGGATCAACAATAGAAAAATCCCATCCCGGAAAAATTAAAAGTTCCCGAGGGAATAACGACAATGTTTGGTGTTTTTTGAAAAAGTCATCATGGGTGTCATTTTCTTAGGTTGCGTTGACGCAGATTTCGAAAATGATATCAAATTTGGAATTCAAAATGGCCGTCATGATGTTTATTGAAAAAGTCGTCATTGGTATCATTTTCTTACATTTTGTGGACGCAGATTATGAAAATTATGTCAAAGTTAGAATTCAAGATGGAGGCCATGATCTTTTTTAAAAAGTGGACATAATTGTCATTTTCTTAGATTTTGAGGACGCAGATTTCGAAAATGATGTGAAAGTATAGGTAGACATTCAAAATGGCAATTCAATTATATCTGTCATCTGTCTGTTTGTTACGCTTTCACGGATTAACCGCGGAACCGAATTTGATTAATGGGCATTGGCTAAATTTGTTTGAAGAATATTGTCTTTTTTTTCAGCGGCCACGGGTGATGTTTGGGAGTTCCACCATTTATAATGATAGATACCTACATTATAATTCCTATTAAGACTCATAATATAATATATGTAATATTGAACTATGATGGATATTTTTAGAGTAACCAAACTATCATGGGAGGGATGGTGCTTTGAGACGGCGAATTTAGACAGATTCTCATCTACCGGTGATAACTAGGGGCACACCAGCGGATAAAATAAATGCATTTCGGCATCTACGATATGAGTATATAAATATAAAAAATATACCTCACTAAAAATATGCCAGGAACTACGAGTACACTATGATACACAGTCGGGGCAATATATGCGGCAGCTCTACAAAAAATTGGCGAAGATCGTATGGCGAGAGATAGTAACGATTTGAATACATTAAACCGCGAATTCTGTAATATTGTATAAAACACAGATGATCTAAAAAATAACGTGTACCCCGATCTAAAAAACAATATAAAGAATAGAGAATGTTTGTGCGAGAGGGCGATATTAGCACCCACAAACGAAATTGTCGGGCGGATAAATATAAAAATATGTCTCATGTAGAAGGCGATGTTGTGGAGTATCTCTTGGTAGACAATGTCATAGACACAGAGCAAGTCACGTCCTACCCTTAGAGTTCCTGAACTCTTTCGAGTTATCGGGAGTGCCCTCCCGTAAGAGTTAATGGTTAAAGTTGATGTCCCGGTAAATTTCGAGCTCAATATTACATGTGTTTGAAAGATCATTCTTGCCAGGGAGGACGTTAAACTATAGAATTACTTAAACCTATTAATTTACTTAACTGCGATAAACGAGTTCTACGCGGACGAAGTCGCGGGCAAAAGCTAGTATTGTATAAAACGGGAGACCAAATCATAAAAATATATATTTTTAAGTTAGTATTTTTGCTATTCAACGTGAAATTATTATTTAATATTACTAAACAACGCACTATATAATCACGAAAATCACTTAATTACGGCTCGACTATAACAACAACCACGCAAACAGAACTATTACAATTCTATATATAAACACAAAACTTATCTGATAGGTGTATACAGATGTAATGAATTAATATTCGACATAGTATTTGATCGAAAAAGTTCATATATTTTGTATCTTGCACAATTTTCTCAGTCACATTAAGTACCTATCGATAAACTAATTGAAAAAGCAAGACAAATACGAAGTTATCCGACAAAATTACGATTTACGATTATTCACTATAGAGATAGTGAATAATCGTAAATCGTGATCAAATTGTGATGCGATTCATGATAAGAAAGAGCAAATGCATTATACATAAATGTTTTAATTTTATCACTTGTAGCGATGAGATAATTGATATCAACAAGAGCTGGCTAATTGTAGGTTTCGTGATAAACTTTATGACAGGGTCGATTCGGTCACAATGCGACCTCAGGACACACCCAGCTTTTGTTCATTTTCAATTGAGTTTGATTAAGAGAATTATGAAACTGAAAAATTTCCATTCAAAATGCGATTTCTCTCCCTTAAAACTACTTAGTGTGATTTTTCCGATTTTTGAATATGATGTAGATATTATAAAAAACTAGGCTGTACGTTTTATCCTTTCCAAGAAAATATATCTTGCGCGCATAGTAATGCATTTATCGCATGACAAAAAGTGGATAAAGTATTTGTGGCTCTCTGTCGCTCTCGTACATTTACGTGTCAGATAGTGACGGATGTTATATCCACAATTCGTCACGCGATAAACGCAGCCATATTAGGCCCCCTGGAAAGAAACAAATGAAAAAACGGAAACCTACAAACCTAGTTTTTTATAATATCGACAACGGTTCCCCTATGGAATCCCTAATCGTCCTAATTTGTCCTATCTCATCGTTTGTCCGAATTTTCGTTTATCCTAAAGCCATTCCGCTTAAATTTTAAAACTTTTTAGTGTTGTTATAATACAACCCTAACCTAACCAAACCGCAGATATAATTGGAAAATTGCCGGACTCAGCTGAAAACCAGTTTAGGGCAAATGAAAGTTCGGAAAAACGATGTGTTAGGACAAACGTTGTTAGCGATTTCGAGTCCATCTACAACATATTCAAAAATTGTGGAAATCCAACATGATTTAAGCGATGGTTCACAATACTCTTAAGCACTGTCTAAATTGAACTGCTTTCTCATCGAGCATTGGCTTGTGTGGCGTTATATTAATTAGTTAAAGGATATCAAACAAGTAAAATTATAATTAACTAATAACTTCACATTCAACTTGTCAAAATGGACCGGAAGTCGTATCATGAAGTTAAAATCTGATAAGTTCCTGTGAAAAAGCATGGAGATTGTCGGAGATAGCAAGTAAGCGCTGTTCCTTTCACAACTAAGAACGTTGTGTACGTAAGTAGAACTCGAAATCCATCTACCATTACCTTATTGTAGCAAGCATTAAAGACACGAGTTCATTAAAATTTAAACCCGAAACCAATCGGTAACTATAAAAACAAATATGGGAGAACCTTTTGTTGCCGAAAGGCATGGTCTACTTATCAAGACCAAACGAATGAGCCCCAACACGGTTGGTCTACGATAAGTATAGCGGAAATCATGTGGCCACCTTCCTACTCCATCATCAGATCAACTCTTAGATACCCTAATATTGCATTGTCATTGTGTTGACATAATTATCTTGTCCAAATTTCACCCCTTCCACGAACGGGAATTAGTTCAAAATTTACTTGCAAATTAAGAAGCGAACAACTTACTTACATACGAACAGTTGAAAGCGTCTAGACTTAAATCAATTACTCTATTTTATATATTAAAAAAAACGGTGCGTAAATAACTGTACCGTTTAAATGTTTTACAATCTTATTTACTTAATCTGTTTAGCTTATTTACGATACCGACACAAACAATTAGTAAATTTTAATGCATTAACATTACGTTAAATGCTATCGACAACCTCACGGTCGCCGCAATCAGCGTCAATCACCCACGTGGCCACATCATTTAACACCTGATAATTGTGCCAGAGTGACGTGAAAGCATGTCAATTTACTTACTCGCTTACACAGGCATTTTGGTAAAAAATAACGAAGTTGTAGGTTTAGACCTCTAATGAAATAATCTATGACTCATAGATATTTGCATTCTCAAGACTTTTTTTAAATAGTACCAGACAAACCATCATCCTTAAAGACGCGAATACAATCATCGTGAAACTGAGATCGACGTCCCCAAAGCTAATAGCGTTTTATGGCAAGACTGCTCAAATGACTGGTCGTCATTGGTCGAGGTTGTGTCAAATGGAAGCTTGTGACCTTGGGAATATTAACTTTGAATTCCAGGGGCCTGTTTTATGCAGCTAAAACTTACAATTTACTAATTTTTAGCTTCATAAAACAGGCCCCTGGAATTCAAAGTTAATATTCCCCTGACACTACGGACTATTAGCGAAAATACAGCACAAAAAAGTTAAGACTGCAATCCTAAGACCGCAAATGCATTGCCAACCCTGAGTACTAAAATTGAATGCGTCTATAGTAGTAATTTTATCGGTTGTCTTATCCCCACACCGGAACACACACAAAAATGCGAACACTGCTGCTTGGTGGTAGGTTAAAATATAAGATGGTGTCAGCGATCCGGACTGTATGACTTAGTACAGAAAAAAACGTTTATCCAGCAGTAGATGCATACACACAAGAACCGTGGACAAATGAATCAACAACATCTCAGCAACATGTTGAAGGTGCATCAACAGTTAACTACAAGCGAAAACTTGTTAACTGTTGATGCACCTTCTAGACCTTTAAACCGATTAAACCCATCGATTTTTTCTTTTTATTAGTTCTAAATTGTTGTAATTGTAGTTAAAAGTTTAATGTTGAATTTAATTTAATTCTATTAGTATTATAGGTAGTTAAACTACCTGTTACTTGATATCAATGCACGCTGTGTTCACCTGTAATTAGTGGTACAATTGTTGTATAGACTAATTTGCTATATTGAATTTGTTATATTGATCCTATTAAATAAATAAATAAACATGGCATAAAAGAACAAAGGGGGAAAGTCGATAAATTATAAATCAATGCTTGCACATCCCTATCGGATCCCGGGAGCGGGCGGAAGTGAGTGAATGAGCGAATGCGCGACTTAACGGGACAAAGGACGCCGGATGTACCGAATGAATGGAAATTACTGTTTCCAAGAAGTATCGGGGGTCAGTGGAGTGTACGAGTGTTTTGATTTTTAAGAGGGAGAAAGGGGCCAATTGTTTACACGTTGAAAAGATTTTAGTACTACGAGTATACTCAGAAATTTTGTTAAATTAATGGTAACAGACATTAGTTATTTCTGTAACTGGTATATAATAAATGTTCAGTTTAATTGGTTGACAGCCCGCGTGCTTTATGTGATACAATTGCGTCGGTACAATAGCTCCCAGGGGTGTGATTCTCTCAAAAACACGGTCGGACGAACGAACGAGTGAATGTAATTATAATGGCACTCGTTCGTTCGTCCGACCGCGTTTTTGAGAGAATCACACCCCTGCTCATAATGTTAAAATAACACATCGACCAATGAAACTGATCAATTAAGCTTCTTAAGCAACGAGTGCCGAAGTTAGAGCGCGAGCTCGCGAGCTCACAAAACTCACAAGACTTTTTTTGTCTTCGTGCAGTCGGGTAATAATTAATTAATTAATTCATTTACCTCAATTTTGAACAAATTCGCACAAAAACTGTTGATGATTTTTTTAAACTTTAGTTAATGTCTCATTTCGCTGTGCTAATTAAAAAGAGGTTTATAAACTGTTTCGTAACTACGCAGTAAATTAAAGGCTTCCGGCATAAAGTAACAACTGGTGTAAAACACATACCGTGCCACATGAAACCCCGTATCTCGCGTTTTCAGCTTTCAGCGGTTGTTATTGAATTGCGTGTCGAACGCCTCCCTCCCCCTCCCTTCGCAGTCAGTTCAAAAGTTGTAGTCCCTACAGTCTAGACACCGGTTAAATGATCAGAGAAACCACTGGAATATAGGTACTTTTGTGAGCACGACTTACTTCATTTTTTAATTTAGAAAACGCTGAAGAAAACTGTCACCGTGAAAAATATTACTCTTGATAGAACCGAGATAATGGTATCCACATACCTTTAGTCTCATTTACTTCTTTTTATGTTTTATTTTTATTGCGTAGTTTTATATTTTTTAACATAATATTGACTTCTTACTAAATTGAAGTGGGTAGGTATGTACCCAATGACACTTTGTAATTTAGTTTTATTGAAATTATATTAATATGTTTGTTGTTGTGGTGTACCTTACTTAATAAATAGTACTATTATATATTCTGTGCTATCGCTGTCATACTCTCTCCCTAGCATCTGTCGCAATATGCCAAAGATACAATGAAACCGACAAACAGTTGGTTATTTTGAATACCTACTCTTTTTTTACTGTAAGCTCAATAAGGTCGGGCCGGGTTATCCCGAAAGAGGGGTAATTGCGTCATTTAAAGATTTAAAAGTTCTCTCTATCTATTTGCTAACTTTTATAGAAATTGAGGTACTTAAACTATTGTAAAAGTGAGCAAAAATGGTGATGCTTACCCCTCAGTCGGAAGAGCCACCCGCCTAACCCAAAACCTAAATCCTTTTTTTTGCAATCGCGTCAAATGAAATAATAGATTGTCTCAAATACCTCAGTGAACCTTAGTCCATTTTGTATTTAGAAATCAGCTGATTTTATATTCTGTGGGAGGGAGGGAGCCAGACAGGGGGGCGGGGTGGCGTCTCACGCGATGGCATTATAGCTACGATTGTGAATATGAAATTACACAGTTTACATTCGTGGAAACGGCGGGACACCATGTATTTTAGAGAAGGTTCTAATCAACTGGCAACTGTATTTTTATGACGGATATTGAATTATAGGTTGCTATTTTCGTCGGCTCAAGATATAAAGAAAGAAAGACTACAGTTTTTTGTTTTTGGACTTTTTTTGGAATTGAATTAAATTTATCATATTTCTTTTGTCTTGCATAAAAAAGTGCTTTATAATATTATTACGGTAATAAAATATTTGGCGTAATAGGAGTTTTTTTCGATGATTGGGGTAAGGGCAGGATGATGATGATGATGATGATGAGGAATTCTTTTCCAATAACTTCAAAGTTCAACGAAAGTCATACTTTTATTATATTTTTTAAATATAGGTACAAAGCCTCATCATGACGAAAAATAGCATTACACAGATATACACATAACATAACATTTGGTTTCAATAATCAAGAAAAACGTAAATGATACTCGCCTTTGTAACCTCTTAATAGGTCATAGAATACTTTAACGAGCTCTACGCAGTCAAACCCGCATTTTAAAGAATCTTTGTTTTCCATAGGTAATATACAATCTACAATAAAAACTTGATTCAAACTACTTTATTCGGTTCCAGAAAAAGCCTGACTTAAAAAACTGCAGTCTTGCTTTCTTTGTTTTGCGCCGGCGTCAAGTTTAACAGCACGTTCCCGGACAAAGGTTGTATAACTATGTGTTAGGGTTCCGCAGTTTGAGAACCCTTGAGAAGTGTGAAACGCTTTCTAAAACACTCTATGGTAGTGATATTTGAAGGGTGAGTTACGTACATACGCATACGAAGTGCACAGACCCTAGCCAAGGTGCTTTACTTTTACGTAAACGATTTTCGAAATCTGTCAAAATGTGTAGAGTTTACGTAAGCGCTCGACTCGAAGAAATATAAACATTTCAACGCAAAATAGAAGAAATTTGAAAATTGTTCATTATTAAGTAATTTTAAATATAAACTTGAGTTTTTTTTAGTTTATGATCATTAATCACGAATATATCTAAGTAGCTTGAGATACACAAATAAGCATTCTATAATAATTAAGAAATTTCGTCAATTCCTTATGGACCCCATAATCAAAAAAATACGGTTGCTACTATTGTACCAACGCGCATGCCCATACAAATATATTTTTGGTTCATATTTACCGAAATTATGCGTAGGCATAGTAGTGAAAATAATAAAAATATATAAACTAACGCAGTAAGTTATAACCTCCATCTTTTAAACTCGGTTAAAATTAACTCTCATAATCTATCATGAAAACGTTAACTCTAACTTGTTATTTTATGAATAGTGAGTTTTATTAATTAGACTAATTAAGTTTCGAACATAAGCACGGTATAATGGTCTAAGATCCGAATAGGAGACGATTTGCACCGGGCTGTTTATTCGATAAAAAGTATTTTATATCAAATTTAATACGCTATAAATGGCGAATAGGTAGGCTGAAAAATTTCAGTCCAGTCCAGAATCCATATCATTAAAAAAAATATTAAAAATTAACTCTTTTTTTAAATTGCAATTGCTTGTTTAATATACAAATTACATACTAATCGAAAGTATGTAGTCTATAAAATATGCAAACGTTAGGTTTGGTGCAAATGATTAGTACCGATTTACCTGTTTATACCTGCCTAACCAATAGTTTGACGGGAAAAAAATAGTCAACCTAACGTTTGCATATTCTATAGGCTTCATACTTTCGATTGGTATGTAATTTGTCTATTAAACAAGCTATTGCACTTTTTTAGAACAAAGTTGTTTTTTTTTTTTTATTAATTATGTACTGGACTGAAATTTTTCAGCCTACCTATTCGCCATATTAAACTTAGCGTATTAAACTTGGTATAAAATACTTTTTATCGAATAAACAGCCCGGTGCAAATCGTCTCCTATTCGGATCTCCTACTATAATAATAGTACCTACAATATAATGTAGGACTAATAATTTATTGTAGCCCGCATTCATTACTTTCCATCAGGTACTTTGTACCCACGGTTAGTCATAAAACAGACGGCTGACTCATACAAATCAATATGTCTATCTGCCCCACTGATCGGAAAACTGTATGTTACCATTTGCCGTTACATGTCACAAAGAATAACTGTCACCAAGCGTAGGACAAGTCATACTTACGTATTTATTTCAAAGACGAATAGTTATACTTATTTATTTAATCTTTGTACAAATATTTTGTAGGGAAACTAAATCAACACGATGAAATAATTACAAATAAAAACCGGTCAAGTGCGAGTCGGACTTGCGCACCGAGGGTCCCGTACCTAGGGTTACCATATCTCAGGATTTGTTCCGTTGTTTGGATTGCGGCCGGATTTTGTAAATCTTACGAACTATATAGAGAGAGGGAGGAGAACAAGAATGCTGACTTCTTAGTTTACGTTAAGAATTATTCGAGGACCTTCAAGCGAGTTTGCTTAACTGCTAAGTCAAACTTTTTAAGTCTTAAACTCAAAGCTTCTGATAATAAGGTAAAAACGGTGTGGAAAATTATAAATAGAGAAACGGGTAAATCTAAAACTCGTGATAATCAAGTCACCCTAAACAAGGGTGACAAACAAATCACGTCAAACAAAGACGTGGCCTTAGCGTTCGAAGATTATTTCTCCACTATAGCTATTAATACAACGAAATGTCTTCAATCATCTGCGATTGTAGCTCAAAAACTACTTTGTGCTAATGTTACTAAATGTAATGTAACCTTTGATTTTAGCCATGTAGATTCAATTTCTATTGTTAAGGTATTTAAATCGCTTAGTTTAAAAAAAACTGAGGATTTATGGGGAGCGTCAGTTAAAGTGATCCATCATGTCATAGATATAATTGCACCTCACTTAGCTTTAATCTACAATAATTGCATTTCAGAGGGGGTTTTTCCAAATCTTATGAAATATAGTAAAGTCATACCACTTTTTAAATCGGGCGACATGTGTGATTTAACGAATTTCCGTCCCATTTCTATTCTACCGGTTTTAAGTAAAGTTTTTGAGAAGTTAATGTTAAAAGATATGTTAGGTCACTTCAATAGAAATAAACTGCTTAACAGTAATCAGTTCGGCTTCACCAGAGGACGATCCACAACTGATGCAGCATCTGTACTCATTAAATATATATACAATATTTGGGAGAAATCCTGTGATGCAATAGGAATTTTTTGTGACCTTTCCAAAGCTTTCGATTGCGTAGATCATGCGACTCTTATATTAAAATTAGAACATTATGGTCTGTCAAATAATTCTCTAAATCTTATGTCTTCATATCTTAGCGATAGAACACAAACGGTTGTTGTAAACCAAACACAGTCCATTGGAGCAACTGTTAAATTAGGTGTGCCTCAGGGCTCTATATTAGGTCCTTTCTTATTTCTGGTCTATATAAATGACTTACCACCCACGGTAGATAACCTTTGTGATATTGTGCTATTTGCTGATGATACTTCATTAATTTTCAAGGTGGACCGAAAATCCGTCGATTACAGTAGGATAAACGCCACGCTGGTTAAAGTACTTAATTGGTTTACTATTAACAATTTGCTACTTAACGCTAAGAAAACTAAATGTGTTAGGTTCGTTTTGCCTAATGTTAGACCGGTAAAATCTAGTATATTTCTAAATGATGAGTGTTTGGAGATGGTGGACAAGGCGCTTTTCTTAGGGATAACTATAGACAAAAACTTGCAATGGAGTCCCCATATAGCAGTACTAGCAGGTAAATTAAGTTCGGCAGCTTATGCTGTTAGGAAAATCAGGCAACTTACCAATGTTGAGACAGCTCGCTTAGTGTATTATAGTTATTTTCATAGTGTTATGTCGTACGGTATTCTGGTTTGGGGAAAAGCTGCTGACATACAGACTATATTCGTGTTACAAAAAAGAGCCATTCGTTCCATATATAACCTAAACTCCCGTGATTCCTTAAGATTACTATTTAAAGAAATTAGTATTTTGACAGTAGCGTCACAATTTATTTATGAGAATATTATTTATGTCATTAAAAATCAAGACTCTTTTGTTAAGAATTGTGATATACATAATTTGAATACAAGAAATAAAAATAAAATTGCTATTAAAAAATTTCGTGTCCGTAAGGTATATAAATCATTTGTTGGTCAATGCATTCATTTCTATAATAAATTACCTGACGAAGTTTTAAAGTTATCATTTCCAGCACTTAAAAATTACTTGAAAAAGTCGTTGATGTCGAAAGCTTATTATAGGGTCGAGGACTATCTAACAGATAAAAATGCTTGGCCTAAATTAAACACCTAAATAACTTAGTAATAGCTTAGTCAGGAAAATATCTAAACATTGTAGGTATAATTATTGTCTAGGGGACACGGTTTCTGTAGGAGAATGTATCAAAACTATGTGGTTGTTTTGCACCGTCATGGGTAAGTATATGTATACTATTATTATTACAATTTAAGAGTTCATCTGAACATACTGAGTTTTGACACATTTTCCTGCTCAACTACGCATGATATATATATTTTAATGTTAAATTCATTGTTTTATATAATGCTAGGTTAAGTTCTATAATTGTATAAGTAATTTTTAAAAAAAACGACTGACTGTTGAGTTTCTTGCGGCGTTTCTTCTCAGCAGTGGTCTCTTGCGAAGCGCTGGTAGATTTTTGACGTGTAAAAGTGCCCGTGCGGCCTACTTACTGAATAAACATCTTTTTATCTTTTTTTTTTTTTTTTTACAAAATCTCAGGATTTTTGGAATTTTCAATAAAATACAGTACATTTTAAAGATCTCTTTAATAAAAAGTACAACAAACTAAGTAATCAACTTTGGTACTGGCATTTTTAAATTTGTAATTACGTTTGAGAGAAAATTCTCAAACTCCTACAAAATCTCAGGATTTTTCAATAGAAATCATGCCTTTTCTCCGGACTTTTCATTTTTTCATCTGGTATCCCTACCCGTACCACCGCACAGTTATTATTTATTACCCATATTTATTTAAATTCGGTTTCAAATCGAATCCACGCGAGCCAAACCCACATTTAACCATTTTTTAATATTTGTTGTTTCTCTTCAGTGTTTGTACTATACATAAATACATTAAATCCCGCCTTTTTCCCAGAGGGGTAGGCAGAGACCACTTCTTTCCACCTGCTACGATCCTGACAAATCTCTTTCGCTTCGTCCACAGTCATGCATGCGCGTCGGTTTCGGGTACTTAAGATCCGGCCCTTTTCCAGTATTTCTCCGATTTGTACAGTCAAGGACTTTAATTGTTATGCCACTATGGAACCCTGTCGCATAACGTTAATCATTCATTTAAGCGTAATTTCTGTCATGTTGTGGCATAACAATTAAAGTCCTTGACTGTACTATAATTATATCAAATTTGACGCTTGTGTGTTTTACCGTTTTTACGATACAAGAAAAATAAAAATACTTGCAAAATAACGTTTCTTGTATGGTGACCGCCTTATGTATGTTGTACTTCAATTAGTAATTTTTATTTGCTAGTAAATCTGCCATACTAGCACATATTCTAAAAAAAAGGCACTTATCTAATACGGTTCAAAGACACAGGTCTTTAAAGTTAGGACTCGCAAGAAGTGACGTTAGTGACACACGCCTAAAACAATTGATCCACGTGGCTCATGTGCGTAGCGTGCGTGCGTAGGCGCAAGTAGTGGAATACCAGCTTAATCCGCACGGACTGATCTCTACAATACATGTATATATGTTCCTAGCTTATAGGTATAGGAGTCGGAGGCTAATTATTATCCCTGTAGGTACCAAAATCCATGTATAATCGAAAAAATCAGAGCCGCCGTTTGGCAAAAATACGTTTGCCAAAATATCTCGTTTCCCAACTTTTTCATTTGCCAACCCAAATTTATATAAATATTTCAGGATTTATTTCAGTACCATCGTGTAGAACACGGTTAGGTTAGCTTAGTTTTTATAAAATCCTGAAATATTTACGGTTACAGTAAACAAAGCGGGTTGGCAAATGAAACGGTTGGGACACGATACATTTGACAAACATATTTCGCCGAATCAAAGGTAACCCTTCATCATTATCAGCCTGTTGCAGTCCACTGCTGGACATAGGCCTCCCCCAAGGAGCGCCACAGCGCGCGATCTCCCGCCCTTTGCATCCAGTCACTGCCAGCTGCCTTCTTCAGGTCATCGGTCCATCTAGCCGTAGGCGTCCTACACTACGTTTGCCTAAGCGTTGACTCAATACCAAGGTAACCCTTAATAAATATGAATACTCCATTGTACTATCATAACGTGAATGATAAATAGAAACCCTCACCCGCAGAGTGCTCTGCTGCACGATTTAACCGACCATATTGTTGATGGAATATAGATAGACAGGTACAGTCACGTCTAATAATGTTATATAAATTTGTACACTCTTTATTAGCTATAGATAGGTACAGCGTAGCGTAATGTACCCTTGCAACTTGCTGGAATTTAGCCGAGAGCTAGGTGCAGGCTGAAAACCAGCGCTGTGCAGCTGACCCAGCTCGCAGCATATGCTGAGACCTGAGCCTGTTGTCACAGAACAATTAATATCTCTTATTAATTTATATATCTTAGAGTGTTTCATATCCTGTTCAAAATGTGTAATGAATGCCATGTATTTCTTTTTTTTTTTATGTGACAATAAATCTTTTTATTATTATTTTTATTATTATAACTAACCTACCTTCTAGCTTCGCAATAACAAAGATAAATTACTGTACGGAACCCGGTGTAATTTTAAGGTCGTATGCTAAGTCACGTCAGCAGGTAGACGGTCACCTTTACGCCCATTGTCCCGCGGGACCCGGCCTATTATTTTTACAGACCCCGCGGCCACAACAAGGCGTTTGGTTCGCGAAAGGATACCTGGCAAGTTTGCTGCAGGATTCAATCGCTGTGGTATTCAATCAATTAGAAATGTTATGAGGATCGTGAAGCTAAAAATTTCCATACAAAGTGCGATAACGTTTCTCTGCCTATAATCCAGAGGGCCCTGCCAAGATGCATTGCGCTAACTAGCGTTTATATTCGTTTCGTTTTTAAACCAATCGCGTCACTGATAGATCGCGATACCAGTGACGCGATTGGTTTAAAAACGAATCGAATAGAAACGCTACTTAGCGTAATGCATCTTGGCAGGGCCCTCTGGTCCGATTTTTTCGATTTTTGAATATGTTGTATATATCATAGAAAATGTATCTGTACGTTTTCCTTTCCAAGAAAATATTTCTTTGAATTAAACAAATTGAAAAAACAAAAAACAGAAACGTACAGACCTAGTCAAGTTCAAAAATCGTGGAAATCGGACTTGATTTCTTTAGGGGATGACAAACGATATCGCCGCGAGCTAAATTTGTATGGATTTTTTTTGAAAGCTACGTGATTTTAGCGGCTCTTTACAATCCTCTTAAGTTGTAAGCGTTGAAAAGCGGATCAGAAAAGTACGAATCGGATTTTCGCACCGAGGGGCGTTTGAACGATCAGGAATCAGTCGGTCAATCTAGAATCAGGTTCGAGTGTTTGAGGAATTTGTGTAAAGTTTTTCATTCCAGTTCTTCTGAAACCATATCGTTATCACATTGCTATAGTTATGATAGCTCTTGTTTCTACTATCAAGTAAATTCATTTGATAGAAAAGGCAGCTGTAACATATTATTAGTTTTGACACTTACAGAGGAATCATGCCCACAAAAAATATTATAGTAAAATTACAGAAGACGCTCTTTCTAACAAAACAGCGTTTAGGTAGGTTGTACAATCACCAGAGGTCGGAATAGGTAGTGCTTATTAACCTAAACTTGTTGCATCTTCATTCAATAACGTATTCCCATCTCACTCGCGCATGAATGAACATTAGTCAAGTTTAGGTTAATAAGCACTACCTATTCCGACCTCTGACAATCACAATCACCCAATAAAATGTTGAGTATACTTAGAACCTTGTCATTGTGACTGTCATTGTTATTGTCATACTATCATTTGATGTTCAGTTTGAAGTTTATTATGACAGTGCACTAAAGTGCTTAACATTTTCGTTTCGTTTCGTTACGTGCCTATTTTAATAGTTCTGTGCTTCCCCCTCTAACGCATAAATGTTTGCCTAACCTTAAAGATTATCTATACATTTATGTGGTTAATTTCCTAACAATTCGTAAGTACCCAATATTGAGTACACCCTGTACATGAAGTTATTGAACCTGTCAAGTTAGGTATTTTTTCTTTTATTAATAGCTTTCACTCCTTATTTATAACAATGTATATTTCGCGAATGTCGAATTTAAGATAATCTCCATAAACTTATTAGAGAAATACTTAAGTCCATGGATATCACGCACGTGAGGACAGTAATTGTTCGGTCAAAGAGTACCTCGACTCAAAAAAATTTTAGCCAACAAAGAGAGATTTTCACTTAGTTGACATAAAATGAATACAATAGTTAAGATATTAGTTATATCAACCAAAGCTGATAGTAATTAGTAACAACAGCAATTTCTTTAGTGATTCTACTAACATCTTAGTTGATGTATCTAACGCCCCAGTTGGTGTATCTATCGTCTTGTTAAGCTCGTATGGGACCAAGACGCATATGCACAACAATAACAATCTTGTTACAAGCGCCCAATTATTTTTTTAGTGTATTTACTCTGATGGACTACGAAGCACAGGGGTTCTCCACGCGCTTCTGTAAAGTCGATGGGTCATATTAGCGGTGAAAAGGCAAACAATACAGTAATATAAATCAAATTTACCCCGCCGCGGGTTAGGTAAACTTAGGTATTACCCTAATCCGGAAGCCCGGCAATTCCCGCAAAATGGGGGTTTGGCTAATACCCTTATTAAAGGGATTTAGTTAGGAGCAGTCGAGCGTTAAGCTAAGAGGAATGGAATATATTCGTAGTACGAATGTTTATCAGCATATATTCGTCTGACTTCCATGTACAAAGGACTCCAACAAGTCTAACATCCTGAAAGCCCTTAAATGTATAAGAAATAGTAGTTTACGTGACGGTTGCGTAATGACAGGCATTACAACATGAGCGTGGTTTATGAAACGAGCCGCAAGGCGAGTTTCATAATAGATCACACGAGCGTTGTAATGCTAATTACGCAGTCTCGTACAATACTTTATTTACACACATATTATAAGTACTCTAAGATGGGTTCAGAAGCCGAAAGGCAAATGACCAGCATTACCTTACCTGTGGTAGTAGGTGACAGCGATGATAGCTGTAACGTAATTTTGAAATTACGTTATCGAATATTGTATGGTAATGAGATCCAAATTTGGAATATCTTCCAAAATTAACAGCTGTCATCGCTGTCACCTACTACCACAGGTAATGCTGGTCATTGCCTACGGGTTTTGAACGCGTAATAGACGACTTATGATATGAGTGTAGATAAATATAGTTTCCGTACATGCACTCGGTGGGTTTAATGTTTAATACCTTGTCACTTTAATGCCTTTGACAGATAATTGCAAAAGTTCCAAAAAGACCTCAAAACGAAAAAGCACTAAAGTGTGCAGGTTCTTATTATAAGGCATACTGTACCTACGTTTTTTTTAATCGAGTTCCTATTATTTAAAAAAAAATTACCAGCGAATCCGTGTACGCAGTAGTTATTGGGAACGGTGAAATATCCCGGTATAAAAGTTGACATTGTAATCCAACGATCCAACTATCCCCGTGTAGAGATGGTCGTAGGAGAATATCCGATATTCACTCATCGGGTAGATACCCAATTTTTGGGTAAATATTTGACTAAATACCGAATTCACCGGGTAAATAGTGTAAATACCCACGGTTGGCTAAATATTTACCTGGGTAAATAATAATTAATTGTGTAAGTTTAAATAAGCGTCTTGGCATCTATTTATTTTAGTTTTAGTAGGTATCAGGTAATCTTACTAATTTCTAAAAAAAACACTGACCTTATCAAAAATAGATGTTCAACCAATCACAAATCACAGCCTGCAGGAACCACTAGCACATCTCATCACCATCACTCATCACTATCACTTAGCGTTATCGTTATCACCACAAGGACGTTATTACGAGAAGGTCGTATCGATTATTCACAATTAAATAGTACACTATCAACAACTTGTAAAATTGTATTTCTATCTAATAATGAATAGATTTAAAATTCAAAATGATTTAAGTCTGAAATCTAGATCACCACAGCAAAATGAGCACAGCTTTTTTTTTAATAGCACGTTATCAATACTATACACTACGAGTATATGATATGATAAGAATTGAAATCTGCTATCTCACTATCAATTTAACTCTATACATTTAAACAAAATGCAAAATCACAGCACTTTGAACATTAAAAATACCGCCGTATAATACTCTTGTATTCCACATATATCCTGTCACGATACTGGGTTAAATATTAATGTAATAAATTCACTAATTCACTAATAAAACGTATTTTAGCAACGTGCTCTCTCGCTCCTGACAGCTGACTGCCATAGATTATAAGGGTCGGTCTCGACTGCGCGAATTGACAGCCCGTGGGTTGGCGCATGCGTGGTAAGGGATGTTTTTTGGGGGATAACTGAGACTCCGTTTGCGAGGGTGGCGATCGGATGCTATGCGTGGCGTTTGGGAAATGGACCCTTTTCTTTACCATTAGAAAAGCGGTAAGGTATGTGGAGTGTAGTATAAGGAAGGACGCTTTTATACGTTTATCGAGTTATTGTAGAACCCTGTCGCAGAAAGCTAGTGATAAAATTCGAAATTTCTTTCTTTTGATCGTAAAAACAACAAGTTCAAGTTCAAAAGTACCCCAGCGGTTCTTATCTTATCTTATCTTACTGATACACTTCAACCCCTATAAGATCTTTTGAGCAATTACCCTCTTACTCACTCAGCTGTTAGAATGTGCAGGTTTCCACACGATGTTTTTCCTTCACCGTAAGAGCATCGGGTAATATACGTTACGAGTAATGAGTTTTTCCAATTAAACTAGGTACATTGCCTTATGCTCATTACCTTCTAATATTACTCTCTGATAAGGTGCATCATTAATGCAACATACCAATTAACGTTTGGTCGTTCTAAGAGGGCCGATTTGACAGCTGTCAACCCAGTATAAAATATAACCTCAAACACATATTTTGTACTGAGTTGACAGCTGTCAAATCAGCCCTCTTAAAACGACCAAACTGTAAACCTGTCTTTTCAGGGTTCCGTACCCAAAGGGTGCTAACGGGACCCTGATTTTAAACCTTCGCTGTCAGTCCATCCGTCTGTCTCTCAGCCGCTAAAAATTAAATGGGGTCCCCCATAAAAGACATTGTTTTTTTTTCGACGTGGTATACGGAACCCTTGTAAGCCCGACTCGTTAGCCAGTTTATTTTAAAGTCACTAACAAAATAAATTCATTTTTTTTTAAAAGCAGTCATCCAACATCCAAACAGCGTATATTTTTAGTCGTCATCCGCATAAAATCATCGTATCTGTCAAACGCAACCCCATAAAATACAGAAACGTTCCCTAGAGGGCGCTGAATAAGCACCTCGGGGACCAATCCATTCAAAATAACAACGAAAAAATAATTGGAGTCACACAATATATATCGTAAACAACTCGCCTCTTATTACCCGACTACGGCGAAGCAAAAAGGAAGGTCATTTTTTCGCCATAAACTAACTGGCGAACGTAACCACGTCAGACAGAGTTAGGCACGTAAGTAAATATTTACCGCGGGTATTTGCTGGGTATATTGCAGGGTATGTATATAAATAAATAACAGGGGACAATATCACATAAATTGTCCTAGTTCCAAACGATAAACTTCGGTACTTAAATATATAGAGAAATACAAGCAACATCAAGACTCAGGAACAAATACTTGCGCTCATCACACAAATGATCTGCCCTTAGGTACCAGTATTTGAACCTGGAACGGCTAGCTTCGTAGGTAGCGTCACTGCCAACTAGGCTAACGTGTCGTCGTATAGATTACTATATACCCAATTGACCAAGTAGATGAAAAAAAAAGATATTTATTCAGTAATTAGGGGGCAGGAGCACTTTTACACTTCAAAATGTACCAGCGCTTCCCAAGAGGAGACCACTGCTGAGAAGCCGCAAGAAACTCGTTTTTAGGGTTCCGTACCAAAATGGTAAAAAAAAACCCTTTGGTGAGACTTCGTTGTCTGTCTGTCTGCAGGTTTTGTCACCTACTACATATGCTTGAAATTTGGCATAGCTGTAAAACTTGCTTGCCCGCATCTGTTTTTAGTAAAAAAATATGAAATTAATTTTATAAATAATTGAAAAGGGATCTTGAATGGGGGTTGAAAAATGAAAGGGGTTCGATTACCAATAGTAAATGGGGTGTCATATAAAAGGGCTTAATCTGCACTTTTTTAAATTTTCTGTGATGTACTTTTTGATTTATATCCAAAAATTTGCAAAAAATAACATTCACCGCCACTTATCTACGAAGTTTATTAATCAAAAAATCTGAAAAAATCCTGACGTATAGATAATTACTTATATCTTATGGGAAAAATAAAATGAAGTGTTCATTATTGGAGAAATAGCAAAAAAAATTGAAAATCTGTATTAAAATTTAGGCTAGTCAAAATGGACCTAATGGCGTAGAAAATAAAGATTACAACAAAATAAGCATTTTCTTTTGCGATTACCAAGCATATTATCTTAAATACGGGACCCTCGGTGCCCGATTCCGACTCGCGCTTGACCGGTTTTTTTTCTGTATATTTTTTACATAATAATTATGGCAAGGATATTATTTAACCTAGAATTATATAAAACTATGCGTAGTAGTTAGGTAAGTAGGTACGAGAATATACCCAAGTATTTACCCGAAAATTAGGTATTTACCCAGGTATCCGTCCATCTGATTGGTGAATCAGGAGCGTGATCGTACCTCCGCCTTAGGTTGGTCCATCGGAAGTATCCAAGCTGTTTTCAGTAAAACGTGGTCGCCATTTGAGAACCCTCTAAAAGTACGTACACAGAATATTATAATTTAGAAATTTTATAATACTAAAAGTAGAGAGACCGCTCTTTCTAAAAAATAATGTAACAGCGTTTAGATAGGTCGAACGGACTCTGTGCCTCCTGCTCTATCGAACTTGTTTTATTCAACGTAACTTTCTTATCTTCTCATAATTTTTATCTACACTCATATCATAAGTCCTCTATTATGCGTTCAAAACCCGTAGGCATGACCAGCATTACCTGTGGTAGTAGGTGACCTGTAGATTACCTTACAATATTCGATAACGTAATTTCAAAATTACGTTGCAACTACTACCACATGTAAGGTAAAGCTGTTCATTTGCCTTTCGGCTTCCGAACCCATCTTAGGGCCTGTTCTTTGATCAGTAGTTAACTCAACTAATTGTTAAAATTCGAAAAAGGAATCGAAAATTTGTCAATTTCCTTGAGATTTTAACCGTTAGTAACGTTTTTTGACCATTAGTTAGTTTAACTACCGATCAAACAACAGGCCATTAGAGTACTTATAATATGTGTGTAGATAAAGTATTGTACGAGACTCTGCGTAATTAGCATTACGCAACAGTCACGTAAATTACTATTAATAACCGAGGTTTGTCACAATTGGCATTACAAGAGGGCTGTAATTCGCGAAATAGAGCGAGGTCTACCTAAAGAGCAGAGTGCGCCGGCCAGCCCTGCTTATATTTCATTCCACTCATGATTTATTTAGTCACGTTACGGTTGACCAAACTCGGCTAAATACGCAATAAACTTCAAAAGTGCTATAGCATTGCGCACGCGCGAGTCACTTGTTTACTTCCAATACAGTAAACAACTCAAGTATCTAACCAACAAAATACGCTACTCCAAAATCAATTCTATCGAATAACACTTAAGAGTTATTAAGTAGAGGTACGCCTGCTTTGTGGTTCACTGTACCAATACCAAGTTGACATGAAAGTGTGGTGCAAAAGCTTAACTTAGGAAACAATGGAACATAACTTTTTAGTATTTTACAAGCTTTCTAGTGTATGGAGTCGCTTTCTTGACCGTTAAATGTGTCACTATTAAGTAAACGTGTATTATGGTAATAGTTTCCGTCAGGATACAGCTACAACAGGAAGTGGACATTTGCATAAAAAAAACAGATGCGTGCGTGTACGACTCGCGCCCTGATGGTTCCGTATAAACTTGAATCATGTACTATGCCATGCCGGGATAGTTTCGATGATTTTTTGCTCTTCCTCTTCTCAGCATATATTTATTTATTTCTTTATTTCAGAAACATACAAGCTAACAGTTAATACACCAAAACGCTTATATAGTGTACATTAGGACAAAAACAGAAACATGATATAATATGTTGAATACGAGTAAGTACAAAACTTACTGTCTAACAGGCAGAATACGATTTAAATAACAATTAATCTTTCTTGCAAAAGAACCCGGTTTATCAAAAACTATATCAGCATCCGGGACATGCCTGGTCATATCATTACGGATTGAAATTGCCCTAGAGGTTGGAGCGTTAGCAGCCCGACGCGTGCGAGCAGCAGGACACGCGAACAGAGGGCTCAGAC
This sequence comes from Acleris literana, assembly GCA_946894065.1. Taxonomy (NCBI): domain Eukaryota; kingdom Metazoa; phylum Arthropoda; class Insecta; order Lepidoptera; family Tortricidae; genus Acleris; species Acleris literana. The sequence continues at coordinate 16,720,180 of OX335687.1, read as the reverse complement.
AAGGTGCACTACGCTAACTAACGTTTCTATTCGATTCGTTTTTAAACCAATCGCGTCACTGGAAGATGACGTGATACGAAAAGTCACGTGGTCTACCAGTGACGCAATTGGTTTAAAAACGAATCGAATAGAAACGTTAGTAAGCGTAGTGCATCTTGTCTGAGCCCTCAGGTATACATTATATGTATAATAATAATAAAATGTATGCCGTTAACTAATGATTTGTCGAAAATTATATTATAACGCAGATTGTTTCACTTCGCAGAATTTTCATTTCATAGAAAGCTAATTTCTGCTTTAACCTTTGTTTTCAGTGGGGCTAGACAAGTTGCCATCGAATACAAGATTATTTTTTGGTGGTCACAGGTCTAACCTAACCTAACCTACGTAACCCATGCTTACGATAACCTGAAAACAATAAGGTGTCAGCAGAAATTAGCTTTCTATGAAATGAAAATTCTGCGAAGTGATACAATATGCGTTATAATTGTCGGCAAATCATTAGTTAATGGCATACATTTTATTATACATATAATATATACCTGTTCGCGTGTCCTGCTGCTCGCACGCGTCGGGCTGCTAACGCTCCAACCTCTAGGGCAATTTCAATCCGTAATGATATGACCATGCATGTCCCGGATGCTGATATATTTTTTGATAAACCGGCTTCTTTCGCAAGAAAGATTAATTGTTATTTAAATCGTATTCTGCCTGTTAGACAATAAGTTTTGTACTTACTCGTATTCAACATATTATATCATGTGTTTTTTTTGTCCTAATGTACAGTCAACAGCATAAATAAGTGATAATTTATGTACCTTGTCGCTTTCAATCGTTATGCTCTACTCCACTCGGAAAAACCATATTGCTTTTGATATGTTATCGGTTATCGTATTGTTTTAAACTCGGCCGCCATTACTGTCAAGTAAATAGAGCTATCATAACTTTGACAATACGATAACATGTAAAAGCAATAAGGCTTAGCCCGGGTATGCCCCCTGAACATTATGCCTCTCCCATTTTTGCTCTAACACAATGGTAAGTCGGATTGAAATGCCAATTGGAAAAAAAACCCCGTGCATAAGAAGAATAAACAATAACTACACGTAGAAGCGAAACTCCCGGCTCCGGACGCGCGCTCGGCGCGTTAAATGCCTACCGCCTGGCGACACCTGAGGTGTCTAGTCAGTCAGGGGCGTCACAGACGGAATATATAATATGTATTAACCAAGATATTGTTATTGTGTCTTGAATTGGTTTTCGTATTTATGTTGATTTTAGTGTTTATGGTTGAACTAAGATAGTGTTTTAAAAAGTGAACGACTATTTACGGCAAAATAATTAGAAATAGGTAATTGATTGAATGAAGGAGTTTTATTTGTTAAATTGTACATCCCCTAGATGTTGAAGATAAAAATATAAACATTAAAACGAATTAATAGATAAGAATAGTATTTTGTAATAAAGCTTTTTCAACTTAATAAAAACTGAAATTAATGGTCCAGAAAGGAACGTAAAAAGATCCCAGACTATACTTAAAACTTATTGAGCTTAAAAGGTTGTTTATTTATAGACTCGTTTCTGTGTTTTATAGATGATTAATAGCCACATAAGCCATTAAATTTTCTGGAGATAATCTTAATATCATCGAAAATATTATTACCTAATTTAACGTAAATGAAATAAACTAATTTTGCAACAATGTTTCCACGTTGAAGGAAAACATAAATAACATTTCGTGACTAAACTTGTATAACACATCCATAAACCGATTAAAATATTTCACAAGTAACAGCCCTGACTTTGGGCGCGGAAGACAGAGGGGCGTAGCGGGGTGCAGGGGGAAGTAGGTATTAAAAGCGCAGCATTTGGGGCCTGGGTAAAGGAGATTCGCTTGTACGTGTAGTTATTGTTTATTCTTATACCCCGTGGCGGATAGATTTGGTTTCTTTAAGTTAGAATTTGTCATTTGCCACATACACATACATACAAAAGTTTTCAGGGAACACCTTAAAATTCCGAATATTCATTTGTCCGAATTATCATTTTTCCGAAAGCTATGTTACGCTGGAGCTATTTTAGATTAAATGCATAATTCCGGTAATTGTCATACGTAACATAGATTAGGTTTGATTTATAAGCGATAGCAATTAAAAAGTTAAGTCTACCCACTATCAAAAAATTGCGTTCGGAATTATGAAAACTCGGGATTTTGATCAATAAGGAATAATGATTTTGACACAAAAACCCGAAGTATCTAACCAAATTTTGTTCGGTGTTGTTTGTAAATAGCGGTCATAGGTTTGATTCCCAGTAAGGACAAATAATTGTGTAAGTAGGTAATGAGCGCCAGTAGGTACTTGTTCTTGAGTTTTTGATGTTTTGTAAGAATATGTTTCTATAATTATAAGTATGTAATTGTTACTAGTACCCATAATACAAGTCTAGAGCTTACTTTAGGACTAGGTCAACTGGATATTATGATACGACTTCTAACTTTTACCGTTGACTATCTGTGCTTGACCAAAATTTAGACAACCTCTTAATTAAGTATTGTTCGCATTGCTGTGTTCCGGTGTGGGGATAAGACAACCGGTCCTCAGGGTTGGCAACGCATTTGAAGTCTTAGGATTGCAGTTTTGAGATTGTAGTCTTGAGATTTCAAATGTCTATGGGTCTCAGATCCCACTTACCATCAGGTGGCCTGAGTGCTCGCGTGCCTTCTACATGCCATAAAAAAAAAACACAAACAAACAATAAATTTAACATTCTTACAGGCAATAAAATAAATATGCCCACTTTAATCGAGAAATCTGATCGGCGTCCACGTAAGGCTACGGCGGAATTTTTGCGGACTCGATACTCATCGAGGAAGATCGAAAGGTTTTAATTAGCGCCAAATGTGTTGATTTACATTGAAAATCGTTTAGACGCTATGGTTTAAGTGCAGTGTGGGAGGTGGATAAGTCGAAACAAGTAGGTACCGTAATTTGATACGGTTATAATATTTCGGTAGTAACGTATTTAAGATAAATAGGTACTACAGTATGAATACCTATCGCGTTGCGTCCTTTATTATTTCATCTAAATCCCTTATTCATAAACGCGCAATAAGTTAAATTCTTTGTCCCTTTCGGTCAAATTCAAAAGTCATAATGACAGATAAAGACAGAGCCTATTTGAAGCACACCTTAGATATTGCGCTTTTATGAATACAAAGGGATAGTATAACTCTTGGGATTGTAGTGTTGAGAATGCAAATGTCTAAGGTCTCAGATCCCGCTTAGCATTGCTACGGTATTGTCATTAATTGCTAATTTTAACAGTCAGGCGTTAAGCATCCTTAATTTCATGTTATTTTCACAGCGTCCTATACCGAAATATCGTCGATGAAACTGCAATACCGCGTAACCAACAATGGCTAATGCCGCGTAACTAACAAATGTGTCAAATGTGAGTTTTCGCGGCTGTAGGTAGAGCACTGTGATAGGCTCCAGACGGCATTGACAGCTGTGTCGATAACCAATCAGAAAGCTCCAAAGTCACGTCATGTCGATACCGCGAGAGAGCATGTCGTTTTTACAATTCCGCGAATGTGCATACAAGTATAGAGATGACGTATTATTCAATTGTGTAATACCGCGTAAGTGCTTTATATAAATACATATTGGTAAATTTGGATGCCTAATATAATAAACAGCTACATCATGGGGTTAACAAAGTTATTTAGCGTTTGGGTAAGTCTAACCTCAATAAACACAAAGATATTTAATTTTAATGCTCTGCTGTAAAATTTGCCACAAGTCAGTTACGCGGCATTAGCAATTGTTGGTTACGCGGTATTGCAGTTTCATCGACGATATGTATTCATATTATGATAGGCCATAAATATGATTAGTTTTACTAAGATGGATGGTTGAAAATTGATGTGATGAGCACAAAGTTTTGTTTCTGTTTTTATGTTTTCTATACGACATGGTGCTCGAGAACTCGATTATTTATTTGTAGGTTTGTTTATCGCCGTCTAGTACGGTCATGGACTTTAATAAATAAACCATTTATAACCTTGTAGTATAAAACCAACGATTAATTCCTATGTAATTTCTATCTCGTCACTTGACGCTGTTATTATGACAAGGTTCTATGGTGGTTCAACTAAGTTCTTGATAAAGCATAGATTGGGGCATAGTTAATTTATGGGATATTTCTATTCGTTTGGTTTTCTTGCCACTTTGAACTTTATCAGTTACAAGGCAGAATGACTATTAAAACATCGGAAAAAAATACGAGAAAACATTCTGAGGCGATACTAAATAAAGTCTCCCCCCCATCCCAACCCCCATTCCTATCCGCCCTTTTTGGAAAAACCCCGCGGATAAGTAAACGGAGGAAGGACTTTCTCCTCGGGCCTTTCAGCACTGGCTGGGGTAGTATCCGCGGGAGTCTAAATTCTAGTTGGTAATAGGGGCATTGGTGTTTTTAGCCGGTGCGAGCCCGGCAGTACCTGGGCCCTCCATTCCCAGGTCTCCGGAAGGGATTTTCACCTCTGCCCATTTTTCTTAAAGTAACTCAAGCAAAAAGCAAATAAAAGCAAGGACTTTTGTCTTTGGCCCTTCAGGCGATTACCAAAAAAAAAAAAGGGGGGGACAATGTCACACCAATATGAGGGGACAATTGAGTTGATAAATATCAAACTCCAATATGTCCTTCAAATTTATTTTTATTTTTTATTTAACTTTTTTTTTTATCGACATTGTAGTTTTTATTTTATCGTAATTTGTATGTGTTAATTTAATTTGTATAGTGTAATAATCTTTTTAATACATAGCCCATTAATACTTAAGTAGGTATTGTTAGCATAATGACATTTTTATTATTATTTTTATTTTTATTTTAAAAATAATTGTTTACGGGTTAGTTAGGTATTTTAGACTTATAAGTATATGTTGTGGTGCCCTTGTAGGGTGTCCACGTGGAGCTGACTAGTTTAAGACAACAACACCTGTCTCAAATGTATATACCATAATGTGACAACAATAAATAAATGAAATGAAAAATAAATTTGGCATACGAATTTCAAGGACATATTGCAGTTTGATATTTATCAACTCAATTGATGTAGGCAACGATAAACTTACTTATATGTACCTCTATAGAGACATACGTACTTAAATACAAAACATCCAAGACTCAGGAACTAAGACCCGCGTTCATCACACATCTGCCCTTACCGGGATTGTAGCTATGTTAAGAAATAGTACATTATTGCCTAGGCATGGAAGTAGGCAATTGCGGGCCGAGTATTGGTTTAAACATACGAGCTTGCGAGTCGGTTTAAAAATACGAAGCCCGCAATTGCTATTCCTGCCGAGGCAAATATAGTGCTTTTCTCAAAAGTCGCCAGAAAAAAATTGTGTTGGAGTAAAATCTTCATCGCTTGAACTCATTTTTTAAATTACATACAAACAGAAACTTCATGTGAAAAAACCATCACTCTTTACCGCCTTTTTGTTTATGACAAGGAGAAACGCAAGCTTTGTTTTTAAAAAAACATAAGCTATTCCAGACACAGATAAAAAAGTTATGTTTCGAATAAAATTTGGATGTATAAGACTTGTGCCATCATTTCATAATTGGCTTTTTCACTTTTTTTAAAGTTACAAGCTAGATAGTAATGGAATTTGTATGCAACATTGCGGGCTTGTGAAGCGAGCACACATTTTTTTTTTTTAATTTGAGAACTGTCTGTAAACTATGTACTTCGCGTCTCATTATGTATATAGTAATGTCAACATTTCCGATCATTTTTGAGAAATAGTACATTTCGATGCTAGTGCGGATTGTATGTCATTACTTCGCGAGTACCGAGATATCTTGGCAAGACTCGGGACGAGTGAAGAATGACATTTCCGCACGTGTATCGAACGACGTTTTTTAATACATTTGCGTCTGTGTCTGTCCTCTTCCCTCCGGACCTCTGAAGTGAGATAACGACGTGTGAACACACTCTGTCCGAAATTACTTAAATTTTTAAAAAAATATTAAAACAAAAATTATAACGTCAGATACCAGGAGTGCATAAACTTTAGAAGTACCGGCCTAAGTCATCCGCGCTGTGTCGGGTGCGCCCGCCCGCCCGCCGCACCCGCTGCGCCGCCCCGTGACGTCATCGCCTGCGATCTAAGTTGCGCTACGCACCCCCTAATTACCTCTGGACTCCTGGTACTTTATGAAAACAACTCTTTGGTTGGATGCACGGCTTAGTATATTAAAAACAAAATGGAAAAGTAAAACGCACTAGTGCGAAATAGGAAAAGTAAAAAGCACTAGTGCGAAAAAACCCAACTTTCCGCACGATATACAGCTACGAAAAGTACAGCTTTTTGAGCAACTGTATTAAAAAATATTACTTGCTTTCATCCAACAGGATACGTTATCAAGCAAATGGCATGATCCAGTTAAAATCAATTAAATAATAAACAACTTCTCGATAAACGTGTCATTTATTTATCATAAACAGACCTTTTACACTACACAAAATACTTACAAAATTAAATTAATGTTTATAAAACATTTTCAGTCTTTTTTATATGCGATGGAGAAGGCAAACACAGGCCACCTGCCCTATTTCACCATCCTGACAAGTGACAGGTGACATTTTAGTATATACCTACTAGGGAATGCAATATAACCGGTTATTAGACGTTTTTGTATGAAAATAACCGGTTAAAACCGGTTATAATCGGTTATTTGCATTCCCTAATTCCCGCATGTAGGTACAGTCAGGGGCAATCCCGGTCGACCACCTCTAGGGTGATATCCGTTTGCGCGTTCGACGCATAACGACCTGAGCGCTGTAGGATTAGCTAGCTGCAACGAACAAGCCAAAATTTTCTTAAGTGGACGACCGCAAATGTCCCTGACTGTACATGGCGTAGCCGATATGAATCCCACTGAGGTGAAAACTCGTTAACTCAGCAATGTACAGCGAATTGTCACCTGCCACCATTGTCAAGATAATGAAATAGGAGCTGATGGTACCTGAGACCCTCAGATATTTATAATTTATTTGTTCATTTAATAGAGACATTTTCAGCGTCAAAAGTAAGCCAAATGTCAAATACAAAATGAACTGTAAGTAAATAAATTGACTGAGTATAAAGCATCGAATTTTTGGTATCCAAAACATAATTAGCACCTAGTGTTTGAAGGTAACCCTTAAGCAGGGTAGGGTGCCAAGAATATGTTTTTCCCAGCAATAATATTTTAGCCAACGTAGGATTCAAAAATACTCTATTACTATAGGTATTGAAACGTGTCAAATATTTAAGAACCCTAAGTTTAGATTTAGATTTAATAGCTGGTGACTGTACCTTAACAGTGTGTCCAGACTTCAAGCGCCGAAACTTAAGGTTATTTTCTATACTAAAAATAATATAAAAGACTTTTAAATAGATTAAAAACACGAAAAAGGCGACAGAAGTTGTAAAAGCTGATAACAACCAGCCCGACCGATTTTATCAAAACTAACTACTGACCACTGTAGTCAAACTATGTGTCTATTCAAAAAACGCCGAATAGTTCGATCAAAACGACAAGAAAGGATCAGAACATATCGACATTGAAACAACCAGAACTACGCTACAGACTGAAAGACAGGCGTCATGCTTATAAAGTTAATGACACCCCCTTTTTCTGTGACGGGGGTAAAATAGGTAAGTTAATATGCGGTGCCAAACCCACTTAACTAACCTCAAAGGAATGGCGAACATTTTAGGTTTAGGTATGCCTTGTTGATTGAGTGACATATTTGTTTTATTAACTATAAGTTTTTTAAATCAAAACTCGTTTGTAGAAATATTGAGGTTATGTTTCAAAAGGTGCTGGTTTGTTTACATCTTTTGTCATTTCATTTCTATGATACCGACTTTAGAAAGACCCGACTTCAACTTCTTCATCGCACGATATAGTTTTATAAGGACTCTCTCATTGTATAAAATTAAAAAGAAACATGATCGCCATTTCTGGAAGTGGTTTGGCACCCGGCAAATTTTTGGGCCTCGATTCAGCTCGGTAAAAACATAGCTTTTGACGTGTCATATGATATTGTTGGCCGCTATTATAGTCAAGGAAATGGCTCTCAAAACGTTGACAATACCTAATAGAATAGAGACCCTGAACACACTCGCAGCAAGTTGGTAAAAAAATATATGGAAAAAAGTAGAAACTGAAGAGAAATTGGTTGGTAACTCTTTTTTACTCTTTGGAAATAGATAGAGAAATGTCGCACACGCATGGGCGCGAAATAACTCAAAGCGCAATGGTTCCGCTGGAATTAGGGTTGCCAGGTGTCCAACCGGACACGGAATATATAGGGAACCAAGGTTTTTTCAATGTGAAAAAGGAAGCAGGCGAGCAAGCGAGTCAGTTGATTGGTACGAGATCATCGCGAACCATATACATCCGCAACACCAGAGGAATCGCACGTGCGCAGCCGACATTTGGGACAAGAGTAGGCTCGTTTTTTGAAGGCCCCTTGTTATATTGGTGGAATTACAGACGCCGAGAGCCGAGTCCGATCTGTCTGGCTTTGGTTAGGTATCTGGTCAACCCCGCCACGGCAAAATATGCCGAACGAAAGAGCGCAAGCGACTCTCATGGACACGCATGACTCGCGATCTCGCAGGAGACGCAGGCTGCGCGGGTAGGGCCCAATATGAAATAACATATAATAGGGAATGTGCATGGATTTTATAAATCGAATTTCTCAACAAAATATGAAAATACCGTAATAGAGATCACCAAAAGTGAAATTAAAACTAAAAACGGTCAAGAAATACGGATGGTACAAGCAGTTTAAACTGCTAATTAGACAGAGAGATCCGATAGGTCGTGTGACGTCATGTAACACGTCGCCCATATAAACTCCATGTTAAATACTGTTTTGCTAGAAAGAAGGAACAAATCTTTGTTGGCTTATATTTTGGTTATTATATAGCTATTCAATAAATGATAGTTTTCAACTGATCGTTGAATTGAAGCTGTAAAAATAGTCATGAATTGTGTCTCGTAAATGGGTCAATCTAATTTGTTGCCATGTGACGTCACGTCACTCTTTAATACAATTTTAAAGGATAAGTCCACTAATCAGTTTTATTGGCAATTACAAACCCATTATTTTATGGGTTTTCTCCGGAGTGTACCAGAAGTATAATTATATATAAAAAATCTTAGAAACTCTATCACTGTTGTCTTCTGGCATAGGACAGAATAAAAACAACCACAAAATGCTGATTGACCCAAATACCAATATCTTTAATTCAACGTCAGGCTTTCAAGGCAAAAAGTCCTGCCAAATACTGAGTCCGGCTTTTCAAATTTTGGGCCTGGCAACTCTAATTGGAATCACACTTGCAAATCACCAGTGTGAATCTCGAGGTGAGAGGTGAGAGCGTATCCTAGCGGCTTATGTGTCTAAGATAGATAGATCCTGGAACATGTATTCTTCTGATTCGTTGGCGAAGGCGGAGCGCGCGCGTCGCCGCTCGGACCGGGGCAACCTATGAACATACACATTGACTTATTTAGGATTAGTATGTTAGAGTTAAAAAATGAATATAGGTATAACATAATGGTTCCCAAAATCGTTTATTCGATTTTTTTACACTTTCGAAGTTTATATAATAATGAAACATTTCAATTCCGGACCCAAGGCACCTCGTAGTATCAGAAAAGATAGGTTTAGGTTATGTTAGTTCTTCAGCTGGCCCGGAGGGCCAAACTACCCAGAAATAGGAGCTCCGGTAGCGGTAACGGAGCTCCGTCGAGTTTCTGCGAAGTGTATGAAATGCGAATAATCCCCAAAATACGGGCTGTGCCTAGTTTGGGACCAATGGATAGGTTGATTGTTGGACTGTCATAAACTATTTATTTCATATCAGTAATCCATTTGCACTAGTTGTTGTTTGTAGTTTATTCTGTAATTTCAACATAAAATCTATGCTTGAAACATTTTTTTTTGTGGATAACGTGTTTTTGGTACATAAAGAATTTGATTTGATATTATTACATTACGTATCACTTGCCAGAATATTTATTTCACTTGGATGACTTTCGAAGCGAGTAGCGGCAGCAAGGACTTAATAGGCAGGAATGGAAGAAAAGAGGGGAGACCTTTGCCCATGAGTGGGACAAAGAAAGTGCTGTTTTTTTTATGTTAGAGGAGTCAAATGAGCCAGTGAGTCCCGTGATATAAAGTGCCCACCGCCACCCATGAGTTGCAAAACCGCAAGATGCTAAGTTAGCGATTGCCGAAAATCGCCATAATTAAGCGATTGACGTAAGCTGTGGAAGTGATGACCACACATCGGATTTTTTGTGGTTAATAATAAGAATAATAAGCTCATGCCACTATGCCCAGTCCTGTGCCGCTAGCACACTGCGGGTTTCGCGACTTCATCAGGCCTCCATTTAGATTTCGCTGACCAAGATCATAAAAATAGTAGGCAGGTAGGGGTTGGGCAGTATTTTCAATATGTACTTATATTTTAAATACAAATATGTATTTGCAATTTGTATTTGAACTACTGCGTAAAAATAGATTTTGTATTTGGTATCTCAAATACCTCATAATGTTGTATTTTGTAGTTAGGTAATATTTCCAATATTTTTTCAAGTTTAAAGATACATTTGTACCAAAATTCATTTTTTTCTTATCTGTAGTGTAATAACAATAACACAAGTGTAATCGTTTTACGGATGTACTGTCAGACAAGTTCCTTCTTGTAAAAATGGGTAAATCCAGCTAACGAAAATAGTCTCTCACTAATAAGCAGAGATCGGACAAATGGGTGTCATTACTCGCAATAGTGTGGACATGACGCCGAAGATTTTAATTAAACAAATTACATTTTATTAATTGATTTCTTACCTGAACTTCATTTTTTATCCTTTGCAAGGTAGTAATAAATAAATAATACAAAGACGTGAGCAGTGGCCATTAATAATAATCTACTTAAGTTTGCTCCATTAACATCCGTGGATTTCGAAAGGAGCTTTTAACCTCATTAGTTTATTTTAGCCGTGAAAAGGAATAAACTAACCACGGAAAAATTATAAAAAATTATGTTTATTTGCTTTAATAAATCTACCTTGCAAAGGATAAAAATTTAAGTTCAAAAAAGAAATCAATTAATAAAATTTAATTTGTTTAATTAAAATCTTTGGAGTCATGTCCACACTATTGCGAGTAATGACACCCATTTGTCCGATCTCTGCTAATAAGCCTCACAAAAGTATTTTGGAATTTAACTACTGTTTGTATTTGAAATACATGGTTTTAACAAGTGTAATTTGCAATTAAAAACTTCTCGTGAAAGTTTTTTTGCTGTTTTTTGTAATTTATATTTGAAATACTACGTAGCAGGTATTTTGCCCAACCGCAACCGTGCCAGTAGAAAAGACAATTTTATAATCATTTTACTTTTTATTAAAGGTTTGTCAAAATCGAAATGGAGTCACGAAAATCATGTTTTTCCATTTTACCATCATATAAACCGAAAATACTGCCGTAAAAATGTATATAATATAACATAAGTATTTTTTTCATATTTCAACACGGGACATGCATATTGTGTAAGAATTAAAACATCCATCACCAAAGTGTAATATATTTAATTGATAATAAATACTTATAGATATTACACAAATACGTGTTTGTAATTGTAACAACTACGAGGCAATCCTAACCCTTATAGTGCGCTAAATTGTAAATCGAATAAGTGTATGACGACACAAGTGCGTCATAACGACTAATAGGGTTAACGGTTAATATTTCACTACTTATACTAATATTTCATGGCTCCCTTAGGCCCATCATACAACACAAAGAAATTCTCTAAAGTGAGTAAAAATACAGATTAAATTCAACTTTACTCCCTTTGTAATAGATCTTTATTCCAATTACCGTATTGTGTACAGTACTGTGCGGAAAGTGAAGGTTTGTCACTTTTGAACCTTAACACCATCAGTCATCAGTCATCACACAGAGTTGAAAAGTGACAAACATTTACTTTCCGCGACTGTACATTATTATTGTATAAGAGGCCTTAGGAGGAGAAACATGCATTATGCTCTTAATATAAATACATAGAATATTATTAATTAATCAATATAATCATATGGTTTTTTGTTGTCAAGCTCGTATTAATTTTGTTGTTATTATTGATTTTATATAGTCTTCGCCCACGACTCTGTCTGCGTTACACTCTCTTATTGTTATAGGTACCTACTTCTAATTTAAATTACAAGTTTTCTGAAATCATCATCATCATTTCAGCCGAAACACGTCCACTGCTGGACAGGCTTTTGGCTTGGCTCTTGATAGAATTAAGTTATTTTTGCAACAAAAATACGAGCTTAAAAACATTATATATTTAAAAAAAACATATTATCAAAAACACAATTATACATTAATCATAAAATATTAACTAATATGGCAATTAGTTGGCATCAAATCAAAGTCAACATATTCTAAATACATACATAAATAATCTGTCATGACTAATTTTATTTATAAATATATAAATTAAAAATATTTAGTACATATTATATCATATTATTACACTACAACTTTACTTACATAACTATTACTATTAAAAAAGTTTAAATCTTTTAACGACAACTATATTAGCCCTATTACATTACACTATCAATATATTTTTTATAACATCACAATAAAGACCTAAAACCATTTGCGTATGGTTCAAAAACTCGGGAAATTCGCGTCAAAAGGTTAAATATTCCTAAACTCTTTGGATCTCTAATTTTCAACATATAGGTACACGTAAATATTACTAAACCTACTATAACATGTCATATCTACCGTAAAATACTTAAGTAAGTATTTAGGTAAATAATGTTCAACCCAACATATACCTAACCACTATTTATTATTATTATTACAGCCAATAAAAGTGTATTTAGAATCTAAACTTTGAGCCCAATTACAATCTTCATTTAACAAATTGCGTTAGATCTGCCTGCAGGAATCATATGGCTATCCCACTCACATCCACACTTCGACAATCTTTCGATTCTTATCACACGCTTAATTTTCGCCAAAAACACCCTCTCAGCTAATCGCTCTCTCGCCACTCGCTCTATTTCCGCCAAACGCTCTCTCTCAATTCGTTTCATCTCTGACAGTTTTTCCATCTCAACGCGCTCTTTTTCCTCCCGCGCTCTTTCCAATCGCTCCATCTCAGCCAATCGTTCTATTTGCGCCAGTCGTTTCATCTCAGTTACTCTTTCCATCTCCACTCGCTCTATTTCCGCCAAACGCTCCCTCTCAATTCGTTTTATTTCTGCCAGTTTTTCCATCTCGACTCGCTCTTTTTCCTCTCGCTCCCTTTCCAATCTCTCCATCTCAGCCAATCGTTCTATCTCTGCCAGTCGTTTCATCTCAGTTACTCTTTCCATCTCGACTCGCTCTTTTTCCACTCGTTCTCTTTCCAATTTCTCCATCTCCGCAACTCGTGCTATCTCTGCCAATCTATTCATCTCCACCACTCTATCCTTTTCCAATCGTTCAATTTCTTCAACACGAGTAATCTCCGCTAAACGCTCAGACTCGGCCAACCGTTCCAGCTCCATTTGCTCTTTTTCCATTCGGTCTCTTTCCAATCGCTCTATCTCCGCAACACTGGCTATCTCTACCAACCGCTCTATTTCCGCCATGCGTTTCATCTCTACCACTCTCTCCATCTCGATTCGTTCTTTTTCGACTTGCTCTGTTCGCAATCGTTGAACATCACCCAATCGCTTCATCTCTGCAATATGGGCCATCTCCGCCAATTGCTCAAGTCGTTCTTTCTCTGCGTGTTCTTTTTCCACTTGCTTCATCTCTGCCACGCGAGTCAGCTCCGCTATACGGGCCACCTCTGCTTCATGGGCGATCTCTGCAACGCGGGCTATTGCTGCTAATCGCGCCTTCTTCGCCGCTCGCTCAGTCTCCGCCAATCGCTCCTTCTCTAATCGCTCCATTTCAGCAACCCGAGCCATTTCTGCCACTCGCTCCATCTGCAGCCGCTTCATCTTTGCTACTCTATTTATTTCTGTCACCTGCTTACTTTCTGGCGAGATCTCTACAACTCTCTCCATCGCTACTAGATTTATACCCTTTTTTTGTTTCAACTCTTCTAGTACTATTTCCTCGGGCATCATCTCATCAGCTACAACTTCCAACTCCCTAGTTGATTTCACCACCGCTCTCTCCAACACTAACTCTCGCTCCATCGCAACATTCTCAATCTCAACACATTCACCCCCATTCACAAGTTCCACTTCACCATCTTTCACTTCCCCAATCCTTATCGTCTCTCCCCCTCCCCCGGTCTCCTCGTCTCACCTATCCAGCACGTATCTCTCGAAGACATGCAGCAGCTCGAAGCAGACCTCGGCCAGGATGAGCGCGATGACCATCCACTCCAGACGCACATGGTGGCGGTCGGCCGCCCAGGAAGACAGGAGTTCCAGGAGTTCCACGCAGTGGGACAGGCGCTCATTGAGGACCTGGAACGAGGAGAAGTGGAATCATTTTTAAAACTGCGATAGGTTCCTGTTGTTATATTTTTTTGAATGTTGAAGGAATGCTCAGTTTTGCGAGTTTGTTAGCTATAGTAACCATAATCATGTAGGACATTGCGATACACTTGTACGCAATACCGGAACTGGTACTGGTATTACTTACAAACAAATCCTGGGATGGCATACACTATTAATGGCCCTATACCACTAATCTGTTGCAAAGAGAGATATTTACCAAAATGAATAGAATTATCAATTACAGAACGGAAGCTGGTTCTTCAACTGGCTGGCCTGTTGTTTGGTTTGCGTTCCTATAGTAAACACACAGATCACCTGATAGTAGTTGAGCTCCAAAGACCATGGAATACTAGTTTATACTCACCCGAAGAAACCGAAAGATGCAAGAGGCGCAGAACCGGTCCTCATGGCAAACCTTGTCCTATGTCCAGTAGACTTTCAGCTGAAATGATGATAATGACTCACCCTGGTGCGGCGCGGGATGGTGAAGAACGCCACGGTGGCGGAGTAGAGCCGCTCGAGCTGCTCCTCCTCCCAGTAGATGTCGGGCGTGTCCAGCAGGTCCGACTCCACCGTGATGCGGTGCCGCAGGGAGAACAGCTCGCCCAGGCGACGCACCGTCTGTACACAGGATTGTCAAACGACCATAAACATTGTTAATCAATAACAATAACACATGTTGTGTTATTTTTACACTAGCTTAAAAAACATAGAGATACCGCCGATTCAATGATTTCACTAACTTAGCGATATTCATAGACCCTCTAATACAGGGGTGCGAGGAGAGGGGCGCGTTGCAAAAAGGTTTATACAGTTCAGGTTTTTTAACAGTGATTTTCTAGTATGCCTTGGTGCCCTTGGTGGATAATTTAAAAAAAAACTGATTTTATTGTTGTAATAGGTTATATTAACGATACAAAATCATATATTAGAATTTGTGCACTGATAAAAAAATTACCCTGTATAGTGAATGATCATACACATACATTCAGTCACGAACTTAAATTTGGGACCCACCTTAGGTCCAAAGTCAATCTGACTTTCTACAACAATAAGGTTGAGTTTCCTATTCGTTACAAATGATTTGGCATCTCTAATGACATTGACGACTTCAAGCCAATTTTTTTTTTCAACTCAAATTAACGTTCATGACCGTACATAAAGGTACATTAAACCACGCCTGTTTCAGAATTGTAGGCAGAGACCACTTCTTTCCACTTGCTACGATCCTGACAAATCTTTTTCGCTTTTTTCTTTCTCTTTCGGATCGTATGAAATTTGATTATCACATCTTTAGGCACTTGGCCCACCGCCGACGATGAGCGAGAAAAGAGTAGACCTAGCGATCCGGGATGGAAAAAAACAACTCGCCATATAATGGTGATCTCTTCTGTCAGAGCTGATATTTCTTAAACGACTCGACCTATTTTCATGAAACTTAGCTAAGAATCACCGTTTCAAATAAAAATAGCGCATTCAAATTGGGTCTCCAGTTTAAAAGCTACGGTGCCACATACACTCACACTCACATAGCGGGTAAACTTATAACACCCCTCTTTTTGCGTCGGGGGTTAAAAATATTCTAATTAAAATTGGCAAAGATGTAAACACAACCAAAAGGACCAATTTACCATCATTACCGAATGATCACATGCTTTTGTAGGGGCTTACAGACATTGCTATGTCAGCTCATATCCAAGTGCATGTGCACCGAGATATGAGCTGACGGCGCGGTTTAAATAGGTTAGCGGGAATACGGCAGTCTGTTGCCGCACTCCCTAGTAAATGTACATGCGTTAGATCTTTTAATAAACAATAATCTTTAAATCTAAAAGTGGTTTAAATAAAAGTTCCAACACTTTTAATTATTAAGTGAGGTCTTAGCAATGATTTATACACTTGATCTTTACTTTCACATTAAGTTTAATATTAAATAACTATTAATTATACGTTATTTTAAATAAAAAACACGCTTGATGAATATTTGAGGTTATGTGTCGAACAGTACTAATTTATTTACATCTTTGGCAATTTAAAGAGATAAAGATAAAGAGACATTTATTCGCAACAATGCAAAATTACATTACATAGATACAAAAAGAATAAGACACGGAGAAATTGTTGCGAGTACCTATAGTGTGAGTCGTGCAAGGTGAGTGTCGGTAAGAAGTCGTACCTGTTGCTTGTCGAGGTGCGCGGCGCCGTGCGTCTCCATGCTTTGCGCGTGCGCGCGCGCCGCCGCCGCCAGCGCCTCCAGCCGCGCCTCCCACGCGCCCAGCCGCGCCGACTGCGCCATCGCGTGGCTGCGCGCACACACACGAACGTATAAATAAAATAAATGCCAGGGGACAATGTCACACCAATTAACCCAGTCCCAAACTAAGCTCTAGGCTTATGCTATGGGTCCTAGACAAAGATGTAATTAAATCACACGCGCAGTTAGTAGGAGCGCAGTAGGATCTTGATCTTGAAAAAACGATTAGAAACACCCACGGATACATTTACATGTAAACTACATGTCATGAGCAGATTTTAAAGGTAAAGGAGGCACATTTAGTGCTATGCTTCCATATTTCTATACAAAACTGCGTGTACTGACTTCTTGGCACTGTTGGGTACGTATAGGAAAGAAAGAAAAATCATAGGGTGTCACTGGGATGATAAAAACCTCATGGTTGACGGAACGTGAGCACTTATAATTCAGGGGTGCAATGGATACTTTAACCTCTTTTTTTATAGTCTATTTACATATCAGATATAACTGTCGAATTCTTATTTCAAAAAGAAATTATACCATAAGGATAGAAATGCTATTTTCATCCCACTATTTTCATATGAAAATCCATACTTTTAAAACACGAGAGATAAAAACTGTTTTACAATAGTGCTCAAAAATATTGCTATACGGTCCAAGTTGAGATCTCAAAACAACACATTTAAATATGTGAAACACGCTAATAAGATATTTGCCAACACAATCTAATTGGTCAAAATAATTATGTTCTGAACCCTAAAGCCAATTGAAAGAAATTAAAGAATGAAATCATTCAATCAAAACACACCATTTTGTTATGTAAAATATCTAATCTCATCAAATTTGATGATGAGTTAAAAGAGAAACTAATAAAAATTAAGTTATTTATCATACATCCGTGATTATTAACATACCTGAACGTATACCTCTCTAGAGAATTGTCTCTGTCTTGCACCATGACAAAACATGATTCTTGCAGGTGACATTTTTTCCTAGAAAATACATAATAATTGCGTCAACCAGTATTCATTAACAAATTAACTGTAGTTAGCTTATAAAAATCTTGACTAGTTTGTGACATTTTTTTTGGTTTATCCTTGTTTGGCATAAAAACGTTTCCCAAACTGATTCATTTCCCAAACTTATCATATCTTTTTTTTCTGAAACTGTAAATATTTCAGGATTTTTATAAAACTAACCTAACCTAAACTATAGGGTTCTACACGATGGTCCTCAAATAAATCCTTAAGTATTTACAGTTTTGGAAAAAAAAGCATTTACCCATATATGTTTGGGAAATTAATCAGTTTGGGAAACATTTTTGAGCCAAATGAAAGGGTACCATTTTTTTTATTGTATGTGGATGTACTTACGAATTAGGCTGATACACATAGGTCATTATCTCCCTCTCTCGCTCTACTACGTCTCTTGGGTAACTCTCTATTTCATATCTGAAAACACAATTAATTACAGTAGGTATATTTAAGGACAAGAGCCATCTCACAAAAGCTGTGCTGAGGGCTAAAAGACTACATTAGAGAAACACACTCAATTTTACTTCAATAATCAAAACTAAACTAAATATTTAATGTTTACCTAATGTTTAATTTGAGAGCAAGGATTTAATGTATGCCGTTGTTCAATTTATATATTTACTGGCGTAAGATGTGGTTTCCTATAATTGGGTAAGCATCGAGTTAGATGTTTAAAATAGATATAAGCATAAGTTGGATGTATTATCTGTTGGAAATCCTTAATAAATAAATAAATAATAAAAAACAAGCGAAAAACTGGCTCACACTACAATTTTTTCACAAAGTGGATCCTAAAATCTACAATTAATATTTAATTTACAATGCTTTATTTGAAGTTTTTAGTGTTTCACTCACCGTCTCACAAAGTCGAGCACATTGCTAGCTTCCAGCTCTGTGCAGTTCCAAAAAACCACAGCACCTTCGCGGAAGAAGATGATTTCCCTCGGTTCAGGGCCAACATTGTACACTGGATTGGCAATCACTACGTCACCTATTTCTTGAGCTTTAAGTCTGAAATAATTAATTTACATATTAAAAGGGGTTTTAAAGCATGTTCAGTTCATGCTGATTTATTTTATAACAGCTTTACGAGAAAAAACCGTATTTTAAAAGTGTATTAGAAAACCTTTACTCAAGCAACAACACCCATATTTCTAAAAATACCTAACATAAATAACAATGTAGAACTGAAAAGTAACAAGTAACTGATGGTTGAGTAATTTAGTACTAGTGTTGAAAGAAACAATTTACTAAGAAACTGATGTAAGCAAAGCAAAATATTGAGCAACATTTTTTTGCTTACGTTCCCGGAGCATACAGCTTCTGTTGCAGCAGCGCCTCCTTTAAACCCTCCAGGTTATAAGAGTCCGCCGTGGCGTACGCTAAAGTCAAGAAGTGCCCTTCCTTTTTCCTTACATCCTCCAAAGTAGCCTTTTTGTAAATTGTCTTCTTTTTTATAGGACTAGTAGCATTTTCCAAAGCCAAAACCGGCTGAATAGCATCAGTAGTTAAACTTCTACATGCTAAATACCGCGGTAACGAGGACAAATCACTATTACATGAAATAATACGGTGTTTCGTTACCTTAAAATCAGTTAATGTTTTGATAGTAAAATGTTTAGCGAATGCGCTGCGAGTGGGAATAAGCGCAACCCGGGATAAAAACACAGACATACTGTCGTTTCCTTACATCTACGAATGATGCAAGTTCAGTTATTTTATAAGATTTGAGATGTTATTTATTACATAAAACTGAGGTTATCGTATTATTTTGAAGTTTATGAACTTTTTGACATTTTCAACGCAGTGTTGCCGGTTAAAGCTTGATCAATAGATGTACATAATGATGGCTATTCATTGTCAAACATTGTATGGCTTAGGTAGGTTATACCGACCCATAAACAAAACGATAGAAATTCGATTAACTATGTTCACGTAACAGTTCGTCGATGGTTAAACTAATGTTTTACCTATATGCATTTATGCGCTTGGATAACAGAACGTAATCTTTATGATAGTCTGTATTCGTCGAACATGTGAACCCTTAACTCGCTGGTGCGAAAACATAAATTTACAGAGAAAGGATTATCCTAGATTCAATTTGTTAAGGAAATAAAATAATATATTTTAATTAATAATTTATTAATTTTACGTGATTTACATTCAACACTAACCATATTCAGTCTATTAATACATCTCCATCTTCAGCAGTAAACAAAATATTTAATTTTCTAGCGAATTCTGGTCCAAGGCGCCGATTTTTCGATCCAGGAACACCCGTTCTTGAAACTCCAATATCAGCTAAATTATTTACTCCATTAGGTAACTGCAACGCCTGAAATACAAGAAAACCATAAAAAATTACCATTTCTACCATTAAGCAATTAAGTGGCAACATTTGAATGAACTTCTTAAAATGGATCGTTATGTAGAACAAAGGTGTTTAAACAGTTGTATGCACTATGCCAAGGTTGTTATTTAACCTGATAAAGAGCCAGTGGCGACTTATGCTGACCACAAACAGATCTAGAAACTTCTAGACTAGATCCAGGCAGCACAGCGATCATTTGCTGCCATAATCTACTCGCTCCATTACCTAGAAAGAACAGAAGATTATTTATTCAAGGAATACTGGACAATTATTCGAAATTTAAAAACATATTATTTTTTTACCGTCTTTATCCATAGAAACACACTTCTTATTTTCCCCTCTCATGTAAAATTCTGCTTGCTCATCGAAATTTCGTTTCGTTTTTCTGTAAAAATGCATGAGGAACCCTTTAATTTGATATAAATAATCAATAATTTTTCAACACATTAATTCTGGACCTCTCAACACCATTATACGTAAATAACTCGCGTGACGCAGTAGTCGCGTCACTGCGTTAACGTTGCAACAGCGTAATTTTTACCCCCGCCGCAAAAAGAGGGGTGTTATAAGTTTGACCGCTATATGTGTGTGTGTCTGTAGCACGGAATGACCGTAGCTCTTAAACGGGTGAACCGATTTGGATGCGTTTTTTATTTATTTGAAAGCAGGTTTTCTAGCGGTGGTTCTTAGCTAGGTTTCATGAAAATTGGTCGGGCCGTTTAAGAGATATCGGCTCTGAAAGAAGGGGACACCAATATATCCGGGGTCATCTATCTAATTATTGGTTTGGTTGATCCTTTAATAATCATCTTGAGGAAAGAGCTTGTTCTCAAACCAAGTCATGTAATACAGTCATCTTTGACGAATCTAAAGGCCCTCGGAGACGATCAATTCCGATTGTCAATTTTACGTGATTGTCAATCGCCATTGAACGTATACGAATCCAATTAAATAATCGTATTTGGAATAGCCAAACTTAAGTGGCAGTGGGCGGGGCACATTGCTCGCAGGACTGATGGCCGATTGGGTCAGAAGGTTCTTGAGTGGCGTCCGCGGACCGGGAGACGAGCTGTAGGTAGGCCTCCAACAAGATGGAATGACGACCTTGTAAAGATCGCGGGAACGCGGTGGATGCGAAAAGCACAAGGCCGTTCTGAGTGGAGAGCCTTGGGGGAGGCCTTCGTCCAGCAGTGGACGTCTTTCGGCTGACATGATGATGATGATGATGAATCCAATTGAATCGATTGTCAATCGCAACCACGTGATTGAAGGCACATGATGATAATTTTGATTGATGGTCATTGAGGGGTGTCATTGAAGCAGGCAATAGACCGTTTCACCGAGTCATTGACAATCGTTTCGAACACTGTGCGAACATAAGCACGTTTGATCTCTTTGATGACCGAGGGCGAAAATATTGAACTGTCGATTGAAGCTACAACTTCAATTGGCATTATCCATAGCGTAAGACATTGACAATTGCCATTGATCGTCTCCGGGGTGCTTAAAGCATATCACTGAAGATCAGTTTACAAGGCTTCAATAGCTAATTACTTATTTAAAAGGGTTCACCTACTTATGGGGTTCCTCGGCAATAGCCTTGGTGAATTGCACGATGAGTAACGCTAGCTCGTTTGGCGTGTTGACCACGGCCGTGTCACACCCAGCCGTGACCAGGAGATCTAATTACAAAAAAAAAACAAATTTTAATGCTCCCTCCATATTTTTTCCCCGATTGCATTCAATTCGAGCGCGGACTATACAAAACAAAATTACAGCCATCAAGCTCGGACTATACAATAACCTAACCTAACCTATCAAGGTGAGATTGACAAAATTTGTTTCAAGTAAAATACTTCAATTCAATTCAAGTGGTTAGTTTCATAATTCCGAATTTTACATTACCGATCTGGTTTGTGAAGTTTGAAATTCAAATATTCGGAATTATAATTTTCGTAAAAAAGAAAATTCGGAACTGTCAACATTCGTAAATATAATATTCGGAAAAACGTTTTCGTGATTTAATATTCGGTAATATTAAATTCGAGATTTTGATAATTCGGCATTATATATTTTCGGTATTGTAACAATTCGGAATTATGAAATTCGGTATTTTCAAATTCGGAATTAAATCATTCGAGATTTTAGAGTGTTCCCATGATACTCTACATACCTGTTAATGCCATCTCGAATTCGATCTCGGTTAGCAAGGCACGATTGCTATTCTGCGTCCTACGGTTAGAAGACCTGTAAAGAACGATAACCTAAAGTAAAGTAATAGTACATTATTGCAGAGACCGGGAAAATGGCCGTTGCGGGAAAAGTATGAGTTAGAGTGGCTTTTAGTTCATATGTATGTAAGTTGTCCGTCAAAGTTTGCAAGTCAATTTTGGCCTAGTTTCCGTTAATGGAATGGGCTGAAATTTGAACCACGTATATAAACCCGATGACGATGCAATATGATGGCATCTAAGAGCTGATCTGATGATGGAGTCGGAAGGTGGCAACAGGATCTCCGCTATTCTATTTTTCTTTTACTTTTAGTTTAGTTTTACCTTAACTGTGTGTTTCCTCTAAATTTAATTGCTCGAATGATTGGACGATTGGATGTACTAAAGAATGTGAGATGTGATGTATGTCAAGGTTTTTAATATCTGGATATTTTTAAGTCTTTGTGTAATTGTATCTTCTCCTCTTCTCTTGTATGTGTATCTGTATAAGGCATTTTTTTTTTTTATTCTTAACATAGACCCACCGTGTTGGGCCTCATTAGTTTGGTCTTGATAAGCAGATGATGACTTTAGAAAAAAAGTACATTCGGCAACAAAAGTTTGTCACAAAAATGATAAGAAACTTACTTGAAGTAGTCCCTAACCCCGTGTACGACGAGCGTGAGCGGGCAGTCCGCGAGCGCGCGCGCCGTGGCCACGTGCGCGGCGAGGCTGCGCGTGCGCGCCAGGCCGGCCGCCTCCTCCGCCGGGCACACGTACAGCGCGCGCGCGCAGCGCTGCCGGCCGGGGGACAGCTCCACCTGGCAGGGTTACAGGGACAACTGGACTTTTTATGGAAGGCTATGGTTGGGTTATAAGTGAATGCTATATGTTGTAACTCGTAACTGACTACCCAACGTAAAACGAGTAAAAAGAGGGGACACTCATTTGAGAACTTCGATTTTCAAAGTAGGGCCTCAGGTTTGAACAGACGTAACCTACGTAACCCATGCTTAAGATAACCTAAAGAAAAAGGTTTCACCAGAAAATTGTATTAGCTGACAAAACTGTATTGATAACGAATTTAACGCTGACGATCATGTTTCGAGTCGCATCACATTCATGCGCGATAGTACACTTTTGAGACGCGCGTTTGATTTTTTCGCGTCGCTTCGCGTTCTTGCGCGAATCGCTAACGTAAGTTGGTTCCTACCTGTCCGTGCGCGGCGGCGAGGCTGCGCGGCACGCGGCGGCTCCACAGCACGAGCGCGGGGTCGCACAGGTCGGCGCCGGGCTGCAGCCGCGCGCCCGCCGCCGCCGCCTCGCGCGCCACGTCCGACAGGTAATAGTGCGCGAGCAGGTCCGGGTGCGCCTCTATGTACATATACTGAAACACCACGTAGATTTTTTCACCTCTTAGGATACCGTCCCCGAAGAAAGACCAACGGGACCCACCCGCTCGATGCGCAACCTTTCCCTTTTCTCAATCTCTCAAGGGTTAGCTGGAAGAGATTCCTTAAAGGGATAAGTTCGCCTTTATCCTTTTTTTTCTTTCCATCTTCATTGTTTTGTTTTTATTTTGTACAGTAAAGTGTTTACATACATACATACACCCAACTGATATGCCTACGCTGTCTGTCCGTGCCAACTTTATAGAGCTCTTTTGAATGGGTTTTTTTTTCAGAATATTAAGTAGCCTGAGTACTGATAGAATATACTGTGTTTGAAATTATGAAAGGCTTTTTTATGCCATAGGGAAGGCAACAAGCACTCCCACTCCCACAATCTTAAAGACTACAATCCTAAGACTGCAAATGCACTTTCAACTCGTCTATGCTATTGCTACTTTCACCAGTAGTCCTACCCCGCACCGCAACAACAATGCGAACACTGCTGCTTAGCGGTACGTTAAAAGAAAAGATGGTGGTAGCGAGTACTACCACAGCTAAAACCTGTCATAGGGATCATCCTACATCAGCTTAAATATACTATTAAAAAAGTTTTAAGCGCACTTAGTACAAATATTCCTAATTCCAAAGCACAGTGATAAAACTAAAACATAAAACAAAGATAAAAAAAAATTGCTGCTGTTAGTAATAAAAACAAGGAATGTAAATTCTCCTGATATTAAAATATTTTTTTTATTTTTTTAAATGCCTTTTGTTCCATTTTACTGTAATTACTTATATAATAAATTGTAAAATGTAACAAAAGGTATGTTATGCTAATTCCTATTTTAATCCATTGCAAATTCCTTATTATATGAACTATAATATAACAAAACACTCACTTAGCTTGCTTCTTAACTCACAAAATTACTAAAACTTTTTAATGTTTCGGATTTCACTGATTTTAAATATGTTCTGCTAATTTGAAGCCATAATCTATGAAAAATATCTTGAATGACATTATGGTCCATTCCAATTGACTTGTCTTATTTAGTAAACACTTTTATAACCTCAAAATGCATAATTTTTGCCTAAAATGGCCGTTTTCAGCTGAATAAAGCAACTGGAGACCACATTTAGCACACCATTTTCCTGATTTTACATCATGGATAGTTTTTCTTACCACAAAATTGTTATTTTAGGCGAAAGGCACTTTGAGGTTATAAAAGTGTTTACTAAATAAGAGAAGTCTATTGAAATGGACCATAGTAACATGGGGTTAAACTTATTGAAATATTTAATAATTTACCTTCATGCATTCCCCAGGTTTGTACACTTTGTTTAGCTCAGCGGCAGCCAACTTAGCCGCTTTATCCTGGGCTAACTTCTGCTTCTTAGCAAGGTTCTCAGCAGCCACAGTCTTCTTTCTATTGCTTTTGTCTTCTGTACTGTCTGTACAATATGAAAAAAAATTCAATAGAAATAGGAGAATATTACATAAGGGACCAAAGTAATAAGTTAAGATAGTTATAAAAGACATAATTGCTGTTATTCAAAACAAATTTTAGTGAGACAGTTTTCCAAGTTTGTCAATTTCCAATATCAACAAATATTTGTATGATAAGTGCAAGTATTTGTCCCTGAGTCATAGGTATTTAAGTATGTATTTCTCTATTAACATATGTTTATCATTGCCTGGTACCCATAGTACAGTTGAGTTCATAAATATGTGTACCTCATCTATTTAACAGCCATGAATTGTCACAGCGTGTAAAGTGACAAAGTACTAAAATGTACACATATTTATGAACTTGACTTTTTTAATCTACCTTCTTCTAACTCTGCTATTTAGCACCATGATAAAGCATACGGGTGATTCCACGGGCGTTTCAAACGCCGTCAGTCCCGTCATAAATATTGAAAGAATGAGCTACACCAAGCAGCTAACATATACACAGAGCTATACTGTTATCGTAATTCATGCCACAATTGATCGAATTTTATGTATATTATGGCCTATTTTATTTTTTAAATTCTTAGGACAGCAGACTGAAGGCGGTTGAAAAGCCCGTGGAATCACCCATACATAGTATATAATTCGAGGGTTGCGTGGTCAAACCCGATAAATCAAAATAATTGTTTATTCAAATTTGAATTGTCTTGATGTTTTCATTAATGTTGTTTTTGAAACAACAAGTTACATCGACTTATCGGGTTTGACCACACAACCCTCGTATATGATATGACACCAACCAACACTTCTACGTCTGCTTCCGGAACTAACAGACCCTCCATATCCAGAACTGGATGTTCCAGAGTGAACAGAAGCTGCCGAGACAGTTGAGGCTACCCTGGTATCGCCAAGAGCCATCACCTGGGAACCGCTGATCTGCACCTCAGGCAATTCATCATCGAGATCATCGTAACTTGGAAAATAGGGATCTGTAAACGAGAAAATAACCATATAATCCCTCATTTCCAAAAATGATAATGTTAAATGAGTAGGTTTTACATTCTTCATTATCCATTACTTGACTTGTTGTTTTTATTTGGAGTACATACCTGGTTCATATTGAATCTCAACATCTCCCTGAGTCAAATCGACGCATTCATCTTCAACATTTCTTTTCAAATCGAATTTGTCTGAAACATTTTAACAAAAATGACGACAAAAATAACACTCTTTCGTAGTGGTTTTACAACCACTTACCATGATTACTGTGGTTGCTTTCATCTGATGATATATTTATACTCATGATTCTCAAATATTAGTGAAAGCCATCAAAACTAAAAAGAAATCAATGGAGAAATAACAAGCGGGAAATGTTAACCAGAGGGAATATTTAAACCAAATAATTTACGTATATAACCAAAGTACTCTGTGATTTAAACTGCCAGTTTCAAATAAACATCGTTAAAGTTTTCCATAGCATTGTAAGAAAAAAAACTTTATTCTGAGAGCGTAGAGTGTATTTTCCATGTATTTTCATAGAACGGCATTACCACAAGAGAACTTCAAATACTTTTAAGTTGTCAAATACTCAAATGTCAAAGTCAAAAGAAAAGACACAAGGGAGTGTGTCAGCTAAGTTCCGTAGAAAAGTACAATGCTCGGAGTATCGAAGTGTATTTTATTAGGTCTTATCATTATTAAGGTTACACGGCAATATTACGTTATCGGTGATATACAGCGTGCCTCTGACCTTGGCTTTAAATGAAACCATCGTTCTACTCGCTAAGCTGAACTAATTTTGTTTGCAGTTTCAGGAGTAGAAACGATCCCCAAGGCCAGAGGCACCCTGTATATTTGATTAAAAGTAAGTTTTTAATTTTACATACATTGCATATTATTTTTTATCTTAGCCTGATTGTGCAAAATGTGGTTGCGGAATATTCAACAAGTTTTTAGAGTTGTCGGTAATTCTGTAGCTATGTTTGTGTAGGTATGTAATTATTAATTTGTGAATGTGTTATTTGCTTCGTTTCCTCTTTCTTTTTCTGTGCACCCCTTTTGTTAGTTTCTATATGATTATTTGGTTAACTGGTAGAAAATGTCATTAGGCATTAAGTCCGCCGTTTGCGTTTCTTTGTGCAATAAAGATTAAATAAATAATAATAGATAAATTCTGTATTCCCCATTTTTAAGGTTATGTCAAATGGAAACTTGTAACCTGCAAATTGTAATTTGTATTTTTATAAAACAGGCCCCAGGTTTTACAGGTTACGAAGAAAATTAAAAAACAATCGAATCGATACAAACAAAAAACACCGGTCAATGGCGAGTTGGAGTCGCACACCGAACGTTCCGTACCGCCACTACCGCCGCACAGGTCCAACTATAGCAAAAATGGATTTCCTAAAATCAATGACGTACACATAATAATTGTTTTTATATGACTAGCCAACTATATGCCACACGATGTCTTAAAAAAATCCTTTGCCTTGATACACGAGAGGTACTTTTTAGGGTTCCGTAGTCAAACTACCCTTACAGTTTCGCCATGTCCGTCCGTCCGTCCGTCCGTCCGTCCGCAGCCTAGCTCAGAGACGCTTAATACTAGAAAGCTGTAATTTGGCATGAATATACACATTAGTCACGTCAATAAAGTGATAAAATCAAATATTGAAAAAAAAAATACCTACAGTGCGACAAAAAAGAGTAGAAATAATAAAATTGAACTAAAAAAAATCCATAAAAATTGTAGCCATGTTTAAGCATTTTACGTCAAATATGTGACAGTTCCGTAGAAAGTGGCGCCCTCATTTAATTTCTACTCTTTTTTGTCGCACTGTACACGTAATGTGAGTATGTTCTTTTTTCTCGTCTACCCCATAATGTGGGGTGTCGTTGGATAGGTCTTTCAAAAATATTACGGCATTGTGCCAACAATTTTTCGATTAAGGTATCCATTTATGAAATATTAAGCTTTAAAGCGCTAATTTTTGTTAGAGCCAAGTCCCCCTACAGCCAAAACTACAAATAGGTACTAAAAATCTGAAAAATATCTTAAATGAAAGCTCATATTATAATGAATTTAACAGGAAAACTATCACGACTAAGTAGACTTCATTGGTTCTTGAGTTACAAATGGTTTAAATGTTTATACCTACCGAAAACTTATTTATGACTTATTTGCGGTGTTGGTTAACTGACCGCAATCTATGTCGATGTATGGGGATAACAGTTTTCTAACGGCAAAGTTAAGTTTGTCGCGAGGTCTATAGACCTATAGTTTGTTTTGTAGTAATGGTTTCCGAACCCTACACTGAGCATGGTCCGACTCCGACATGCTCTTGCCCAGTTTTTTTTGTAACTTATTTCATTGCCGATATTTCTGCGCGGTTTAAATACCATACTAATATAATATTTTTGTGTAAAAGTGTGTGTGACCGACAAACACACCGACCGACAGAGACACAGACGGACATAGTTTGACTTTGGAACACCAAAAACAAGGTTATCGACCGAACGAAGTGATCTCGAACTTAGGGAGCATTCGTATTTTGCTCGATGACAACTTGAGTATCGTTAATAATAATTATAATCTTTATAAACTTTGGTAGAAATGCAGTAATGGTAAATACAGTTTTTAAGTTCTAACGTTAGCAGAATCGATCATGGGTTGGTGGTTGGTAAGAAAATAATAAGAGAAAATACTCAGCTACTAAAGTATATTCGAAAGTCAAAGTGTCACAAAGCGGGCAACAGCAGCCCCGCTAGAAGCCTTTCCCGTGCGTGACCCTGGTGATCAGGTCCCAGGCCCATTCACGCTGGTCTGTGGGCACGCAGTGCATAGCACCCATCACCAGTATGTCCGTGAGCGTTCGGCCGCTCCTCACGTAGCCCGCGAGCTGCCCGTCCACTCGCCACTCCTGGCGTTTCGCTTTTTTGTACTCTTCTGAGCCGTTGAAGCGAAGGTGTTGCAAAAAATATAACGTTTACCTGTATGGGACAACGCGATCCAAGTTGCCAGTATAGAAGACCATAGGAAAGTCATCCAGTAATTCCGAGACCCATGGCGCTATTGAAAGGTCCATATCGTGATACAAGTGAGAAAACACTGTGTCATTTAACTCTTCGAATTCATAGTCTCCCACATGGATTGCTTTTCGGACGGTAGGAGTTTGGACCTTCAGTACATAATCATAACTGGGTCGAGTTGTTAAGCTTAAATTTGTCAAATAACTGGTGTAAAAGTTTTGGTGAAAATCATGAAAATGATCGCAGTAGGCACCTCCAATTACCAACCCTTGAAGGTTTATCTTGGTCTCCGCTGTAGGATTTTTTTTGAGGATAGTATGCCCGGCAGCTGGGACGTATTTACCGGCGTACGACTCTCCGGTAAGGAAGAACTTGTTCTGTTTTAACTCCGGGAAGAGCTGGAAGAACTGAGTCAGGGTGGAGTGCAGCTCCTCGCCAACACGAGTCTCGTCTCTGCAGTATCCTAGCTCGTGATCGGTGAAGCTGAAACCCGCGCCCACCGGGTTGTCGATGTAGATGAGGTGGTGATTCAAAGCCCAGTGAACCTTCCTGAGATTAAAAGAATATCCATGTACTTCGAGAGGACCGTTTTCCATGAATAAACCGAAAAGAGAGGAGCCGCCCGGGCCGCCCTGCAGCCACACGATCACAGGCGCCGTCTCTGCGGGTTCCGCCACTGGAGGGAAGTACCAGAAGAACTGGTTGGAGTTGTAGGTCTCGGTGACGGTGAAGAAGCCGGCGTAGCTGTCGAGCTCTACGCCGGCTAGCTTTACGCGTGCCCTCGGCAATCTGCCCGCTCTGGATGAGCGGTGTCAGGAACAGGGCTGAGTCTGCGAGGCCGCCGGCACCGGAGCCTGTGCGTAACTTGCTCGAGCCGTGCCCCCAGTGCGCTAACTTGGACGAGTGCAAGAAGCAAGTAGCACCCACTATGGCTTCACAGACTAAAACAACCCACAAAATTGTCACCATCGTGACCAATTTTAGCGTACTCTGACGCTAACTGATGATCGGAAATGGTGATGTGTTATTTTATACTCATATTTATGTTTATTATTTTAATAACCTGTATTAAAAGTACGCAAGTAGTTAAAATATTTTATTTTTAATGTATAAAATATTTTACGTAACACCTGGCCATAATGTGAGTTTTATCGCACGCTGCGCGCACGGTAAAACTCGCATTGTGGCCAGGTGAAGACGTAAAATTGTGTACTCGTCACGGGCAGTAAAAAAGAAAGCCCTCTATCGCATATTTACAACCCTCGCCTACGGCTCGGGTCTCAAATACCTGCGATTTCGGGCTTTCTTTCTTTTACAGCCCTTGTTAAGTAATGTACTATTACATGGTATGTAACAACCTAGGGTTCCGTGCATAAGGGATTATGTTTTTCTATGTTAAATGAGGAGAGAAAGAAACATGTTGTATGAATACAAGATAAAAGAAAAAGAGGAAGTAGTAGACATAAATAAGTATTTGTATAGCGACTTCTCGATATAAATGAGGGCGTCACGTGCCATCTTTAGAGCTTTCCTACCGAATACTAAAAAACCGAACCCTTAATAAAATCACTTTCTGGGCTGTTTATCTGAGCGCAATTGTCTTATGTTATACAAAAACTATAACAATGTTTTTGTCAGTTTTAACTCCTGATGCTACGTCATCTTTCGAATGAATTAGATAGGACTGTACCCCTCAGGTCAATAAGAGTAATTACTTAGGACAGAGGAATGTTGTGTACAGTAGCTTTGCGTAGGGGTTCTAGAGGTTCAAACCTGGAACGTTTTACGTTTCAGTGGTTGGCTAAATGTGTCATAATTTTGCCAATAGCTAAGATAGGATGTCTAACTTTGTGTTGAAAACATTTGACATAAAATGCTTTATTCAAATCTAGCTTCGGCCGGGGTTCTAGAAAAATCCCGAAAATTATTATCAAGGTCGTTTTAGACCTTGAAACGCACCAAATTTTAACTAAAGCTATTGACGGGAGTCTTTCGGCTGTATAATCGATGTATATCGAACTTTTAAACAAACGAGTCAGGGCTCAGAAGACATTAAGAAATCTATACTTGTCTTGAAGATGAGCGTAAACAGCTCCCGCACGAGAGAGAAAACACGAGTTTTGCGCGCTGCACCAGCGTGATGTCTAGCTTGGGTCATTTTCAACCTCAGCCGCTGCGAACTTGTTAAAAATGATCGGAATGATGCGACTTTATGGTAAATTATCAATAGTATATTGTTTATCAAGGGACAAGGCCATTTTATTACGAGATAATTGTTTCAACAACTTTTTTTTAAACTGCCCGATTAAAACAAGGGCATTTTAGTCTAAAGTTAAACTTTACTTTTCACTTCGATTGCGAGAAAATAAATCTCATCATTTCAGCGGAAAGACGTCCACTGCTGGACATAGACCTCTCCAAGGTTTGCCATTAGGACCGGTCCTGCGCCGCTTGAATCCAACGGTTTCCCGCCACCTTAGCCACGTTGTCGGTCCACTTTGTTGGAGCCCTACCCACGCTGCGTCTTCCGGTACGAGGACGCCACTCGAGAAGTCTTCAACCATCTGTTCTGCGAGCGATGTGCCCACGGCCACTTAAGTCTAGCAATTCTTAGGGCTATGTCGGAAAAATATATATACATACATTAGGGTGTCCCTCACAATCCCTAACAACGTTTGTCCTAACACATCGTTTGTCCGAATTTTCATTTGCCCTAAACTGGTTTTCAGATGAGTCAGGCAACTTTTTAAGTTTTCCAATTATATCTGCGGTTTGGTTAGGTTAGGGTTGTATTATAACAATACTAAAAAGTTTTAAAATGTAGCAGAAATGGCGTTAGGATAAATGAAAATTCGGACAAACGATGCATTAGGACAAATGGCGATTAGGGCTTCCATAGGAGAACCCATACATTAAGGGTGCGGCTCCACTGAGGAACAAATGGTACATAGACAACTTTTCCAACCACCGCCGCCACAGCGCACCTTTCCGACGACATGTCACATGACCAACATAAAACTAGTGGTTTGTAGCTGATCGTGGCTGTCCAAGGAAATTAATAAAGAGAAAGTACTTTAGTCTCTAGAGAGCAAAAGTATCAATTTATATAATTCCACCTATACATGGCTAGTTATGGGTCATTTTAGAGCATGAGAAGAGAAAATACATTATTTCTTTAATGGTAAATCTATCAGCATTAAATAAATGATACCGCAGAAAAATACGCCAATCACCTTAAGTATGATTAATGATTATAGAACAAAAGGCTGTTTATATTAAAACTGAATAGAGGGGTAAAAGTCTGTCACCTGACAAATTAAAGAAACACTAGTACGCTATTAACTTTTTTATCAATACATAATATAAAATGTTTAGGTACATATTTTTATAGAACATCAAGAAAAAATAAGATCAGATGAATTATTTTGACACATGGTACGAAACTAATAACGCTAGCGCAGGCAGCCCTGCTAGAAGCCTTTCCCGTGCGTGACCCTGGTGATCAGGTTCCAGGCCCGTTCAGGCTGGTCTGTGGGCACGAAGTGCGTAGCGCCCAGCACCAGAATGTCCGTCAGCGTCCGGCCGCTCCTCACGTAGCCCGCGAGCTGCCCGTCCACTCGCCACTCCCGGCGCTTCGCTTTTTTGTACTCTTCTGAGCCGTTGAAGCGAAGGTGTTGCAAGAAATACAACGTTTCCTTGTATGGGACTGTGGTATCCTCGTCTCCGTTGTAGAAAACCATAGGGTAGTGATCCAACAATTCTGATACCCATGGCGCAATTGAAAGCTTCATATCCTCAAACAAGAACTGATGCACTTTATAATTAAAATCATCGAATTCATATTCACCCACATGGATTGCATTTCGGACCGCAAGAGTTTGAACTTTATTTATATAATCGTCCTCTTTTTCAGGTCTGTATTTGGTGTAAAAGTTTCGATGAAAAGGTTCGCAATAGGCGCCACCTATGACTAACCCTTGGAGATTTATCTTGGTTTCTGCTGTAGGATTCTTTTTAAGGATAGCGTACCCGGCAGCCGGGACGTACTTTCCGCCATACGATTCCCCGCTAAGGAAGAACTTGTTTTGTTTTAACGCCGGGAAGAGTTGGAAGAACTGGGTCAGGGTGGAATGCAGCTCCTCGCCGACTTGAGTCTCGTCTCTGCAGTATCCCTGCTCGTGATCGGTGAAGCTGAACCCCGCGCCCACCGGGTTGTCGATGTAGATGAGGTGGTGGTTCAAAGCCCAATGAACCTTCCTGAGCTTAAAAGAATCTCCATGTACTTCGAGAGGACCGTTTTCTGTGAATAAACCATATAGAGAACAGGATCCAGGGCCGCCCTGCAGCCAAACGAGTACAGGTGCCGTCTCTGCGGCCTCCTTCACTGGAGGGAAGTACCAGAAGAACTGGTTGGAGTTGTAAGTCTCGTTGACCGTGAAGAAGCCCGCGTAGCTGTCCAGCTCCACCCCAGCCAGTTTCACGCGCGCCTGCCGCCGACCCTCGGCCGCTTGACCGTTCCGGATAAATGGCGTGAGGAAGAGGGCTGAGCCCGACGGGCCGTCAGCCCCGTTAGCACCCCGATGCGCGGACTGAGGCTGGTGCAAGAAGCACGTAAAACCCACAGCGGCTTGACAGACGAAAACGAACCACAAAAAAATCGCCATTGTGTTGCGAGCAATGTTAACGTACTATTAACTGAGGCGTTGTGAAATTGTATACTTATATTCATATTTGATGTTCGCACTTTTAACGATTAATGAAAGGTAGAGTGGTTAAAATAGTAACATTTATTTATGACTCATTTAAACTTTAGAGTTCCGTGCCTAAGGGTATTGTTTAGCACAGTATTAAAAAAAAAAAAGTAATTTTAAAAGGTAAAGGCAGAAAGCCGAAAGAGTTTGGCTGTATTAATAAGTATCTGTATCGGTCGCATTTACCAAAGTCATTTATAAAATTAACTTAACATAACTAACCGACTGTACAAGGTATTTCTTTTGTACCTTTGTATATTCTGTTTCTTTATGACTTGTGACCAACTGTAATCTACACGGCTTGACAGATTTTAAGTAAAGATTAAAGATTTTTACTAAACATTATAACAATTAAGATCGTAACCAGCTGCATAAGTATAAACGATGTCGCAGCTGTTTACGCCCACCTCGGGACATAGAGGAATAGTGTTCTACATATACAGGTTAGTACAATAATTCGTGTAATCCGTATTATAAACAAGTAGGTAAGTATTATATCTAAATAGTATACTATTTCTAGTTATCTTATGCTAGTTGTGCGGAGCGTCGTTGGATCGGAACTTAATCTCAGGAGTGTTACAACATATTTTTTTATATATTAAAAGTTCCACAAAGTTCTCAAGGCTTGCGTTGGTTTTCCCTTGCCACGGTTGAATTTTAATTTTAAAATTCTTGGATTTTCTCTAGATTTCGCCCTCAGTGTATACAGGGAGTATTCGAGCTCGGGTTTTTAGATGTAGGTATCAATTGACAACAATTCATATCTGCTAAAGTAGTAAAATAAAATACCGTTTGTAGATTTTATACTGCTGATTACAGTAAAAATATATTTGGATTTTTTTATGCAGTAGTTTTTTTATATTTGGGAAAAACAGTAAAAAAGTTGGATTGTGAATGTTAGGAATACACTTATAGTGCCCTTAGTCCATTTATTAACATAGGAATTGAAAAAAATATACAACTGTCATGTCCATTTTTCATCTGTCTGACGGATTACTTGATTCTAACGACACGCTTTCGATTCTCGTAATACTATTGTTTTGATATACGCTATTAAAAATGAAAGTGACTAAAGGATTTGTAAAAGCGGATAGCCGCAATCTGCCCAAAGTCGACGAATTCATGTTGTTATGGTTGACAAGTGACATGTCATGACAGTCAGTTCTGTTTCTGTTGAAAGTTACCTTTTTAATTTTATATCATGCTAAGATCACGACATCAGTATTCCTAACTTTGTATATACGGTCTTTTTAATGACTATTTCTTTAATAAATTATTAACGACGAATTTAAGTTAAATAAAGAAAAACCGAGAAACACGGGTAGTCTAATTTTTAACCAGCTATAATAAACGCGAAAAAACCAAAATGCTTTTTTTTTTAAATGTTGTCAATTCCACTTTCCAAATGGAATTTCTTTTGTTCTTCAACTTTAAAAAACTAGGCAATTTGTCATTTTATATAAATAAACAGTTTGTTCATTGTCGTTGCACTCGTTACATAAAAACAAAAGACTGATTCAAGTGCCAAATAACTTTAACAATAACTATATGAAAAGCAAGCTTTAAAAACCCGACTGCATTTTTATACTGTCGTCAATATACCTACATATGTTAATAATTGTCATTTTGCCATTGTTGTTATTTCAATTTTAACAGTTTAGGTATCTTATGTCACCCGGGATGACGTAAGGATTCTATCGATACCTCACACATCTAAATCAGTCAAGGGATTTAGAAGTTATATTGGAATAAAGAAACTCACATACATACAAACATGAACCCTGAAAACATTACACTCCTTTTTTGGAGCAGTCGTGTAAAAAGCAAGCTTTCAAAACCCGACTGTTACTAACCAAGTTTAAATTGTTATAAATCCTAAATGATCATTCAAAATGAAAAATAATGAAAGAAACCTAAAGATGATTTTTAAATCCCTATTCAACGATACCCCACTTGTCATAGTTGGTCGACTTTTTTTTTATTAGCACCATATGGCGTCTGGTTGCCGCCATATTGAATTTTGATTACTGTCATATCTTCAGTGACACTCACCAGATTAAGACAAATCGATTGACATAAGAATCATCAAAATCGGACAACGGGTTTAGTTTTTTGGTGACACAAAGGAACAAACATACATAATGTATATAGGCTGTGAAACACATTACCCTCCTCCTTCGGCAGTCGGGTAAAAACACGGGTTATAGTATCCTACAGTTTTACTTCACTGACTTTACCAGTTAAGTTTAATCACGTATACATATTTTCAAAGTCATTAAACATAAAAGTAGCATTTGAGGAGTGCAATCGATACCTACAAAGCCCCTAGAATATAGGGATCCTGTAGATATATTATAGTTTTACCATTTGTGCTAATGTTTGTTTTTTTTTTGTAATAAGTAAAAAATACTGTTAAAGCATATTGTGCTCACCTGCAACTGGTGGAACAATTATATTTAAACCCATTCTGATGTAATGCTTACATTTTAAAACATTGTATCCACTGTTGGTGGATATAATGTTTTAAAATAAATAATAAAAAAAATGTAAGTACTCTATATAAATCATCAAATTCAAAATTCTTGTTGCTCCTAAAACAATACGAATCCGTCATCCCTTCCAAAAAAGCGGCTGGAAGCAATAAAAAGCGCTGATTTGACAGCGCAACAAGGGACCGCTATTGATTTCCCATAAACCATAACATAAATCATGCCGCCACTGCTCAGCGCTTTCAGTTTCAGAAAAAGGGAACGCAGCGACGACATCACTTGATATTGAGTTTTAGTTTGTGTACATGAGGTACAATTTTAGTTACATATTCGTTGTTATCAGCTACGGTAATTATGCGGAAACTTTTTAATTTAATTATGGCACAAATGCAAAATAAATGTCATTGAGTAATAAACAACAATGAATACTCATTACAATATACATTACTCTGAAACAAGATACCTTCGACTTGCTTTACATACGCACGTGTAATTATCATACACGCGTACCGGTCAGTTAGGTCGCGTTCACTGGGATTATTTATTACAATGTGAGTTATTTTCATTTTTTGCCAATCTATGCAACATTTTATGTAGAGTTTTAAATTTACGTTGTCCCACCCAATTACCTAGTTTCATTTCAACGCAGTGCAGTCAATTTGACACTCATAGGTACTTGTTCTCATTTAATTATAATATCAAGAACCTATTAACGAACTTGGTGTAAACTACCGTGTTCCTCGATTACCCGGCGAATTACTCACCGTAACTGTCACATTGACATTTTGGACATTCGTTTCGTTACAACTTAAACGGAGGAAGCGCCGAAGTGCAAAAATGCGAATTTAGACGAAACACAATTCTTCAGATTTTGATTTTATTTTTGTTAGGTTC
Organism: Acleris literana; assembly: GCA_946894065.1. NCBI lineage: Eukaryota > Metazoa > Arthropoda > Insecta > Lepidoptera > Tortricidae > Acleris > Acleris literana. The sequence continues at coordinate 16,682,703 of OX335687.1, read as the reverse complement.
CAACATAATTTATAAAATGTATCTACCTATGTTTTTAATTGAGCGTTTTCACAAAAAAGTGTAATCAATTAAGGACTGAAATTAAGGAACTTTAATTTTGTAAGTTTGTGACGAAAATTAGCTATACATTGGCGGCCGCAATGTATGGCTAGTTTACGTCACAAAACTGACAAAGTTAAAGTTCCTTAATTTCAGTCCTTAATTGGGTACACTTTTTTGTGAATTCCCAAATACCAACCCTTTTTTGCCGATTGTTTTTTAAAGGAGTTTATTGATTCGATTTCTTTTCAAATGAGCATTGGGCACACTAATAGCCATAAATTAAAAGCCGAAAAATATCATTGCAAAAACACTCTTTAACTACACATCTTAAAGTTGAAACAAAAATCAATAGAATCGTGTTGTAAATTATTACCTGCCAGTACCTACTAACTAATCCACGAATGAACGAACAAGTGTAATTATTTACGTCCTCGTTGAGAATACATTGCGGCATTCGTTTTGCCGCTTGACGTATATTACGTTCCAAGCGCATCCATGTACTTTAAAGGGAGGAATTTTACGAAAAAGATAGTGTTTTACTGTGGTCTTAATAATCATTTTTTAATGATTGATGACTGTTTAATGACTCGAGAAAATCTGAAATAAGATATAAACAGATTATAAAAGTAGAGCGAAGTAAAGTAACTAAGTTTATTTATCATAAACGTGTAACAAAACATAATAACTAATATAATTATTAATATTATTACAAAATAACTACTTACTTATTTAGTGTAAGGTCCATCCCATCCTTTAAGGCCCAGCCACACCGGATGCTTGTGCGTAGACGTGACGTGCGCGTTCGCTTTCCACTTCGTTGTATAGTGGCATGTCGTATGAGGATTCGTACTAAACACCGCAGTGGAAAGCGAACGCTCACATTACTTTGATTACAATATTATACCCTATTAGATTTTATCATAAAGAAAGAAAGAAAAACATTTATTCGTGACAAACAGACAAACAAAACTCAACAAAATACATTAACAGAAATGGTTCCAACTTCCAACGTTATGCTGGCTTTAAAACCAGCGCTGGTCTTCCGTTGGACATGTCACTCCTCCAACCAAGACGAAATAGACATACATACAATCGAACAACATAACCCTCTTTCTGACGCAGTCGGGTAAAAGCTTCCGTCAATTTTATTGATTTCTTTTACTTATAACTTTTCCATTGTATTCCTGCGGTCATACTCATAACCCCATTGATTCCTTCCTCGAAGAGCTTCTGAAATTGAGCTTTTGCGATTCCAACTTTTATGAGGTATGAAAGCTTTGGCAAAGAATAATTGACTTCTAATTCTGCCTTCAAGCTTACATCCTCTTAGAGTTCAACTTTGATCCTTTTTGGAAAGGGAAAAGCATAGGAATTGAATGCTAGAAGAATATAAAAAGGGAAATCATTATAATATAAATATAATAGTTAAATAGTACATTACTACAGAGGCCGGGAAGTAGGGGGCTGCGGATAGTTACGAGGCTGGCAACCCCACTTCACGCCGAGGTTTGTATAGTGCTTTTCTCAACCATATAAATAATTCATTGAAAAAATAAAACAAAAATTACAACGTCAAATACGTACTAGGAGTGCATAAACATTAAAAGTAACCTACAGTGCTCAGTCATCCGCGCTGAGTCGGGTGCGCCCCGCGGCGCGCCGCCCCGTGCTACATCGCCTGCACGGGTAGCACAAGTTGTATTTTCTCGCTTGTCGCTCAGTGCGTCTCTATCGTTACTGACTAGATGGAAAGGGAGATCCGAGCGACAAACAACTCGCGGGCAACTTGTGCTAGCCGTGCTGCGATCTAAGTTGCGCTACGCACCCCTAATAACTTCTGCCCTCCTGGTACCTGGTGCCTTTATGCAAACGCTTTTGTTGGATGCACGGCTTAGTATATTAAAAAAAAAACAGCTTTTAGCCTGTTCATAAACACAGCCGCCATGTTTACATGAAAATTTAAAAAAAAACTACTTCCAGGCCTAGGCCTTCAATTTTGTATGAAATTCCTTTACAGTTCTCTCGAGGTGTTCCGCCTGCAACGTGATACTTTGAGGCCTAAAATAACTAACATAACGCCAACATTCCAATGCGTGTTTGAGAAAAAATAGTTACGTGATGTATGAACAATGATATAGCTTACTTTCAATTTGGGACTAGGTCAAATTGTGTGACGCATGTTCCTTGATTTGGGTGAAGACAGGGCCTCTATTCCACAGGGTAAAACCATATTGCCTTTGGCATGTTATCGTATTGTCAACGTTTTGATAGCTCTTATTTACTTGACAGTAATGGCGGCCGAGTTAAAGACAATACCATAACAGGTCAAAGACGATATGGTTTTTACCGCCTAGAATAGATGCCCAGTTTTACTTCAGAGTCGAATGAGTGATGTGAGAGCGGTCATTAATTAAATAATGTGAATACTATTTTATAAAAGTTCTTCTAAATAAAATAAAATAAAAATAAAATAAAAATCATTTATTTGAATGTGTACACTATTACATTTTGAGAAAGGTACCGACATCCAATCTTAGTACACTAAATACTACACTAAATTAGAGGTACACACGCAGTTTGACTTGTGGAGAAAATAAATAGAGGCCCCCAAACTAGGCGAAGCCTGTATCTTGGGAGACCGAGGTAGATTGGCAAAGTAAATGTAAACACAAATATGCATATGCACATACATGCATGCAAACATACACGCACATATACACACACATACATATACATCACATATACATATTTTTATGTATATTTCTTTAACAATGCTTGAATACTAATTATAATCTATCTCTCTCCTATTATTTACTCGTAACTAATGAAATTAATCGCTTGACTATTACTTACAAGCGTTTGTACTTAACCTTGATTAGGTACCAACCGATACAGCATAGATTTTCACTTAACTTACTCTATTAACCTTGTTATTATACCTTATTTTTTTATCAAACCTTCTTCACACGTAATTAGGCAATTCCAGGAACTTGTGATAAGTATTTATTCAAGCATAAAACAAGGTTTACCTCTTTATACCCTCTCTCTTGTTTACTCTATGTCGGAGGGCCGTCCCTGGCCCTCCAGTCGCGCTTTGTGTTCCAACGAGGAGGGTCGTTGCCCGCACCCACGCGATCAATTTAAAAATAAACTTGCGTCACACATCCTGTTCGTAACTAAAGTCAAAAACAATCATTTTATCGTTAAAAAAACCACAAGTCCGTGTTTTAAATGCAAAATACAGGTCTAGTGTTTGTATTGTAATCAGATTGTATATTTGGACCGCGTTCAGGTCGTAAATTTTAGTGCTTGGGGTAAATAAATCAAGTGGCTGACTCCGTTTGTTGTTAAATAAAGCTCAATAGACTTCCCTTTTCAAAAACAGAACATGAGCATTTAAATTCAAATGCAGAAAAATGTTGACGCGATTCGATATTTAAAAATATCTAGGAATTACAAGATGGATTGGCGCGAGAAACTTTTCGGGAAAGTGTTGGTGAAATGTGACTCAACAGGACAACAGAATGGAAAATTTGAAAATGTGGCTACTTTAGAAGCGTTGAAAGACTGCGTGGAGGATGGTGATGGTATTGTCTGTGGAATTTATTTTTCTTTTGCGAATATAAGTGACACTAGTGACGATTTTGGGATTCGCCTGGAAGAGGTGTATAAGGCGGTGTATCCTAAACTGAAAGTGGTGGAAGTGGTACTGTGGGCTCACGTGGGGACTCCTGAGGGACCTGTGGAGAGAGAAGCTGGCTTCAGAAGGAGTCTGACTGGGAAGCCGTGGTTTGCTGTGCCTTTCCACGATGTTGATACGAAAGTAAGTGAACCTTTAGTTGACCTTTACTGCTGATCTTCATAAAGTTTTATAAGAAGAGCAGTGTATTCTGTAAGAAAGTAAGTGCTTAATGAGTACAAACATCAGGTAATTTAATCATAGACTATAATTCTTAAGCTAGCACGAACCTTGTCACGTAAATTGATGATACTTCATCGTGAAAATTCATGACGGTTCTATTGTGGTTCAAGAGTTTCCCTCCATGATAGTGCTCACAGTTGTCAAATTTAATTTTCACAACACTGCTCGGAAATATGGCCATATTTGGTCTTGTTTGGGGTCACAAAACGTCACTTATAAGGACAGACCAAGAATGTTTTTGCCGGTTTGTTTGCTGATTGGTCGAGAACATTGTTGTCCAACTTTAAGAACCAATCAAAACCAATCAATAAATTTTTGTGTCATAGCTCCTTAAAATGAAAAATTGAAATCGACCTATCAGAACACACCATTTTGTGTCGTAAAATATTAGGTGTATTTTTGCTAAAAGATACACAGACTAAAAACGATGTGACTGCTTTTTTTTAAATGTAATTCAAACTTGGCCCCTAATCTCGAACCACTAGAGATGAAATTACATGGGAGATATGGCGAAACAAATACAATTTTATATGGAGTTGACATCTTCATCTCGCGTGTTAGTTTATTAATCTCGAGTGCCACGAGAATAGGGGTCCAGATTAAAAAAAAGTGAGCTATGGTAAAATTGGCGGTGATGTCACATTAATATGAATTAAAATTTGAGTTTTGAATATGAATTTTTATTTTATTTCCTCTCAGTAGTTGTGAAAAGCACTATGTCTGCCTCGGTAGAAAGTGCAATTTATGGACTCGTACACTAGAGGGCCTCAACTACGTTTCGGCCCTCTATATGACTCGTCCAAAAATCGCGTACTTTCTATCCTCTGCAACAATGTACTATTGAATATGAATTGAGTCAAAATAACTACACTACAGTAAGAATACAGTCGCGCTGCCGCAAACTGTACTTTCTAAATTCAAAAAAGTCTTATCCATCCATATAAATTAAGTACAACAAAAAAAAAGCAACTCTACAAAAATGTTCAAACGTTCGTTCCATTTTCAAATTTACCTCTATAATATACCTTCCTTTATTTAGCGGGAGCTAGAGTTGCCATGTATAACGTATATTACCCCATAATTACTTCGCACCCCTCACTTTTCCCCGCCAGGGGGTCTACGCGTACTTGAGACAGGTGCACACTGTACCGAGGATACATTGATACCCTAGGTAGGGTGGATGAAAGGGCTCGAAAAACTCTTGAAATGAATGTTTTCATGCAAGGGACGTGTATACAAGTATCTCATAGATACACGAGCAAGTGAAAGGCTTTGATCCTTTTCGTATTTGTAAGGAATCTCATCTAAGTTGGGATGTTTAACTAACCTTTGCTCGTGACTTTGTCCGCGGTGAATTTATCAATCGGTTTTCCTTAGGGAACAATCCTGCGTTTTGTGATAAAACTTACTTAGGGAGGCAGTTATTATTTCCTCTATTAATTAAAATTAAACTAAGCTACTTAAATATACATGTATACGTATATTTAAGTAGCTTAGTTTAATTTTAATTTAAATACGTTTAGTTTTAATTTTTAATTGTATTAATGTTGAATTCTGTACTTAGTTGGATGTAAATAATGTTATCAATAAAATACTATGTATATTTATACTCACTAATATTACAAATTATAAATGCAAAAGTGTGTTTGTTTGTTCCGTACTTATGGTTAAACGCCTTTACCGATCAACTTAAATTTTGATTCATACACAGCCCATTCATAGACAAAGTATTTTTTATCCCGGAATATTGAACAGTCTGAAGTAATAGCTAAAAGCTAATCAAAAATAAGCTATAATTAATAAATTAACAAAAAAATTACGCTATGCCAATCCTATCCAGGGCCTAGTTTAGTCCCCTTTTGATCGAGTTACGCAAGATGCCAATGAAGGCGTGTGTGATGTCACTAGTAGCAATTTAAATTAAAAAATATAATGTTGTAAATTAAAAAAAGAAACTCGAGCTTCGTGAAAATGTATACTTGCTTTGGACTTGTATGCTTCTGGCTGGATATCTGACTGAAACGTTCTGTCCGAGCATGTGAAATTGTGAATGCAATGAAACATTCCAATTAACGGTTTTCGGAGCGGGTTGAGGGGTGATAAGGGGACACGGGTTCGATTCTCGCCTTGATCAGTTTACAAAACGAACCCCAATACCGGTGGAGCTTTGCGCTTTGGGAATTCAAGTTTGAAGCTCGGATATAGTGGGTATATAGTAGTTTCAGGTTTTTTACCCTTTTTGTAGAGTTTAATGTATAATAGTACAAATTAATCGATTACTTTAGTTACTCTAACCACGAAATAAAAATCCCTAGTTATACGAAAATACCAAGACTTTTTTGTGTTCTTTTTACATATTTTTAGCTTTTATTTAACTTGCAATGTATGTATGTGTGTACGGGTCAAATATTGCAAGTTAAATTTGACCAACTTTCCATCAACGGAATGGGCTGACATTTGGACCATATACGTAAACCCAATGACAATGCAATATCATGGTATCTAAGAGCTGATCTGATGATGGAGTCGGAAGGTGGCGACAGTATTTCCGCTATACTTACCGTAGACCCACCGTGTTGGGACTCAATAGTTTGGTCTTGATAAGCAGGTAAAGATTTTTCAAAAAAAGGGACCTCTATACCTACTTAAACATCTAAAAAAAAACCTGTTGTTAATTTAAACCTTCATACCTACATTGATCTAAAAGTGTCGACTGACCCTTATTTAAAATTAATCCTCCCGAATGGTTTCAATTCCACGGATAAAAGACTGCTTATTTCTCTCTCAAACTATCTCTGTAATTCCAAATATTTTTTATACAAACTGTTCTCCGAATGCATCGCGAAATTGCTATCGACTCGTAAACGCATCCATTCCTTATTGTGCGAACTGTGAATACCACACGCAGTAAACACATTCTAACTGAAATTTATTCCCCAGACAAAACTCAATCGTATATGCAGGTAGAGCCAGTTAATTTTCCAATGAACCAGTTTTGACTTAGGACGGTTTAGAAGGTGCATATCCTCGCCCACGCGTTGCGATTTGCGTTTCATTAAAATTTAATGGTTAGGGCATGGGAACCAACTACACGATCAAAAGTATAAAGCATTATGTCTACAGATCCAAGCATTTAATATTGTAGCCTAATACGAGGACGCAGAGTTCGAAGTAGAGTCTTTGTTTTTCCTTTTGGATATGCATTGATACCTTTTATATCGATTTAGCGATACCGTTTTAGAGTTCAATAGCCAAAATAATAAAAGCTAAAGGCTATTAAATGGTAGGAAGTAGGAAGTTCATTGTCTTGTACCTTATCTGTGGTCACTTGCGGGCTTGCCAACCCTGCGGGGTGTTTACCCTACATTTGGGGGTAAAGTATGATAGGTACCGTTTTTAACATATTAAATTATTTAAAAGCATTCTAATAATATTTTAATAATAACTTGAATTGTTCTGGATTGAGATTTGTGATGTCATGTTATTGTGTTAACATCATGTTATTGTACCGAATTAAATACATAAATAAATAAATAAACTATAACTACAAAATAAATAGCCCAACAAAAGTACAAGTAGTTACTGAGTTACGATGTGAGAAAGTAGTCTAATTGATCATAAGTATTCGTACAATATAATAATCATTATGAAGTATTATTTATTTTTCAATTTCAGTAGTATATTTTTGTTCATATTTAAGGTTTTTGGGGGTAAATCAACTTAAACCTACATTTGACGTTAATTCAAAAAAAATCTTCCGTCGCTACCTATAAATAAGCACATTTTCAACCTATACAGCGCCATCTATTGACTTTTCAAATAACCTCCCATTGAATGGTAAAAAGTGACGTTTGAAAACTCAACAATATGCCTTTATAACAAAATTTCTCCCCTTCTATTGTTTCCGGGCCGATATTCCCAAATTCCGACATCTAAACCATGGAGCTAAAACAAATAGGACCAGACAGGCATAATATTTGCGTACGCGTCTGTTATGACGTGCCGAGGCATGCGGGGTATTGTTCTGTCCCAACGACCCTGCATTCCAGACGGGTACAAAGGATTATATAGAACGCGTTTTGTACACGTTTATACATGTGTTTTTAGGATTCTTTAGGAATTATAAAAATAATTTTGTAAAAAAGTGAGTGTGACATACATACAGACGGACATGGTAATACTAGAAATAAATAAACGTATGAGATCACACAATTTATGTATTGTTTCTCTCATTTAAAAACCACACCCGTTTTTCCAGTCCAATTATTAATTAGTCCAACGTTTTTTTTTCCCAAATCTATATTAAGCCATTTACCCCATCTACATCAAATGAGCTTTACTTTACCCCCTTTGGAATGGGTATTCAGTGCGTGCATACAAGGTAATTTTTTATCAAAGCTATTTTTCTGCTACCAGACTTCATAACAACTCAACTTTACCCTCCCTCTAATTATACGCCCAATAATCACATAATCAGTTAACATTTTAGAAAAAAATCGTTGGATAAAGGGGTTTGGGTACAAGTGTTGTCATTTGCAAAATTCATACATTTTCAAGGTGAGCGGCCATTCGTAAAAATGGTAAATTATGATAGAATTATTAAAAATAAACATATTTTGTTATGTAATGTAATACTCTTAAGTGCATCGGAACCGAGATATTTAAATATTCATACTTGGGCGTACTTTTGTACTAAAAACTTAATACTTAAATATTTAAAATCTCCGCTCCGATATTATTTAACGCCATAAATTATATATATATCTATGTGTATTTAGATGTCCTCTAAATAACTATGTAAAAATCATCCGTGGCCGCTGAAAAAAAATATGACAATATTCTTCAAACAAATTTGAAAACCCAATGCCCTTTATAAAATCTGTATCGGGTTAGTAAAGCTACAAAATTAGGCCACACTTGACCGGATTTTATCGAGATATTGACCCCAGTGACCGAATCTGACTGTGAGTGAATCTCTTGACATTTCTACACCATTGTTGCTTCATGATCATATTGATCAAATACCGTATTTTTTAAAATATTTGAATAATGCTTTGTTCAATATAGTATAACATAAATACACATATCCCCCTAAAGAGATTTGTTTATTTTCATCACAAAAGTCCAGAAAGGTATTTTCTGTCACTCGTGACATGAATAAATGGTGAGGTGCGACAGTGACAGATATACGAGGGGAAAGGGGTCAAGTCTGGGGACAATGTGGGATGGAATGGGGCCGATGAAGACATAAAGAATCAAACCAAAAACACCGGTCAAGTGCGAGTCGGAATCCGCCGCTGTACAATCGGTATTATTATATGCCGATTTAAATTCGATTTTAAATCGAATTAGCGCAAGGCCAATAGTTTAACACACGCCTTGTGCATTTTTACGCCACATCACTGTTTAATATACTTACAACAAAAATAAAAATACTATTCTTGTATGGAACTTTCCTAAAAAATGTTAGTAAATCCGCCGTAATAACACATATTCTGAAAAAGCAACCCACTATCTATTACGGTTCAAAAGATACAGCTCTTTAAAGTTAGGACAGACGGACTGACTGATAGCGTAGGCGTATTAGTAGGGTACCATTTGGCTCCCTTCGGGTACGGATCCCTAAAAATTGAGCGAAATTTTACTGGTAATTTTTTTTATTTAGTAGCATGGAACTAATTACCATGTAAAACTTAGCAAAAATGTTTGCCGTGGATCATTTGAATGGAGGTAACACTACTATATTCTCAAGTGGCAACCCCCATAGTATTACGGTGAAAATTGAATCATAGTGCCAATTTCAATTGCCATGACAAATAAAGTCGGTTTTCTCTCCTTCACCAAGTTATAGTATATATTTACTTTCACATAAATTATCGAATACATTAAGCAATGGCGCTCGCTTCGAGGTTCTTCAAACACCAAATTCTAATGCAAGTCAATATTTAACTTGAAATAACCGTCGAGTGCTATTGACCCTCTGCGGAGCCAGTATTGGTTGAATTCGAAGATTCTGGCAAACACAAGACGTTCTCAGAAATTGGGGAGTAAATTATGATATTTTGGTAACATACGACTCACAGCTGGAGGAGCGAGCCGGAGACGTTAATATTGGATATCATTACATAGCATAAAACAAAGTCGCTTTCTCGCCGTCTGTCCCTCTTTATGATCTTTTAAACTGCGCGTATTTTATTGCGCTCTTCTGTAGATAGAGTGATTCAAGAGGAAGATTTTAATATAATTATAATAAGTTCTGGTTTATGTAACGGTGTTACTGAAAACTCACAGAAACCAAAGCGAAGCGAAGGCGGGTCGCCAGTACTTTAGTTTATGCCGTTTTTTCCGCTGTCAAATGTTGCGATACGGAAGCCGTTACGCACGTAATATTCGAATTCTAAATTGGGAAATTATGCGCCACACCCACACCTTTATCCAGTCTGTGATGCAGTCTGGATCACAGACTGGATAAAGGTGTGGCGCCTTCAATGCATGAGAGTTGCCGGTATTTGATGAATTAATTGTAAATGTGAGAGAAAGAGAGGGATTCTGTTATTGAAACGTATCTACATACTTACTTCGATAGCTCATCGACTCAAAGTTAATCTTGGTTTCCTTTCCGATCCGATAAAGTGATATTTTAAGTCATAAAATCATAAAAGTAGTGCCAAAAACTCGATTCGTTTTAAACTCTTAAGTATTCATAAATGCACAATTATAAAGCTTTAGCTGCTAAAGACGCTTTGTCCTTGTCTTTCACTGTGTCATTTGAATTTGACAGAATGTAACAAAGTAACATCAGTATCATAGACAAACATGAAATTATAAGGTTAGTCGTTTCATTCAGTTTTGTACTGAAATCAAAGAATCTGTTATATTTTTTATTTTTGATACTCTAGGGTCCTACTGCCAAAGAGTATAAATCGATTTAACTCGTAATAAAATAGGGTTTATACATTAACGGAGTATACTTTATTTAAACCCTTTTTCAATTCAACTTCACAAGACTTAAATCCTTTTTCACTAGGTCCCTATTATGGGTACTTTATCAGTCTAATACGCGATCCGGCACGTGTGCACTGTGCTTAACACTCTACAGGTGACAGTGCAAAGTTCATTGAACCCGCTGCCGTGACCGCCGCGTGTAAACCACCAGATCTTTATCTTGGTTTAGGTTAAATACCTCGACGGTATTGTTAGCTCGGTCACACTTAACGAAGCTAGCTAGTCTGACCAGCGAGTCTTGACACAAGCATGTTTTTCTAATTCTTCACATGCCAACAATTTTACCTATGAAACAAGCTGTCACATTATGCGTACTTATCCAATCGTTATGCATTTCGTGTTGCCAGCTAGTGATATTTGGATTTTGCCCCCATTTTTTGTGTCACCTACTAAGGTTATTTGCAAGAGATCGTTAATCAGCGATAACATACGCACCGCCTGTTGTTTACCTGAGTTATTTTTAATTGTACTGTTTCCCTGTAATGCTTTTGTTTGATGTACAATAAAATGTTTTGTATTGTGTTGTATTTTCGAAGAAGGTCAAAACGGCCAAATAATTCTAAAACAGTGGCACTTTTACTAGCCTCATTTCACATTTTACCGCTTGTGGCCTATTTTATAAAGCTACAAATTACAATTTACAAGTTACAAGTTTCCATTTGACCCAACCTCGACCAATAACGACCAGCCATTTGAGCAGTGTTGCCAGTTTAGACCAAATTGTTACTTGTAGCTTCATAAAACGTGCCCTGGAGCTCCTGCAGGTTACGGATTATCTTTAAATTACGTCATACCCTGTATATTGGACCATTGTGTGTAGCGCTTTGAAGTATGTGACCCGTGTCAATCAATACAGGGTCACTTGATCCCCCTTTGTAAGTGCACAATGCTCAACTCGTCGCTCGGAAGCTCAATGCTGCGTGCTTGAATGCTCAATATTGCAGCCCGCATTGCCGCTATCCGGTTTTGCTTTAATTAAACTCGTGGATTTGAATACGAACTTGTTTTTTTATGTTTAGCAAAAAAAGCAACGGTCGTATAAAACTTGCAAAAACTTATATTCATCTCTATTTATACTGATATTATAAAGAGGAAAGATTTGTATTTTTTTGTGTGTGTATTGTTGTAACGAATAAGATCAAAAACTACTGGACCGATTTCAAAAATTATTTCACCATTAGGATGCTACATTAACCCTGAGTAGGGCTGCCATCACCTAAATTGCCGACCCCGGATAAACTCGGCAAAAATCCCGGACATTTGGGCGAAATATGGTTTTTCCCCGGACACCTCTGAAGAATTACTTTTTGCAACAAAAATAAAAACATCATCATATTTTTTTTATTTTTATTATTTTATATAGCTTAGAAATAAACAATAGACATTTTTAATAAAATTAAAATCTCTTTCTGAGGTAATTAATATGGTAACAAAAACAATTAAGCTCTTCTTTTTGGCATCATTCAAACTTTTATACAGGGTGGCCAACTTGGAGGTATACAACTTTTTTTTGCCGCCATTTTGTTTTGGCGGTAAATATGACAGTTGTTGCATAAAAATTACTTTATGTAGATACGGTAAATTTGTTATAATATGGATCGTTTTACGACGGAACAACGTGTATCCCAACGTGTAACCCAATCATGTATTGCGGAAACTCTAAGAAAATTGCAGCCAATTTTTGGTAGAAATCACTTAAGATCGCCTGATTTAACAGCTCCTGACTTTTTTCTGTGGGGCTATCTAAAGGGACGTGTATTAAAACAAAATATTCGAGACACAGTCACTGAGATAACGCAGGAAATGTGTGAAAATGTAATGAAAACGCAATGAAAAGGGTTCACATCTGCCATGCTGCTAGAGGTGGACATTTGTCTGACATTATTTTCCATGTTTAACTGCCGGCCCAATACTATATTTAACAAGGAAAACTTAATATTTTTTATAATTCATAGAATAAAATTACAAAACTAAAGTGTATACCGTTATTTGGCCACCTGTATAATACTACTAATAGTAATAACTAACTAACTATAATATTTTAGAATTTTGGAATAACCAATAATATTTTCAGTCGTTCTCATCATCATTGAAAAAAAATTGGGCTTCTCCTGACAACAAAAGTGTCCGGGTTTTACCCGGACACTTAATAAAATCCCCTGCTGGACGGCCCCCGGACGCCCTTCAAACTAGGACAAATCCGGGGAAACCCGGACGGATGGCAGCCCTAACCCTGAGTAACATAGGCTATGTTTTACTTTTTTACGCGTACGGAGTCACGGGCAACAGCTAGTATAGTATAAAACAAATTCGCTTACCTCTGTCTGTCTGTATATACGCTTAGATCTTTCAACCTACGAAACGTATTTTAGTGCCGTCTTAATCTTTATTTACAGGAAAATAAGCATATATTTTGGAGGCAAAATATGTAGGTACATCAATTGTTTTTGCCGATTAAATCCTACTTTGAAAGAGATTTAAAAAAAAAAAACCATAAAAGGGTATGGTATCATTTGATTCAGCGCAAAAAGTTACATGAAAAATGAAACTTCACTCGCCTAGTAAAATTTCCCCTCTGCCCATACCTAATGTATAGTACCCAATGGTAGGACTCGGCAGATCCTCATTTCTAGTGCCAATCTAAGTTATAAAAAAAGTTTCATTGATGTCCATAATTTGCCGCCAAACCGTAATATTTAGTCTTACTTTAGCGGTATTAATAGAGTGATTCAAGAGGTAGGTTCAAATGTATAATATTAATGAATTCTGGTTAAATTCGGTTCACTGGTTTAGCTGTGAAAACCTTACAAACAAACAAAGATATTATACTTTCACATTGATAATATTAGTATAGATTATGATTGTTTATGAAGTGCGAATTAAAATATTAATTGGGTAGTGTGATTAAACTGATTAAACTCCAGGATGCAGATGTTTCAATTGAAACGGCAATATTCATTTTAAGTAACACAACGTAAAATATGCTGGCGCAATAGATTGGTTCGTGATAAAGTGCTACAAACCAAACCACAACATTAATTTCAAACATCAATATCCCTAAAAGCACCTGCGGGTAGACTGAATAAATGACATCCATCTATCAGTGTTGCTAGGAGAGAAAACGAGGGAACGCGGGTAATCAAACGCTTGAATTACATTTCATCGCATTGTCCAAACAATAGAAGCATAGAGCACAGAGTACCATAGACAATGGTTTACGCACTCCAGTTGCGAAGTTTGTTTTCTTCTTGTTTTCATTGTCTTGAAGAGCTCGGATCGAAATAATAGAACTGTTGTATTGTGTGGGTTTCTCAAGTGTAGACTTTCAGCATATTTTCTTAATGGGAAAGTCCGTCTGTGATATTAATTGTTACCAGTTGGCATCACTTACAACAGTTTAATAGCCCTAATTTTTTTCTGTGGTCTGTATTTGTTTTAAAAAGAAGCATTTTTCTTGGGTTATTGTTAGTTCTTCTATGGATAAAATCAATATACTGACTTTTAAACCGACTTAGAAAGGAAAAAATAAATAGATTTAAAATCATCCTTTGTTAATTTAACTTAATTTAAATTCTTTATTTGCTATAAACATAACGGCGTTCGGTCGGTCGAACGAGTGAACAAGTGAACGCGGCGAGTTGAAGTAGTCCCGTCAGAGCGTACAACACACATTCGAGCGCGTGCATTCTCAATTAGGCAGCCTTTTTTTTTTGTTCGGTCGTTCGACATAAGCCCTGCTAATGCTCTGAAAATTATATTTAAAGCCCTGAAAATTAAATTTATCACATACATACATACATAAACTCACGCCTTTATTCCCAGTTTGGGGTAGGCAGAGCTACAGAATTGCCAACAACTCTAAAAGCTTGTTGATAATTCTGTAACCACATTTTGCATAATCAGGCTAAGATGTTTAACAGTGTATTAGTGACAGGTTGCAAGCCCATCGCCTAACAGTACTACAAGCCTTTATTCCCTTAGTCGACTCTTACGACATCCACGGGAAGACACAGAGTGGTACTATTCTAAGCCGGCAACCACACAGCTAATATATATCAAATTATCAAAAATTTAAAATCAATGCCATTAATTTGCGAAGTAGGAACTTACTTATTTCATTTTACATAATGATTATAATAAAAATAACAATAGCAATAATCTCTGAATAGTTCTTAATATTAATTAACAACCGCCTATTGTTCGCCGTCGTCATCAAAAAACTTTTGCAACGAATAGTAGCGTTTGTTGGTTAAGTATCTACGGAGTTTATTTTTAAACAAATTACTGGTCTTAATGTTTTAAAGTCCGAATCTTGTAGTATTTTTATTCCAAATGTCGCCGAACCTTCAGTTCGACTAACCTAGAATAATAAACATGTACGAATCACAATAATCATATAAACAAAGTTTCCAGTCCACTCAAGAAGCCGCCATGTTAATCCAATTTCCCTTAATGTTTTACAAGGTTCCCAAGATTAAGAACAAGATCCCTATAAGTGCTTAACAGTCGACCGCGCACAGAAAGGGGGTGTTGCGTTCCGCCCGGATGACCGGACGGGTAAATTACTTTCGGATTATGGCAACCCTAAAATATACGTGGACCTAATTGCGTTGCGTAATAGAATTGGTACGGTTGGTTGCACTGACGTTCGATTTGAATTTTGAATTCACGTTTAGGACTCGATTCATTAATTAAAGATAAGATAGAGTATTGAAGTTGAAGCAAGAAATAACTTTCATGAGATTTGTTTAATCGACTTATATTTCACATCGATATGCCGTTCTAGTCCCACGAACGCTGCGCGATGAAATTCTTTCTGCGCAGTAAGAATACTACATGTACCTAGATGGAACATAATTCATTTAATATAAAGTAGCGACCCGCCCTCGCTTCGCTTCGGATTATGCAAGTTTTTGTTACACCCGAACATTATCGAAAAGGACATCATCTTTTTTGGTCCACATATGACAGTGCCGGCCAAAAAGAAATAATGCTATATTTTATTATAGTTTGTCTACCTGAACATTTATTATTATGGCACCAAAGCTGTAGTACCAATATCTATGGTTTTATGAGGACCTTGTGTAGAGTTTTTTTAGGGATTTGTTGTAGTTAAAAAAATATGTGCAGGCGCCTCTTCGTTATATATTAAATAATAAAGAATCACTATCGTCGGGAACAACAATAATATTCCCAAGCCATAAGCTGATGGTGTTATTCCTGGAAAATGTATCGCATGGCTACTACGCACTACTATACAATGCACATGATATGTAGATGATTTTTTTTGTTCGTTTATAAACAACCCCAAAGACGGAATACACGATTCTCATGTCAAAAATAGGTTTGGAGACACCTTATCTTACCAAAATAAGTTCAAATGTCAAGTTATGGTAGAAAAATTCATTTGTTTTTGTTAGTTGAATTCACCGAAACAAAGAATTTCAGAACTAAAACAAAACCAAGGTCAATGACCCTACAACTTTAGTGCAATATATTAAATAATAAAGAATCACTATCATCGGGAACAACAATAATATTCCCAAGCCATAAGCTGATGGTGTTATTCCTGGAAAATGTATCGCATGGCTACTACGCACTACTATACAATGCACATGATATGTAGATGATTTTTTTTGTTTGTTTATAAAAAACCCAAAGACACGGAATACACGATTCTCATGTCAAAAACAGGTTTGCAGACACCTTATCTTACCAAAATAAGTTCAAATGTCAAGTTATGGTAGAAAAATTCATTTGATTTTGTTAGTTGAATTCACCGAAACAAAGAATTTCAGAACTAAAACAAAACCAAGGTCAATGACCCTACAACTTTAGTGCAATAACAATAAATGCTCAGATAGAGAAGTTCTAACATAATATAGCATTATTTCCCTTTGGCCAGCACTTACACATTTGGACCAAAAATTTATGAAACCCCGATGATGTCCTTTATTATACATAAACCTTCCATGAAAAACGATCTAACGCATGGTGAAAACCGCATGAAAGTCCGTTCAATATTTTTTGAGATCATCGCGAACATACATGCAGACAGACAGACGCGACTTTGTTTTATGATATGAAAACAAATAATTAGTTTCATACTATTCCTTTAGCTAGCGATGCGTCTAGGTTTTGAAATCCTGGTACCCTATCATATGTCCAAACCAGTATTACCAGGATTTTCGGTACACACTGAGTCCGGAAAATCCTGGAACCGCCAACCCAAAATGCGTCAAAAAAGTGTTAATATTGAAAATAGCGAAGATAATTGAACATAAACATAGATAATAGTTTAAATTGTCGATTTAGAATCGTTTTTGCTAAATAAACAGCCTAACAACAGTTTAACAAACAGTAAATTCGTGCAAAACCTCCAGCATTTAAGCCAAACAGAGCTAAATAATGCCCTATTTCGCGGCAACGTTTTCAGACCAGGTTGCTACAAAATTTAGTACTTGTTCGCATAAAAAGCGTGTTCACTGGTTGCGGTGAAACGGGTGAAAAGGTTGCGTGGAGTGCCCTCGAGCAGACGTCGACCCAAGAAAAGAATGCGCGGGAAATTGTGACCGGCGTTTTTAAGATGATGGTAGTGTTGCCAGGAAAAATAAAATTTAAAAGAGAGGGAAACTGAATAATGCTGGAGCTTTATTTGCAACTAGGTTTTAACTTCCGGTTTTATGTGCAAAAAGTCACGTTAGTTATTTTATGCAATGCAACAGTAGCAACAAGTGAATAAACTTATTTCCGCTTTAAATATATCAGATAATAGCGCTGTTAGTTAGTGAAAGCCTTTAAAAATATACTGTAAATACAGTTTATGTATTAGTATATTTGTTTGTGTAAATGTCTGTACTGTCCGTACGGTCAACAACTTTAATTGTTGTGCACCGTTAGTACGCTGTCGCAGAAAGACAATCGTTAATATTTTGACGTAATTTATTTATTTAGACTTGACGCTGTCATTATGAATGGGTTCTATAGGTGCTCAACAATTAAAGTTGACTATACAGTCACTGGGAGTCATCAATCTGTAACACTTAATACGCATTCTACTATCCGATATCCGTATACACGTAGTCCATAATCTGTACTAAAACATTATAGTACTTAGTAGTTGGTATATTAGCACATACATGAGTACCGAAGGAAATGAAATTTATTTTAGTTTATTTATGATGTAACTACTTGCTTTATAGCAGTAGAAACAAAAGCCTAATACAAACTTCACAACACATGGATGTAAAAATAAATGTTTAAAAAAACAAAAAACCGCCTTCAAAAACGCAAATAATAACTTCTTTAAAATTGTAGGCACCTAATAGGTTAGTCCAACTGATGTCGGCTTTTTGTTGAAAATGTTGTGGTCGCCGACTTCAGTTGGACTAACCTATTAGGTGCCTACAATTTTAAAGAAGTTATTATTTGCGTTTTTGAAGGCGGTTTTTTGTTTTTTTAAACATTTATTTTATTTTATACTTTTTAGTGATCATAATACGCTGTTACGTAGTCCCACTTCTTAGTTGAAATGAAACTTTAACTTATATCAAGCGCGCCGCAAGCAACGCCGCGGGAAAGTCATAGTCATATTTGAACAAGTAAATATTCTTCGTTGTAGTCGCTCAACTATCTTAATCGAGATATCTTATCGCCACCCTTGAAATCGGTACCGTTAAGGAGTTCCGGTGGCCATCTGCGGTCTTCATCATCAGTTCCACTTCACCAAATGATACTTTCTGAATGCAAATGCTGGACTAGTTACTAAAAATACTAAAATCGCTATATGTTTGCCTACAATATTTGAGGAGTTCCCTCAATTCCTCATGGATCCTCTCATCAGATTCAGATTTGGTGACAATGGGACCACCTCGAAAGTATACTCTATCAAACCAAAAAAAAAATTTGAAATCGGTCGACAATTGACGGAGTAATCGGTGAACATACATAAAAAAAAAACACAGTGGAACGTATAACCTCCTCCTTTTTTGAAGTCGGTTAATAAAAGCGAGCTTATTTCTTAAAGGGATCTCTTCCAGTTACCATTTGGTGATTGACGAAAGTATCAACAGTTTGTTTTGAATAGCGATAAATTAATTCTACGCTGGCACAAGCTTGTGGTGTGTTATGTACTTTTTAATTAAATACATCAACTTTTACAGGCAAAACCACGGCCTAACATAAGCATGCAATAATAAGCACTCGAGTGAAAGTGGATGGAGCGCCAGACGATACTTTTCCCCTTGTTTCGGGGTTGCCCCCCGCCACCCCCGACCATAAAGTATCTTTTTTAATTTTTTGCCGAGGGCCAATGTTTTGTTGGGTATTAAGGTTGGGATTCGTTCCTGAGTGTTTGAGATTTTTTTTCTTTATCAAAGGCGTGTATTGAGTTTGGGCGATTGCTTTTATTTCATTAAAAGCAGAATGGAATAGGGTCTATAATCAAGTATACGGTTTTTTCTTGAGTCTAATTATTCTTACCTAAGGAAGTATTTTTTGCTAAAAATCTAGTGATACAATTAAATATATAGTTGTAAGAAACTTAGTTAAGCGTTCCAAAAAAACGGCCAAACTTCAGCTTACGTTAACTTATTAGCCTTTGCTTATCGATTCTATAAAAAAAAAAAAATTCTTGATATAGGCTGTTGTTGCAAACTGTACTTTTTCTCGCACAGTCATCATTTGCTTATTAAGACCAAACTAACGAGCCCAATTCAGTGAGTCTACGTTAAGTCACAGAATAACTAATAGTACAAGTTAATTATAACAGCAGAGATGCTGTTGCCACCTTAAATTTTCATCATGAAATCAGCTCTAAGATACCAAAATATTGCTTTATGTATTGTCATCGGATTAAAACGATGTTTTCCAAATTTTACCTTATTACAATATCGGGATGTGGTCTAAAATTGGCTTGTATAATTTGACCCTCGCTAACTGACATTTAAAAAAATCTTATATAAAACGCGGCATAAATCTATCCCTAGAGCCACACGTAAACATAATTTCATAAATCTATACCCCTAACCCTTTTTAATGAAATGGGAAATCACCGCATTCCCTCATCCCGTGATAACGCGGGTGCTATCTCCAATATCACGGGCTGTCTGTCTGTCAATGGTGGCTTTTAGCTGATTGCTCTGCCATTGTGACATGCGACATGACGTACAGACAGACTGGAAAGTAAAGCATACGAAGCACACGTCTTAGTTACCATTGGGATAGCTGTTTTTAAATATGTAAGTACATTAGTAAAAATAAGAGCTCTGTTCGGAGTGAAATTTGACATAAGCCCATAGATACGTGCTAAGCGCAGAACAAATTAACGAAATGGGAGTAGCTAAAGAAAATTGTGACATTGCGAAGTGATTAAGCGGGCCATTCTACTTTTCGATGCCTAATAAAACGTCCCCTAACGTGAAAGTAAATTTAGAGCCATACTTTTAGACAAAGCTAGATAATCTTAGAAATGCACACAATTTTCAGATTCTGGTCAGCATACCTGAATAATGTTTTATCCAAAATTGTGTGGGGTTGGGTAAAAAAAGGCTATAATAGTAACGCAGTGGTCGTTATTCGCAAAGGGACTAATAGTTCTCAACCTCTTTTTTCAAATCATGACTTTTTTTTTTTCTTTATTAATGGCTTTCACTCCTTGTGTTTAACAAGGTGTATTTCGCCAGTATCGAGTTTTAGACAATCGCCATGGACTTATTAGAGAAACAAGTCCAAGGATATCACACGCGAGGGCAATTGTTCGGTTAAAGAGTTACTCTGGTGGACTAAACAGAAGCACATGGGGTTAGCTCCACGCGCTTCTGTCAAGTCAAATCATGACTTAATATCAGCCATTAAAAAAGTACGCGGTCATTGAAGTTATCAATGTGCCAACAAGCACTCTCATTCCTAACTAAATAATAACAATGAACACAATCAGCAACTTTTTTTGCTGACGGTAAATTAGCGGGAAATTGCGGCGGGAACGTAAGTGTACCAACTGGCAACATTGATTTATGAACCAAAACAATGCAGAGGCTGTTTATGTTGATGCCAAAGCCAAATGGGTGGATGCCTAAAAACTTGGTGTAACTAAAACGTCTGAAGAAAGGAAGAAAGAAAAGCATTTATTCACAACAATAACCTCACACAGGCAAAAAAATCATTTAAAAAGATGGAAGACGAAAAGAGATCACATGCATTTGTTGCGAAAACTCTTATCGTCTAAAATATTCGTATATGAACGTATACGAAAGTTTTCGATCTTATTTAATATTATATGTAATAGTTTCGGCTCGCGACTTCATCTATACGTTGACCATCCCAGTGATGTTTTTATATAGAATTAAAATAATACTCTACTGTATTTTCAAAGTGTAAGGTAGGTATCTCCATTCCAAATTTCATCCAAATCCGTCCATCCATTTCAGCGCTATGAAGTAACAAACATACTCACACACACATACACACATACTCACAAACGTTCATAATTATATCATAATAGGTAGTAGCTAGGTATTTAGGAGTGATTTAGAGGTACCTCCATCAAAGAAACATGAAAAAACGAATCGTAGCGTTACCATTGTGTTTACAAATAAATGTAACAAGTAAGTGGTTTCTGCTTCGTGTCAGACAAAAATAACAAGTGACGGTTAACAGCACTTCCGGCCATGCGGTGGGGTTGCCAGGTAATTTAATTTACCCCAAAGTTAAGGTACGCGTAATTTGTTGGACGCGTATTAAATAATGAAATGTTTTACGCTTAAGTGGTTACTGAATACATAAACACAATGGAGTTTTTACTTAATGCTTTTACAGTTTCTGATGAGTGTGCTGGTGCGAAAGGAATGGGGGTATGTTTTATAAGCGCAATAAAAATAGTACCATCATTTTTTAGGGTTAAATAAACAAGGGTTCCGTACCCAAAGGTAGCCCAACGGAACCCTATTAATATGCCTACGCTTACTGATATGCCAAAGGAAACTTTCCAAAATTGCTGAACATTTCAAGTAGGAAAATTTCGGAATCTTCTCACAATTTTGTATGGGGACTGAAACTTTCCGTTTCTTAAATTTTAATTTCCTATATTTCTAGTGAAAGTTCCTGGAAATTTCTTAGAACTTTTCCAACTTTTTGGAAACTTACCGCAACTTGCACATCAGTACCTACGCTGTCCGTCCGTCCTAACTTTTTTAAGCTGTATCTTTCGAACCACGCGACGAACATAGCACGCGGATTTACTTGCAAATAAAAAAACAAGGAAATTAATTAATAAAGTGGGTTGCCATACATTAAACGGTTCTTTTCAACGTATTTTTAATTTTGTTGTTTCGTAAAAACGGTAAGATATACAAGCGTCAAATTCAGTATGATTATAGTAGAGAAATAACAAATACCAAAATATGGTCAAGCGTGAGTTGGGCTCGGGCTGATTCGATTTGAAATCTATTTCAAATCGGAATATAATAATTGCTGCTGTGTGGCGGTAAGGAACCCTCGGTGCGTGAGCCCGACTCGCTCTTGACCGGTTTTTTTTTCAATAACAGACAGTATGTAAACAATAAAAATACCTACGAACTATAATACTAGCAATGCAGGGGTGTGATTCTCTCAACAACGACGGACGGACGGACGAACGAGTGATTGTCCAAGCGGCGAGTTTAAGTAGTCCCGTTAGAGTGAACAAAACACATTTTAGCGCGTGTATTCAATTTGGCAGGATGGCTTCTCGAACGTATATGGCTGCCTAATTGAGGATACACGCGCTAAAATGTGTTTTGTTCGCTCGGACGGGACTACTTAAACTCGCCGCTGCGATTCGCTCGTTCGTCCGACCGACCGCCGTTTTTTGAGAGAATAACACCCCAAATGTAAGAATATTCTAACTACAATATCCTTTCCATACAAATTACATTACGCAATCGATATAAAGTCTTTGGTATCGGCGATATTTCGTCCCTTTACTTTCTCAACCTCGTATGTGATCGAATAGTTAGATAGGAAAAGCACACATGTTACCAAAACAATAAAGACTACTTTCCTATCTAACTATTCGATCAGATACGAAGTTAAGACAGTAAAGGGACGATTTCCAAATATATTGGTTTATTAAATATGTATGCGCGTCACGTAGATCGACGGCGAGCAAGACGGATATATTATATGCTGTACGTGGCATAACTCTATGGTTATTCTCATTACGTGTATTCATGATGTAGAGATGCTAGCGAGAATACAGCTTAAATTTAGTTCCGACCAATTAGAAGCGGCGATATGATTAGACAAGCCGAGGCCCTAATTTGAAAGTTACCTTAGCTCCATCCCTGTCACTCGTCATTTGAGACTAAATCGAGAGAAAGGGATGGAGCTAATTTAACTTTGAATTTCGATTTTCAAAATAGGGTCTCGGCTTCTAATCGGTTGAGAGATTCACGCACGATTTTCCCGCGAGTATTCTACATTGGGATTCCACCTTAACAAGTAACCTAGTGGTATTATACATAATTAAATTCACATACATACATAATCTCACGCCTTCGTTCCCAGAGTGGGGTAGGCAGAGCTACAGAATTACAAACATCTCTAAAAACTTGTTGATAATTCTATAACCACAATTTGCACAATTAGGCTAAGATGTTTACCAGCGTATTAGTGACAGGTTGCAAGCCCATCGCCTAACAGTACTACAAGCCTTTATTCCCTTAGTCGTCTCTTACGACATCCACGGGAAGACATGGAGTGGCACTATTCTAACTCGGCAACCACCCGAGGCCAATTATATTATGTTGTCCAATTTTCTTTATAAGCTCGCTTGACCGCACACTTGACCGACTATTAAATGACCCGCGCGCAAGTATTACGTTGCAATACGTGTCTCTACCTTCGATTGGACGTTATGCTATACTGATAATGTTGCATACACGAAATGACGCATAATTTGGGCGAAGAAATCAATGATAACTTTTTACCTAACCCGATTTAGTTGCTAATTCGCTATTACATTAAACATACTTCTAACAATTTATAATCATGCGTTTTTGAAAACAGAAACGCGTATATAAACAACCGATTGCTTCCAAGTTACAAGAAAGGAGTATGAATGTACCCTTTTTTAAACCAATTTCTATGTATTCGTCATCATTGTACTCCATTTTTGTATATTCTCGTGTTTCCTTTTGTATTTAAACGTTTGTATGGCAATAAATTATTATTTCTCCTTCCAGCGCCGCCTAACCCAAAAATACAGCATCGCCGTGGGCGTCCCCACTCTAGTCATCCGAGGCCGGCCTGTCCGGGACGCCCTGCTGGCCGACCCCTCGGGAGCCGGCCTGCCCTGGCCGCCGCCCCCTCTCCACGAGGTCCTGAGAGGAGTGAAGCTTCAGGGGCCTTCAGGAGCGCAAGCTAATGAAGAACTGGGGGGTGGCGTGAGGGTCTTCTACTTTGGAGCTCATTGGGTGAGTGCTTCTTGAGAAAACTGTGTCTAAGTTAGAGATACGTACTACCCTTTGAAAATCAATGGAAAACAAGATAGGCTGCTTTTAAATGTATCAAACGAAGAACTTGAGATTTTCGTGAGATAAACATGTTGAGAGAGTCATAGTGACTCATCTACACTAATATTATAAAGAGGAAAGATTTTATTGTTTATTTATTTGTTAGTTTGTTTGCATTGAATAGGCTCCAAAACTACTGGACTGATTTGAAACATTCTTTCACCAATAGAATCCTATATTATCCCTGATGAACATTGGCTATGTTTTATTTTACTGCGCGGCCGGAGTCGCGGGCACCAGCTAGTATGACATAAAACAATACCGTTGCAATGTATTCCGGCGAGCATGCTCGTATCTTGGTTCTCATGGTAGACGCAGTTGTTAGATCACAAAGGTTTCATAGCACAATTCATCAGGCGTTTACTCGATTGCCTTCTCCAAAAAGATCCAGTCTTATAAGGCATGCCCTTCAGGTTCTGGACTACGTGATGATAAAGGTAGATGAGGAGCACTAGTTGGTAGGGGCCCTACCCTTCTCAAATTCAAATTCAAATTCAAATTCATTTATTCTGTAAGTAGGCCCTGTAGGCACTTTTACATGTCTGAGTCTACCAGCGCTTCCAAGGGACTCTGTTGAGAAGAAACGCCGCAAGAAACTCAACAGGAAGTCTTTTTTTTTTATATGAGTAACTTATTACTATGATAAACTTAAGCTAACTAATTTAAATGTCACAGGGATGTACAGGTCCCAGGAGCAATTATGAGAATTAAAGTATATTCAATTTAAATTGGAAATGTAAAGTCTCCAAATTTCAGATAAAAATTAAAAATAGACATAGGTAAGGAGATGTAGAAAGTCTCCACGGTCAATAATACAATTATGGAGATGTAAAGAGTCTCCAAATGTCAAATTAAAATTAAATTTAAGAAATAAACATCCATAGGAGATGTAGAAAGTCTCCACGGTCAATTATGGAGATGTAAAGAGTCTCCAGATGTCAAATTAAAATAATAAGCATACAAAGGAGATGTATATAGTCTCCACGGTCAATAATAATTGTAATACAAACAATTCAGTCCCAAGCATTGTTATCATTCATATAATCTTTGATACTATAATACGCTTTAGAAATTAGTTTACGTTTAACGTAACTTTTAAATTTATTTACTGATAGATGAGTAACACTACTTGGGAGCTTATTATAGAACCTTATACAATTACCCGTGAAAGAGTTTTTTATTTTATGAAGCCGTGTAAAGGGCACTGCGAGCTTATGTTTATTTCTAGTATTAACATTATGTATGTCACAGTTCTTTTTAAAATTAACGATGTTTTTATGAACATGCATAAGGTTTTCATAAATATATTGACTGTATACTGTTAATATATTGGTTTCTTTAAACTTATCTCTAAGAGAACTTTCTCTCTCTCTCTTATTCTCTCCTAAAGTACTACGCTTCCTGAAGCCCCTCCTAACCTGCACCTTTGCCTCCAGTGCCCGCCCTGCCGAGCCTTCGCCCCCGGGCTGTGCGCGGCGCTCTCCGCGGTGCGCAAGCGCCGATCCAAGTTTGCCAGCACGCACCTCATACTCGTCTCCAGTGACAGGTCAGTAGCTACACAAGTGAGTAGCGTGCACAGTAATGCCAGTCGGTTTACCATCATTTGCTAACGTTTCACAAACTGATTAATTTCACAAACATATCATTTTGCAAAACGCTTTTTTCTTCTTGACTTAGCGAAGGCGTTCGACACGGTTTCGTACCCTATTATTTTTTAAAAGTTGGAAAATGCATTCGGTATACGTGGGACAGCGCTGGACTGGTTCACAAGTTATCTTGAAAAAAGAAGCCAATGTGTTCGAATCGGTAACGGTTATAGTGGCTTGAAACCTGTGTCCTTTGGCGTACCTCAGGGTATTATTTTAGGTCCTACGCTCTTCATCGCATATATGAATGACATTATGGATCTGGAACTCGAACATAGCAACATCTTGTGTTACGCCGATGACACTGCTATAGTGTTTCACGGGCACTCTTGGTAAGATGCGCAGGCTACTGCAGAAAAGGGTTTGCAAAGGGTTGCTTCTTGGTTGGAACAAAATCTCTTGACGCTTAATGCATCTAAAACGAAATTTCTTTGTTTTTACAAAACTGCCGCATCGTGCTGTCCTTATGAGCACCCTTAAAATTCACGCATCTGACTGTGTCAGCCATAAGGTGCAGCCCTCTTACTCAAACTCGGGTTGTACCTGTGACAGTATCAAAAATGAGGATTCTGTGAGGTACCTTGGCGTGACGCTGGATGAGAACCTTAATTTTAAGAAGCACATCGCAGTGGCAGCAGCCAGAGTTCGCAAATTCATTTACACTATGAGGTTCCTGAGAGATGCTGCTGATGAACACCTATTGAGACTAGTGTATGTAGCACTCTGCCAACCTATACTTGACTATTGCATCTTTGCTTGGGGAGGGTGCGCCAAGTCCACTTTGATAGTGCTGGAGAGGGCTCAAAGAGCTGTACTTAAGGTGTCCTTAGGAAGACCTAAGCGCTACTCTACAGTGGACCTGTTTCGGGAAGCGGGTGTTTTTAGCGTCTGTAAACTGTTTTTAATGCGTGTTATAGTTTATATGCATAAAAAAACTATAAGTTTGGCATACTACCCTGACTTGCTAAAGAGACGTGTCTTTAGGGTCCCTATACCTAAAGTTAGGTCTGGGTTCGCTAGGCAGTTTAAATCGTTTATCTTTCCGTTCGTCTACAATTCTGTACTGAAAAAGAAATGTGACTTGAAACTCTGCCGGATATTTGAGATCAAAAAAGATATTAGACAGCTTTTACTGTCTATGTCTTACGATGAGTCTGAGAAAATGCTTATCTAAGTTTAGTGGTCGGTAGCCACGGTTACCGACCGATCCCAAGAGCTGTTGCACTCCTCATGTTCAATACCCCTTTTTCCTCGGCATACACAAACACACACCACATCTTTACACACTCATACAACATTACACACTACATGACACCTAATATTACTATATTTTTTATCTTCATCTTTATTTTAAGCCTATGTGTCACCTGTTACTGCTATTTGCATTCCTGGTTTTCTTTAGCCGCAAACATTAATAGTACATTATTGCCTAGGCATGGAAGTAGGCAATTGTGAGCTGAGTATTGGATTAAACGGACGAGCTTGCGAGTCCGTTTAAAAATACGAAGCCCGCAATTGCTGTTCCTGCCGAGGCAAATATAGTGCTTTTCTCAAAAATCGCAAGAAAAAATTTGTGTTGGAGTCAAATCTTCATCGCTTCAACTCATTTTTTGAATTGCATACAAACAGAAACTTCATGTGAAAAAACCATCACTCCTTACCGCCTTTTTGTTTATGACAAGGAGAAACGCAATTCTTGTTTTAAAAAAAAACATAAGCTATTCCAGGCACAAATAAAAAAGTTATGTTTCGAGTAAAATTTGGATGTATAAGACTTGTGCCCTCATTTTATTATGGCCCATTTCACTTTTTAAAAAGTTACAAGCTAGATAGTAATGGAATTTGTATGCAACATTGCGGGCTTGTGTAGCGAGCACGCAATGTTTTTTTTTTTTAATTTGAGAACTGTCAGTAAACTATGTATTTCGCGTCTCAATATGTAGATAGGAATGTCAACATTTCCGGACATTTTTGAGAAAAGTTACTTGTCGTGTGTTCCGTCTCCCGCGATACAGGCCCAGCCTAGTGTGGGAGTCACCGTTTAATTGCAAACGTTTGTTTATAACTCTTTTGGTAAATAAATGTTTTTTTTTCCTAAACTGTATATATTTTAGGATTTTCATAAAACTGACCTAACCTAACGTAAGGGTTCTACAAGATGGTCATGAAATAAATCTTGAAATATTTACAGGTTCGGAAAAAAGTGTTTTGCAAAATGATATGTTTGTGAAATATTGTTTAGCAAGTGACTGGATACCATGCCAGTCATTCTACAAAACTTTACAAATCGAAGTCGACAAGATTGTCAACGTTTGTTATGAACACCTTATGACAAACTGTACAGTTGTTGAACAGCCCGCATGTAAATTTTGTGCTTATTTTCTTACGATTTATCTATAGCGAAAAAACTTGTCCGTGATTAATCGACTAACTGACTGATTGATTCATTAAATGATTGACGTCGAACAACTAAACCGTTGGAATTTGGACTATTTGGAGGGTTCCTTCTTCCGTTCCGTTCCGATTCCTTGGATATCCTAGGATAGCAATATAGAAATAGAGGGAGAGTAGGAAATTATTTTTATTCTGACCTCTATTAATACAATAATTATCTCATTATTGTCGTCAGATATTTGTATCATTTAATTAAACTTTTAATTAATCTATTAAGTTTTAAACATATCCATCAGCTCCCCCAAACGTCTAGTAAATCAGTAGGTAAGTACAACAAAACCCCGCAGTCCACAACAACTAAAGAGTTTGTTCGTTTGTTAAGGAACTTCTTGAAAACTTCGAGTTCGTTTCCGAGTTTCTTGAGCAGTTCGTTTGAAGCAACGGAGGGTTTCTTACCGACGATGTTCTCAGTGAATATGATATTTCTCAAACTCTAAATTAATAATTTTCTTAACGTGCTTTAATAAAAGTGTAAAAAGTTAGAACATGCGTACAGTCACGGAAATATAGATCCCCTTATTTTTTGAAGTCGGTAAAATAATCAAATATACTTTAAGTGTTGCCATTTTCAGTTTCTAAAGCAGTAATATTTATCTACGTTTTAGCTCTTACGTCGTTTTTCACAAAATCATACTTACTATTTGCTTCCTTATTTATTTTTAATAGCAATTTTACTTTCTTTACTGAAGGTAAATAATATTTGTGATTCAGTTTACTCACATAGCTTCGATATTTGGACTCGAAACACCTTTACAAAAATAGAGATCAAATGACCTGGTTTGCTTAACCAGCGCTGCGGCTATTGTAAATTAAGCCGCCATTCCAGTATAGTAGCTACGAGTCCAGAGGTTAAAATACAATGGTCACGGATCTTGGCTACTTATTACATTATTGGCCCACAAACCCGCCCAAAACCCGGACCCCGTCCAGTTCAAAGCTTTATATTATCTGCATGAAACCACCCTCGTGCACCCTCTTAAAGCACATCATTGCGATAAGGAAAATGACTGTCCCTTTCCATCCTAAGGGCTCTAAGGAGAGGCACGGATCACTAAACGGCTTGAGTTCTTGATTAAAGGTATTCAAGAGGGTTCCCTGATGATTGCTGATTTTTTGTGTTGCTATACACAGTCTACTGCAGTAGGTAAATAAACTGGGGTGTTATTCGGACGAACGAGCGAAATCGCAGCGGCGAGTTTAAGTAGTCCAGTCAGAGCGAACAAAACACATTTTTGCGCGTGCATTCTCAATTAGGCAGCCTTATACGTTCGATAAGCCGTGCTTCATTAACAATGATTTATTCAATTTACAGTCCATTCATTTCTTGATGTGAAATAAAACGAAAAAATAATCCAAATCCCAGCAGGCAGGGTTTATGAAATATTCATTGCAGAGATGGAACTTGGGTCATTAGAAAGAAAATGAATCCACTCTGTTTTAATTCGCCGGAGAGCAGGCGCTTCTTATTCGCTACTCCTTGACAAAATTTAAATTAAAAATTTAAATTTAAATTCTTAAATATTAAATTTCCAATATAAAATTTATTTGAATTTATTGGTACTTTTTGGGTAGTTTAAATTCGTAACTTGCAACACTGTGGAAAAAGTGTTAACGTAGTTAAGTCAGTTTGGTCCCCTTTTCGATCAATAAAACAATCAATTCAAAGGTCACGGCCCACCTAGTATGAAAATAATACCCAGGGAGTACAGAAATTAAATAGGGCGGGAATTAAAGATAAATATGTATACTTTATAATGGTATATGTCGCATTAGTAATTATAAAACAAGAAATAATATTACGATAACGATTATTAGGGATTTCATATACCTACCTAATCAAAGATATATTAATAGCCAATCTTTTTTGCACTGTTACATGTTATCTCCATGGTTTTTTTTAAAACTATTTACTTAAAATAAAACGTGGGTCATAACTGCAAAATTGACCACCAATTTGGTTTATGTACTATCGCGATCGTTCATTTGTGACCCATTTCAAGAAAAATAGGCTTGAAGTCGTCAATGTCATTAGAGATGCCAAATCATTTGTAACTTATAGGAGACTCAACCTTATTGCTGTAGAATGTCAGAATGACTTTGGACCTAAGGTGGGTCCCAAATTTAAGTTCGTGACTGTAGGTACGCAAACATTTTTTGACCGGGTAGGATTATGGGCCATGATCTCAGTTATTATAAGTCTGTGTCTTGTGGTAAAATATGAAAAACGATACAATTTTCAAGATACCTACTCAAATTAGCATTGAAAGTTATTTTCCGACATCGAACACTTGTTTTTCCGATTCTTATTTTGTTCAGACGCCATGTTTTTCAAGCGTGTTCGGCTTCTAGCTTTATTATTATTCTCATCAGCATTCAAGGAGGTTCGCTATCGCTCCGAACGGTTACCTATTTCAATAAATTGCGCAGAGATTCAACATTCATCCCCCTCGCTCCCTGACTACCTACTTTACATATTCCTTAAACACCTGAGCCGACTTTACGGGATTAGAAAAAATGTCAAGGGTTCGAGTGGCGTGAAAATATAAAATATAATTTAATTATTTTCTTTGTTTTCAACAATTAATATTTCAATGAAACGTTTTCTTGAAGCATAATTAGTTTTGGCAAACTTTCATTAATTACTAGGTACAATGGGATGAAAGAGCGAAGAAATCGGATAACTTCGTTTGCCCAAATTTCATTTGCCATAATATTGATTTGACATAAAGACATTTATTCTGAAACCGTAAACCATTCAAGCAATTTTTACATGCCATCGTATAGCGCCCAATAGTTTAAGTTAGGTTGGTTTTATAACAATTCTGAATAGTTCACGAAGTTTTTTATTATAATTATTATTGTAAAGATTAAGAGCTACTTCCAGCGAGAAAATAAATCTAATTTTTAACCGACTTCAAAATAAGGTGGAGGTTCTCAATTCGTATGTACTTTTTTTTTTTTTTAATGTTTGTTACCTCAGATCTTTCGACTGGGTGAACCGATTTTGAAGATTCTTTTTTTATTTGAAAGCTGGTGCTTCCAGATTGGTCCCATTTTTTTCAAAATGAAGATCTGATGGTGGAATCCATGAGGAATCGACGGAACTCTTCAAAATTTATAGGCACACCTATAGCGATTTTGGTATTTTTCATTGTAACTCGTGTATTTGGTCTTGGAAACCACTATTTGGTGAAGTGGAACTGATGTTGAAGACCACAGATGGCCACCGGAACTCCTAAACGGTATATATTTCGAGGGTGGCGACAAGATATTTCGATTAAGATAGTTGAGCGACTATGACGAAGCATATTTAGGTTTAAATATATGACTATGACTTTCCCACGGCGTTGCTTGCGGCGAGATTGAAATGTTCTATTGTTTCTTGAGAAATGGGAGAATAACAGCATAATTATGATCACTAAAAAGTATAAAATAAAAAAAAGTTTAAAAAAACAAAAACCCGCCTTCAAAAAGCAAATTTGCTTTTTGAAGGCGGGTTTTTGTTTTAGTATTAAGTATCTACAGTTTAGCTGTGTCAAAAAAAATATGCTCGGAAGTGTCAATTGTAACTAGCGACTAAAATAAAAGTAGATTTTATTGTTCCTGCGAGTGGCCCTTGTATAACTATCAAAGGTCCGAGGCTAGTTTCCTAAAAATCGAATTATCCGTCATTTACGTTATCAAAAAATATTGAACACATATATTTTCTTTTGTCAGTTAAACATAAAATGACGAAGATAAAGTGCGTTGAAGTTTCGCGCCGCCGTGGCAAACTTTTTATACCACGGTGTGACGTCACAACTTCACTACCCGACCCTGCAACTTCGATGCGTGATATATTTGTCAATTTTGATTGATTTGATACAGTAAAAATACTATTCAATATTTTTTGATAATCTTACTGACGGACTAATTAGTTTTTTGTTACCCAGTACACACCCCTCATACATAAGCAACCTTCTAATTACATTTTACACTTTTACGAGTAGTTACAGTTAGATGTTATTTTAATTAAACAAGGTGAACCGGATATCCTCCCAGGACCCCTTCCGTCTGTGTGTTATAGGTAGTTATATCTTCATTTCACATTCGCCGACGATCGGCGATTGTGAGCTACGCAACGCAGTCATACATAGAAATAGAACGGTATTGTATTGTATTGTATTGTATTGCATCACACACTAAAGCAGAACTGCGTCTACTACGGCTGTGATACACGTCTTGCTTAGCAAAGCACCGACGAGAAGTTCCCAAAGTTGCGAAACTTTCAACGTGAGAACTTCTCGGTAACTTCTGAGAATGTTCTCGGGAACGAGAATTTACCTCCTGGCGTCTGCTTATTTATTTATTTTATTCATTTTCACAATAATTAGGTATACACAACGTAATTAACTGTTGTAAAATACAATAAAGATATAGAAGAAGACATTTCCCCGTCTGTTCTTACAACTTCGAGCACAAGTGCCCTGAAATTAGACTACAGCATTGCTTATTATTTAAAATATATATATATATATAACTTATTCTTAATATAGAGAGCATAACGATGGCGGCATTATTAAATCGAAAACATATTTTGTAAAACACAAAAATCTTAAAAAAAGTTAGCGTTACGGGGTTCGAACTCGCGTCCTGTGCATCACAGCTGTCTATGGTTCCCACTTTATTACACGACTCTTACTAGTAGGCGTCAAATTTGTCAATCACAATCTGCTATGACAAGCTGTTACTGAAAATATTCTGTTTGCAATTTTCTCCGAAATGTTCTCAGCAATTTAATGAGAATTTAAGCAAGTTATTGGTAAGTTATCAGTTGTTAACAAAATAATTAACTGTATCACACTAAAACTGTACATGATAATTAAGGAGTATTTATAATGCACATTTAAACTTTATTGCACGAACATTTTCTTTGTTAAACAATAAGTTTCAAGTTGCAAGAATGTTCTCAGAACATTCTTGAGAATGTTTCTACGTTTTGGGAATGTTCTGCAACTTGTACATTGTAGACTCTTGCTCCAATCCAATGCCCGGAGCTCAAGACGTCAAGTATTAGTTAGATTTCTCAATTTTGTATTTTTTTTAGTAATTGTTGTGTTTCTTCAGGGTTTGTACAGTCGAGTTCATAAATATACGTACACTTTAGTACCTTGTCTATTTACTGTCATGTTTAAACGACCATTTCTTTTTAAATAACGAAATTTTCATATCCTAAAAGTAAAGATTATAGCTATGACTGTTTAGTTTTTTAAGTCTTTTGGAAATAAACTACTATCTAAAAAACTACACAGCGATTAAAGTGATAAGGTAGTAAAGTGTAGTAACTACCACTTAACTGACTGAACTTGACTGTACCTACTAAAGTTATACCATACTAAATTTGTCGCTTGCATGTTTTACTGTTTTTACGACAACAACAACATCAACAAAAAACGTTTTTTGTATAGGGCCCGCCATTAATTATTTCACTTTCTTTAAAACAAGTTAGTAAATCTGCTGTAATACCTAACGTACCTATACTCTGAAAATAAACAACTCGCTACCTATTGCATTCCAAAATAA
Source organism: Acleris literana (assembly GCA_946894065.1). NCBI lineage: Eukaryota > Metazoa > Arthropoda > Insecta > Lepidoptera > Tortricidae > Acleris > Acleris literana. Next base: position 16,648,522 of record OX335687.1, on the reverse strand, counting down.
ACAGCTTTTTAAAGGGCATTGGGTAAATTTGTTTGAAGAATATTGTCTTTTTTTTTTTCAGCGGCCACGGCTGATTTTTACATAGTTATTTAGAGGACCTCTAAATACACATAGAAATATTTAATTTATGGCGTTAAATAATATCGGAGCGGAGATTTTAAAGATTTAAGTATTAAGTTTTTAGTACAAAAGTACGCCCAAGTATCAATATTTAAATATCTCGGCTCAGATGCACTTAAGAGTAATACATTACATAACGAAATATGTTCATTTTTAATTATTCTATCATAATTTACCACTTTTACGAATGGCCGCTCACCTTGAAAATGTATGAATGTTACAAATGACAACACTTTTACCCAAACCCCTTTAGGACAAGAGAGACGGGCGGACGGACAGCGTAGGATGGCGTAGGCTTAGTAATAGGGTCCCGTTGGGTGCCCTTCGGGTACGGAACCGTAGATACATAAAACTGACTTAACGGTTTTCGAAAACTCAAATGTATGGAATTGACATAAGCGCTCGACGCGACCGCCCGGCAGCTAACGTCAATCCTAGATAGGTATATTTTAACCAGGGCTGCTGCGGGGTCGTGTAGCAACAAAGGAAACTAAAACTAACAACAACATAACGTAATACATTTAAAAGCGTTAATATAATAATAAATTAAGTAAATAAGTAAATTTAAATAAACATTAAATGAAATATTTTTATCCAGATTCATGGTCACCCTACATACTCATTTTCTTAATCCGATCGGTTGATATTCAAATAGGTTTTAACATGAAAATGTAGGGTGACCATAACTTTAGTAGGTATTCATTTGGGAAACATAAGGTTATTTTAATAAAATGCTAAACTTACTGTTTTTCAAAAACCGCTATACTAATAAAATCTCGATCATTGTCGAGTTGGGAAAATTAAGTTATGATCCCGCAGTCACCCTGTATAACGGTATTGTTCGCAAAATGCATTGTGTTTAGGGCCACCGGTTCGATGAAAATTTTATTAGTAGATACATTTCTATTTAGTGGCATTTTTAAATTAATAGGTACAATTTCAATTTCATTTTGTAATAATTTCAAATTGGACCGACTGCCATGATCTATATAAATACTTTTACAAGTCCTCCAGGCCTCCAGCGCAGTTTAAAAGTCAAGTACAAAGAGGCATTAAAAATAAATTACCGCTACAGGAACGAATTAAAAAGAGCTGTTAAAAAGATTAATTTTCTTCTAAAAGTTTAAGCTTCGACGTAAAAAGGCAAAGCCACTTCACGGGAATCTTCTTCGCACAGCGTCAGCAGTTTTATTTTTAACAAACTCGAAAGAGGTAATTAGTTACAATTTAGTTTGTTTTCTTCTATTTTTTACAGCGTTGTTATAGAGTAACGCAATAAAAGAAGTTTCTCTTGATGCCTTTGCGACAACCCATTTATGAAAAAAAAGTAATATTACATTACTTACAACAATACTGAACGTACTTATACTCGAAAATCTAATTAAAGACCAAAATCTGACAGTTCCCATCTTGATTATTTCGTTATTTTAACATTATTTCATAAAAATATGAGTGAGAACTCGTGTAACCGGTAATATTAGGGTAAGTTTTATTGATAAAAATACCTACACTTAAACCAAAATGCAGTAATCACAGCGATGTGGGATTGAGGTTAGGATTTTGGTCTTTAATTGGAATTTCGAGTATACTGGGGCCCATATTTATTTATTTATGATTTTTTGGAGATCCAACAGCTTACAAAACAAGATAGAAATTAAATTACGTAACAAAAAGCCAATTTAATATTCTCACTGATAGATTTTTTATTTTCTCTAGCTTAATAATATTAGTCCATGGTATACATTTCACTAGTAGACTTTGTAGACAATTTAATTGAGGGAACTATATTAGTCTAGTGAGTTTCTAGAAATGGGCCCCTAATAAAAATAAATATCTGCCAAACTACTGCCAAACTATTTAAAATTGAGCTAAAAGATTTTCCATCCGCCCGGCAGAAAATAGTAGGTTTTTATTTTAAAACCTGGCAATTCAATCAGTTGCATCAAATTGGAACAATATCGGGGCATCGCGTGTTGAAAGGAAAATTCGGTAGTCCTGTCTATCCCATTCACTCTTTACTTTTGACTAAATGGGGAAAAAGAGGTGATACGTTTTAAACTTTTAACGTACGATAACCGCGGATATCAAGCTCTCTCAACACAGGTATGCGGAAAACGGTGTTTTTTATGTTTTTTGTGTGGGTTTATGCGAACGATATGAGTATGGCTTTTTATGCGCTTTATTTTGGTTTCATAGGTACTACCTATTTTATGCGTTAGTGTGTTTTACGTTAGAAATAAGTATAAATTAGTAACTTTATAGACGAAACTAGCTGCTTTTATAAACCGAACAGCCAATCGGTGCTAGGTAACCGTGTAGGTACAGATCTAGTGAATAATCCTTTCACATCGTGAAAACTCGGAACTCACGTCTACTTCCGAATGATGCCGACGTGTCTATGAATTATTGAATTATTAAGTGACATGTTTGTATTAAAGTGTCAAATGTCAAACCTCGAGTTTGAAGTATATAACACCAAGATGTTAAAACCAGGAAAAAGAACCACATTTTTCACAGGGCTTAGTATTTTTACACCAAATAAGGAACCAAGATCTTTGCTCAAAATATTCCTTCCGAAATACCTTTTATTTCCTCTATTCCCTGTCAATTATCAATAATGCGAGCGCACCTTCGTTCTATTTTCGGTCATTTGGAAGCCTCCCCCCTCTATGACTGGGGAGGCAGACAGGGGTACGTGTCGCGACTACTCTGACGTCATCTCCCCATTTAGTTCGACTGGAACTACGAAAACAAGCACGAGTTCGATGTCAGAATGTCTGAATATTTAATTTCTTTGGAGATTTCTTGGCTACAGTTAAAGTTGGAAGTGTTTTTACCCGAAAATCTAAGAAGGAGAAAAGGTTTTTCGGGTGTTTGTATGTACTGTATCACATATCTCATATGTGTAGACGAGTCAAGGCTTGAATAATTTTGATATATCTACGAGGTATTGTACGATTGGTATTTATCCAAAAAGTGTCCTTAGCGTTTGATCCTTAGGTATATTTTTCTCATACCGCAGACCGCAGAGGTATATCCGTATGAACAAAGGCAGTCATGTTTACAAAAATATGTGAAACTTCTTAGTTAAACTAAAAAAATAAGACAAATGCAACTCAAACTTGATACAAAATACCTATGTAGATACGTAATTTCCGGTGTGCCACTCGGTTGGCCCGTAATACCATTGCCAAGTTAAAAAACCTATCTTGACAGGTGACAGCTGTCATCGAGTTACAATTAATGTTGTGTTTGAGTGAGGCTGTATAATTTGCACTGGGATGAGAGGGTGACTTCTTATCTTTAGTATATTTAGTGTCTTCAATACATGAATACATATGAGTATTTTTTGGACTAAGTATGACAATAATGTGCACAAAATTTAGTGCGGCTGCTGGGATAAAAAGTTAGGTTAGGTTAGGTTAGCATATTTGTGTTAGGATTAGTTCAATGGGAATTATTCATCTTTAAATGCTGTAAACCCAAGTCTACAGCATATAATATAATAAGCTACTCTTCACCATCCTGCGGTAGTCTAAACCCTCGACGAATACATGTACCTTCATAATTCTACTACATACTTCCCTTTTTTACACCTGGCTACACTTCGCACTTTTTCTAGTGCACGACGATGACTAAGATCAAAGAGACGCGAAATGAGGCGTTCGCTGCGAGACGCTCCAATCAGGCTCCGCATAATGCAGTTGCTGACGTAGCATGGAGGTCAGATTTAAGACTAATAAGATTTACTGACAAGGCTTTTATTTTATCTGTAGTAATATTGATCCATTTTACTAGTACTTAAACTATAAACCTTTTCCTACGCCTATACATATACCTTTTTTATCACGTGGTTAAGTCCCGTTTTATAGTTTTAGTATGTTTTAAAATCGTGTTAGTTTAAAACAATACAGCTCTTTTTGCTTATAAAAAGCCGCTAAAGGCGTTTATCGCTATCCTCTCTGCAAGTGACCTATTTTCCGGGATAAAAAGTACTCTATGCCCGTCTCCGGGATATGAACTATCCCTCTACGAAATTCTACGTCGATCGGTAGAGGTGTTGCACCGCGAAAACAATCATAAAAATAAACACACTTTGATAAGGATTATGTTATGAATTGCGCTTTCAAAGGGCGTTTTCCGATATTATTTAATGCCGGCACCACACTTCGCTATTCGCTATTCGTTATTCGGCTTATGCGCCTACATTTGACGAAGTGTGGAGGGTTTATTCGTCTATGTTTTCTTTATTCGCACGCATAACGCATAAGCGCGATAACAAATATTTTAACAAATACGGCGCAGCCGCATAACGAATAGCGAATAGCGAAGTGTGGTGCCGGCATAACACCGATTTCAATCCTTATGCAGAAGTGTCTGTTTCCATAAATACATAATCTAGACTACAAGTAGCTCCATTAGAAGATATACCTAAGCTCGGTTGAGTCTATTCCCTGGATAATCTCCAAGACAAACGATTCCGTAACTTTCAGGTTATTGGTACTCTTCTAGCCAAACACTCGTAGCGCCAAATCATAATATTGAGCTAGCAACGTACATTTCTCAGGTCATCAACTCAACTTTTCAGTTTCATTCCGCAAATTAATTAATTAACCGTGTCCTGAGCACTATGGTAAGTAATCAAGTGACTTAATGCAACCTGCGTACTAAAGTCGTGACGCCAACTTTATGCGACATTTAGCAAAAGATAGGCTAAAATAATGTAAATAATTCATAGGACACTTTCCTGTGCCTTCGGTTAAGTGATCGCCGGCGGCATTGACGTAATAAACTGAAATAACACCCAGCCCAATTTATCCTTCATATAAAGTGCAATAAAAACAGCAGCCGTTTATTACCCGGGCACGTTCACCCGGATCGCGCGTTGCTGATAAAACTCCCCCGGTTCAGCCCGGTTTACGACCTTATTTGCCCGGAACCCCAACTCAACCGGGTCCCGATTCCATTACTTAAACTGAATTAGATTGTTACCTACTTACTACGCTGCTAGTGTCGGCAATTCTACTATTGGTAGATTTATTTGTTTAGGCGGGCAACACCGCACCGATTCGAATTGTTTTGTTTTTTAAATCCGGAAGTAAAAGTTGTTTAAATTATATTCCTTTAATTGTATGTATGCTTTGATTTAGTGTTATTCTTTATTAAACGTTTGTTTTTATTCGCGCGTACAGTTAATTTATTTTTTCATTTAGGGTGCCGCGCGCTGAAATCTGCGTCGCGATAAATGGAGCGAGAGAGAGTTATGGCGGCAAAATATTATCGTTCCCGCCATAGGCAGCATTCCGGCAGATTAAGCGCAAATCTCTGGGTGTAGATTACTTTTTAGGTTATATTAATTCACGTTTTCAGTAAATTAACTTAAGCATCCTACATTTTAGTTTATGAATGTGAATGTAATTGTTACGTTGGAATCATATTTTTACCCGACTGCGGCGGAGGGAGGGAGGGTTATGTTTTTCACCGTATGTCCAGTTCTGTTCCCCGCTACAACAAAAACGGCTTGGACGATTTTGACAAATGAGGTATCATTGGATTCGTCTTCGCAGCGAGAGTGTCATAGGATACCTAAACTGTTAAAAGGGGTTTGGGTAAAAGTGTTGTCATTTGTAAAATTCATACATTTTCAAGGTGAGCGGCCATTCGTAAAAGTGGTAAATTATGATAGAATTATTAAAAATAAACGTATTTTGTTATGTAATGTAATACTGTTAAGTGCATCGGAGCCGAGATATTTAAATATTCATACTTGGGCGTACTTTTGTACTAAAAACTTAATACTTAAATCTTTAAAATCTCCGCTCCGATATTATTTAACGCCATGAATTATATATATCTATGTGTATTTAGAGGTCCTCTAAATAACCATGTAAAAATCATCCGTGGCCGCTGAAAAAATAAATGACAATATTCTTCAAACAAATTTACCCAATGCCCTTTAAATAACAACAATGGCCAAATGACAATTATTAACATATGTAGGTATATCGACGACAGTATAAAAAATGCAGTCTGGTTTTTAAAGCTTGCTTTCCATAGAGTTATTCTATTCTGCGTTACTACAAACTTATCTCAAAGCACAATTGTGATATTACGTTATCCATTTGTATAACTCTGTCTTGGCGCTTCATGTCTACCCGGGTAAAACAAAGCTCCCTGGAGAAATATGATATTTTTAAACAGACAGCTCATTTTGTTTGCAAACGATTTACTGGCTGAGGAAACGGCTATCACTACATAGTATAAAACAAAGTCGCTTCCCGCTGTCTGTCCCTATGTATGCTCAATGATATTTTATATAAAGATACGTCATCTGCGCGCAAAAACGTTCCGCAAAAAGGAAGGCAAATTGCCTTACTTTTTATCTGTTTATCTCTTTCTTACAATAGCGTTCGCTATGGATTGCCGTGTTTGTCTCTGTCAGTAATTGGTCCCGGGTTTTTAATGTGTTTATTATCAGCATAACGTATCTTAATATAAAATATCATTGTGTATGCTTAGATCTTTAAAACTACGCAACGGATTTTTTGTAGTCTACTAATATATGCAATGAGGAACTTTACGAACGACTATATGGGTAAACCTGAAATAATCAATTTTGAATTTGAATTTAATTCAAGAGGAAGGTTTTTATGTAAATTAAATTCTGGATTATGTACGGGTTTTTCAGAAAACTCATATAAACCGAAACGAAGCGAAGGCGGGTCACTAGTAAATAAAATAGGGCAACTTTAGCAAAATGTTTATGTGAATGTATTTCGCTAGAAACTTCTTGAACATTACACCGTTAAAATCTTGATTGATTATGAAGAAATTCATAATTGCTATACATGCGACAATTGGAAAGAATGTAGCATAATTAATAATGTCGGTACGGTTATATCCATGTTTCTCTGATTTTGACATAAAAGGAGAACAAACAAACAAACACATTTTGTATAACACATCTGTCATGCCATCATTGCCAAACTAGTAAGTACTTATAGTATTCTGTAGGTAAGTATAGTTCGTCAATGTTCACGCGGCCGTAAAATAGAGTGGCAGTAGAACCATGATAGCCACATAGCTTTTAATTGCTACGTAGACTTCAGTAGCAATGGGCAAAACTCTTTGACAGATGAGGGCCTACACCAGAAGAGAAGGTGGATAGAAGCTGGTGAGGGTCACAATCTACTGGATGTGGACGGAACGGGACCAGGCATCATGGCGAGCCTTGGAAGGACCTGTGATATGTCCAACAAGATCTGTTTCCAGTGGACGTTAATAATGATATAGCTCGATACCTAGTTTCATCTATCCCATCAGCCTACACTAACCCATTGTAGGGCGAGACCTCTTCTCCCTTATGCCGCTGTCTGGTCCTTCGTTTGCCTCATCCAGCTCTTCTCTAATAACCTGATCATCAGGCAGGTGGTCTGCCAACTGACCGCTTCCCTTGCCTTGGCTTCCAGAGAATGAGTGACTAAAATAAGCTCTATTTCAACAGAGTCATCCATCTTAGGGTTGGCCACGCATTATGTAGAGGTTTGTGGGGGCTCGGACCAGACCTGCTCTTTTAACATCTCCATAAGAGCGAAGCACTTGTTTGTGGCTCCTGTCTGGCGTTGAATGGACGTCATTTGTCCCCAAGTTTACCCGATGGTTCAACTTTTCACATTACAACTAAACTAACTGCCGTGATTGAATAAATGGCTACTATCTTTGTTGGATATTCTCCAAGTTGTAAGCTTATGTGGCAATAGAAGGGAGAAAGTGTTCACAAACTTATATTGTGATTGTGACCATTCAACGAAGTTTTTATTTATGGATGGAACGTTTCAACTTATGCTGAACTGTGGACTGCAGAAATGAATGCATAACTGTTATGCAGGATGGCCGGAACATTGACGTCCAAAATTGTACCCCATGTTTGTTTTTCACCTAGTATGGACAAACAAACTTTGTGTGATTACACAAAAAGTTGTCATGAAAAAAAAAACTGGCATGTAGTTTTAAAAACATCATAAGTTCATAATTATTCTATCAATGTAAGAAACCACTGAAAAAATATTAAAATAATACATGAACTTAAAGGTTTTTCATAACGTGGACATAAGGAAAAATTACAAAAATTCTGATTAAAATGATCAATATCTCCGAAAATACTAAAAATCGCGGAACATACATTGGGGTGATTCGGATACCCCACGACACGAGGGACCAAATTTTTTATTTTGGACTTCTATGTTCCGGCCACCCTGTATAGAGTTTTAAATCCACGATGACCTAAGTATATACCTAGTCAAGATAAGGACCGTTTAGGAAATATTGAACTCGAAAAGTGAACTAGAGTTAATTGAGTTCGTCGTCCACTAGAGCCAAAACTATAAATAATAAAAATCTGAAAAATATCGAAAAACGAATTTCAAAGGAAAACTATCACGACTAAGTAGACTTGGTTGGTTCCTGAGATACGGGCGACTAAAATGTTTATACCTACCTATTAAAATCATCTAAGACAGCACCAAATAACTTTAAGTATAGAATTAGTCCACAATTGTTGTTTTTTGAGATAGGTAGTTTTTGTGTAGTAACGGCTTCGGAACCCTACACTAAGTACGGTCAGACATGGTCTTGCCTGATTATTCTTTATTTATTATGTTAAAAAATTGCCTCGGACCGTGACATCATAACCTCCTCGTAACATAGCTGTGTCCCCTAGGACGCGGACTGTGGCTCACCGGAACTGTCCCACTGTTCGGGCTCTTGCGGTACTCAACTCGCTCTTTTTATCAGCACCTCATGTATTTGATGTGCTTGTAAATCGATGGTCCGATGTGTTTTCAGTATCTTACTTAGATTATGTGAGAGAATGGAATGAAGTGGATTTTTTTAATAAACTTTTTAATGAAAACTGTACTCAGTTTGTGTGTCTGTTATAATATAATATAAAAGATAACATAAAAAAGATAAAAGATAAAAGATGTTTATTCAGTAAGTAGGCCGCACGGGCACTTTTCCACGTCAAAAATCTACTATAATATTAAGTTTCTCGGTGCATTGGTTGCTACTGTTATGCTGTGATTTTTTTATTTAAATAAATAAATAAATAAATAAATAACTTAGCATTCTATTCATAGCAATAACCCTTATTTACGACTTCCAATCTTTGAAATTAATTCTCTCTAATCTGCTACCCTCTATCCGAGATTATGGGCAAAGTTGTGTCGTAAAAACGCCATCTCGTGACGTTATTGCGTATTACACGGGACAAAGTATTTGTTTCGTTTAGTTTAGTTAGGTTAGTTTTAGGGCTGAAAGTTAGTTTTAGTTGTGAGGTACTGTTTGTTTTAGTAAGTAATTAATTATAACCAGTCTGCAGTCCTCAACAAATAGCTACCTCTAGTGAATTTTATTGAAACCAATTAAAAAAAAAACAAAAAACCGCCTTCAAAAACGCAAAAAATAACTTCTTTGAAATTGTAGGCACCTAATAGGTTAGTCCAACTGATGTCGGCTTTTTGTGTCGGCGACCACAACATTTTCAACAAAAAGCCGGCATCAGTTGGACTAACCTATTAGGTGCCTACAATTTTAAAGAAGTTATTTTTTGCGTTTTTGAAGGCGGTTTTTTGTTTTTTAAAACATTTATTTTATTTTATACTTTTAAGTGATCATAATACGCTGTTACGTAGTCTTACTTCTTAGTTAAAATGAAACTTTAACTTATATCAAGCGCGCCGCAAGCAACGCCGCGGGAAAGTCATAGTCATATTTCAACAAGTAAATATTATTCGTTGTAGGTAGTCGCTCAATTATCTTAATCGAGATATCTTATCGCCACCCTTGAAATCGGTACCATTGAGGAGTTCCGGTGGCCATCTGTGGTCTTCATCATCAGTTCCACTGCACCAAATGATACTTTCTGAATGCAAATGCTGGACTTGTTACTAAAAATACTAAAATCGCTATATTTTGCCTACAATATTTGAGGAGTTCCCTCAATTCCTCACTGATCCCCTCATCAGATACAGATTTGGTGACAATGGGACCACCTCGGAAGTATACTCTATCAAACCAAAAAAAAAAATTTGAAATCGGTCGACCATTGACGGAGTAATCGGTGAACATACATAAAAAAAAAAATACATACAGTGGAACGTATAACCTCCTCCTTTTTTGAAGTCGGTTAAAAATAATCCACAACAAGCTTCGTCAAATATGTTTGAAGAACCATCAGCAACATGCTTCGTCAACAGTGTACATAAACTGATCAGTAACTTGCTTCGTCAATAAATGTACAATTATTCCCCGGCTCGGGTATCACCTGGCTAAAGGTTCCAAAGATACTGGCAGCAATGCCACGCTGCGCTGTATTGCCAACGAAATTTGTTGAACCAGATACGAACCGGACCGAGGACCCCAGCCCCTATCCCTTCGCTGTCCCAATCGCTGTCCCAAAGCCAAAATAAGTCTTTGCTTCTAAAAAAAAAAAAAAAAAAATTTGAACTGTTTATTTCCAAAAGACTTAAATAACTAAACAGTCTTAGCTAAAATCTTTAATTTTAAGATTGTATTAGCTAAGATTATACAATTAAAATTAAAATTAAAATTTAAAAGTTAGAAATTAAATAACATCTACTTTAATTAGAAGATAAAATCCTTAACTTAGTGTGACTTTGGTATTGCAATAATATCTTTATCTTTAACTTTCTCTTCATCTTTCCGATCACCTAGCATAGCCCTCTTTATAAGGTTTTTAACAAATTTTGGCTTATTCAAAATTTTTTCTATGACGTACACACCATAGACTAGGTACTGATCTCCACCGCCCCCGGAACAAACACATACATGCACATACATCGGTTTGAGCTCAGAGTATTTCGAGTGCTTGAGCCTTACAGCATCTTCAGCGGCGGCACCCGAGCCCCATATCATGTGGCTACCTAGTTGATTATTTCGGTAATGATTAAAGAGTTTTAAAAAATGTAACTAATGTGCTGGGACCGCCAGGCAGGATCGATATCTTAAACTTTTTACTTTATCCTAGCACGGTGGCAAAAGTATTTTTATATTGTTGCGTCTATATCGCGTGTCAAATGCACGGACCTAAAAAAAATACGGACGTAACCTAGTCTAATCATCAGTGAAGCACACAAAATGGCCGTCCGTTTACGAGTGAGCGTGCTTTGAGGGTTGCCATATAAATCGTCAATTTTCCTATTTTAAGGCCTTTTACCAACTGCAACTTTTTGCAGCGATACAAATGCGCATTCGACAGCCGCAGCACTGTATCGCGACTAAACCTAGACGATTTGTGACTGTATCGATAGGTACTGCATTGAGACTGAATCGCGATTGTATCGCTGCAAAAACTTCGTACAATTAAATCGTGTTATCATTTATGTACTACTTCAGCATTGGGTTCGATTGTGTCATGCAACCGTTTTAATTTAATTGAAATTGGGTTTTCTCATTTTGTAATGACAAAACCAATTTCAACTAAAAAAATAATGGGAACTAGAGATGAGAAAATTATATGACAATTTAAATTTCAACGTTTGCACGACAGAATAATATTAATAATATTGATATATCAAACCACATTTTTATGAACTTAGGTACCTAGTGACAAAAATAATTTTAACGAATAAAGCAATTCTTATTTAAACTTAAAAACTTGAACTTTTAGGAAAAAAAATCCGTGAAAAAACTGGCAACACTAATTGTCATTTTTGTTTGTAATTTGCGTCAAAGTAAATAAACACATATTTATGAAAAATAACACGAATAAACATAACTTACAGCTGATAAGTGATTCCGTTTGGCTTTTTATATTTACTAATGTAGTTTTTACACGTTTTTACTACACAATGCGGCATTTTCTTCGGTGTAAAGTGATATGTCACTCGGGCTGTGGCTGGACGCGTAATGGCGGCGGGTTAACAGACCTAGTGCATTTGTGAGACGGTAGATTGTGTACGACGGAACGAAATAACAGGCCTTGCTTGCTTCGCACCTTTTGAGTGTAACGTTACGTCCGTATTTTTTTTAGGTCCGTGGTCAAACGTGGATAAAGCATCCGTCACTCTCGTACTTATTTATGTGTCAGAAGGTGACGGATGCCTTATCCAAAATTTGTCACGCGATAAACGCTGCCATATTAGGGTCCCTGCACCTATGTACTAAAGACCCGGCTAAACAAAACAACAGTAGACAAAATTCAGAAAAGAAAAGCCAAGCCTGTATATTTCATCCAATTAAGAAATAAAACAGGGTAAGACTTGTTATGATTTAATTTTCTATTTAAAGGTACTGTAATTTGGTGTTATCGTAGATGATTTTCAGTTTGTATAAACATTTTATTCGCCTGTAACTCAACTGTAGGACCAATGAAATCTACTTAGTCGTGAGTGATAGTTTTCTTTCTTTCTTTTTCTATTCCTTAAATGTGCTTTCATTTAACAATTTTAGTTATTTTCCAGATTTTTAGTAAGTATTTGTAGTTGTGGCAATAGGGGGGTGGGATACGTACCTAACTACAATGAAAATTACACTTTTTAAGGTTAATATTTCCTAGAAATAAAAATAGGTATGTAACATACACAGTGGTTTTTTAGGAGCAACGAACTAAACCTCACACGATGTTGTAAGATTAAAAAAACTCCTTCAGTTTACATGTACCTGCATTGATATTTTTACTACATACACACAGTCACGAGATTAAATTTGGTCCAAAGTCAATCTGACATTCTACAACAATAAGGTTGAGTTTCCTAAAAGTTATAAATGACTTGACGTCTCTAATGACATTGACGAGTTCAAGCATATTTTTCTTGAAATGGGTCCCAAATTACCGCTCGTGACCGTACATACATAAACTCACGCCTTCGTTCCCAGAGAGGGGTAGACAGAGCTACAGAATTACCTGCAACACTCTAAAAACTTGTTCCAACCACACCACCACCACCACCACACCAACCACATTTCTTTAACCATATTTTTACTACTCGCTGTCATTATGACGAGGTCAGGTGGATAACAAATAAAGCCCTCGATGGCACCCTGTAATATTGAATCTCTAAGGCGGAGTTAATCTTATCGATACATCCCTTAAGCATAATTAAATTCCTTAAAGCCTAACCCAGGGTGTGCGTCGCAATTCACGCACACATCGGCAACGACGAGCAAAGAGTAATGGAGTAGACTGGACTTATTCATATGACATAGTCTGCGACTTTTTAAATAATAAAGTTATGTAATGACAACTTGACTGCCTTTTCAGGTATCTCGGCCCGACATGTTCACTTAAGAAGATGGCATTTACTTTGGTATTTTATGGCCATTACTTTTGACAGAGAGAACAATACCTATGACAGGATAATAGATCTAGATCTAGGTAGGATAAATCGTCTAAAACTTAAGGCCTCTTAAGAAATTTACTAGCCACAAGACGCAGTTAGTAAAGATACCAGTAACTGTGGTACTCCGGATGATATTATATCGGGATCTAGGCACGAGTACTCTAGTTTAATTACAGAATTATGAGCATATCTTTTGCTTAACACATAGGTATTATTAGGGGTAGAGGCCCTTTTCAAAACCATGTTAATTCTTTTGTTTTGCTTGTCATTTGTTTTAAATTTTTGTTTGCGTTGCATAAATTATTTCTATTCTGTTTTATTCTGTTATTGCAAACTGGCCAGTTACCTGATAGTGTTCAGTTATTGAGCATGTACCCCATATTATTTGAATGTTGGTACACACAGAAAAGGTCATAGTCGTCGATGGCCACTACATGAGAATGTCATTCATTCATTCATTCCGCTGAGCTGGCACACCGTTTCGGCTATTTTATTTTAGTTAGATAGGTTACTTTTGTTTTTTGGTTTTCTCAAATGTATGTGTTTTTTGTGTTATTTAATAGCCGAATAAATGATTCTATTATATTCTATAATATTCATGCATGCCGCAACTCCGGTCAAATTTGAATTTTGTGGTTGTCGTAATATGACTCGCAAGTGGGTCATATTATATTATATATCATAAGTTCATAAGCCACAATCACCCCGCAAAATCTTCTTGATCGATGAAATATTAAATGCGAAAAGATACGTTACGTTATCATATATGTTTTTGTTGAATAAAGGCCCAGCCGCACCGGATGCGTGCGAGTGACGTGCACGTACGCGTTCGCTTTCCACTGCATTGTATAGTGACATGTCGTAATGAGAATTCATACTATACAATGCAGTGGAAAGTGAACGCGCACGTGCACGTCACGCAACCGGTGTGGCTGGGCCTTAAATGTGATGAGTTTGAGATAATAGAGATGTTGACTAAATAAAGGTGATTGAAGTAACGTTCATAAGATAAAAAGCAAAATTAAAATAATTTGAAGAATTTATGTAACGAGAGATAACAAACTTAAAAAGATTTTTTATAAGTAGAGTTGATCTCTCGCGGAGTCGGTCATATTAGGTTTCATAGAACTTCCCTAATACGTACCTGTCTTTGGTTCACAATTGACGAAGAAATCATTGAACATACAAAAAGTACATACAGTGAAACATACAACCTCCTTCTTTTTTGAAATCGATTAAAAAGACGTCCACTTCTTGAATAAAGGCCTTCCCATTGATCTCCACGACGGTCGGTTCTGTACTACTCGCATTCATCAGTTTCCCGTGATCTTCACCAAATCATCGGCTCACCTTGTGGAAGGCTTCCCAACACTTAGCTTACCTCCACTCTAGAATCAAAATTTTGGAGTTACCAATGATATCCTATTAATCAATTGCAGGAGCGAGCAGTCCTTCACCCGCACCGTGCAGTCTGTGTCCTCGGCGGGGGCACTAGCGGTGCCCTGGGAGGCGGCGGAAGCTCGTGCCGCGCTGCCGGCCGCGCTCGGCGTCGCCGGCATCCCAGCGCTGGTTATCACGGACGCTGCCGGCAAAGTCCTCACGTCTAATGGCAGGCAGCATCTAGCCGCGGATCCTTTGGGACTGGTGAGTCCATTTACTGCATCGTGTTTTCTTCAGGTGCTGGAATCTTCAGGCCTATCTTTCACGGCGCTGGCAGTGTACTCACTATAATGACGGCTAACAGTCAGTTCTGTTTCTGTTTAAAGTTACTTTTTTTATTTTATATCATGCTAAGATCACGACATCAGTATTCCTAACTTTTTATATACCTACGGTCTTTTTAATGACTATATCTTTAATAAATTATTAACGACGAATTTAAGTTAAATAAAGAAAAACCGAGAAACACGGCTAATTTTTAACGAGCTATTATAAACGCGAAAATACAGAAATACTTTTGATTTTGAAATGTTGTCAACTTGCTTGCTTTGATTGCAAGGTCAATTTAGATCGCTACCTAGTATACCACCATTTAACCAACGAATCCTGCCGGATAGCGGTATTTACTTAGGTTTCGTTTTGGAGGTTATATGAATTAATGACAGCTATAAAAAGCCTGGCATAGAGACATTCCATCATGTCCTCAGAATTGGCAACGGAATCTCATGATTGCACTTCCGTTGGCCTCAAACCGACTGGTGTCATATGCGTTCTTCTCCATGTCGCGTTAGTGGCGTATTAGGAAAAGTCAAAACCTGCTAAGTTCCAGGCAGTGAATGGGAGAGAGGTATGTAACTGCTATTACACTGTTCTTTTCGCAGTCTTTTAATACAGCCCCTGTTATGTTTCCAGAACTTCCCGTGGGCGCAGCGGCCGGTGTCGGTGCTGACGGAACAGGCCCTGCTTAAAATGGCGCGGCATCCGGCCGTGGTCCTGTTCATTGGTAAAATCTTATTTATTAGGTATTGTAAGAGTAGTCCAGTCACAAGTATATATTTATGTCACTATCGTGTTCCTGGGGTATTCCGTTCGTGGGAAATCTCGAATTTTCTTAATTTTTAACTAAAACAGTTTGGGTAAAAATCGTTAATATTTAGGCCCTCTATCATCTATTACAAATGAATCATCCATGGCCGCTGAAAAAATGTATGACAATTATGTTCATACAAACTTATCCACTGCCCTTTCCTATTGAAGACTTTATTTTTGGATATTGATCAAAGTTTTAAACTTACCTAACCTAGAACCTACGTATGGCCGATAAAGTATGCATTCAATATATATAAGTAAAATATCTCCAGTAGGTATAAGTACCTATAGCTGTCGTAGAAATAAAAACTCCGACAGCTTATTAATCGACTTGCAAAACTTAATTACAATAAAGTTACAAATGAAGTTAACATTAAAAGCATGTTATTTAAAAATAAGCACACTTCATTTCAGATGACGAAGACTCCGAAATAGAATTCGCTGAGTCAGTCCTCGGGCCATCAGCAGAGTCCTACTACGAGGAATGCAGCATCCAGTTCCCAGGATTCTGCCCCTACCAGAACTCCTCCGATGACGAAACTATGGACTTCGACTACTCCACCTCCCGCTCCCACTCCAAGATAAAGAAAAAGCCTTTCAAGCATGTCATGTTTTACATAGGAATCGATGGAACTGACAGTGCTGACATGCTAAGAGAGCATATTGGTCTCGATGACGCTGTGCCTTTGCTGACAGCCATAGACTTTCCCAAGCAGAGAATGGTGACCATGAAGAATGGTGACGAGATCACCACAGATTCTGTGCAGAACTTCGTTGACGCATATTTAAGTGGAAATGCGGATTTTAAGCCGTTGAAGCCGCAGAGTGAAAAGTGTTAGAGCTAGAATTATAGATGAACGTTTTGTAGGTAATTGTTAATTTAGTTTCTCTCGAAAATTTGACGCAAGCTGAGGTTCGTGACTTTCACATGTAATTTGCTTATAAATACCGAACTAACATCCAAAATTACAAACTCGGCGGGATTATACTTAAGTTGATGCAGTGGAGCTCCCTGGTGCCACATTCCTACTACATCATCACTCATCAGACCTTTTAGAATCATAATGTTGATTTTCATCGGGCTTACATTATACATTCCAAATTTCAGCCCTACCATCAACCGATTCCAAATTGACTTACAACATTTGAACTAAGTGCTGACAAAGGAACATCTAGAAAAACGTAAATTTATGCCAAAATAATGGTGAAACTTCGCTCGTATATACGATATCCTAAAATACCTCAATCACAGGACTCTTAAAGATTTCCTTAAGTTCTAGTTAAAATGGCCGTAAGATTGGTTCACCTTAACTTGCACCAGTGCGGAAAATCTCCAAAGTTCCCGCGTGTCCTTGGTCGTTTCTTTGACCACAGATTATTTAATAGTGCAAGTTGACACAGCTCTCTAGGGTTGTGCGCCCTCGTTCACTGAGCGGATCGCTCCAAACTAGTACAATCGCTCTAATGTACTAATTCGGTCTTTTAGTTCATTTAGTACACTAGTGCACTGAAAAAAACTGGTCTGTTCATGCTCCTTTGACCGAAAGCTAGAAACAAATTATCGGACGCGGCTGACGGCCGCGACTGATAAGTGTGCACAGTCGAACGGGACGTGGCTTGCGGACGCGCAACAACGGGAAACACATTATCGGACGCGGCTGACAGACGCGGCTGACGGACGCTTATAAGATATGTCTATGACGCGTCCCGCACCCCGTGCCGGACGTTTTCGGCTGACAAAAACATCCAGCGCGCCAGATATCTATCGGACGTCCGAAAGCTCAAGGTTACGTCCAAGGCTTACGTCCGATAGTTTGCACAATTCAGTGTATATTCATTATCTAGATACCTATAAGTCGCGGCTGTCAGCCGCGTCCGTAAGCCGCGTCCGATAATTTGTTTCTAGCTTGAATGGCCGGCTTTGCTGTCAGTGTCACTCACTGCTCTGCTTGCTCCGTCCGGTTCTTGCTCCGCGTGTACTAAATGAACTAAGAGCAGAAACTTCACGGAATAGTTCGTTCTAGTACAGTGACGGGAATTAATTCATTTTGGCTCTTAGTACATGTACTATACAACCCTACAGCTCTACAAGGTCCTTTGTGTACTAGAGGTGGATGAACATTGAAGTTGTCTGCGAACGCGCGAGAACCATAACCCATCGGAAACAAGTGCCTAGAGTCTGTAAAGTTTATCTTGCCGGCAGGTGGGTGGTAAAATGTATGTACGGTCGGCCAAGAAAGTGGTCCACCAGTTTTGTCAAAAGTTTCTGTGAGATCTAATTATCGCTAAGGTTGACACTCTTGTCACTGTCATAATATTTTGCAAGGGAAAATCGAACTTGTTGCGTCATGACGTGCAAATGAACTTCAACGGTAGGGTGGAAGACCACATTTTTGGCTGACTGTAGCTATGGCCACTTATAATCCACGCTCTTTGAAATTATCTGCATTTAATGTGGCCGCACCATTGGCGTGTATTTGACTTGATAAAGCCTTTTGACAGCAGCCTCGCCACACAGCCCACACAGAGGCCCTATTTTGAAAATCGAAGTTCGAAGGTCGTTGGCTCCGTCCCTGTCACTCGTTATTCGAGACTAAATCGAGAGAAAGGGATGGAGCTAACGTATTTCGAACTTCGATTTTCTAAGTAGAGCCTCAGGGGCCTGTTTTATAAAGCTACAAATTACAATTTACAGGTTACAAGTTTCCATTTGACAGAGATTTGATACAACCTCGACCAATGACGACCAGCCATTTGAGCAGTGTTGCCAGTTTAGACCTGTAAAATTGTTACTTGCAACGTGCCGTACAAGTTACAAATTACAAGCGGAAGTCTCTTTCTAACTCCTTTTGCTAGAAAGATGGTTCCGCTTGTAATTTGTAACTTGTAGCTTAGTGAAACGGGCCACAGGTGTCGGGGTGCCGTTTCACGTTCGTCGAATACATGAAAGCCCGTAATGTTGTCATTTACGGCAACGTAAGTTAGTAAGTTTGTTTAAAAAATAGGAACCAAAAACTTAGTAGAAGAACTTAGCATTGTTTGAGTATGAAAAAATTTACGTAGACTAATAAAATAATGATAGTTTACATTGATGTTGTAGTTTTATTTCGTAAGTTTCGTATTTTTGTAAAACTGTGATCTATTTGTTTTAAATAAAGTAGTAACACAATGTACTTATAGTTTAAATATTTATAACACGATAAATTGCAACAATTTATAACTTATAAGCTAGGTCTGAACAGTGAGTGGTGTCATAAAATAAGGCGGCAAATTTAAAATATCACTAACGGTACCTAACACGAAATGCAGAGCGAATGGATAGGTACGCATAATGTGACAGCTTGTTTCAAGAATTGGAAAAACAATGCTAGAGTCACTAGTCAGACTTCTGGGTCATTACCCGTGGTTCACCTGATTAGTTCACCTGGGTATTTTAGCAGGCCTTAACGAAGTCGATGGATATGGATGGACTTCTAAGTTATTTTGGCCCTTCGGGTCCTCTGAAGAACTAACATAACCTAAACCTACCTATTAATTTTGGCCATTCTATTCTCTGCAATCCACATAGGTGAACTACGGGTAATGAACTATGCGGATGAATGAGAAATGTACGACGAAAGGTAGCTTACTTAAATATCCTTAATTTCCAGCCAACACTAAGTACAACTAGGAAAAGGTAAATGATTATCATAGACGTCAGCTGATATGCTGGTGAAGGATATTAATTCAGCATGCAAGTAGTTAGTCACACTAGAAGCCTTTCCCGTGCGTGAGCCTGGTGATCAGGTCCCAGGCCTGTTTAGGCACGTCTGCGGGGACAAAATGCGTACCGTTCAACACCAGTACGTCCGTTAGCATACGGGCGCTTCTCACGTAGCCCGTGAGTTGCCCGTCCACTCGCCACTCCCTGCGCTTCGCTTTTTTGTACTCTTCAGAACCGTTAAAGCGAAGGTGTTGTAAAAAGTATAACGTATCATTAACCGGGACAATGATATCGAGGTCTCCATTGTAGAATACCATAGGAAAGTGATCCAGTAACTCCGAAACCCATGGCGCGACTGATTTGTTAAAATCATTAGCCATTTTATCGCTTACTATATTCGAATTAACATCATATTCATAGTCTCCCACATGAAGTGCTTTCCGCACGGCAGGAGTTTGAATCTTATTATAAAAATGGTCGTCTGGAAATGTGCTTAAACCCGAGAAATATCGGCGAGAAATAGGTGGCGGAGCTGGACGGGGTGCGCAAAAGGCACCTCCAATAGCCAACCCTTGCAGGTTAATCTTAATTTCGGCTGTCGGGTTTTTCTTAAGAATAGTATGCCCGAGAGCTGGGACGAATTTTCCGGCGTAAGATTCTCCGGATATAAAAAACTTGTTTTGATTTAGTTCTGGGAAGAGCTGAAAGAATTGAGTGAGGGTCGAGTGCAGCTCCTCGCCGACTTGCGTCTCTTCTGTGCAGTATCCCTTTTCGTAATCGGTGAAGCTGTACCCCGTGCCCACCGGGTTGTCGATGTAGATGAGGTGGTGGTTCAGAGCCCAGTGGACCTCCCTGCGCACGAAAAATTCGTTTCGTACCGCGAGTGGGCCGTTCTCCACGAACAATCCGAATAGAGAGGAGCCGCCCGGGCCGCCCTGCAGCCACAGGAGTACTGGTGCCGTGTCCGAGGCTTCCTTCACTGGAGGGAAGTACCATAAAAACTGGTTGGAGTTGTAGGTCTCATTGACGGTGAAGAAGCCGGCGTAGCTGTCGAGCTCCAACCCGGCCAGGCTCACGCGCGCCTGCCGCCGGCCCTCGGCGACCTGCCCGCTCCGGATGAGCGGCGTCAGGAACAGAGCCGAGCCTGTGCCGGCGCTGCTGGAGCCACTAGGCGCGGACTGGGGCCGGTGCAGGAAGCACATAGCACCCACCATGGCTTGACAGATAAAAACGAACCACAAAAAAGTCGCCATCGTGACCAATGACCATTGATTTTAACTGAGGTTCGGAAATGGTGCTGTGATATTTAATACTTAGGTACATTTATTTTTTACGCACATGTTTTGAATATTCCAAATAGTTGAAATACTTGAATACTTAAATATTTAACTTTTTAGGGTTCTTTCTTTATAGAAAAAATTAAGAATAAAGCCTTTTAAATCTGAACTACCGACCGGGATCATAATAGTTATTTATGTAAGTGGTACATAATGAAGGTTCTTACGGTACGAGCGCCGAGGTTAGAGCGCGAGCTTGTGAGCGCTCTAATTACAGGCACAAGTACCTTAAGAGTTAATTATGTATATACATAACTTTTTCTACAAGCTTAAAATGATAATGACAAAAATAAACAATCGCTAACTTTTCTTGTTTACTTTCCTCGATTTTTCTGCTTACAAATTACTTGTCGGCAAAGTAATTTTCATTATTCCGATTGGAGTTAATAGTGTGTGAATGTTATTGTTAAATATATACAAATTTCAGGCAAATTTAATAGTTACTAAAACAGTTGTTCTGACAATTTATCATACAAGTGGAATGCCAAACGAATCGCCCGTGCCATTTTGTTGACATCCATTGAACGTAACTATGGTATGGTAACCAAATAATAAATCGATGGATATTAATCATCTACTTTTAGTCACTTGATAAAAATGTAATTTTAAACACATACTTAGTCCAAAAACTAATTTTGTTTTTAAGCCCCGTAATTTCAGTTGGTATTAAAATATTTTAATCGGTTTATTATACAAATAAAGATGTCAAGTGTTCACTAAACGCCAGGACTGATATCCGGAATGCCCGTAACCATGGCAATAACAATGCTATGGTAATTATTATAGAACTGTTATTACCATGGCAACGCTTATTATAGAATTGTTTTCACGCATCGATCGGAAGGATAGGTGTTATTCTGATACCATTAACGATATCAATATTAGCGGTACTATAGTACGCGAGTAGAAAAAAAAAAAGTGGACTAGTAGTTGCCAATATTATAAATTATTCTAGTTACATACTGGATGTACAAGTAGGTTCGAGTAAGTTTATTTCTTAGTTCTAGTTCTTGAATTAATTTCAGTTGATTTAATGTACCTAGGTATGTGATGTACCTGTGATGTACCACCAACAGATGCGCTGTGGATATAATGTCCTCAGATTACTGAATGTACCCATTTCTGGAGTCCTTTTAACACTCAACCCAGAGTTGACATTATGCTTGTGCCTGGGGATGGGCCATCAGGCAAGGTCACGGAAGCACAAACAGACCTACAGTAGGTCTCTGAGTGCTCAGCACGAGCGAACCATCCACCTGGGGCCTGTTTTATAAAGTTACAAATTACAATTTACAGGTTACAAGTTTCCATTTGACACAACCTCGACCAATGACGACCGGCCATTTGAGCAGTATTACCAGTTTAGACCTGTAAAATTGTAACTTGTAGTTTTATAAAAAGTGCCCGTGACGGTAGCAGCCTAGCGTAACAGCGCTACTTGTATTAATAATATTTGAGATTGTGAATTGTATATTAATTTCTAGGGATTTACTTGTTACAAGTAACCAGTACTAAGTATTTTACAAGTACTAGTAAGTCCTCTTTCATTATTATTTTCTATAAGCAAGTTTGCGCAATCGTATTTTTGTACAATCAGATTGAAACAGTTTCTGCCCCTACACGTGTCGATTGATTGAGTCAATCATTATGATATATGGTCAATGACCTACGATCCATGGTTATGGCTATGGTTAGTTATGAATCATCTATTAAAAATTAATACTAGAATTATCAGGCTAAACGTCACGTGAAAAATAATTCCGGTCGCAATTTTCTGCCATTATTTATTTTGAATAGTAGAGTAGAAGTTGTTTTGATAGTATCATTGAACCACAGATTTAAAACCATTGAGCAATCACTACTACAGAATACACAATCAAACTTGATGGCACAAACAAAATTCAACTCTGTCAAACTCAAGGATCTTTTACTAAAGCAGGACTGAGGACTAACCAAAAATTGTTTTTCTAAAACAAACCTTATGTTATAAACTTAAGACATAATTTGGGTTGTTAGATTTACAGGAGCAAAGCCGGTCCGAGCGGCATAGATATAATGGAGGCCGTTTGTCCCTTTCTAACACTTGCCATGCGCTAAAATGTCGGCATTTAGTAGAAAAAATATTGTTTTAGACAATTTATTAAATTTGAATCGTAACTTAAATTTAAAGTTATTCGTATAATTTAAATTCTTATAGTACCTACTTTGTATTTTACCCCATAAACTTTAAAATATGACGATTTAAACCTACTTGGAAGTATTACTTTTTATTAGGCTGTCAACCCATTGAGCGTATCAATCATGCCATGGCGGCGCGGTTTTCATCAAGTTTTGATTTAACGATTCTCAGTTTTGCAAGATTACAAAATGGTGAAAAAGTGTTGCTTACAATTTTGTAAAAGCGAATCCTATGCTGGTTGTGGGATATCGTTTCACAGGTAAGCCGATAAAAATAGATTTTGGATTTTTACAAATAGGGTGACCTTGCGAGATTAATAACAAGTCCATGTCTTGTCTATCAATATAAATGTAGTAGGCATTAGATAATTTTCCTATCAAGTTTACTTATTGTACGATCGTGACTCGTGGCTCGATTTCTTTGCTCCCAAGTGTAGTACAGCTACATAATCGAGCGTTCATTACATGGTGTGAAAATTGCTTCATACTCGTACAAATAAATATAACTTTTTGCTACAATGTCATGGTCACCCTATTAGAAAGAGATAAACCGCATCTGTGCTTTACATCCTACTCGGACCGAGTTTTGGTTAACAGTGCTCATTCCTGCTTTAGTAAAAGGTCCTTGGTCAAACTTTTCTAAAATGATTGCGCAAACTTCAATCATAGCCATGGACGATCAAAAAGTTTGGGCAATCAGTGTGATTGCACAAATAAACTGATCATTTGTAGGGTGCCTAACAGTGTTGGTAGAATCCGGTTTTTCAAATGCTATAACATCAGACTAATATTATTATGTGTGGCAATAAAATATTATGCCAGATCACACTCTCGCCGAAATTGGGCGAGGCAGACATGGCGTCATTTTCTAACGTATTAAATGTTTGAGAAGGATGGCAAGCTTGCCTCGCCCAACTTCGTCGAGAGTGTGGTCGGGGATTAGAAATAACGTGTCATTAATTAATATCTATCGAGAGAAAGGGAAGAGCTTACGTAACTTAGAACTTGATTTTCAAAGTAAGGCCTCAGCTAGATATGAATTAATGTTTGTGGCGATCTCGTCGCTTTAGTCTAGGTACCGCAATATTCAAATGAAAATTGATGACTATTATTCCTAAAACTGTGTGTAACGATGTGAGATGCAATATACATATTCCGGTATTATGCTAATGGGCGCTTTAAATTCGCGCGCAATTCGCGGGCGTGAATCGCGACAGTATAGTTTGCGCTCTCGACGATGTGATTATGTCTACATTAAAAGTAAAACACAAATTAAAAAGAAATGGAGGAAACGAAGATGGTGGATGACGAGTATTCATTGTAATAGAACAATGTTTGTAATATATTGTCCAGTATTGGCGGTATTGGGCTAATGTTTTATAAGAGTTGCGCGCGAATGTGGAGTCTTGTTGTGCTCTTTGACGCGGGCCAAAACACCGACAAAAAGTGGTTAACAAGGCGCGAACCCGCGAAAACTATGAGAATGGGCGCTTTACATTCACACTTTCACGCGTTCGCGCGCGAATGTAAATGCATAAGAAGTAGAGAAAACGCCACAGATAAGTACTATGTCACATGTTATTTATTGTCTTTTATTGCCATACGTAGATTTTACCTGCCAGCAAAAGACTTGACAGAAGCTTAGCTATTTTATCGCATTCAAGTCTCTTTGTGAATCCACCTTAATGACAGTTCGTTGCTCGTTGAGTAAAAATATCTAACGTTTGCACATACATGAGAGCCTTATTTTGTCCAACAAGCAAAATAGTAGAATTTATAATTTTTATATGGTAACACTCTTCCTTGGACGCTGCCGACGCCATTATTGTGAAATCATTAATTTGTGTATTTGAAAATAAAATTCACGTGCTTTAAGCATAGTAATTCAAACAACACTTACACTTATATACATCGCATTCAATAATCATGGCTGATAACGACGATCTTTTGGACTACGAAGACGAGGAGCAGGCAGAACAGCAGACTGCCGACGGAGCTACAGAAGCGGCGCCAAAAAAAGAGGTTAAGGGATCCTATGTATCTATACACAGTTCCGGCTTTAGAGATTTCCTGTTGAAACCCGAAATATTGAGGGCTATAGTAGACTGCGGTTTCGAACATCCCTCCGAAGTGCAGCATGAGTGCATTCCGCAAGCCGTGCTCGGTATGGATATCCTTTGCCAGGCGAAGTCTGGTATGGGAAAGACAGCTGTGTTTGTCTTAGCGACGCTGCAACAGATTGAGCCCTCGGAAAACCATGTCTACGTGCTCGTCATGTGCCACACTAGGGAGCTAGCGTTCCAAATCAGTAAGGAATACGAGCGCTTCTCTAAATATATGGCTGGCGTTAGAGTGTCGGTGTTCTTCGGTGGCATGCCGATCCAAAAGGACGAGGAGGTTCTTAAAACTGCTTGCCCGCACATAGTGGTCGGCACTCCCGGGCGTATTCTGGCGCTCGTCAATAGCAAGAAACTGAACCTGAAGCACTTGAAACATTTTATCTTGGATGAATGTGACAAAATGTTGGAGTCCCTTGACATGAGAAGGGATGTCCAGGAGATATTTAGAAATACCCCTCACGGCAAGCAAGTGATGATGTTCTCGGCTACATTGAGCAAGGAGATTCGACCGGTGTGCAAGAAGTTCATGCAGGATCCCATGGAAGTGTATGTAGATGATGAAGCCAAGTTAACTCTGCATGGTTTACAACAGCATTACGTCAAGCTAAAGGAGAATGAGAAAAATAAGAAACTTTTTGAGCTTCTAGACGTGTTGGAGTTCAATCAAGTTGTGATATTTGTCAAGTCTGTGCAACGCTGTATAGCACTTGCACAATTGCTCACAGATCAGAACTTCCCCGCAATTGGTATTCATCGCAACATGACCCAGGACGAGCGTCTGTCTCGCTATCAACAGTTCAAGGACTTCCAGAAGAGGATTCTCGTGGCTACTAACTTATTTGGTCGAGGCATGGATATTGAACGAGTCAACATTGTTTTCAACTACGATATGCCTGAGGATTCTGATACCTACCTCCACCGAGTCGCCCGAGCAGGACGTTTTGGTACCAAAGGCCTGGCCATCACCATGGTCTCTGATGAAGGAGATGCTAAAATCCTGAATGAAGTACAAGACCGCTTTGATGTCAACATCACTGAACTTCCAGAGGAAATTGAGTTGTCCACTTACATTGAAGGCCGATAGACTAGTGTAGCATTCCTTAAGCTGCAAATGCAGTGAAAGCGGAGGCAGCACATTCCTATGCAATAAAAATCCTCTGCCACACTTATGCTGCTTAGTTAGAATGCCCTGCACCACACTGCCTCTGCTTTCAATGCGTTCTCTGCATTAATACCGCTTTTGTAATTATTAAACTAATGATCGGGTATTCTTAAATTCAGTGACTAGAGTTAAGTTGTTTGACGAATTGTAAGAATTGATTGTCTACCAAGTGTAGGGGCCACCATTGGGGTCTGATAGCTCATAAATTACTGATAATATAAGGTAAACAATGTTAATTAAAGTGACATTTTCATATTGTGATTCTTGGCTTTTCTTATGTTGAATATCCCTTATATAAAACGTTGACTGGAGTTCATAAGGTTACATTACAACCAAGCTGCACCGCAATTCTAGGCGGTAAAATCCAAATTGTATTGGACTTGTTGTGGTATTGCTTTTAACTCTGCCACCATTACTGTCAAGTAAAATAAGAGTTATCAAAATGTTGACAATACGATAGCAGGTCAAACATGATTTGATTTTAACCATGTTGAATTCGGGGCCCTGTGGCTGTATGGAATGGAAACTTCATGTGTGTGATGGTCAACCTTAAGCTGGGTTTGAATGAACTGACTAAACTAGCTAATGACCGTCATATGCATATTAATTTGAATTCTTGAGCAAAGATACACAATTACTTTCCAAACATATTCATGTTCTTTTACAGTTTGGTCAATCTAGGAAAATCCCTGTTGATAGCTCGTATAAATATTCCCCATGCTTTTTTCAGTAACCTCTTAATCTGGATGGTTTTTTTGGATAAAAAAGGGTAGGTTTTTTAATCGGTTGGGTCTTTTATGTGATATTGAGGTACGATAGATAAGTTGCTTAACGCTAACGTAAACGATTTTCGAAAACTGGCAAAACTAATTGACGTAGGCGCTCGACAGCTTCCGTCAATCCTGCACGTTTTTAATCCCCGACGCAAAAAGAGGGGATTGTAAGTTTGACGTGGGTATCTGTGTATCTGTAGCATCATAGCTCATAAACGGATGTACCGATTTAGATGCGGTTTTTTTTATTTAAAAGCAGGTTTTCTAGCGGTGGTTCTTAGCTAGGTTTCATGAAAATCGGTTGAGCCGTTTAAGAGATATCAGCTCTGAAAGAAGGGGTCACCGTTATATCCGGGGTTTTTATATATCTTATAGTTATGGATAACTCGGCTGCGCAATTTCAAAACCTAGTAAGTCTCAAAAACTCAATTTTGCTATTTTTGCATAAAACTCGGTTTCTAGCAAGTCCCTACTGGATGTAAAATCATTAAGAGCCCTATCTCTCTCCGGTTCACATTTACCCACACCCCGAATACTAGTAAGTACGCAAAAATCGGGCTTGACCATTTCAAAACCTAGTATGTCACAAAACGATTACAAAAACCTAGTATGTGACATGCACCTACTAGCTTTTGAAAAAAACAGAGGCTTAAAAATCATCAGGCTCACTGATTTCTTTATTTGCATTTAATTTAAAAAGCTAGTATAGCACATAAAACATGTAATATAGGAAATTAAGAAAAGATATAAATACCAATTTATTCCCCTTAATCTAATTAATCGAGAAAGTTTAACTCCTTGAACAAAAATTGCAAAATTTTGTACGGATGAGACAAAACGTGTTTTTTCGCTCTCCTGTCAAATTAGCTCAATGCCCCTTGCTGGGTTTTGAAATTGCGCAGCCGACTTTATCGAACGCCTTGTGCATCTTGTCTCGGCCCCTCTGAAAATAGGGCATTTAATTTGGTACCTAAATATAATTCTTAAAACAGTCACACACAGTCGTCTATTATAGGTATTTGATGGACTTGATGGTGACTCCTGAACACGTTATCAGCCAGGAACTACACTAACAGTACGAGTACCTAGTGTAGCATTACCGCTACAAATCGCGTTGGTTCGCGTTATTTATTATTTATTTATTTCGCCTTTTTCGTTTCTCAGCCTTTTTGGTATTGCGGACTTGTTCATTGACCGGTTAGAGTTTGTAATTTCTACTGACAGTTTTGAATTTTGAATTCGTTTTTGTTAGATCCGTTCCTTGTTTTGGGAATGTCATTCATTCTCGTACTCTTGCCTTGATACAACAGAAAAATTTAATAATTTCTAGTCATCCCAAGTTTCTCTATAACTGAAGCCAGCTTCGAGTGTCGCGTCCGGTGTAGTGATACGTGGAGGCCGTTTCTATTACGCCGTGGTCTCAATGGTGGGCCGAACATTTTAGTGCTGTTGTCTTCTGTGTGTCCGGATAGCGGGTGAGTTGGTTTTTGTTGCCGAACAAGTCTTCACAGTCCTCCATCCTAAGAAAGCCTTTCTTCCGTCCTTTTCGTTCAATTTTGTGAGTAAAGGTGTCCTTTGCAGCACCTCCGCTTACCCCATATCTTCCGACTCAACGCCCCGACTGAAGATTTGGACGACTGGATTCAGCGTGCGGTTCGCCGTCAAGTTCGCTGGCAACGGGTCGTCGTCTGCGGCAGCGCCCGCAGGTTTTACCCGCTGCGACAGTTGCGACGAACGCAGGGTGGTTACATCTTCACACGGCGACAAGCAACGGCGGATATTCGCAGGACAGTTACTATTTCGTTGATTTTTACTTTTCTAAATTCTAATCATCATTCGGTTTCATTTTTGGCTATAAATGTTATAGAATCCCTAGACCTTTTTTACCGATCAAAACCATAATTTGTTATCCCAGTTTTATAATACTTCGAACATATCAGTTTTAATCATGAAGCGCTTCTTGCATTTTAACAGATTCTTGTTGTTTTAGTTCGAATCAGAATTACCTTTAAATTGAATACAAGTTTTGGCCTGACCGTGTTCTAATGTGGTCTTTCACCCTTTATTAGGCAATGTGTTTTAAATTAGGAAATCTTTTTTTATGTGACAATCCGCAGACCGTTTTGTGTTAAATTGTTTTGATACGTAAACTAAGTTCCGTAACAGTTTAGTGATCTTGTTTTTATAGTTTCATTGTATGTAGTTTGTTTTAATTTTATCATTGTGTGTTCTCCTTATTATATAACCTTGTTGAATTTCGTTCGGTTTTATTTAACTTATACAGGTCCAAATTTACGTGCTGATGGTTTTATCGCAACCATCCCGTGTAGTGTTCCGTGCCTTTTATTTTTATGGAGCGCTACAAAAATGGCGCCCGAAGGTAAGTGATTTTTTCTATATTTACTTGTTTTGGTGATAACATTAATTTTTTTTTGTGTCGTCAGTGGAAGAATTGGTCATTCTGTCGAATAATTTTTTCCTTAACTACTAATCCGTTATGTTGTGTTTTAGATCTACACACCCGTCGACCTTTTTACTGTTGTGAGGCTTTGGCTGCGCCTTGCATCTTTTCACCGAGGATTCGAACTTAATCCCTGGGAGTCTGTTTCTTGTTCTGATCTGTAATTTATAGTGATTTTTTTTTAAAAAAAATAGTGTTAAACCATCCCATTTTAAAAACGGTGTTTTATTGATTGCTAATAAAGATACTTGGTGTTTTTATTCCCTTCCCTTTCTGATGTTAGCTTGTAAGACGTAGGGCACAAACAAGGTAAGTCGCTTTGATTTTCTTCTACCATACCTTACTTTGTTTGTTCACAGGGGCTTCCAATCGTGTTAGAGTTCTAATCTTTTGATCGTTTTGTGTTTGTTGTTTTTCTCCCTCCGTGTAATCTTTAGAATGGAGTTGTCAGATTCAGCTATGGTGACGCCGCAGCGTTTGACCCCACCAGCTCTTCCTGTTAAGAACCCTGATGAGTTTTATGATTCACAAGATGCCATTGAGCCCACGCCTTTGACATGTCCGATGAGTCGACGTTGTTCCAAACAGGAGTCCCTCCTCAAGTGGAACATTAAGTTTGATGGTGAAGCCTGTGTTAGGGAGTTTTTCCAACGCGTTGAAGAGGAACAAGAGGCCCGAGACGTTCCGCTAGACTACGTTGTGCGTCGGTTTCATGAACTTCTTTCGGACAGTGCACTTAAATATTTTAGATCAATAAGGTGTCCCGGCTTGACGTATCATCAGGTCAAGGGGGCGTTCCTTCGCACTTTTGATGTCATTGATTATGACTTCAAAATCGAACGAGAATTGCGTCAAATGCGTCAGAAACCAACCCAGACGGCGAGGGATTTTATAATCTCTGCCCGCGACCTGAACTCCAAACTACGTGTTCCGGTTCCCGAAGCGGATTTGTTCACCATCGTGAAGTACGGCTTACATCCACGCTATCATCCTTGCTTAGCAACGAATTTATTGACTGATCTTGACGCGCTATTACATATTACAGCTAATTTCGAGGCTTTCCAGCCCCAGCATAGGGTTTGTGCAGTCTGTTCCTCTACTAATGTCGATATCGCCCAAAGTTCACCCCCATTATGTTTGAAGTGCAACACGTCAGGTCATCAATATCGCGCTTGTCCTGTTGTGCCTGGTCCTTTATGTTTTAGTTGCAAGCGTCCAGGTGTCATCACACGCGATTGTGCGAATTGTAATCCTCCAAAAAACGCGTAAATGGTGACGCACGCACACCCAATGTGTCACCAGTTATTGTTACTAATTCGCCAGACAGTCGATTATTCTTAGAGATTACTTTGGCAAAGTCCCGTATAAAGGCCCTTTTAGATAGCGGTGCTCAAGTTTCTTTGGTAGATGTTTTTTTGTTAAATAAGTTGGAAATCCCTTTTAGTACCGATTTACGCCCGACAGTTATTTCTGCAGATAGTTCTCCTATTGAGATACTTGGTGGTGTTGACCTGCCTATTTTTTTTAGAGGCGGCTGGGTTCAACACCCTTGTTTAGTTAGTAGGAATTTGCCTACTCAATTGATTTTAGGTATTCAATTTTGGAACCAATACGGCCTTACTGCTTTAATTACGGACGCTTTTCATGGCAAATATT
The DNA here is from genome assembly GCA_946894065.1 of Acleris literana. NCBI lineage: Eukaryota > Metazoa > Arthropoda > Insecta > Lepidoptera > Tortricidae > Acleris > Acleris literana. The sequence continues at coordinate 16,617,122 of OX335687.1, read as the reverse complement.
CTGACAATCTTTTTGTACCTTCGGTTCAGAATAACGTTATACCCGAGGTTGCTTCTAATGAGACACGTTACGTTCATCCTCGTTGGACATTGTCACCTGATCAGGAAACTAGGTTGCAGTCGGTCATCGAACAGTTCAGCGATATCTCGTCAGATCAAAAAGGTCTAGGTTGTACCTCATGGTTGTCCCATAAAATCGTAACTGAAGGCTCACCAATAAGGCAGAGATATTATCCGCTATCACCCGTGAAGTTGAAGATACTTAATGAGGAGATTGACAAGATGCTAGAGATGGGTGTTATTCGTCCTTCCAAGTCACCATGGGCGAGCCCTGTTGTTATGGTTACCAAGAAAGATGGCTCCGTTCGGTTTTGCGTTGATAGTCGCAAACTTAATAGCGTTACCATTCGCGATTCGTATCCGTTACCTCGTATACAGGATATCCTTGATAACCTACGCGGAGCGAGATTTATCACGACCCTCGACTTTCGGAGTGCCTTTTGGCAGATACCTTTAGCCGATAACGCTAGTTGTCAGAAGACAGCATTTATTGTTCCTCAACGCGGACTTTTTGAATTTACTCGGATGCCGTTCGGACTTACCAACGCTGCTTCTGAGATGCAACGTCTTACCGATCTAATCGTTAATTTCGAATATACGTCAGATTCTGATGACTTTGTCTTCGGGTATGTCGATGATCTGATCCTCGTTTCCAAGGACTTTGAGAGTCACCTACGTCTCATTATTAAGGTTCACGATCGTCTTAAAGATGCCGGTCTGACAGTCAGCTTGAAAAAATGCGAGTTCTGTAAACCTGAACTAAAATATCTGGGTTATATCGTAAACGAACGCGGTCTGCAAACCGATCCGAAGAAACTCGATGCTATTAACGAATTTCCTGTACCGACAACAGCAAAAACTCTCCGAGGCTTTATCGGAATGGCGTCTTATTACCGTCGATTTGTGGATAATTTTTCAGCTATCATCGCTCCATTGACTGCCCTCATTGGTAAAAAGAAGGGTAGAGATCCTATCGAGTGGAATGATGCCGCCAACTCGGCATTTCTTCAGCTGAAGTCGGCTCTGATGAAGTCACCTGTCATGTCATGTCCTGATTTCACGCGTCCTTTTATTCTTCAGTGTGACGCAAGTTCGATGGCTTTAGGGTCTGTGCTTGTCCAGGAGATCGATGGTGTAGAGCATCCTATAGCATATTATTCACGTCTGTTTTCCAAGGCAGAAAGGAACTATAGCACCACTGAGCGAGAACTTCTCGCTGTGCTCGATTCTATTAAACACTTTCGTGGTTATCTTGACGGGGTTGATTTTACTATTGTCACAGATCATATCGCCTTAAAGTGGTTAATGACGTTAGATAATCCAAGTGGCAGGTTAGCTCGATGGGCGACAATCATTTCCCAGTTCAATTTCAAAATTGTTCATAGACGTGGTGTTCTTAATGTTGTTCCCGACGCACTTTCCAGAGCGCAGGTTGGCGTTATGTCTTTTAGCCGTGGTGGTAATCCGACCACCGATCCTTGGTATGAACGTATCTATAATGGTGTTCAAACGTCCCCCCAGATCTTTCCCGCGTATTGTATACGTGATGGCATGCTTCTTCGGAAAATGGCATTAGACGTTCCGTTAAGAGATAACGCTTGGCGTATTGTTCTTCCAGCTGAGAAGACTAGGGAAGCTATCCTCGAGATTCATAACAACTTCCCTAATGTACATCCAGGGGTGATGAAAACCTATAGTAAACTCAGGGAGGTTTATTATTGGCCGTCGATGTATCGTACGGTTGCGACTGTACTTTCTGATTGTCAAGTTTGTAAGGCGTTTAAAATTGCTAATGGCACACCACATGGTCTCAGGTTATATCCTAGGTCAGTTAACGCACCACTGGACTTGCTCTCTATCGATCTTATTGGTCCCTTACCCCCTGCATATTATGGTTTCCGTTATATTCTAACTATGGTCGATGTTTTCACAAAGTTTGTTTGGCTAGTTCCCCTCAAAACCGTCAGTGCTCTGAATGTATCGAAAGCTCTGGAGTCGGAAGTTTTTCTTCGATATGGTACACCCCAAAATATCCTTTGCGATAACGCAACTGTTTTCCGCAGCACGGAATTTTCGCGTTTTCTGTCTGGTTATCGAATTCCTGGCCCAATCTTTACCCCGTATTATTCACCCCAGGCTAATGTGGTAGAGAGATACAACCAAAGTGTAATTACTACTCTGAGTATCCTGTTGGTCGATGACGATCGTAACTGGGCGAAGTTACTTCCTAAGGTTGCGCTATACTTAAACTCGTGTATGAATCTTGCTACTTCTTATACGCCCAACTTCCTTATGTATGGCCGTGAAGTACTATCCACGCATGAGCGTTATAATGTTCAGACTGTGGACCCAGGTGTGGAACACAGTCGGAACGAACGCGCTACATCGCTGGAAACTCTTCAGGAGGTCTATGCCAAGGTTTCGGACGCAATGTCTCTGGCCTTTCAACGTAACGCTGTTAGGTACAATCGCAACAGAGTTACGGTTCGATATAACGTCGGCGATGTCGTCTGGTGACGAAATTTTGCCCGGGCCGGTCAGGACGAATTCCTCGGAGGAAAATTCGCACCGCGTTTTATTAAGTGTACTGTCGAACGTATTATTTCCCCACAGGTGTTGGTACTTAAGGATGTGAATTCACCTCACAGTGGTAACTATCACGTTAAGGATATCCTTAAGTAATTGTTTTGTCATTTTCGTTTATTTTATTTTTTTCCTCTTTCCTCCTCCTTTTTCTCCCTTTTCTCTCAAAATTCCCAAAATTCTAAAGGTTCCATTGTGATCAACGTTTTCCCCCTTTTGGTTTTTTTGTTTCGGTGTTCTATTTCACATTTATTTTTATAATATTTGACGTACGATGTTCGTACATCTTTTTCCAATATCTTCTGCGTCGACTTTTGTTGAGGGAATTTTCCTTTCCGTGTTCACTTTTTTCGGTCTGACTATACATATTGTTATTCCAATGTAATTCAAAGTTCGAAGTTTGTTAATCACCTATCACTTTGTTCACGTTAGGCATTTGTTTGCCATCGTATCAACTATAGTGCAATAACAGGTCTTGATACTTGGGGTTTTTCTCGCGCTAATTTCCAAGACGGAATTGTTTTGTTGGGCTATATTACTGGGTCAACGGTTAGATAGTTTTCGGTAACTGTTTAATCAGTGATTTTGGGTATCATAGCGGAATGGTTGGTATGTAAACTTCGTGCACTGGTATGCCTTAGTTTAAGAGCTAGTGTCTTGGAATTTTCGGTTAGAGTACTTATCCCGATCGTAATACTTTTTCGGACTATTCGTTTTGCCTTTATGTTTTTGGTTGGTCGTTCTGATAGGCTTATTGGTGTATATTGTGGTGGTTGATTTGTATAATCCTTAGTTTTTAGTGTTAGGATAATTTGATTCAATTTTCGTCGCAGATATTTGTTAGGGTTTCTAGATGGTATTTGTAGTAGGTTATTTCTTGTCTTTGCGTAGGGTTGTAATAATGGTCTGTTAATCACGTTTTCTGCAAATTTTTTTGGCTGACTGTACTAGGTGTAAGTTAGTTATAGAGGTGCTTTTTTCCAGCAGGCTGTATTATTAATAAAATAGTTTTAATGTGTTAGGCTAGATGTTTTAGGGTAGGTGGCTGCAGTTAGTCAGAATTAGTCCTAGTTTAGTCAGTCTAGTATCAAGATCGTTTCGGTTCAACTATACTAGGTGAGCGATCTTTTGTGTTCAGGTGTGATTTTCGTCGCGTCTGTAGTTTTGTTTTTCATTTTAGGTTAACCTTATCAAGGTCGACTTTGACAAATGCTGTTTGTGTTTAACCTTTATATTTTAAAGTGTGTTTTTGGTGTTTCGTGTTCGATGTTTAGGGTTGTCACTTCAATATTATTTTAGGGTTGTCACATTCGGAAATTTTAGGGTTGTCACATTTGGAAATTTTAGGGTTGTCACTTCGATATTATTTTAGGGTTGTCACTTTTGGAAATTTTAGGGTTGTTACTTCAATATTATTTTAGGGTTGTCAATTTTTTGTTTTTTTGTTCTAGTGAGGGGATAATTGTAGCATTACCGCTACAAATCGCGTTGGTTCGCGTTATTTATTATTTATTTATTTCGCCTTTTTCGTTTCTCAGCCTTTTTGGTATTGCGGACTTGTTCATTGACCGGTTAGAGTTTGTAATTTCTACTGACAGTTTTGAATTTTGAATTCGTTTTTGTTAGATCCGTTCCTTGTTTTGGGAATGTCATTCATTCTCGTACTCTTGCCTTGATACAACAGAAAAATTTAATAATTTCTAGTCATCCCAAGTTTCTCTATAACTGAAGCCAGCTTCGAGTGTCGCGTCCGGTGTAGTGATACGTGGAGGCCGTTTCTATTACGCCGTGGTCTCAATGGTGGGCCGAACATTTTAGTGCTGTTGTCTTCTGTGTGTCCGGATAGCGGGTGAGTTGGTTTTTGTTGCCGAACAAGTCTTCACAGTCCTCCATCCTAAGAAAGCCTTTCTTCCGTCCTTTTCGTTCAATTTTGTGAGTAAAGGTGTCCTTTGCAGCACCTCCGCTTACCCCATATCTTCCGACTCAACGCCCCGACTGAAGATTTGGACGACTGGATTCAGCGTGCGGTTCGCCGTCAAGTTCGCTGGCAACGGGTCGTCGTCTGCGGCAGCGCCCGCAGGTTTTACCCGCTGCGACAGTTGCGACGAACGCAGGGTGGTTACATCTTCACACGGCGACAAGCAACGGCGGATATTCGCAGGACAGTTACTATTTCGTTGATTTTTACTTTTCTAAATTCTAATCATCATTCGGTTTCATTTTTGGCTATAAATGTTATAGAATCCCTAGACCTTTTTTACCGATCAAAACCATAATTTGTTATCCCAGTTTTATAATACTTCGAACATATCAGTTTTAATCATGAAGCGCTTCTTGCATTTTAACAGATTCTTGTTGTTTTAGTTCGAATCAGAATTACCTTTAAATTGAATACAAGTTTTGGCCTGACCGTGTTCTAATGTGGTCTTTCACCCTTTATTAGGCAATGTGTTTTAAATTAGGAAATCTTTTTTTATGTGACAATCCGCAGACCGTTTTGTGTTAAATTGTTTTGATACGTAAACTAAGTTCCGTAACAGTTTAGTGATCTTGTTTTTATAGTTTCATTGTATGTAGTTTGTTTTAATTTTATCATTGTGTGTTCTCCTTATTATATAACCTTGTTGAATTTCGTTCGGTTTTATTTAACTTATACAGGTCCAAATTTACGTGCTGATGGTTTTATCGCAACCATCCCGTGTAGTGTTCCGTGCCTTTTATTTTTATGGAGCGCTACACTAGGTATTAACCGAAGGTATAAACACTAACTACATGCACAATTGCACAAATAATAATAATAAATATTATGTACTTACCTATGTTTGTAACCTAAAACATACCTTATATTGTTTATTTTTTAATTTATAATCTTATTACATGTCATGGCCATGCAAAGTTTTATGAAACTAAAAAAACATATCTACATTATCTTTACGACGCGCTAACCAAATTGGTAGTAGCCCTCCCTACGAAGCTACCGGTTCCGGGTTCGATTCCCGGTAAGGGTAAATATTAGTGTGATCAGCGCGAGTATTTGCTCTCGAATCTTGGATGTTTCTCTTTGTCTTGTGCCCATAGTGCAAGCCTACAGCTTAGATTGGGACTACGTAAATTTGTTTGATATTGTCCCCTGAACAATCTATTAACCCAGTCATCTATCCCCAGGTTAAGCCTGTCTCCCAGAATAACTAATTCTTCTAATTGCTATTATTAATTAGCAATTAGCGTTAAAGAATTATACAATTTTAAGTTTTAGTTTATAAAATTTGCCTTTGCACAATTTTATGTGCCTACCTAAATTTTAACAAAAAAAAAAGTTCATGGGATTTCAGGAAACACCTACTTATCTTAAAAATCAGGTAAGAATTCTGCGGTGTTTCGGGACCGAGTGGTTTCGGTTTGTAATATGATATTTATTTTATGTGGTGTGGTTTACTTAGCGTACAGTCGGCCTTATTAACAAATCTGCACACTTTTGTACAGTCGAGTTCATAAATATGTATACACTTTAGTTAGTACCTTGTCTATTTAGGGTGATGGAGCCAGTAATGGACAAGGCACCAATAATGGACACTTGATTCTTATTTTACAGAAGATAGGGTTATTCATTTGTTTTGCAACAAATGAATAACAATCAATTTTGGACCGTATGATAATTGAATTAAGATTGAAGTGTCCATTACTGGTGCCTGTCAGCTAAAAGTGTCCATTATTGGTGCCGTCACCCTGTCATGTTTAAACCGCCATATACGAATTGTCACAAGGAGTAAGGTGTATAGGTACATATTTTTGAACTTGACTGTACCTTGTCGCTTTAACGCCTTTGGCAGTTTATAGCAGTAGTTCAAAAATCACGTTAGGGTGACAAAGCACTAAAATACGCAGCTACTTATAAGGTCGGCCGTTGACGGTACATAAAAGTACCCTTGGCCTTCCCAGGAGTTAAAGCTATCTCCATTTCTCCATCATCACCAGCCCGCTTCCATCCACTGCTAGACATGGGCCTCTCCCATGCCACGGCACTGAGCTTGGTCTTGAACTTTTGAGTTTAATTGTCTCAAACGCTTGCAGCCACCTTTCGTATAGGTACAGTCAACAGCATAAATAAGTGATCATTTATGTACCTTGTCACTTTAACGTCGTGTTTGAAATGTCATACAAAATTGTGAAACGATTGAAAGCGACAAGGTACCTCCTCCATACTAAACATTATAAAATTTGACAGACAGACGGACAGACAGAGTTAGTTTTGCATTTATAATATAGTATGGAGTTCTGTGTAGTTCAATAAAACATACCTAACTGATAAAAAATATTCAGTCATACAAATGCAATAAAATATTATTTATCCTATAAATTGTTGTTGCAAGTGTAAGATTTATAATGTTACTCAGAATAATTAAAAAAGAATATAATATGCATACTTATTATGATGTTATACTGCTAGAAATGTGTTGAATTAAATTTTAGTAGCCGCAAATACCACAAATAATTTAATTATTTAAGTACCATGCTGTAAAAATAAATATGCATTGTGCCTGGCTTCATTTACATTCATGAAATAACTAGTAATTAAATAAGTGAACAATATAAAATGGCAAAGTAGACATCACAAAATAAGATAACAACAGATTGTATAAAAATATTTATTTCCACAACAATGCTTAATCATTTAATCAGTAATATAACAACATGAAACTTATTATCATTTCTTATATTATTCATTCTGTTTTTGGTTACTATTCCTCTTAACACATTGTTAAGTGTGTTGTTGGTACAGTGCAAATATTAACCCTCAGATTCAAAAACACACTAAAGCTAAAGTATGCTTCAAATAATATTTGAAGCATACTTTAATCATATTATGATTTGTCCTTATCTATTATGAGATGTGAGGTTTGGTTATACTTGGTTAGAGAGCATTTAAGAGCAAGTGTGAGAGAGCTAATTGCACTGTATGTAATCCACATTACAATTCCCCTACGTAATGTTTCTCGTTGTTGTAAAACGTCTTTTCGTGGGTGAATCTTGTTATCAGATCTAAGGCCCATTTCGGTTGGTCTCCCGGTACCATGTGTCCTGCATTCCTGACCATGATTTCCACCAGTTTCCCAGCCTGCCTCACATAGCCAGCTATCTCCCCATCTACTTGCCAGATGTACCGTTTAGCAGTCTTGTACTCCTCAGCACCCGTAAAGTTCAAATTCCTAAGATAGTTGATTGTGAGAGGATAAGCTACTATAATGTCTAATTGACCATTGTAAATTACACAATAATAGTTGTCCAGTAGTTCTGAGATCCACGGGGCAACGGATTGCATAACATCCTGTTTTAAATGCATCTCCACTTGCTTGCCATCATTGAAAGGCAAATCTCCAACATGGATAGCTTTGCGAACAGCACCCTTTTGCAGCATAGGTCCAAAATCCTCTCCATCGCTGTAATCCTTTGTGTGTAGATAATTAAAATAGAAGTTGAAGCCTGTAACATTGTAGAAGATGCTTTTTCCATTAATCAAGTCTCCATTCAGAAGGGTATCAAAAGTGTCAAATGCTTCATTAAACTTCTGATTTTGTATGTAATTAACAGCTTTAGCTTCATATTCCTCAAATGTTTTCTGTGCGTTCCAATCAATGAGGCCTATTTGATACAAATACTTACTGTAAAGCAACTGGTGTTCTGGGTCGCTTAAACCATTACCAATAGCTACACCTTTGAGGTTGATTTTGGTTTGTGCTGTAGGGTTTTTTTTGTGGATAGTATACGCTAGAGCTGGCACATACTTCCCTCCATATGACTCCCCGGTGACAAAGAACTTGTTCTGCTGTAATTCTGGGAAGAGTTTAAAGAACTGTGTCAATGTGGAGTACAATTGCTCACCAACTTGCGTTTCGTCTGTGCAGTATCCATTCTCGTTTTTAGTAAAGCTAAACCCGGTGCCAACAGGATTGTCGATGTAGATAATGTGATGATTCAGAGCCCAGTTGTACTTCCTGCGCTCGAATACATTCCTCCGCACTCTTATCGGTCCGTTTTCGGTGAATAATCCGTACAGCGACGAGGCACCCGGGCCGCCTTGCAGCCACACGAGCACTGGCGCGAGTTCTTTATTAGGCGACATGCTCGGAAAGTACCAAAAGAACTGGTTAGAGTCGTAGGTTTTGTTGACGGTGAAATACCCGGCATAGCTCTTAATACGCAAGCTCTCCGTGAATGGGACACGCGCCAGCTCACGGGCCGCGCTGATATTACCGCTTTCGATGTACGGCGTCAAGAACAGAGGCTCCCCCGGATCGGCGCCATCGGGCGAGCCCAAATTCAGCTCCGGATAGCGATGAAGAACGCATCGAGCCGACACTATTATTTGAAGTGCAAAAATCACCCACAGTAGATTCTTCATGGCAAATGGCAACTGTATGCGGTGAGCCACCGAGAGCAACTGTGCTGTGCCACTGCGGTCTGCGGCGTGTTCACGCAGTCGGTATCGGTACGAAGTAAAGTATTCCGTTTGGATATGGTACCTAAAGTTAAAAGGTTATCAGAATGAAGCTACGTGCTTGAATTAATTAGTTGTAGGAACAGAATTATTATTCATATGACAACGAAAAAACTACATTCAGCGAATCGCCGATCGCCGGTTAGCAAGTCAAGTGTATCTATGGATGGACAATAATAATAATAAAAAAACCGTCCGTCCGTCATATCATTTTCCCATGCATGCCAACATTGCCAATGCTTTATTAAGGTGGATTCACATGAAGAGTTGAAGACTCAAGTAATAAAAATAATTACTACAATATTAGTCAATCCTTTAATAAAAAATATTATACCTACTATTTTTAATTATTTTTTTATAAAAGTACCTACCACATTGTAGTATCAAACTGTCTCTTTGTCTTGATCTTTAAACTGACAAGCTCTGTAGAGCTGAATGTTCAGTTTTTCATATAGGTAGTAGGTATAAATTTGAGTATTTTTTATTCATAAAACGAATAAAATGGTACTTTAGTCTCTGCACATCGGGACTAGGGAGGTTGCGAATATTCGCATCCGCATCCTATCTATTTGCATACGGAGCTTCCGCATAGATTTGGACTTCATCATACTATATATATTCATTATACTCTATGATCATCAGGGGCACGTTTTATAAAGCTACAAGTTACAATTTTACAGGTCTAAACTGGCAACACTGCTCAAATAGCATGGGCACGTTTTATAAAGCTACAAGTTACAATTTTACAGGTCTAAACCGGCAAAACTGCTTAAATGGCTGGTCGTCATTGGTCGAGGTTGTGTCAAATGGACTGTCAACTTGTAACCTGTAAATTGTAATTTGTAGCTTTATAAAACAGGCCCCAGTGCCCTATCCCACAAAACTTTACAAGTGTACAAACATAATTACAAATATGTATTCGTTACAAGTTTGCAGTATACAAATATGTCACTTTTGTGAAAGCGTATCACAAAGAATAAAGGTATGTCACAACTACATAATTGTCGGATTGTAAATATACAAGCGAAAAATTGTAATGTTACAACTAGTAATATGTAACAATTTATATAGCTTCTTTGATGTTGAAGGTAGTTACACTTTATACAGAGCATCGCCAGTGACGTGATATTGGTATCCTGAGCCCAGCCATCTTATGCCGGCACCCCACTTCGCTATTCGCTATTCGTTCAAATCAAATCAAATCAAATCAAATCAAAATCTTTATTTTACATAGATCATGGTGAACAGAAAGGTCTTATAAAATTACATTGGCAACACATAATCTGCCGCTAAGCAGCACGTAAAATATACATAAGTGTGAATTTACTAAATTTAAAAATAATGAAGTCAGTGATAAGATAATGTTATTAATTATGGAAATCATGAGAATAAGTTATGTCAATAATATCGGGTTATTACAATTTAGTCAGAATTATTAAAATACTCGTCCATAGAATATATACATTTTTGTATGAGCCAGCTCTTTAGTCCCCGCTTGAATTTAATTAAAGATAAGTTTTTTAATACGTTGGGTAGCTTATTATAAATACTTATGGACATACAGTAAGTACTTCTACTGTATAGTTTGGTTCTCTTGGCGGGCACTACAAGGTGGTCTGGATATCTGGTACGAAAGCCGCAGGTATCTTTATTCTTTTTAAAGAAGTCCGGATGGCTCCTAACGAACAATGAGGCTTCGTATATATACATGGAAGGCACAGTTAGCAAATGTAAGTCCTTGTATAGGGGACGGCACGAGGTCATAGCATCTACATCACATATTGCTCTAATGCACTGCTTTTGTGCCAAGAGGACTCTTTTGACATGGTGAGAATTTCCCCAAAGGAGAATTCCATATTTAATTACGGATGACACATAACCATGATACGCTTGGATAGCAGTTTGCCTGTTACAAGTTTTAGTGAGTCGCCATAATGCATAGGCAAAAGAATTAGTTTTACTGCACACCCTGTCTATGTGGCTTTCCCAGGAGCACTTATCATCTAAAGTAATGCCAAGAAATGTGGTATGGGATGATTCTTTTATTTCTTGATCCCTTAATGTCACCCTCAAAGAACGTTTTTTACCATTCCTGTTTATAAATTGTATGAAAGTTGTTTTATTTACATTGATGCTTAAATTATTAATCTGCAACCAAGAGTCTATATTATAAATTGCATTATTTATTTCTAAATTATAGGAATTACTATTTTGAGACGGTATAATAACGGATAAGTCGTCTGCAAATAATACACAGTAAAATTTTGTTACGTCAGGGAGGTCATTGATGTAGACCAAAAACAGTAACGGGCCAAGGATACTTCCTTGTGGCACTCCTAAACCATTTACTTTGGATGCAGATTTATGTTTAGTAATTTTATTTCCCGAATCAACTTTTGTTATTTCTACAAATTGTATTCGTTTACTTAAATACCCTCTAAGCCAATCACTTACTAAACCTCTCAAACCATAAAGTTCACATTTGGCCAAAAGTATATCGTGAGACACAAAGTCAAAGGCCCTGGTCATGTCAAAAAATACTGCTGTGACTGGTGTGCTCTTATCCAACCATTTCAGGACATCATTAATCAAGGAAAAGGCGGCTAAGGAGGTAGATTTCCCTTTCAGAAATCCGTGCTGTTCTGGGTTAATGAGTTTAAACTTATCAAGAAAATTTGTAATGCGCTCACACATCGCCTTTTCAAAGATTTTTGTAAGAACCGGTATTAGAGAGATCGGTCTATAGTTTTCAAGAAGATTTTTATTACCTTTTTTATACACAGGTTTAACTAATGTTATCTTTAAAGGTTCTGGAAAACTACCATTTGCAAACGAAAGATTTATGAGATAACTTAAAACGTCTGAAATTTGCGTTTTACATAGTTTTAGTATTTGAGTTTGAATGTCATCATGTCCAGTTGATTTAGTCGATTTTAGTGAGTTTATTATTCTAACTATTTCATATTTATCTGTAGGAACCAAAAACAGACTAGCAATGTTAGATTTTACTAGCGATGTATCAGACAGAAAATTGTTACCATTACTGGTGTTATTGATATCTGTGTAATACTGATTAAAGGCATTAGCAATTTCATTAGGGTTATTTAAAATTTTATTAATAGTAATTATTTTATCGATATTTGTGTTAATAGGATTTGTTTTATTTAGATTTTTAATCACATCCCATGTAGCTTTGCATTTATTTTTTGCCTGGGCTAGGTATTTACAGTTCGCTATTTTTTGAGCCTGGTTTATACATTTTTTAAGGAGTTTAGAGTACGATTGATATTGAGTTTTATTAATTGTTTTGCATTTTGAGTTTTTATAATATTTAAAACGTAAGCACCTTTTCGTTTTTACAGATTTTTTTATACCTTTTGTAAACCAGTTTGAAGTTTTTGGTCTAACTACATGTTTAATTTTGTTTATCGGGAAACATAAATAATAAAATAACTTGAAGTCGCCATAAAAAAAATTAAACGCTGTTTCCATGTCTTTTTCTTGGTATACATTGGTCCATGACAACTCATTAAGGCAATTAAGGAATTTTGAAACATTTTCTTGACTGTAGTCTCTTTTATAATGGTACCAAAATAAGGTGGGTTTAGGTTTATTTATGCAAGTAAAAGAAATACTTTGTGCAGTCTCATGATCTGACAAGCCAAGGTTGTGAATTTCACTTTGGCAGTTAGGGATGTTAGACATTATTTGATCAATACATGAGTTTCTACGAGTAGGAGAAGTAATGTGCAAAATAAAGTTATTTACTGTTGCAATTCTTGTGAACTCGATTGAGCTTTTTGTGTTTTTTAGGATATCCACATTAAAATCACCGGCAATAATGATTTTGTATTTAATTTTTTGTTTTAATCTATCCATAAGGCATTCTAATTTTCGTAGAAAATAATAAACATTTGCCGCAGGCGTCCTGTAAATACATATTATAATACATTTCATCCATGGTATTTCTACGCCACAACATTCAAACGTATAATTCTCCGAGTAATCACTTATGAATGCCAAAACCCGCACTTGAAGTGCATCCGAGCAAAATATGCAGCTACCACCTCTTTTTTGTTGCGACCTTGAGTACGATGCCACCAAGCGATACCCTGGTATATGAATATTTCCTTCATTTCCAGCCTTTATAAATGTTTCGGTGAAGCATAATATATCAAAAAGTTTATTTTTCCCTCGCAGTTCACTTAAAGTTAGTTCTATTAAATCCTTTTTACAAAATAAACCGGCTATGTTTTGATGAAATACACTAAAGGATTCTTCACTCGCCACGAAAAAACTCGCCAGGGGGGGTTCGAATTTTTTCGCGCACACAGGTGCTTGGGAAATATTCGGTGATACATTTTTGAGTAACTTTTTTGAAAACCTTTAGACTGTCCTTTGTTGTATTCTGTAGCTTACAATTATCAAAGTAATACGGTATTGTTCCCTTTTTAGGAATTTGCGTTTGCTTGAATGACTTAGGGTCATTACAGTTGTAAACTGTTGACTTTATTTTAAAGCGTTTAAGGTATTTTTTCTCGTAGTACATCGAATCTATATTAAAATTGATTTTCATACATAATTTACTTACGAAGCTTAAGTCAAGATAGTCTAAGTCATCCAAGGGTAAAAATGTACAATTATAGAAATTTTTACAATAGATATTAAGAGTGTCATTTAGTTTCCATTCATTTAGACAAATACTATTCTTTACACCTGTTACAATTATGAACGGCTTAGTATGGGTTTTTAAGAAAAAACTAAGCTCAGTGACAAGTTTCGTTGGATTACAGTCATAATCACCTACGTTAATGATAATCACGTCGTCCATGGTGGCGTTCTGCGTTTCCGTCGACTTTAGTATATCTTCGGTGCGAGCTCCTGGTTTTATGACTGAGATAATTTTGTATTGTCCATATGAAGTTTTTTCTCTTGAACGGATCAATCCTGCAGCAAGTCCTCTGCATTGGTCCCCTCCAAGTATATATATGAATTTATTATTTTCTTTGCTGGTTTTTTTTTCTTGTTTTCCGTCTTGTTTTTTATCTTTAGAGCATAGAATAGTTTCAGTTTCCGACTTGGTATGTACAGGTTCAATTTGACTTTCCATTAATCGTTTGGAGTCACGAAAATTAACCTTTTCCGACGAGGGCAGAAACTCAGATTTATCTAAATGCAAACGCTTCGACTGTTTGTTTAGTGTAGGCTTTTCCTTACATATAACTTTTAATTGCTGGATCTGACGAGTAAGACCATTAATTTGATCCTTGAGGTCCTTGTTTTCCAGAAGCAACTTAGTATTATAGTTATCAGAAACAACAAGCTTTTCTTCCAAGTTACCTATTTTGTTTTTCATCAAATCAACTTCGTCTTTATAGTTTTTGTTTAGGTTTAGGTTAGGGCAGCTTCTATTTAGTGTATCATTCCGTAGGATAGAACCATCAAATCCATCTTCATCAGACAACGAGTCGAAAGAGTTGTGCACAGGTATGTTATATTTGCGGACAGTGATATTGTCTGGCGAGACATGAATTGGCCGCGGCGAGCTATGAAGTTGTTGTTGTTGTTGCGGATTAGGTGATGAGGAATTCTCGGCCTTCTTTCCTAATCCTTTTGTATTTTTGTTACCAGTGACCCCTCCTTTTGATGTATTTGGTGTGCTTGTCTTGCCTTTTGCCAGCATTTTATTTTGATGGCATTTAGTACAAGTCCACGTAGCTTTACGCTCCTGTGTCATTAGATAGAACAATTTTTCTTTGTTCGAACATTGCAAGTCATAGGGATCTTTGCAGAGCGAGCATATGAGGTATCGGTTACTTAGTATATCCTTATTGCATCGCGCACAGGCCAATTTCGACTCCATTATAAATAAATGTGCGACATAAAGAAACGAAAGAAAACAAACGTTATTGTTGTTAATTTGGTATTTTTGGTTTCTCGTTATTCTTCGTTATTCGGCTTATGCGCCTACATCCGACGAAGTGTGGAGGGTTTATTCGTCTATGTTTTCTTTATTCGCACGCATAACGCGTAAGCGCGATAGCAAATATTTTAACAAATACGGCGCAGCCGCATAACGAATAGCGAATAGCGAAGTGTGGTGCCGGCATTAAAACAGTCAGTGTTGTGTAGGATCAAGAGCGTGACTTAATCGTGTCGGATGTCTAAGGTTTCCACCATTAGCGGCCTGCACACGTAAAGTTCGGACCGCCGGAAACGCCACGCGCTATTCCAATCTTCGTTCCGAACCGTACGTGTAAATGCAACTGTAATTAATGATATTTTATATTAAGATACGTTATGCTGATACATGGCTGATACTAAACGTATACAAAACCCGTGAGCCCGTGACCAATTACAGACAGAGACAAACACGGCAATCCATAGCGAACGCTATTGTTAGAAAGAGATAAATAGATAAAAAGTAAGGCAATTTGCCTTCCTTTTTGCGGAACGTTTTTGGGCGCAGATGACGTATCTTTATATAAAATATCATTGTCTCTAATAGTATATAAAATCGTAAAAAATGTACGGTTCGGAGCGAAGATTGGAATGGCGCGTGGCGTTTCCCGCGGTCCGAACTTTACGTGTAAAGGCCGCTATTAGTCTGTATTAGATATTCGACGGTAGATTTACTCACTCCGAACCTCTGAAATGTAAAATCCGTTCAATCACACAAAACAACCACAGAAAAAAATTGTAAGAAAATTTGTTATAATAAATATTGTATCGTAAGATCGACTTTTTTTTCCTAACATTCAAAATGAAAAGAAGAGTGTTTAACGCGAGACAAACAACCATAATGACACTCGAACTGTAGCCACTCTCGCTCGCTCGTGCCATAACCTATGGCTTGTTTTAGTCCCTTGTTGAACAATCTACTATTTTGATTGTACATACATACCCATGTCTTTTAACACTGAAGTCATATAGGTACAATAATTTAAAATTACATACATACATACACAGATACACACATACGCAGGTACACACACACACTCATAGACAGATACATATACAGGGTGGAAAGTTCGAATACCACATGGAAGGCAACTACCTTAAATATTGGAAATAGCACATTCTGTGTAAAGGAGACTTTCCTTTATTTTTAAAAACTATAAATTTTGCATTTAAGGATTTTTGAAAAATCGTCTGTCTCAACCGGGACTCGAACCGGTCGGTCAAATGCGGTAAAATAACATGCCGTATTTTATGACGCAGATCGAAAGGGTTACCGATAATTATGCTTCATTTATCTCTAAATAACAAACACAATCAAAATAACGGAAGGCCATGAATACTAGCAATTATCATTTAACTTTGTTTTCACCCGTCACGGGAAACGTACCGCAGCTACCTGAAACATTGGAAATAGCAAATTTTACGCAATGGAGACTTACTTTTATTTTAGATAATAATAAATACAGCATTTATGGATTTTTGAAAAATCGTCTGACTTAACCGGGATTCGAACAGATCAATATGAGAGAAATAACATGCCGTATTTTAAGATGAAAATCGAAAGGGTCTTTCATAGCGATGATTAGATTAGAGTATCTTGTTTTTTCGGTATTCGTTAAATGTTCAGGTAATGACAATTCACAATACAAATAATTCTTAATTTTCACGGTCTTTATTTAATTCATGGTATGTGTTGTAAACTATCGCTATGAAAGACCCTTTCGATTTTCATCTTAAAATACGGCATGTTTTCGATTCCCGGTTAAGTGAGGCGATTTTTCAAAAATCCATAAATGCAGTATTAATTATTTTCTAAAATAAAAGTAAGTCACCATTGCGTAAAATTTGTTATTTCCAATATTTAAGGTAGCTGCGGTACATTTCCCGTGACGGGAAAACTAAGTTAAATGATAATTGCTAGTATTCATGGCCTTCCGTTATTTTGATTGTGTTTGTTATTTAGAGATAAATGAACCATATCGGTAACCCTTTCGATCTGCATCATAAAATACGGCATGTTATTTTACCGCATTTGACCGATCGGTTCGAGTTCCGGTTGAGACAGACGATATTTCAAAAACCCATAAATACAGAGTTTATAGTTTTTTTAAAATAAAGGAAAGTCTCCTTTAAACAGAATGTGCTATTTCTAATATTTAATTAGTTGCCTTCCATGTGGCATTCGAACTTTCCACCCTGTATACACATTTTTTCGCAAATGTATTAAAAACCGGCCAAGTGCGAATCGGACTCGCGCACGAAGGGCTCCGTACCATTACGAGGGATGCTACTTATGTAACCGGAATAGAAAAAAATAACAAACGTATATGACTAAATGTGGTTTTATTGTTTTTCAAAATATTCTCCCTTATGATCGATGCACTTTTGCATACGTTGAAACCAATTTTTAAAACATTTTTTCCACTCTGACTGAGGTATCTCCAAAACGTGCTGTTTGAACGCGTCGACTGCATCGTCACGGGTCGAAAATCGTTGACCACGTAATTTATTCTTTACATTTGGGAATAAATAGAAATCATTGGGTGCCAAATCAGGGCTGTACGGCGGATGACCCGTTAATTCTATATTTTGACCTTCCAAAAATCGAGTCGTTTCGCGTGATGTATGACAGCTGGCATTGTCATGGTGAAGAACGATTCTGCGTCGCTGGTTGTTTTTACGTATTTCTTCAAATACCTCCGGCAAACAAATGGTCGTGTACCATTCCGAATTAACCGTTTTACGATTCTCTAGTGGCACTGTAGCCACATGGCCATTAATACCGAAAAAGCAGGCGACCATTTGCTTCAAGGTGCTTTTTGCACGAGTTACTTTCGTAGGGTTCGGCTCATTTTGAAACACCCACACTGTTGATTGTTGTTTAGTTTCCGGATCATACGCATAGATCCAGGATTCGTCACCTGTGTAGATATTATAAACAGCTTTTGAGTCACCACGGATATATTTTTTTAACATTTTCTTGCACCATTCGACGCGAGCCTCTTTTTGATCCTTAGTTAAATTGTTAGGGGTCCAACGGGAACAATTTTTTTTTACAGCTAAATGATCATGTAATATCTTATTAATGCTCGTCATACATATGCCCAGAGTCGCCTCTATCTCGCGATATGTAACATGACGGTCATGCATTATAAGTTTTCGGACAGCTTCAATATTTTGTGGTACAACGACCGATTTCGGGCGACCTTCCTTAACTTCGTCCGTAAGCATACTACGTCCACGATTGAACTCAATAAACCAGTGGTACACAGTGCTTTTCGATGGAGCTTCATCACCAAAAGTCGAAGTTAATTGATCTATGCACTGTTGTTGCGTTAAACCACGCCGAAAGTCATAGCACGAATATTTTCACGAGTGAGTTCCATTCTTGCAGCGAGATGACATTTTGATCCCGCCAAAAACAAAAGACTAGCGTACATAAGAAAAAAATATATAGCGGCCAGTATTAAAAAAAAGTTCAAATTTTACCATGGAGGTCAGATATAACGTTTATAAATGTTGGAATCCCAGATTCCGGATACATAATAATAATAATAATAATAATAAAATCTGTTTATTTCAATTTTCTGTTATGTTTACAATTTTTACTTAGCTAAAATCTTTATTAATTTAAGATTATTTGGCTAAGTTAGTGAGGACACTATTTATAAGAATTATTAGACATAAGAAATCTCTTAACAATGTTTTTGGTAGACCCCGGTTTAGCCTCTATGCGTTCTATTACATGTTTAGGGAAACTATTTAAAATATGAGGTAGGAAGTTTGACCAAATTCTAAAGCCATAAAGGTTATTACTTCTTGGGGTGATAAATATTTTTCCTTCTTTTAGATTTCGCAATCTATCAGATCTTCTATATTTAACTAATTCCCCCATAACATCTCTGTATTCCAGTATCATAGCTAGCTTCACCTTATCAAACACACTCAGCACTCTACAGTATTCAAATAATCTGTCATAGTTGTGTCGATGTTGGTATTTGACTTTTAGTGGAACAATCGCTTTTAACATTCTTATTTGAATACTGTAGATGCGCTGTAGATAAGTTTTATAAGTTCTTCCATAACATGAGATCCCATAACCTATTATCGAATCCGCTAAGGACATGTATAGCAGGCGTAGTACATTGTAAGGCATTTTTTGTTTAAGTATGCTAAAATTACTCATGATGGCTCTTAATTTTTTACACACATGGTCAATATGGGTGCCCCAGTTAAAATTGCTGTCTATTTGCAGTCCAAGGTAGGTATGATGCTTTACTAATTCTAGTGGCTCACATCTGCAGTGTGAATGAGGAGCATGCAAGCATGAGTGTTCATGGGCCATGACTTTAGGAACTGTGTTAGCTTTCACATATGGTGAGTGTAGATGCATTAATTTAGTTTTTTGGTAGTTAAGAGATAAGCCAGCATCATGCGCCCACCTACATAGCACATCAAATTCACACTGCATATTTTTTTCTGCAACTTTTAAATCTTTATTTGCTATTATGAGACAAGTGTCATCGGCAAACTGGTATACCGAGGCGTGGGCAAATACGTTGCACATGTCATTCACATAAATTAGGTATTCGGTCGGACCGATTATTGATCCTTGTGCTGTTCCTTGCAGGGCCTGCGACATCTCACCTTGCTCTCCAGCAATGCTGACCGTGTTATACCTATTCACGTGATAGTTTTTAAACAAACTCAGAGCCGGCCCCTGTATACCACTTTGCCGAAGCTTGTTGAAAAGAGTTTGATGATTAAGAGTGTCAAATGCTTTGCTAAAATCCACCAGCACCAATAAAACATGTTCCCTTTCATTCAAATGTTTGTTTACCTCGTCTGCGAAATAAGCTAATAATTAGCAGCATAAGTAGCAGCCCTCGTATCTATAAAAATCACGTTTGTTCTTTGTTGTATTTTAAAGTAAATATTCTGTGAATTTTCCAAGCGTCTACCTTTTGCCGTTATTAGCCTAGAGCAAACAACGACAAAAAATCAAATTTGTTGTATGGGAGCCCCACTTACATTTATTTCATTCTGTATTTAGTATTTGTTGATATAGTGGCAACAGAAATACATCCTCTGTGAAAATTTCAAATGTCTAGCTATCACGGTTCGGTCACGGTTCTGGTGACAGACAGACGGACAGTGGAGTCTTATTAATAGGGTCCCTTTTTTACCCTTTGGGTACGGAACCCTGTAAACGTCATTTGACACACGTTCGGAACTGTCATTTTCACTCGTCCCGAGATGGTCCCGGGTTTTTTCTTTTTAGTAAAAACAATATGAAAATATTTTTCTAAATATTTGAGAAGGGGTCTAGAATGGGGGTTGAAAAATGAAAGCGATCTGACTGTAGCAAACGGGACATCTACTTTTAAGAAAGGGCTCAATCTGCAAATTTCAAAACCATTTTTTTATAATTTTCCGTGAGTACCTTTACTTTTTGATTTAGGTACTTGTAGGCCTTGTAGCCAATAATGTAAAAAAACCTACACCCCCTTATCTCCGGATTTTATGGACCTAAAAATCCGAAAAATTCCTGATTTAAAGATAATCCTACTATATAATATTATAAATGCGAACGTTTGTGTGTGTATGTTGCTTTGTTACCCCATCACGACGAAATAGGATGAAATTTGGAATGAAGATTGCTTATCTCGTGGATTAACACATAGACTACTTTCATCCCGGAAAATAAAAAAAAGTTCCCGAAGGAATAAAGATAATCGAAATCTACGCGGACAAAGTCGCGGGCTGAAGCTAGTTATTTATATTTATATATTGCGCAAAAAATAAAATGAAGTCAAATTTCAGTTTTGTAAAAAATATCAAAAAACTTACAAATCTGTAATTAAATGTTTCATTACAATATCAATATTAATCTCGATCACGTTTGACGTTTTCGCTAAGTAATTACACTTAAATTAAACGATTAATATTCAAGGCCGTTTTATGTTCCAAGAATTTAAACTTACTATGTTCGCCCAAATCCCCTGGGAAAGCGTGTGGTTGATGGTTAAAAAAACATGTACTTATAAAAGAAAGACTTTTAATTAATAATGATTAAAATTGGAGACAAATAAAACTTACATTTATACGTTATATTATAATCCGTGCACTTGGAAAAGTTTTAATCCGGACGCTGTATCCTTGGGCCGACCGTATAATGAACTGTCATTACCTGCCAAGTTCCATGCAGATAATGGAGGATAGAACTACGTATAAGGCTACAATAAACTTACACTACTTGGATCTTGACAGGTATATATGCCTACAGTCTAAAGGCTGTCATAGACCGACAGTCGGACTGACTGGAAGAGAAGGACGCAGCATAATTGTGTTAGAGTGAGAGTCGAATATAAGTTACTCATTTAACAAATAGCTGTGCCTCTTCTGCCCGTCTTTCCGATCAAAACGAGTGGATCGATCGATCGACCTCTATTTACTACCATTTTGGCCTGTGAGCGCGGAAGGAGAACGTGGTTGCGTCTCGTAGGTCGTAGACTCGTACCGACGTATAGTCCTTACGCGCGCACAGATTACGCTAAGCTTGTCCTCACAGCATCCCAATTTCGGTCGATTACCTTAAAAAACTTAGTACCACTTATACCAGATCTAACATAATAATAATACCTAAATAGCATAGAAGACATCAAATCGTTTTTGAAACAAAAATAGTACATTACTTAACAAGGGCTGTAAAAGAAAGAAAGCCCGAAATCGCAGGTATTTGAGACCCGAGCCGTAGGCGAGGGTTGTAAATATGCGATAGAGGGCTTTCTTTTTTACTGCCCGTGATGAGTACACAATTTTACGTCTTCACCTGGCCACAATGCGAGTTTTACCGTGCGCGCAGCGTGCGATAAAACTCACATTATGGCCAGGTGTTACGTAAAAATAATTACTTACTACTTATAACTTTTATCTAAACCATCATTAATAACGTTTAGAACAAATAATACTAATAATTAACGAAAAAATAGTACTACTTATACCAAATCTTTAACATATTACTAATATACTTAATTAACATATAAACTAAACCTTTTTTTTTTTTTTCTTTTTTTTTACCTAAACCATCATTCATTAATAACGTTTAGGACTAATAATACTAATAGGTAATTTACGATAAAAAAATGAAATAAAACTAAAATAAAAGTAATTCAAAACGTTAATTCACGTATAAACATAAAAATGCAATTTTCATTTATTTTTTAGGACTCTTTTGAATTCTTTTCTACATTTTGAATGTTGTGCGAAATGCGAATCAAGTCCTGTTAATTTAATATTAGAACTTGTCAGTAGCGACTTCACCATACCCTCGATGTAATTGTCAACTCTATTGCTACGATGCTACCCAGGGCCAAGATTCATGGCGGCAAAACCTATATCGTCTTTGACCGTTATCTTATAGTCAACGTTTTGAATGCTCTTATTTACTTGGCAGTAATGGCGGCTGTGTTAGAAACAATACCATAACAGGTCAAAAACGATATGGTTATTACCGCATAGAATAGAGTTCCACGGTCTCTATTTAACACGGTAAAACTATATTGCTTTTTACGTGTTAGGGTGCGGCTCCACTGAGGCGGAGACGAAAGGAGCGGAGCGGAGCTGTGCCAATATTAACCAATAGAAGGCGCATGCGGTCACGTCGAGCGCGCCTTGCGCACGTTAGTTTAGATTCTATTGGTTAATATTGGCACAGCTCCGCTCCGCTCGTCTCCGCCCCAGTGGAGCCGCACCCTTATGGTATTGTTTTTAATTCGGCCGCTGTCAATCAAGTAAATAAGAGCATTCAAAATGTTGACAATTCGATAACACATTAAAAATATGGTTTTGATCCTGTAGAAATGGCACAGTTTGGATTCTACGAAAGTAACAACTGGAAATCCGTAAATTATAATGTCCGTAATTATGACTTTGGAACGTTTGTAGAATGCGTCTTATGTGCCTACACCTATGTCTTTACGTATGTAAAACAGATTAAGCCGTCACATTATAATTAACATCGAAAGTGGTTTAATTACAAAAATGTATAAACTAAAGTTGTTCAATAATTACAAATGTTATAATATTTATTTATTTATTTATTATTTATTTATTTATTTAAACAAAAATTTCACAGCATTACAGTAAAACCAATGCACTGAGAAACTTAATATTATATACAGAAAGAAAATTAATATTATAACACACGCAAACTAATAATAGTTTTCATAAAAAGTTTTTATCTGGAAATTCCACTACCATCCATTCTCTCACAGAACCTAAGACACTGAAAACACAAAACGGACCATCGACTTGCAAATACATCAAAAAGATCAGGTGCTGATGAAAAGAGTGTGTTGAGGCTCGTGAGAGCCCGAACAGTGGGAGAGTTCCGGTGGGCCACAGTCCGCGTCCTAGGTGTCGCGAGGAGGTTATGGTGTCGCGGTCTGAGGAGGTTTTTTGTCATAAAAGGCACCGACAGTTTTACCACTTGTGACACTATATCGGGACAGTCGGAAGCGCCCCGCAATACGCTACAGACCGTTACCAACAGGTTGTAGTTGCGTCTTACCTCCAGAGAGTTCAGGCCAAGAGACCCAAGCAAAAATTGAGTCGGATATAGAAAGGGATAATATCCATACAGTTTTTTGTACATGAACCTAAGAAACGCTTTTTGCACTTTTTCCAAAACCAAGGCATAAGTAGTCTCGTGGGGGTTCCATATAATAGCTGCCGCTTCGAGCTTACTACGAACTAGGGCCGTGTACAAAAGTTTGATGGCATTGACGTTACAAAAGTCACGAGAATTCCTCACAATAAATCCAAGTCTTTTGAAACCGTTAGCGGCCAGCGTTTTAATATGATCGTGAAAAGTAAGGCCACTATCATAAAGAACACCGAGATCTTTTACGGTTGTAACGCGAGCAATGCTTTCCAATCCCAGTGTATAAATGTTATGCAACGGTTTTTGCGCCCGGCTGAAGGTCATTACACAGCATTTTTTGACATTAAATTGGAGTTCATTAGCAATGCTCCAGAGCAAAACAGAGTTTACGTCATCCTGCAAAGCCTCACAGTCTGCGATTTGATGTATCCCATAAACCAACTTCAAATCGTCTGCATACAGCAAACATGTAGCATGCTTGACAACCGTATCAAGGTCGTTTACCATGATGCCAAATAGAAGAGGACCAAGAATAGAACCTTGACTGACACCAGATGGTGTTAAATATGACTTTGAGATAAAGCATCCATGCCTGACGAACTGCTGCCTACCCCGCAGATAACTAGAAAATAACTTTAGCAGATGCGGCGTGAAACCTATGCGGCACAGTTTGTCAAGCAACACATCGTTGTTAACTCGGTCAAATGCTTTTGTAAAATCAAAATAGATCACGTCCACCTGCTTCCCTTT
The DNA here is from genome assembly GCA_946894065.1 of Acleris literana. Taxonomy (NCBI): domain Eukaryota; kingdom Metazoa; phylum Arthropoda; class Insecta; order Lepidoptera; family Tortricidae; genus Acleris; species Acleris literana. The sequence goes on along the minus strand of OX335687.1, from coordinate 16,592,608 downwards.
GTCCAGATGCTCCGAAACTAGGTTAGTGAGAGTGTATAGGTTGGTATCCACAGAACGATTAGACCTAAAGCCATGCTGAGAATTGCAAAAGAAAGGTTTCAGTTGACCCGAAATTTTTATTTTTAAGATAGTTTCGTAGAGTTTTGCTACCGCTGATAATATAGCTATGGGACGATAACAATCGATGGACGAGGTGTCACTTGTTTTTGGTATAGGAGTAACTCTAGTGACTTTCCAACGGCTTAGATATACTCCCGTACTAAGCGAAATGCGAATAATATGAAGGATAGGCAGTATAAAAAACTCTTTACAGCCTTTGATTATGAATGCAGGCACATGATCGGGACCCACTGAACTTTGTGGCTTAAGTCGTCTAATGGCTGCTTCCACATCCCAAGGTGTTATATGCTCTATGTGAACGCGATTAGCGGAGCATGACTTATCCTGACTATTTATAGAATCAGGATCCAGTTTCGGGATATTAGGTAAAAAGACACTAGCGAAAAAATTTGCAAAGGCGTCCGCTGTACCACTGCCCTCGTAAACCTTTCCTTCATAATGAAGACGAGACTCAAAACCCCCTTTCGATTTTAGACTGCTTATATGTCTCCAAAACGCACGGGGATTACTAGCAATATTTTTTTGCAGACTGCCAGTGTAGTTATCGTATGCCGCACCTATCTGGTGTTTGATTTCAGCACGTAATCTAGCAAATTCGCTATATGCAGCCGCACTTTTGTTAGACTTCCAGGCACGATGAAATTTAGCCTTGCGGACTATGTTATTTATTATTTCGGAGTGAAACCACACCGGATAACGTCTACTAGGTATTTTAGGGCGATTCTTTTTGGGAAACGCTACATTAAATATGTTATATAGAATATTATAAAAAGCATCCACAGCCTTATCAACTTGTCGAGCCTGAAGTACCTCCTGCCACGACTGCTCCGATACCAAATTATACAACAGATTGAAGTCGCCTTTAGCGAAATTCCAATCTTGCAGCGATTCCACATTACTAGGTTCTAATAGTTCCGTAACAGGTCCGTCGTGACAGTGGCTTAGACAGATGATAATATCCAACGGCGGATGATAAGCGTCACGCTTTGGGACCAATCCACCGCCCTCAATCTCCTCGACTCCTACAACGCGAACTCGCTCTCCTATCAAAACAATATCAAGCTTACCTCCAAACATATTTTCAACTTCGTTCGTCTCAGTCAGACCGGAAACAGTAAGAAAGTAACTATAGTAGCTTAAGATGCTTAAAGAAGTATAAGTAGGATTTAGATTTATGTCACCAACAATGATGACAGTACCCTTAAGAGTATCTATTACAGATTCTACTTTTTGGAACCATGACATATACACTTCGTCTGAGGCTCTCGGGTGAATGTACACTACACAAACGTGGAGGAGAGTGTTCTGCATTGTCACTGTAGCCCAGAGATCTTCACCAGCAGAGGTTTCCAAATCTTTACGCCTCGTAGCATCAATGCCTGGGCGACATGCGAGAAGAACGCCGCCTCCCCCAGCACCGGTGGCCCGGTCACGTCGCATTATTGACCAATCGCCGCACACAATTTCTGAGTCTTCGACGGAATTCTTGAGAAACGATTCTGTCACTGCTATAAAATCACTATCAGACGAAAGGAAATTCTGACGAAAGTGTTTAAGTTTAGTGTTTAATCCTCTGACGTTCTGGTAGATAACATGAATGGGAGACTTCGATTTTGGAAAATGTTTGGATTCGGGCACTGGTTTATGGTTTACTGTGCCCTGATACTCTACGAAAAAACCATTCCTTAATCCTAGCATTATATGGCCAAACGTCAGCTGACAAACAAGTGTCAAAATAAGCCACAGGGACACCGATTTTAAACGATTTATAATCACCCTTTGGCTTCAATTCCTCCACAGTGCATGACCCTACCGGGCACAGTTTCTGCAGATAGCCACGGATATCGTCAACTCCAGATAGCATGTTCCATAAATGCAAGTGTTTACGGTGTTCTACTGCCTTTAAAGAAGTGACGCTAGCATCTGCGGTACCACGCAACGAACCAAAACGTTTTTCCTTTTTGCGTTCGACAGTTTTCAACATTGCGTCGTTGATATCCTCATGCTGTGAAAGAGCACTGTCATTATGCGATGCGTTGTTGGGCTGCGCTGAGATGACGGCGGGAATATCAATGTTCGGCTTGGATGTACCCGCAACAGCTTGTCTGTATGTCATAGCACTAGTGCCCAAATTTGGTAAAGTTGATCCCGCAATACATTCTTCAGAGCTGCATTCAGAAGAGACGTCCGCTGCCTCCTCATCCTGACTCAACTCACCCTTCGGCTTACGATGACGCCTTTGGGTTTTATTATTTTTGAGAAGAGCGTCTTGAGATACGGGTTGTGAGGCGACTTCGGCAGATTTGTCTGATGGAGCTTTCTGTTTGCTCGGGGTCTTAGATTTCTTCTTAGGTTTCTTCTTGAGCGTAGGGTCTCTTTCAGCTGCACCATTTGCCGAATTATTCAAATCAGATACAGCGTTCCGACAAGAGCATGGCGGCAGCAACTCCAACTGCTCCAGCCTCCCACTGATATCTTCAAACTTCTTGGAGCAATCAATAAGCGAAGTACGATATTGCATGACAGTGGAGGCTGCATCAGCAAGCTGTTCAGCCAACATGGTCATTTGATCGCGAAGCAGTTGCATCTCGCTTACCAACAATGCAGTTTCACCCGGCGATACCGGTGGCGACCCAGTGATCTCTTCTTTACTCCTAACGGTGATGTTCTTAATGGCGACCGGAGTGCCATTATTAGTATCTGATAATTTATCAGATACTGGAAAGCGTTTATGCTGACGAATAGTGACGTAGTCAACGTTAATTATTTCAGCGGTTGATGCATCAAATTCCATTGTATTACTCACAGGAAACGTATCGTCCATCAACATATCGTCAACTGACATTGCAGTATCATTCAGTGGTGTAATTTGTTGATTTCGTACCGGTGTTCCATCTTGGTTGTCTCGACGCACTTTATTTCTACAAACAGGGCACTTCCATGCCGTGCTCAGATTTATCTTATTGTCTAGATAAAAAATATGACAATGACAAAGTTCTATCCAAATAAAAAAATGAGGATATGTTCACGTTACACGTAGAACAAAAGCAGAACAACAAGACAATGGCAGCGGTAAAATGCTGAGGCTACAGTGAGGCGGAGATGAGCGGAGTGGAGCGGAGCTGTGCCAATATTAACCAATAGAATCTTAACTAACGTGCGGTGCGCAAGGCGCATTCGACGTGACCGCATGCGGCTTCTGTTGGCTAATATTGGCAGCGCTCCGCTCCGCCTCAGTGGAGCCGCAGCCAAATGCGGCTGTGCCCAGTTGTCAGCATTCCCATATATCATCTAGTGAGTGCAAAGTAAAACATGTACCTACATGATTGTAAAAACATTTATAAACGTATAATATTCTTTCATTTATTTATCTTAAAACGATTAGCATCGTTAAACCACAGAGAGGTTTTTCTAGATGGCTAAGCCAATTATGTTATATATAGCACTATTTCCACCTAACGGCACCGCAACGGATCGGAACGGAAAGAATTTTATGGTCTTTTATAGTAGTTTATGTGGCTGGTGCATAATAAGATCACACGAGTGTTTTAATGCCTAATTATGTATAGCCGCATTCATAACTTTATCTACATGCATATCATACGTTTTCTATAATTATGTTCAGATATGGCCTGTATTTTTATTAAGTTAGTGTTACTGTTAACTTGTTTGTAGTACCAAAGCTTAAATATTTAAAAAAAAAACAAATAATAAAAAACAAACTTTATTTATAATGTACAGATGTGGCTTGCATTTTCAAGTTAGTGGTACAGTATTACCGATACTTTAATGTTTAGGTACCGACACTTAATGTAAAAATTACGATGCACTACACTTTAATGTAAACATTAAGATGCAACCACAGATACAGAGGGCTCAGACAAGATGCACTACGCTAACTAACATTTCTATTCGATTCGTTTTTAAACCAATCGCTTCACTGGAAGATGACGTGATACGAAAAGTCACGTGGTCTACCAGTGACGCGATTGGTTTAAAAACGAATCGAATAGAAACGTTACTTAGCGTAGTGCATCTTGTCTGAGCCCTCAGGTTTCTTAATATAGGCGATTTGCTTACCGTTTCTGAACATATTGTAGGGAAGTTATGATATGGATGTAGATAAACGATATTAAATAATGTTCACAGTATTTAAAGTCTATACTTATTTACCAAGCCGCGCACAGCAACTTGACTGCGGGCGTGTTCCGCGCGACACGCGATCGGCTCCGTGATAAATAGACAATAACAATTTTAATAGACCGATCGGCTGTCGCCGCATCCGTCCGTATCCTTTCCGATCCGATGCGATGCGAGCCGTTTGGTGGAAATCATCTTTAAGTATCACATATGAATACTAAATTACATCTGGCTAAACTTATACCTAGGTACTAAAATCAAAATTCAAAAACACACAAATCGCGTAAATTGTTACTTAGGTGTCACAAACCAAAATCTAAATAGCGCATAGCGAGTCAGTTAACCATAATTACCTTAGATTATCCATCAGCCTTGTCGTTAGCAGATGTGCGGGCTTTTTTATTTCGGTGAGCGCCGTCTATAATTTCGTTAGTCGCTACTTGGAGCAGCAAACGTGTCAAATCAGGCAAACTATTCTGAACAGCGAAATCGTGGAGTTCATACAAGTTTTCAGGAGTTGCCGTCGAGGCCAGCTGCACCATGCAATCCTCCTTCAGATTTTGAAGTAAGTAGCACTTCGCGAGAAGCAACAGCTGACGTACATCCTCGGGCAAAGTGCCCAAGTACATGTATTCCTTCAGCTGCTGAAGAGTCTGCAGCGTGAGGCCTTTCAGCTCCACGCGGCCTTCTTCAGTCTCCTTCCACTTGCCCAAGAGCATCGTCTTGAACATGTCACTGTGTGCGGCCAGGCAAATTCTGTGCACCGCCACTCTGCCTTCTTCTGAGCTCAGGTAGAAATCAGTGAAATCTGTGTCTTCATACAGCTTCGTAAACGTTATTGGTTCTGTCTTGCTCGCAATCATTTTGATATTTAGCGTTGAAGAATTCGAAAAGTCAAATCGACCCAGGAGTAATCCTCTATACTGTGGGCACGTTAACTGCTTACAAAAGTTCAGTTGATTGCATATAACATTCAGCTTTACTGTGGATTTCAATGCAGATTCGTGACTCTGTACTAATATAAACACTTCACTATCACCGCCAAACCAATTCTCCACTATCCTGAACCAAACTTCAACTGTATCGTCAATGTTGAATGGCTGACTCAATATTTTATCTATCCTGTCTTTCTTAATGCTCAGCATCGTGACTAAGCCTCGCTTGAATTCAGTAATGTTCCTGAAAAAACAGTTATAATTTAATCCGATGCCGTTACAAATAGTATCATTATTATAACGTTGCTTCTAAGTTTTTAACCGACTTCAAAAAAGGAGGAGGTTATACGTTCCACTGTATGTTTTTTTTTTTTATGTATGTTCACCGATTACTCCGTCAATTGTCGACCGATTTCAAAATTTTTTTTTTGGTTTGATAGAGTATACTTTCGAGGTGGTCCCATTGTCACCAAATCTGAATCTGATGAGAGGATCCGTGAGGAATTGAGGGAACTCCTCAAATATTGTAGGCAAACATATAGCGATTTTAGTATTTTTAGTAACAAATTCAGCATTTGCATTCAGAAAGTATCATTTGGTGAAGTGGAACTGATGATGAAGACCACAGATGGCCACCGGAACTCCTTAACGGTACCGATTTCAAGGGTGGCAATAAGATATCTCGATTAAGATAGTTGAGCGACTACAACGAAGAATATTTACTTGTTAACCGACTTCAAAAAAGGAGGTTATTGAAATATGACTATGACTTTCCCGCGGCGTTGCTTGCGGCGCGCTTGAAATAACTTAAAGTTTCATTTCAACTAAGAAGTGGGACTACGTAACAGCGTATTATGATCACTAAATAGTATAAAATAAAATAAATGTTTTAAAAAACAAAAAACCGCCTTCAAAAACGCAAAAAATAACTTCTTTAAAATTGTAGGCACCTAATAGGTTAGTCCAACTGAAGTCGGCGACCACAACATTTTCAACAAAAAGCCGACATCAGTTGGACTAACCTATTAGGTGCCTACAATTTTAAAGAAGTTATTTTTTGCGTTTTTGAAGCCGGTTTTTTGTTTTTTAATTCTCAAGCGTGTTATTCTTTTACGCCTAGACAAGATCCATAATATTCCGTAACGCTATCGCTAGCAATTTTCGAAAACTATCAAACTGTACGTAGGATTGACGCAAGCGGATGATCTATCTCGTCGTCTCTTGTGTCAACTCCGCCCGTACACTAAAGACTTAAGTAACACTAAGAAGCTTGAACTTGCTTGACCGTCTGACAGCTTGCGTCAATCGTATACATTTTGGATAGCAATAACGAACGCCGAATGGATCTTGTCTAGGGCCTCTGGGTGTGGTCACTTCTCGTTAGGTAGATACATTTTTATTATAGTAGGAGAGCTGTCAAACAATTTTGAGTAGGTGTTTTAGTTAAGGCACCATGGGAACTTGTACAGTATTTCTTTAATGATTTAGTGATCGCTATACACTACTTTATAAAGTCACTAGCTTCTGCCCGCGACTTCGTCCGCGTAGAATTAGTAATTTTGTCATCCCACGGGAACACTGATTTATATCGGGATTCAAGGTAGCCTATGCCTATGTGTTGTGTTAATCCCAGTGATATAATATAGTATAAAGAGGTAGATATGTTATACGCACTTCTATAGTGGCACCCTAAAACCAAGCCAATTGGTACACCTTTACTTAGTCTTGCGCCGTCAACGGAACCGTGAACTAGTCTGCAGAGCAACATACACTCGTCTCTGTTTCGCTCCCAGAAATTAGCATACCATCCTCATTTCACTTGTAATTTATGAATTAGTGTGTAATTGCAATATTTACTGATTATGTGTGCGTAAGCCGGGCCATTTTTACACGCGGGATACCGTATATGTAACATATCTCCTCTTTATATATTACTAGCGACCCGCCCTCGCTTCGCTTCGGTTAAAATAAGTTAAAATAATCCAAGTTCATCTGGAACAATATACTTTTCAAATTATAGATAGGTGCATTATGCATAGAGGTTTTATTTCATGACGATTTTAGAAAGACGTCCAATTTTGCGAAATTGAGTTTTTGATGCCGTTAGATTTTAAATTCAATTCAAATCATGACTGCCAGCTTTCACAGAATCTCTCTATATACAATGTTAACAGCGGACTTCTCATTGCACAATACAAACAAATTTTGCCTGGAAGTGACGCGCGAAAGGGCTATATACCTCTATGGGAAAAACACTCAACGCTCAGGCCAAGTAGCATGGCTGCGTCAATATCGCGCGTCAAATGTGGATAAAGCATCCGTCGTCACTCTCGTACTTATTTACGTGTCAGAAGGTGACGGATGCCTTATACACACTTTGTCACGCGATAAACGCAGCCATATTAGGCCCACAGGTCTAAGCCCGCAACTTTGAATGTTTGACCTTGTGACTTGTAAATTGTCAATGAAGTCGTTTAAACTGGAAAGTATGGAATCCGGGGAATTAAAACGACTTTTCCAGCCGCACATCCGGTCAGTATTGTGTATTCTATTATAAACGCTTTTAAAGATGTTATTTGGGTGGATTAAGGTTCGGTTGTGAAATAAAAGGACACCCTTCTTTCAAAACCAATTTATGCGGGACGATCAGAAGGTTGTAAGGAATTGAGAAATTCCGTTGGGAAATGGATAGCCTCTTCCAGGTCGAGCACAGTGTCTACAGAGTAGTATGTTTGTGTCGGTGCATTGATTTTCTATACCTCCTTGACTATTAGTTGGTGATAAAATAGCTCTCTCCTTAGTACAGTCTTAGAATTAATATTATTAATTTCGGAATAAACATTGTCGACTAATTATTTTACTAAAACGCAAAGTTTCTCATTTTAAAGATTAATGCTCCTATTTTCTTGGGGCCTCTGTCCATTTCCTATTTTGAGCAACGACTCTGCAAAGAGCCGTTTTCATACGTGCAGACAACGAAATTCATATTTGTTTTGAGTTCTAATCTATGTTGCGCGTAATTTTGAATCTGCCATATATTCTAAAGTATTTATTTAAATAATATATTGTACGGGACAATATTAATCTACATTAAATGCCCAAGGTAACCATCGTATTTATCTGGATAAAGTTAAATACTGAATCGAACAGAATAGCTTCGGTAATAACCTAATATTTTAAAATAAAATCATAAACATAAAAATGGTTACTGTGAGGCAATCTTAGGAGATAGACATATGCCATCGAGGACGTTTCTCTAATTTTTTTAGAGAACTACGATTCTTCAGTACATTATTTTGACACATCTCTTAAGGTTTAGCCAGCGCTACTATGTAAAGGCCCGAAAAACGATTTTTGACGGCGTGGTAGGAAAACATTGAGTTTTCTCAATTATATTAAAACTTAATTAGAATGAAATGTACATATAAACCATCAAGAATAAATTCCCTAAATGACAGTGAAAACCGTATCATAATCCGTTGCGTGGTTTAGAAGGAGTTAGCGGAGGAACAGGCAGACAACGCGAAGCGACTTTAATTTATACTATTTAGAGAAGAGATTAGAGAAGAGATGCATGGTTTCGGTTAAATTATTAGATACTTAAGTAATAGATTTCTCATCATCTTCAAAGTGACACTCTTGAAAGTGAAAAGAAAGAAGTGGTCTCTACCTACCCATCTGTGAAACAGGCGTGATTTAATGTACCTATGTACAGTAGGTATGTCATACACTCTTTGATGCTCTGCTGACTCATTTACACAATATACAGGAACCATTAGCCAAATTTTACGTGTCTATCTATTCTCTGTTGTAGATAAAACCAATTAAAGACACTTAGAGGGCTGTTTCAGCCTGTTTCTTAAATTTCAATTTTGATAATTATTACACTCATGATAACTTTTGAATGGTATGTCCGATTTGAATAATTCAAAAAGTAATTTACAGATACTGATATAGCCTTGAAAACGAAATGATTTATTTGGATACGGATTAATACCAAGGTACGAATAATGGGGCCTAGTTAGAACCGGCGTTACTATTGCATATTTTAACATGAAAAAGTAGTTATTGTGACATAACTGTAATAGTTAGACATATGGTATTGTGAACTTTTTTGTAGAAATTGATGTATTCTATAAAACTGTAGTACATCACATTGCTCTATTGTCAATAGTTTCCGCAGCGTACGCGATATAAGGATTTTTTTGGTATATTTTTCACACCTTGGGTTACATTATCGAAGCTTTCATACGGATCCCTAACTTTTTTGAAAATATTATATAACCTATGTTCACCAGGGATAGTGTAGGATTCTAATGGTGAAAGAATTTTCCAAATCAGTCCAGTAGTTTCGGAGCCTATTCAATTCAAACAAACAAACAAAAAATCTAATCTTTCCTCTTTATAATATTATAAGTGTAGAAGTGTAGACAACATAAAAATATATTTTAATCAAAACCTAAACTCAATCGAACTACCTACCCATTTCCCTAATTTAACAATTTGAAAAGCTTAATATAAATATAAGTACCTACGTAACTAACAGGAGAGCTCCGGTGTTTGATACTATGCGATGCTGCAGGCTGGTACTAAAGGGCGAAGCGTGGCTATACATGGCTATAGGGCCGGCGGCCAAGCGTTTCGATAATACAGATTAGGTTGCGCGTAATTTTGAATCTGCCATATCTTCTAAAGTATTTATTTAAATAATATAGTGTAAAGGACAATTTTAATCTACATTAAATTCCCAAGGTAACTAAAGTTTTTATATGGATAAGAATAAATACTGAATTGGAGAAAATAGCTTCGCAAATAACCTAATATTTTTTAATAAAATTTTAAAGATAAAAATGGTTACTGTGATTCATCCTTAGGAGATAGACATATGCCATCGCGGACTTTTCTTTAGGTTTCTTGAAGAACTACAATTCTTCAGTACATTATTTTGATATATCTCTTAAGGTTTAGCCAGCGTTTGCAATGTAAGCGCAAAAAAATGTGTTTATTTACGACATCACATTAGAAACCGCTAAAATTATCAGTGTTTCTGTACTATATTATGTATGTATTATACATATAAACCTTCCTCTTGAATCACTCTATCTATTAAAAAACCCGCATCAAAATCCGTTGCGTACTTTCGAAGATCTAAGCATACATAAGTACAGACAGACAGCGGCAAGCGACTTTGTTTTATAATATGTAGTGATATCATTGGTTAATCCAATGCAAACTCTATTCCAAATTGTATCCAATCAAATTCGTCCATCCGTTTTAGCGAAGAAGTAACAAACTCACGCACGCATAACCTTTCGCATTGATAATATATGTGGGATAGGATGTAAATAGGTAGGTACGTCCATCGCACACAATCATCGCTCTGGCCGAAATCGTAGTAGATAAAAATACCCTCGGTGAGCGAGTCCGACTCGCACTCGACCGGTTTTCAGTATTTGTAGTTTTTTTAGGGTTTGTAGTACTATGTATACATATACCTAATCATACCAGACGCATGTGTGTTTTACCGTTTTTACGATACAACAAGAAGAAAAATGGTGGCAAACTGTCTGTTCCAAACAAGGAAGAAGGACGAGGTTCTTCGATCAATGAGCGCGAGCGGGCTTGCCGCTCTCTATCACTCCCGCCGGCGTCCGCGACACGCTGCGAAGAACTTTGTCGCTGTTTATTATACTTTCAGGTATACGTACTTATACTAAAGTCACACAATTTCACACTGAACGAATTTTACGATTTAGATGTTAGTGCGTAAAGCAGGTATAATAGTAGTAGTAATATTGTAGTAGATGTAAGTGGCTAATTATTTTTACTTCTAAAGTTGAATAGGTAATAAATAATAGTTAGTGTATTTAATTGTTTACATACACGAAATAAAAATAAAATTGCTATTAAAAAATTTCGTGTCCGTAAGGTATATAAATCATTTGTTGGTCAATACATTCATTTCTATAATAAATTACCTGACGAAGTTTTAAAGTTATTATTTCCAGCACTTAAAAATTACTTGAAAAAGTCGTTGATGTCGAAAGCTTACTATAGGGTCGAGGACTATCTAACAGATAAAAATGCTTGGCCTAAACTAAACACCTAAATAACTTAATAATAGCATAGTCAGAAAAATATGTAAACATTGTATATTGTCTAGGGGACACGGTTTCTGTAGGAGAATGTGACGAAACTTTTTATGTGGTTGTTTTGCACCGTCATAGGTAAGTACCTATACATATATGTATACATATATATTATCATTTTTTATTATTATTCTAGATATTTATTAAATTTTCTGTACATTCGGTTTTTTATAACAAATATTCAAATAAATACTGAATTGGAGAAAATAGCTTCGCAAATAACCTAATATTTTTTAATAAAATTTTAAAGATAAAAATGGTTACTGTGATTAGTAATTATTATTACTCCTATTAATGAGTTCTTCTGAACATACTGAGTTTTGACACATTTTCCTGCTCAACTACGCATGATATACATATATATTTTAATGTTAGATTCATTGTTTTATATGTATAATTTTTATTTTATTTATTTATTTAAGAAACAAACAGTCGTTGACAAAAAAGCTTACAGACTATTGCTTAAAATTAGACCTGGAGTTTCCTTAAAGTACAATAAATACAGTCTGTGACCAACGAAGATACAAAAAAAAGGAAATTAAGATATTTAGAATTTTGATAGATATATTTTAGTAGATATATGTTAACGAAAAGCATTTTTAAGAGCAATGATAGTGCAGTTAAATATATCAATGTTTTCAAGTTTTTTGTTGTCGTTAAATAGCTTGCAGGCACGCCTCATGAATATATTTTGTGCATAACGTGTTCTCCGACGGGGAATAGAGAACAAATCTTTTTTTCGACATTGGCGCAGACGTCTACTTGGTACTCTAAAATGGATTTGATGAAGTAGTGAGGGGACATTTAATTTATTATTTAAAATTTTGTATAGCAAAACTGAATCCACACAGTCTCGGCGGTCACTGAGCGTTTGGAGTTTATGATGAGTCAGTGAATCCCTATAGCTAGTGTGAGCATATCCAGTTCTGAAATCGAGAGCTTTTACAAACCTTTTTTGTAAACTTTCTATTCTTTGAATATGAATAGCATAATAAGGTTTCCAAACAGCGCAGGCAAATTCAAAATTGCTGCGAACAAAACTGTTAAATAGTACATTATTGCCTAGGCATGGAAGTAGGCAATTGCGGGCCGAGTATTGGATTAAACGGACGAGCTTGCGAGTCCGTTTAAAAATACGAAGCCCGCAATTGCTGTTCCTGCCGAGGCAAATATTGTGCTTTTCTCAAAAATCGCAAGAAAAAATTTGTGTTGGAGTCAAATCTTCATCGCTTGAACTCATTTTTTGAATTGCTACAAACAGAAACTTCATGTGAAAAAACCATCACTCCTTACCGCCTTTTTGTTTATGACAAGGAGAAACGCAATTCTTGTTTAAAAAAAATATAAGGTATTCCAGGCACAAATAAAAAAGTTATGTTTCGAGTAAAATTTGGATTTATAAGACTTGTGCCCTCATTTTATTACGAACCTTTTCACTTTTTAAAAAGTTACAAGATAGATAGTAATGGAATTTGTATGCAACATTGCGGGCTTGTGTAGCGAGCACGCAATGTTTTTTTTTTTAAATTTGGGAGCTGTCAGTAAACTATGTACTTCGCGTCTCAATATGTAGATAGGAATGTCAACATTTCCGGACATTTTTGAGAAAAAGAATTTTGTATGTGAGACTATTTTTGAATGGTTTTCCAACTCGCAAGATAAAACCAAGTTGCTTATATGCCTTTTTTAAAATATAATCAAAATGGGGTTTAAATGATAGCTTGAAGTCCATAATAATACCAAGGTCACGAATTTGTGTTACTCTACTAAGATGACTGTTACATAGGGTGTATTTAAAATTAAAGTAATGTTTTTTTTTTGAAAAATTAATTACAAAACATTTGTTTAAATTTAAAAATAACTTATTCTCTTTACAGAAAAGTTCAAAATTTACTAAATCTTCTTGCAATAAATAACAATCTTCGATAGAATTGATGGTTTAAAAAAAAAAAATATATTTATTTATATATATAATGCTAGGTTAAGTTTTATAATTGTATAAGTAATATTTAGAAAATGATATAAGTATACATTTTAATTTTAGATTCATTGTTTTATATAACGATAGGTAGGTTAATTTTTATAATTGTATAAGTAATATTTAAAAAACGAGTGACTTGAGTTTCTTGTGGCGTTTCTTCTCAGCAGTGGTCTCTTGCGAAGCGCTGGTAGATTTTTGACGTGTAAAAGTGCCCGTGCGGCCTACTTACTGAATAAACATCTTTTTTCTTTTTTATCTTTTACATGTTTAGTTTTCGGTACTGGTTGGTCAAAACTAAGCTTAGTTTTTTTTTTTTTTGACAGTGTGGAGAATGCTTTATGCATTCCCCTCACCATGGGAGTGGCGAGGGGATATGTGGGACTCACCCCGTCACCCCCCCTCCGAATGAGAGGGGGCATTGGAGCGCAACCCACTAAAAACCACCCTGGCGTACCCCCCTGCCGGATTGGCAAGACGCCGTGGAACCCGCCAAAGCTTTCTCCACGACGTCTACCGGCCGCCCCAGCCATTTGCCGGGGCTTCCCGCGCCGAGGGAGAGAGAGGCCGAGTACGCGTGGCCTCTCTCCCAGACCGCCCAGTAGCTAGCCTACGGCGGGCGAGGGACTCCCATCCCCCACCCGCAGCCACTAAGGGTTGAGGCGAGCGGATAAACGCCGCCGCCTCACCCCCCGCCGTCTACGCCGGAGCGGATGCGCGTGAGGAGACTCCTCGCGCTCACGCTCCGAGGCCTCCAGGACCCGTCGCTGCACAGCATTGCAGACACAACGCTGTGCAGGGAGAGGTCCTGTCGCCCTATGGCCAGTGCCATAGTGCGGCGCTCCGCACTCCACCGGCTGCACACCTCGAGGGTGTGCTGAGCCGTGTCGTCCGGATCGCCGCACTCATGGCACTGCGGACCGGGCTCCCTCCCAATGTTGTGCAGGTAATGACCGAAGCATCCGTGTCCGGTCAATACCTGCACAAGCCGGTATGATGTAGCACCGACTGCCCTCCCCAACCAGGTGTCAAGCGACGGGAGGATCGCCCCTATAGTCCGGGTTCCATAGGGGGCGTCCTCCAGGTTCGCTTTCCTCCTGTCCCGCAGTCGGCGCTCCATCATCCGGCGCGTCTCCTCAACCTCCTCAGGGTCCGGGCGTTCTCCCCTCGCCCGGGCCCTGGACCTAACTGCATAGGTCTCTTTCGCACCTCTGCGTCCAACTCCCAGGGCGGGGTGCAGGCGAGGAGGCAGGCCGCGGCGTGGGCCACCGTCATGTAGGCCCTCACAATTCGGAGGGCCACCACCCGCTGTGGCCTCTGTAGCAGGGTGTAACGTTGCATTTTCTGCGTGAAACGGAACCTAAAGACTGGGGAAATATTTAAGGTGTATATGGCATTACTGTTCATTACTTTTGTATGTCAAACGTCAACACCATAGTTTTGTAGGGGTGTTGCCGCGTTAGGGAAATTACTATAGGATTATGGGATTATTAAATATTTGGTATAAATCAATAAATGGAGTAAATAGTTATTTACATTTATTCAATAAACAAAACAATTTAAAGATATCTTTTGGCTGTAATTGTACATACAAGAATTAAACAAACACATTTCAGACAAAAGAACATTTAATGTAGTAAGTAATGTATTAATTAAGTACCTAATTACCCATACTAATCAGATTAAATTGTATAGCTGCATTCTATGCATTTTATTGCATCTATATTTTGACTAGCTTTCTGCTTGCATAAAAATCAGCAAGATGATGAGCCATTATAAAATCAGACTTAAGCTGAACGACAGCGGAGGAGCCATCCTCGATAAAATAACCAAGCTCCTGCTGTGGAGATATAGTACATACTTTCAGATATATTTCGGTGAAAGAAACTTGTAAGTATTAATTAATAACATATTTCGGATGGAGGCATTTATTTGTTGCAATTATTCTGCAATTCTCTGACCATATGGTGAATTTTCAGTGATTGTTTCTCACACGTGGAGAGGAGGGAATGTGTTAGCGTCGAGATTACCAGGGGTTTTCCTTGAAGTTTTCCGGTAAGATTAATAATTTTGTTAACCTAAAATGTTAGCCTCATGTCTCATATAGTTCTTAACCGTAGTGCTAATCAGAGCAATTTCTCTGTGTCTTTACAGCTGGACTGGGTTTTGTGTTTTTAAGCGTTTCAAGGTTCTTTGTTTTTTAAGCGCTTAGGGTTTTCTTAAACATTTAAGGTTTCGTTAGCTTCGTTTAACCATATTCAGTATGTACTGATTTAAGTTTCCGTCTACATAGTTTCTGTTATTCTGTTTAGGTTTCCGAATAATTTAGCTTTCTGATTTGCCTTTATGGTTGGATGATTTATTTTGTAGTTTTGCATTCAGTTATTCCGATTCAACTATATTCAGGTTCCGTAAAGCTATGAAGTAGTTTATTCAGGCATTAAGTATTTGGCAGGAACTCTCTTTAGATCTGTAAGAAATAAATTCATGTTTAGGGTCCTGATCATTCAGTAAATTCATAAAATTAGTGAAGTAGGATATAAAGGTATAAACCAACCTTTAGTAGGCGTGCTATAGGCACGAGGATTCAGTAGACCTTCACAAGCTGCTGTGAGCTGCCCGAGGGTACTGTGGCTTGCAACGCAGTGTGCTGGGGCCGCGCCACCAGCTTGCCGTCCTGGTACTACATCGAGTAAATCGTCCAGGAATGAAGGTTTTCTTCAGATCAAGGTCTGTAGAAATTATATTTATAATTAGGGAATTAGGATATCAATAATAGTTATTTGAACTCAGATTGGAATTGGTGGCAACTCTATAAATAGGGACTAACAACTTACTATCTAAGAATTGTGAATTATAACATAAGAACCTTTACTTTATGTAAAACGACCAGCCTTCCGCTGAGCTAAACATATTTTCTGGTAGAGTAAGAATTATGAGCAAAGTTATGTTCACAATTTAATACCATCATGTATAGAGCTGCATAGGAATAAAGACTGTGATATTTACTAACCTGTTTCATTAAGCTCCTCGTCATACGTCCTAGAAGACTCCATATCTCTTCAACTTATTCTACAACATTTTGTCTCTTGTTTATTCCGTTTATATTCAGTATTGTCGCGTGTTGTACCTCCGGGTGGTACGATCGTCACAAGGGCCCTGTTCCGGGCGGACAGCTTGTCCGCCCAGATGGGGGCCCCGTACAAAGCCATGCTCCTTGTAACGCCGGCATATAGCCGGCGGCACAAGGAGCCCGGCCCACCCACGTTCGGCAGAAGCCGACCCAGCGCCGACGCGGCGCCCACAATTCGGGGAGCTAACTGTGAGAAGTGCTCCCCGAAATTCCAGCGTCGGTCCAGGACAAGCCCCAGATACTTTATATGGGGCTTGATCGGGACCGACTCCCCCCCCAAGGTGAGCGCCGCGCCCGCTGGCAGCCTCCACCCCCGCCCCCCGAAGACTATCGCCTCAGTCTTCGGGAGGGCCACCCTCAGGCCGAGCCGACCAATCCGGTAAATGGTCAGCTCGGCCGCCGCTTCCGCCCGGCACAGGGCCTCCCTCATGTCGGTCCCACGCACGGCCACCATGGTGTCATCTGCATAGCAGATGGTGGCCGTCCGTGGGAGCAACTCCCCCCTGATGGCCCAATCGTACCCCAGGTTCCATAAAAGCGGACCGAGCACGGAACCTTGGGGTACGCCACAGGCCATCTCCGTCGACCCCCTTCGACCGTCCCTCTGCTCATAGAGCACTACCCTCTCGGTGAGGTAGTGCTCTATGATCCGCCGCAGGTAGGGAGGCACTTGATGGTAAGTTAGTGCCTCCCTTATCACCCCATAGGGGAGGGTGCCAAACGCGTTGGCGATGTCCAACGACACCGCCACCACACCCTCCCCTCTGCTCGACGCGTAGTCACAGAAGTCCCTACGGGACTTCAGCGCGTCGAGCGTAGACCGCCCTTCCCTAAACCCGAACTGTCTGTCTGAGACGTTCGGGCCGGCGGTCTCCAAGTGCTGCTGGATCCTGTAGGCCAGGATCCTCTCCATCATCTTCCCGGCCTCATCCAGCAGCACTATGGGGCGATAGGCAGAAGGACTGTCGGGGGGTCGACCCTCTTTTCGGAGGAGGCAGAGCCTCCCCTCCTTCCACACCCTCGGGAACCGTCCCTCCCTCAGGCAGTCGTCCATCAACTGCCTGAGTCGGTCCCCGAGGTGTTTAAGGGCGATGGGGAGCACCTTACCCGGTACTCCGTCGGGCCCCGGGGCTTTCTTGCAGCCCCGGAGCCGGTCCACCGCCCTGTCGAACTCATCATCGCTTACCGGCGCTATGGCGAGTTCGAGTGGGTCCTCCCAAGTCCCCCGGTGGCTCGGTCATCACCGGGGGAGTTATCGAGGGAGCTGCCGGAAACAGTCCCTCGATGACCCTCCTCAGGAGGGGGGGCTCCAAGGAGTCCATGGGGGGGGGCGGTGCGCATTTTGTTGCGCACCACCCTGTACGGCCTCCCCCACGGATCCCCGTCCAGCGTGGCCAAGAATGACTCGTGTGCGTCATCCTTGGCCTTTGCTATGGACAGGACGAGGGCCCCCTTAGCTTCTTTGAGGGCCTCATAGAGCCCCTCCTCCTCCTCGGCGGTGTGCCGCCTGCGCCTACAGTGTTGGTAGGCGAGGCGGGCACTGTTACTGGTGGTCCGCAGGGCCGCAATATCTGCGGACCACCAGTATACCTTCCTCCGGGCAAAGAGGCGCCTCGCCCGGGGCATGGCGGCTCCGCAGACGGCCTGTAATGCCGAGCGGAACCGGCTGGCCCTCTGCTCCACACCCAAGGCGGCGGGTGGGGCAGCACACCATGCCTCCACCATCGCCGCCTCGTCCGCCTTGGCCCTGTCCAGAAGGGACAGGGACCACTTGGGAAACTCCTCCGCTCCGGCGGCTGGCCCCCTCTTGTGGAGACCCTCAATCTGATGTACAGATGGTCAGAGAGGGTCTCCACGTCCTCCAGGACACGCCAATCCGTTAGGCGCGCGGCAATGGCAGGGGTCGCGAACGTTACGTCCACGATGGACCCCCCCTGCCGTCGCACGCAAGTGTTGGCGCTGCCCTGGTTTAGGACCACTAGGCCCGTTGCCGCCACCCAATCCCTCAGCACACCCCCGCGCGCGTCCGTTATGGGGGAACCCCACGCCGCGCTTTTGGCGTTGAGGTCCCCCAAGACTATTATTTGGCGCGGGGCCGCCCTCCGCATGACCCCCTCCAGGACCCCCAGGAAGACCTCGAAGGCGGCCAGCGGCCTGTTGGGGGAGAAGTACACCGCAACAAGTACGGTGTCACTCCCCCATTTGGCCGCCACAAACCCTGGGCCGCCCTCTAACCTGATAAGGGGGGGACCGTTACAAACCGCCGGCACAACCACGGCAACCCACTCATCCGTCGACCCTACCCAATTGGGTAGGGGAGGGACGAAGTAGGGCTCCGCCACCACCGCAACGTCAATCGACCACTCCGCCATAGCTTGCATGAGCAAGTCTTGTGCTCTGGCGGAGTGATTGACGTTGACCTGCAGGAGCTCCAAATGGTGTGCTGGCATTTAGAGCTCCATGCGGGTCACTTCGATGGCCCGGCCGGCGGCTGCTTCCGCGGGGGCGTCTGTACTCGGAACGGGGGGGCGGGGGTGCTGCGGCCTCGCCTCCCTTCCCTTCGTTACGGGGGGGAAACAATTCTTCCCCCCCAGCATGTGCTTGGCCGGGAGTTTGGCCTGGTGGCACACGGCACACCACGCCTTCTCCCAGCACTCACCCATTTTGTGCCCCTCCTTGCTGCACCGGAAGCAGTAATTGCTCCGGTCTATTTTGGAGGGGCACAGCTCCCTCGAGTGGCCGACACCGTAGCACTTAAAACACCTCATCGGTGTCGGCCCCACTGTTGTGACCCTGGCGGAGGCCCAGCCCACCAGGATCCTGCCTGCCTTCTGTAGGGCCACCGCAGCCAGCACGGGGCACTGGACCAAGACTGACCCAGTGCCATCGTATAGGGCGCGGACAGCCCCCACCTTCACCTGCGCGGGCAGGCACGCTCCCGCCGCGGCGACGGCCTGCGCAACCGACCCCTTCGTGGCCGACTCGCCCAGGCCGGCGATTTGAATGCCGGCCATCTTGACGGGGCGGCTCACGTCGGCGTCATCGCCGACTATCCCTTGCAGCTTGGCTGCCAGGGTGTCGGCGATTTCATGGCCTCTCTCACCTGGGACCTCGATGACTCGGGACCCCGTCATCGAGGTCCTGACCCTCACGCTCTGCAGGCCCACCTCCTTGAGGCTAAGGCCGTTGATGGCCTTAGCCATGGTGGCCTGCAGAGTGGTGGTGGCCCCCGGCTTGAGGGAGACCACCACTGCCGCCGTCTTGGGGACGGACAGCTTCACGGGTCTGGGCCCGGTCGCCGCCTT
This sequence comes from Acleris literana, assembly GCA_946894065.1. Lineage (NCBI taxonomy): Eukaryota > Metazoa > Arthropoda > Insecta > Lepidoptera > Tortricidae > Acleris > Acleris literana. The sequence continues at coordinate 16,572,848 of OX335687.1, read as the reverse complement.
CCCGGCCTTCTTGCTAGGGGGAGGGGGGGGGGGGGGGGCCTTGGCTTTCCCCTTCCCCTTCTTCTTCACCACCTGCGACCACGACATCTGCGTGGGCGGAGGTGGCGTTTGGCCCGAAGGGCCGGGTCCTCCCTCCGAGGGCCTAACGGCTCTCGGGGCCGGGGCAGCCTTGGCGGCCTTGGCGGACTTCTTAGCGGCCTGAACAGGGGCAGGGGGTGGAGCCGCCGCTTTCTTGGCCATACCTTTTTTTTTTTTTTTTTTTTTTTGGCAGGGTGGAAAATGCTTTATGCATTCCCCTCACCATGGGAGTGGCGAGGGGATATGTGGGACTCACCCCGTCACCCCCCCTCCGAATGAGAGGAGGCAACGGAGCGCAACCCACTAAAAACCACCCTGGCGTACCCTCCTGCCGGTTTGGCAAGACGCCGTGGAACCGCAAGCACTGGCCACGACGCCTTCCGGCAGCCCCAGCTGGTTTCGGGGCTACCTGCGCCGATGGAGAGAGGGGCCGAGCACGCGTGGCCCTTCTCCCAGACCGCCCAGTGACTAGCCTATGGCAGGTGGGGGACTCCCATCCCCCACCTGCAGCCACTAAGGGTTGAGGCGGGCGGCAAACCGCCGCCGCCTCAACCCTTGCCGTCTGCGCCGGAGGGGATGCGCGAGAGGAGATTCCTCGCGCTCCCGCTCCGCGGCCTCCTTATGCGAGATAACTGACTCACAAAAGGAGGCCACAGCCTTCCAGGACCTGTCACTGCACAGCATTGCAGAGACAACGCTGTGCAGGGAGAGGTCCCACTGCCCTATGGCTAGTGCCATGGTGCTGCGCTCCGAGCTCCAACGACTGCACACCTCGAGGGTGTGTTGAGCCGTATCGTCCGGATCGCCGCACTCATGGCACTGTGGGCCAGGCTCCCTCCCAATCTTGTGCAGGTAATGACCGAAACACCCATGTCCGGTCATCACCTGCACAAGCCTGTACGACGTAGCGCCGACTGCCCTTTCCAACCATAGGTCCAGCGACCCTAGAATCGCCCCTATAGTACGAGTACCATAGGGGGAGTCCCCGAGGTCGCTTTTCCATCTATCTCGCAGTCGGCGCTCCGTCATACGGCGCGTCTCTTCCAACTCCTCAGGGTCCGGGCGTTCACCCCTCGCCCGGGCCCTTGACCTAAGTCGGTAGGTCTCCGCCTGCACCTCTGCATCCAACTCCCAGGGTGGGGTGCAGGCGAGGAGGCAGGCCGCGGCGTGGGCCACAGTCATGTAGGCCCTCACAATTCTGAGGGCCACCACCCGCTGGGGCCTTCTCAGCAGGGCCTTGTTTCGGGCGGACAGCTTATCGGCCCAAATTGGGGCCCCATAGAGGGCCATGCTCCTAGTAACGCCGGCGTAAAGACGCCGGCATAGGGAGCCTGGACCGCCCACATTGGGCAACAAACGGCCTAGAGCCGAGGCGGCGCCCACGATTCGGGGAGCCAGTCTTACGAAGTGCTCCCCAAAATCCCATTTACGGTCCAGTGTAAGCCCCAAGTACTTGATATGGGGTTTTATCTGGACCGTTTCCCCCCCCAAAGTGAGCGCTGCACCCGCCGGCAGCCTCCACCCCCTTCCCCGCCCCCCGAAGACTATCGCCTCAGTCTTCGGGAGAGCCACCTTTAGGCCGAGCTGCTCGATACGGGAAATTGTCAGCTCGGCTGCCACCTCCGCCCTCCTCATGGCCTCCCTCAAGTCGGTCCCACGCACGGCCACCATTGTGTCATCTGCGTAACAAATAACGGCCGTCCGTGGGATCAACGCCCCCCTGATTGCCCAGTCGTACCCCAGGTTCCACAATAATGGGCCGAGTACGGAACCCTGGGGCACGCCACAGGCCATCTCCCTGACCCCTCGCTGACCGTCTTTTTCCTCATAGAGCACTACCCTCCCGGTTAGGTAGTGCCCTATGACCCGCCGCAGGTAGGTAGGCACTTCGTGGTATCGAAGTGCCTCCTCGATGACCTGATAGGGGAGGGTGCCGAAGGCGTTAGCGATGTCTAGCGACACCGCTACGACACCCTCACCCCTGCCCGACGCGTCCTCGCAGAAGTCCCTGAGGGACTTCAGCGCGTCGAGCGTAGATCGCCCCTCCCGGAACCCGAACTGTCTTTCAGAGACGTTCGGGCCGGCGGTCTCGAGGTGCTGCAGGATCCTGGAGGCCAGGATTCTTTCGTACATCTTCCCGGCCTCATCCAGCAGTACTATGGGGCGGTAGGCGGAAGGACAGTCGGGGGGTCGACCCTCTTTACGGAGGAGGCAGAGCCTCCCCTCCTTCCACGTCCCCGGGAACACACCCTCCCTCAGACAGTCATCCATAAGTTGCCTGAGGCGGCTCCCGAGGTGTTTTAGGGCAATTGGGAGGATGCGACCGGGAACCCCGTCCGGGCCCGGGGCTTTTTTACATCCCCGAAGTCGGTCAACCACTCTTTCGAACTCGTCGTCGCTGATGGGCGTGACGACGAGTTCGCCCTCCGGCTCCGCCAGTGGCACGGACATCACTGGGGGAGTGATCGTTGGAGCTGCCGGGAACAGCCCCTCGATCACCCTCCGAAGGAGGGATGACTCCAGGGAGTCCATAGGGGGGGCAGTGCGCATCTTATTGCGCACCACCCTATACGGCCGCCCCCACGGATCTCTGTCGAGGGTAGCCAAGAATGAAGCATGCGCCTCATCCTTGGCCTTGGCAATTGCCAGTTGGAGGGCCCCCTTTGCCTCCTTGAGGGCCTCGTGAAGCCCCTCCTCTTCATCGGTTGTATGCCGCCTCCGCCTGCAGTGCTGGTAGGCGTTCCGAGCACTGTTGGTGGTGGTTCGAAGGGCCGCGATCTCTGCGGACCACCAGTATACACTCCTGCGGGCGAAAAGACGCCTCGCCCGGGGCATAGCAGCTCCACATATCACCTGCAGTGTGGAGCGGAAACGGGCCGCCCGCTCTTCGACTCCGAGTGAGGCAGGTGGGGCAGCACACCATGCCTCCACCATCGCCGCTTCATCCGCCATGGCCCTGTTCAAACGGGACAGGGTCCATTTGGGGAACTCTCCCCCCCCTCTTCGCCTCCCCCTTGGGACGGGTGGCGTCTGGCCGACATGTGAGGAGACCCTCATCTTGATATACAGGTGGTCGGACAGGGTCTCCACGTCCTCCAGGACGCGCCAGTCTGTTACGCGTGCGGCAATGGCAGGGGTGGCGAACGTTATGTCCACAATGGACCCCCCATTCCACCGCACGCAAGTGTTAGCGTTGCCCTGGTTTAGGACTTCCAGGCCCACCATTGCCACCCAGTCACTCAGGACCGCCCCGCGCGGGTCCGTGATGGGGGAACCCCATGCCACACTCTTGGCGTTGAGGTCCCCCAGAACCATCACCTGTTGTGGGGCCGCCCTCCTGACGACCCCCTGCAGGACCCCGAGGAACACCTCAAAATCGGCCAACGGTCTATTGGGGGAGAAGTACACCGCAACGAGTACGGTGTGTTCCCACTTGGCCGCCACGAACCCCGGGCCAACCTCGATCTTTGTCAGGGGTGGGAAATCCCCGACCGCCGGAACCACCACAGCCACCCTTTCGTCCGTCGACCCTACCCAGTTAGGTAGGGCGGGGACAAAGTACGGCTCTGCCACCACGGCAACGCTAATGGACCACTCCGCCATGGTCTGCATGAGCAGATCCTGTGCTCTGGCGGAGTGGTTGGCGTTGACCTGCAGGAGATCTAGATGCGGGTGTGCTGGCATTTAGGTGTCCATGCAAGTCTCTTCCAGGGCCCGATCGGCGGGTGCCACCGCGGGGGCTTTCGTCGGCTTAGGGGGGGGACGAGGGCGTTGTTGGGGCCTAGCGTCCCTTCCTTTCGTTTCTGGGGGGAAACAGTTTTTTTCCCCCCAACATATGACCAGCCGGGAGTTTGGCATGGTCGCACACTGCACACCATGCTTTCTCCCAGCAATCCCCCATTTTGTGCCCCTCTCTGCTGCACCGGAAGCACAGCGTGCTCCGGTCCACGCTTGAGGGGCACAATTCCCTCGAATGACCGACACCATAGCACTTGTAACAGCGCATCGGTGTCGGTCCCTCTGCTGTGATCCTGGCGGAGGCCCAGCCCACCGGGATCCGGCCCGTCCTCATAAGCGCCCTCGCGCTCACCACTGGGCACTGGACCAAGACGACTCCAGTGCCATCGTGTAAGACGCGGACGGCTCCCACCTTCACCTGGGCCTCCGTGCAGCCCCCAGCACTGGCAATGGCCTTCGCCACCGTCTCCTTCGTCGCCGACTCGTCCAAGCCAGTGACTCGGAGCCCGGCCATCTTCACAGGGCGGGTCACGTAGGCCACGTCCCCCACTATGGCCTGCAGTTTTGCGGCCAGGTCGTCCGCCGTTTTGCCGCTTTCCACCCCTGGGACCTCAATGACCCTCGCCCCCGTCATTGAGGCCCGGACCCGTACGTGATCCAAGCCTACCTCCTTCAGGCTTAAGGCATTGATGGCCTTAGCCATGGTGGCCTGCAGTGTGCAGGTGGCCTCCTTCTTCAAGGTAACGACCACCGCCGCCGTCTTCGGGACGGACAGAGCCTGGGGCCTAGGTGCTACCCTCCTCGCAGGGGTCTTCTTCATCTGGGGGGGGGAGGACTTGGTTTTCTTCTTCTTCCGAGCCACCAAGTTCCACGGAATGTTCATGGACCGAGGCGGCATTTGGCCCGAGGGGCCGGGTTCTCCCTCCGAGGGCTGGGGAGCTCTCGAGGCCGTGGCAGCCTTGGCTGCTTCGGTGATAGTCGGGGAGGCTTGACGGATGGGGGTTTTCGCCTTTTTAGCCGCCTTCGCCTTTTTAGCCGCCTTCGTCTTTGGTCTTCCATCCCCTAGTCTGGCCTCGGACTCTACTGTGATCGCCTGGGGTGGGGTCGGCGGAGCTAGCGTTGTGGCCTTCGACTTGGGGGGTGGAGGTGGAGCAGGCTTTGCTGCTCGTTTGTCAGTTGCCAGCGGGGGGCGGAGGATCGGCTCCGCAGGAAGGCGCATGTTGACCTCCTCGATTCTATCATTGATCATCTTCCCCAAGCTGAGGAAGAGGTCCCGCTTCATGCACTCGATCGCCTCTGTCAGGTCCGCAGTGCTAAATTGAAGTGGCGGTGGGGCCTGGGTCTCCCTCTCGGAGAAGGACTTCCGAAGCGCCTTCAACTCCGACTGGCAGAGGGCGAGTTCATTCCGCATCCTCTTGTTATCAGCCTTAAGTATGCGGATCTCCTCGCCCTCGGACTTGGTGGCCTCGACCTCGTCCATTGCCATCATAATTGACCGACAGGCCCGGTTCATCTCCCCGCGGATATTCCCCTTGAGGTTTCCGGATTTCCGGGCCGCTTCCAGTATCTCTTTCGTCGCCACACGGACAGCCTCTATGTGGTCGATGTAGTACCCACCCTCCAGGCCACCCGTGTGCGGGGGAGAGCGCGAACGCGATCGTGAGCCCGATCGCGAACGCTGCCTGTCCCCACCTTCCACCACCCTTCCTCTCTTCCCCCCCTTGCCCCCCTTAGGGGGGAGTTCGGGATAGTCCCTCAAGTAAGAGGAGCTGGCTGCAGCGTCAGCATCCGTATCGGAGTGGTGCTCCGCTCGGTACTGCCGGGCTCTAATTCTTGCCGCAGCCATCCCCGCATATGCCCCCTTGGGCTTCCCCCTTACTGCCGTGTTCACTTTAGGCAAGGTAACAGGCGTCCTGTCCTCATCGTCATCTTCATGACTCCTTTTAGGAGCCTGAGGAGCCGTTTTCTCGACCACCGTGGGGTCGTCATGTTCCAGTTCCGAATCGTCAAAATGTTCAGTGTCCGTTTCCTTAGGGGTCGCCGACCGTGGCCCGAGCTCCAAACGTTCCAATCGGACGACCGGGGTAAGCGCCCGCGCCCTGTTATCTTCGGTTTGGCTCTTAGAAGAGCCGTTTTCAGGTTGGCCCTGAGAAGGGCCGTTTTCAGGTTGGCCCTGACTCTTGGCCATACCTAACCTAACCTAACCTAACCAAGCCTATCCGGATTCTGGAGGTAAAAAAGAACTTTACCCTAACCTAACCTAATCTACTTACTCCCAGTACATTACAGCTAAGTATTATCATAGCTCATTAGCTATTAGTTTATTTAACTTCGATACATTATATTTATGAGTAGTAAGTAGTGTAGCATTACCGCTACAAATCGCGTTGGTTCGCGTTAGTTATCGCTAAATTATTTCGACTTTTCCGTTTCTCAGCCTTTTTGGTACTATGGGCTTGTTCATTGACCGGTTAGAGATAGACATTTCTACTGCCAGTTTTGAATTTTGAATTCGTTTTTGTTAAATCCGATCCCTGTAATAATACTGTTATTCAATCTCGTACTCTCGCCTTGAGACTCTTGAGAATCTTTTCTTGTTCAATAGAATCTTTTCTACATTAAAACTAAATAAGCCTTATTCGAGTGCCGCGTCCGGTAATGGTCAGCTACGCCAACGCCTTTGTTCCAACGCCGTGGAGTCGATTATAGACGGATCGATATAGTGCTGTTGTCCTCTGTGTGTCCGGATAGCGGGTGAGTTGGCTTTTGATGCCGTTCTGCTTTCACTGCTCCCCTTCTTTAGGAAGCCATCTCCCATGTTGTCTGTTCTACTTTGTGAGTAAAGGTGTTCTTTTCAGCACCTCCGCTTACCCCATATCACACGTCTCTTTACTACCCAGCGGAAGATCTGGACGGGTGACTTAGCAGTTCACCGTGTGATTCGCCAACGAGTTCGCTGGGCGATGGCTCGTCGACTGCGGTAGTGCCCGCAGATTTTACCCGCAGCGTTAGTTGCGGCAAACGCAGCTCTACAGATGTGACTACGTACGGCGGCGAGTCGGCGACAACGGAATTTTACAGGATAGTCCTATATATCGCAAACTTTTAATTTACAAAATTCCAAGTACGGAGTCCGCGAACTCCACCCTAACCGATGTAGGTTACCTTTGGATATTATTTCGGCCATAATTTTAAACACGAAACAGTACCTTTTTTACCGTGTAACACCTAAAAATTATACCTGTATTTCTTTTCACTCCGAACTCATCAGTTTTTACCATGAAGCGCTTCTTGAACTATTTCTGATGGGATTTATCGTAGTTCAGTTTTACCTTAATAAAATTTTATACAAGTTTTGGCCTGACCGTTTCCTGTGGTGGATGTCTACTTTTATGATGCGCTGTACTTTAATTTAAATAGCTTACAATCTGCAACATCTGTACATCTTTACATCTTTGTGACAATCTGCAAACCTTGTTATATTTTTCGTTCCGGTTTCATAAGGTTAAGATCTGTGTCAGCCTGCTAATCTAGTTTTTTAATAGCATTGTAATTTATTTTAATCTAATCTTTATTTGAACCCTAATTATATAACCTCGTTAAAAATCCGTTCGGGTTTATTTTTCCTTTTACAGGTCTAAATTAACGTGCTGGTGGTTTTATCGCAACCACCCCGTGTAGTGTTCCGTATCCCCTTGTTTTTATGGAGCGCTACAGTAGGTACAGCATAAATGACGAAACTCTCATATCAAATTCTAAACCACCCTTTTATCCCTTAGGGTTAGCTTTTCCAAAATCGCTGAAAGCTATAATTATATATATTTTATTTGTAAAAAGTAGTCTATATACCAATTTTCACGTTTCTAACTTCAAAAATGACGAAACTCATACAAAATTCTACACCCTCCTTTTACCCCTTAGGGTTTATAATATTAGTAGGATTAGTGGATAACAGCTTCTGAGGGCCCAGCCAAGGTGTATTGCGCTAACTAGCGTTTCTATTCGATTCGTTTTTAAACCAATCGCGTCACTGGTAGGTGACGTGATACGAAAAGTCACGTGATCTACCCGTGACGCGATTTGTTCAAAAATAAAACGAATAGAAACGTTAGTTAGCGCAATGCATCTTGGTAGGGCCCTGGACGTGTCTTCGTCCGCTTAGATTTCGATTATCGTTATTCCCTCGGGAACTTTTAAATTTTCCGGTATGAAAAGTAGCCCATGTGTTAATCCAGGATATAAGCTATCTCCATTCCAAATTTCATCCAAATCCGTCCAGCCGTTGCAGCGTGAAGAAATAACACACACACACACACACACACAAACTTTCGCATTTATAATATTAGTAGGAGTAGGGTAGGATAGGATAGGATAATATTAGTAGGATAACTAGTTTAGCTCCAGATACCCTTCCGCCAAATATCATTAAAGATCTGTTTTAAGTTTCCTCGGTGCCTCAAACACCGACCCAAAAATGCTAGAGTTGACGCTGCGATTAGCTGACGGCGTGAAATATTGCCTTCGAACAATGCACAATACAATATGAGTACAATAAATTAATAAAGCCGCACAACAAACTCTGTGTGCTTTCGGCGAAACGGTAGCTAGGTTGCACTTCGTCTATCACGTCTACCACGACCGTTCTCTAGTCTTCAAGGAAGTATAGGTATCGGTACGAGAGTTGAGGTCACGCGCACAGCGTCATGTACGAGGGGCGGCTGAAAAGTAATCTACCTAACAATGAAACAAAAGACTGTCGTGGCTAATTTTTTTTTATTTTTCTATATAGTCCCCTGTTAGTAAAATGCACTTATTAAATTTTTCAAATATTGAATTTAAACCATTAAAAAAAAAATCTTTCGGTTTGTCGTCAAAAAAGTCAGTAACCGCAGCCTTCATTTCGTCATCGGTCATAAACCTTCGTCCCCTGAGGTCTTTCTTGAGAAGTCTAAACAGAAAATAGTCACAGGGGGCTAAATCTGGACTATAAGGGGGGTGGTCAATGGTTTCGAAGCCATTGTCTTTAATTGCTAGCTTCGTTGTGCGGGCGGTATGCACTGGTGCGTTATCGTGCAAAATCAGAATACCTTTGTTTAGTTTACCTCGCCGTTTTTCTTTTATTGTCTCTCTTAGTTGGTATAGTAAGTTTGAGTAATAATCAGCATTCATTGTAGTTTTCTTCGGTAAATAATCTATGAGCAAAATCCCTTCTGTGTCCCAAAAGATTGTAGCCATAAGTTTACCTGCCGATGGACAGACCTTGAATTTCCGAGGCGGCTTCTCATCCTTAAATTTCCACTGTAACGACTCTTGCTTACTTTCCGGGTCCCATTGTCGAATCCAAGTCTCATCACATGTTACAATTCTAGAAATTATTTCTTCCTCTTTCCCTCGACTCATCTCCAAAAACTCTTCGCAACATTTGACACGCCTCTCCATGTCAAATGCAGTCAACATTCTGGGGACCCAACGTGCACTAACCTTGGACATGTTCAAATGCTCATGAATTATTTCATTGACTCGCTCTTTACTGACGCCCACATCTCTAGCTATCTCCCACTGCTTCACTCGTCGGTCCTCTAATATAATTTTTTTCACCCTGGCTACATTTTCATCGGTGACGGCCGAAACTGGTCTTCCGCTACGAGGATCATCTTCCAGACTCTCACGACCTAACTTAAACTGCTTTGACCAAAACTTTATAACAAATTCGGAAGAACACAAACTGCCAAACACACGTAACATACGCTGTCTGATCTCCGAAGGCGTATTCCCTTCTTTAGTCAAAAACTTAATCACCGCACGCTGCTCGATTTTATCCATTTTCACTTTTTCTACCGACATGTTTGAAACAATTGTAGGAGACAAATAAACGTGATGCAATAAACAAATGAATGTAATACATTTTGAAAATAGAATAACAAACGAATATAAATCCATACCAGCCAGCATTATTTTTGTATATATTTCTGACCAAGGAGATTACTTATCAGCCGCCCCTCGTATGTGTTGACAGCAGAATTTTGAAATTAGTGTTCTTTTTTGGTACCTATAGCAATATAAACATTACGGCTAGATTGTCGACCAAAAAGGTTTAATTTATGTTATGTATTTTGTTTAATTTTCGTTCAACATTATTAATAGTAATTTGATAACCCCCCCCCTCTATATACGCCTATGGCTATAATTAATCTATCCACGCGATATAAACAGTTCAATCCGTACGGACGGACTCCGGTTAGCATTATTTATCTTACAACGGTGACTTCAAGTGGTTCGCTCGCAATGGAAGGCGGGCATAAGTCTCACACATAGGTACAAAACACTCACAAAGGCTCGAACAGACTGCCAGCGGGACAGTAGCGGGGCGTGATGAGTGAGTGATGCGGGCGGGACGCCCGGTCACACAGAGCAAGCGCGCATCGCGCTGGCCTCGCGCCATCAACCCGCCAGCATCGCGCGCTGTTCCCGCTCGCTCTCTGTCATTCGTTTTGCGCTGCGCTGTCTGACGTCACACTGACTGGTCGCGCGGCCTGCGCGCGGCGGGCTGCGGTGGCGGGTCGCGACAGAAGCGGGGCGCGATGCCGACGGGGCGCGGCCTGTTTGACCACGCTAGCGGTTTGTATGGAAATATCGCGCGGCGCGCCCGTCGCGCGCAGGCCGCGCGCCCGCGACGACGGTGCTGTCTGGCCGAGCCTTAACTTTAGATATACCTACCTCTACAAGTTTGGTTAGATTACAGCGATAAGATGGCATGCCAACGTCCACGTTAGGGTCGGGTGTCAAGTTACGATGGTCCCTCGAAACTATTCCTTTGACAATATACCTACCTACTTACCTACCTAATAATTGACAAGCAGAACTTTTTTAAAAGACATTGGTCCAAAAAAAATATGCTTATAGAGGTTTGTCTCAAAAGAAAACAAATTAAAAAAAAACAGCTTATGGCTAAGGAGTTAACAAGGCTTAAACGCCACATGGTCACAGCTAGCGTTAGACTAGAAAAAACAGATGGAACTGCTATATGGGGACATGGAGTCCCCATATAGCAGTACTAGCAGGTAAATTAAGTTCGGCAGCTTATGCTGTTAGGAAAATCAGGCAACTTACCAATGTTGAGACAGCTCGCTTAGTTTATTATAGTTATTTTCATAGTGTTATGTCGTACGGTATTCTGGTTTGGGGAAAAGCTGCTGACATACAGACTATATTCGTGTTACAAAAAAGAGCCATTCGTTCCATATATAACCTAAACTCCCGTGATTCCTTAAGATTACTATTTAAAGAAATTAGTATTTTGACAGTAGCGTCACAATTTATTTATGAGAATATTATTTATGTCATTAAAATTCAAGACTCTTTTGTTAAGAATTGTGATATACATAATTTGAATACAAGAAATAAAAATAAAATTGCTATTAAAAAATTTCGTGTCCGTAAGGTATATAAATCATTTGTTGGTCAATGCATTTATTTCTATAATAAATTACCTGACGAAGTTTTAAAGTTATCATTTCCAGCACTTAAAAATTACTTGAAAAAGTCGTTGATGTCGAAAGCTTATTATAGGGTCGAGGACTATCTAACAGATAAAAATGCTTGGCCTAAATTAAACACCTAAATAACTTAGTAATAGCTTAGTCAGGAAAATATCTAAACATTGTAGGTATAATTATTGTCTAGGGGACACGGTTTCTGTAGGAGAATGTATCAAAACTATGTGGTTGTTTTGCACCGTCATGGGTAAGTATATGTATACTATTATTATTACAATTTAAGAGTTCATCTGAACATACTGAGTTTTGACACATTTTCCTGCTCAACTACGCATGATATATATATTTTAATGTTAAATTCATTGTTTTATATAATGCTAGGTTAAGTTCTATAATTGTATAAGTAATTTTTAAAAAAAACAACTGACTGTTGAGTTTCTTGCGGCGTTTCTTCTCAGCAGTGGTCTCTTGCGAAGCGCTGGTAGATTTTTGACGTGTAAAAGTGCCCGTGCGGCCTACTTACTGAATAAACATCTTTTATCTTTTATCTTTTTTTATCTTTATCAGAACGCGGTTACAAACAAAATGACTTCATTCAGACCACTAGTCTAAAGCAAAAGAGAGGTTGTTCGTAGAATAGGTACCCATGTTAAGTGGCCAGTGGCCGTGGCCCACCTACATTATACTGTAAAAAAACCAAGGCATCATCTATAGGAAGTAGGTAAAAAAATAGGTATTTACGTATTTAAGAAGATTGTGAGGCTGAAAATTCCATACAAAATGTGATAACGTTTCTCTCGCCATAAACGTAGTCCGATTTTAACAATTTTTGAATATGTCGTAGATATTACTAAAAACCATCTCTGTACCAACGAATACCTATTGATTAGAATGGAAGAAATTAAAGAAACAAAATATTTCATAATAAATATACTCGAAAATCTAATTTAAGACCAAAATCCTAACCTCAACCGGCGCTCATTCGCTGTGATTACTGCATTTCGGTTTGAGTGTAGGTATTTGTATCAATAAAACTTACCCTTATATTACTGGTTACACGAGTTCTCATTCATATTTTTATGAAATAATGTGAAAATAACGAAATAATTAAGATGGGAACTGTCAGATTTTGGTCTTTAATTAGATTTTCGAGTAGACAACAATTAAAAAATCGTGGGAAGCGAATTCGATTTAGGATAAGAAACGTTTTCGCCCGGAGTATAATTTGTATGGAAAGTATTTGATAGCTAGGTACCTACGCGATTTAAGCGTAGCTTGTAGCTTCACAATTCTCAAGTTCGAGTTCTCAATTTGTAACGCTTCGAGCTTTAATCTACATTTTTCTAGATAGCCGTTATGCCGTTGCCGCGTTGTGCTTTCGTCCGTAAATGTCAATTTTCAATAAGGAATCTTGTTTGTTAGGTAAGACATGTATCTACCTACGAATTGATTACCTATAACGGCTTTAACGGTTCGGCCCGAAGAATAGCCAAACTTAAGTGGCAGTGGGCGGGGCACATTGCTCGCAGGACTGATGGCCGATGGGGTCAAAAGGTTCTTGAGTGGCGTCCGCGGACCGGGAGACGAGCTGTAGGTAGGCCTCCAACAAGATGGAGTGACGACCTTGTAAAGATCGCGGGAACGCGGTGGATGCGAAAAGCACAAGATCGGTCTGAGTGGAGAGCCTTGGGGGAGGCCTATGTCCAGCAGTGGACGTCTTTCGGCTGACATGATGATGATGATGAACGGCTTTAACTTTCGACTTCTTTAACAACGCACTTAATTCAAAATGTATGGATGCCGTAGGTTAATTAAATAATCAGTCAGTACTCACAAAGACATCGTGGATTTCCGAGTTTACTTCGCACCTGTACAACCACAACTATTTTCTTCTTATGCTCTCTGGCTTAGCAACAGAAACAATTTTATCAGCAATACAGTCCGTCCGTCCGTAGTTCCGTACATCCAGCCAGCACAGATTATAAGATATGTCTAAAGACAGATAGGAATCAGCCTTGGAACTGACAGTTCATTAGTAGTAGTTCAGGTACGCATGCGAGTACGGAACCGGTAGCGCTACTGGGCAATAAAATTCAAATAAAAATGGCGGAATGGCGGGGAATTTAAATGTTGACAGCAAATGCTCACAATGAAGTTCATTCTCGAATTGAACGAAGTCAACTTTTTCGCACTCATCGATTATTTTGTAAAAATACATTTCATCGATCAGCACGAATTAGTTAACTTCGATCAATTCGAAAACGAACTTCCATTTGCGCGAGCGATATGCTAAAAATAAAGCACCAGTAAAAATTATAAGACTATGAAATTTAAAAATCTTTATTTAGCGAACACCGACAGTCTTTTAAACAAAATCTTAAGTATCACAATGATGTGATGAAACTTAAGGTTAGAGTAACATAAAACTGATTAAAATTATTAGAAGTAGAACAAAAATAACAAACGAACCAAGTGAACATAAGTCAATATGTTTTTAAAGAAAATATACATTTGATCGAATCTACATTTTAATAATAGGAAAGCACAGCAATGTTTTCAATGTTAAATATACAATTATGCTGTTGTCAGCTTGTTTTAATTTGACTAAAAGAAGAATATAATCTGCGTCGAGAATAAAAACAAACACAAAACGACGCCACTGGCAAATGCCGTTCGCGGTGAGCCCACATTTAACACATCGTCGACATGATAAGAACATAAATAACTTATTTATTTATTTTATTTATGTAAAAAACAGAACTGGTGATTAAGTGAAGAGCCCCTTTAGTAGTCGCAACAACAATACAATACATGGTGCATAGTCCCTGTTTACTAAAAATTAAACCGTGACTACTTTAATATCTAGTCCAGTAACTGCATAAACCAACAATTGTGGATTTTCTTTCTTAAGGTGCATTTAGACCAAGCGGAGGAGTGCTCTAGAACATGTTTTGTCTTTATTTTTACAAAGAAAAAGTAAGAGATAATGCATAGAATTCTTGTTCGTTTGCTTGGTCTAAATCGGGCCTAACCCATAAGACATTATTAACATTTGGGAACCTGTACGTAAAAGCATCAACGATCCTTAGGGCCCAGTTCACCAACAATTAAACGGACGGTTCAGTCAGCTGTTAATCAATAGATTTGACACCCGTTAAACCGCTAATCGTCCGGTTAATTGTTGGTGAACTCGGCTCTTAATGGAGAGGAGACTAAAGTAGGTGTGCCGTTTACATTTTATCTGGTTTTATAAATATGGTTAAATTTTTAATACACTTTTTATAAAATTATTATCAGACAATATCATATTTATTTAAATAATGAAATGCATGACTAGTAACTAGTAGTAGTATGAATTACCTACCTAGCAAAAGGCCGGGTATCCGCCAATTTTGTATATGATCCACAGGTATCTCAGCCATGCCCAAAACAAACAGATCCAAAAATGGCATATCCCGGAACTTTCGCAAGGTAAAATGTATAATTTTACAGAACTAATTATCGTACTTATATTTTTACCATTCAACAAAAACGTAAGACCGGTAATAATAATAATACAATAAAAACCCGTAAAAGTGGCAAGCCCAGTGAAGGGACCGTTTATACGGTGAAATGATCTAATTACTTAAGTGGTCACAAAATTACAACTTGTGTTCCATTCCATAAATATCACTTATCGAACTTGACCACCACTCAAAGTACTTGACTAATTTTATTGGTAGTTACAATTTACTTTAGTTAGATCATTAACTAAAGTCTAAACTAATGTACCATTAATCTTTGTTATAAACGAACCTTATATTCAATAGAGATTTAAAAACGAAGTGCTAACGCGTCCATACAAAATCGTATAACTTTGTATGAACACCAAACATTTATTTCTTCAAATTCTTATAAAATGAAAGCTTGATTTTAATAGAGATTAATTGTACATCATTTTAAACCTCAGTCCCAATTTCACCAAACGATGTTAAATTTAATCAATGTTAATTGACTGTTAGTTCAAAAATTTTGACAGCTGTTAACGCTCTAATCGTCTGTAAAGTGGTTAACATCGTTTGGTGCAATTGGTACTTATTTTATTATTATTAGTGAACGAGATGGTAACTAACAATAAAATTCATTAAGAACTTTTTGATAGGTTGTGAAATTTAGTCATATTTGAAGCCAATTGTATGGGGAAAACGCCAGCATCACCAGCAACCTGACCACCTATGTATACCATAAAGATCTAGTCCGCTACTTTAATCATACACTATAAATAACACAGAAATAGATAATTCGATGTCAGATCTCTCTAGTATTACAGGAAGTATTAAACTACGATTTGAGTGTACAGAATCACAGCTTAATCCATACTTAAATATTTCATGTCTAATTCTATTTTATTTTTAACACTGTTTTGTCTCTGCTTCTGAGTCTATTGCCTGTTAATAAACGATTTTAATATTATTCAAATATTTATTAATTTTATGTATATTAGGTTTTTAATAATAAATATTCAAATATAAAAGTAAAATCTCGGTTCTCGTCAAGCGGGATGGTGACGTCGACGAGCACTGCCCGACGTTGAGATAGATCAACACGATATCAGGCTTATTGACGACAATAATCCTGTCAGTGATGATACTGATGATAGATCGATTCCAATAAAGCGTAGCACGACCATTTTCGAGAACTGGCGCCGGTGTGTACGGCACTTCAGACTTAACAAGACCATATTGAAACCGACAGAAGAAGCGTTCCTTCACCAACTGCTCGACATCGTCGACCATAATACCCAAAGATATATATATTATACCAAGATATTTGTAGGTTTCAACTTCGGAGAGTGGATCGGAGAGTCATTGTGTCAGAAAGTTTCAAATTCGACGAATTTACAACTTTCCTTCGTTGAACATACGTGACCGCCCGGTTATCTACACCGAATTCTATCTTATGGCAGTTTTGTGGAATTTTCAATAGTGCATAGGTATCTTGGCGCTTCCATGCAAACAGTTTGAGATTATCTATGAACAATAAGTAAGAAATGACTTCAGTTTCTCTACGAATCTACTATCGATAGCTAAGTCCGGAATCCTGCAGCAAAGAACTGAGAGGATTCAAGGCTAGGCAAAACCACAAAGGACTCAGACTTACATACATAAATCCATACATACATATAGGTCAAACTGAGAACCTCCTTTTTTTTTGAAGTCGGTTTTGTTGGCTGACCCCTTATTGAAATATTATTTACCCTATGTCACTTCGACAATTAAGACAAATCAAATGACACCTATATGTTAAAATCCATCAAGCTGCTGCCGTTAAAGGTACAGATCCAGAGCGTACAACAGAAATTTACACATACATACTAAAAAACATAACCCTCCATTGGGCAGTCGGGTAATAACTAGTCATTGTCTTACTTAAAAAAGCAGCAGCATCATATACTAGCGCAGGGCCCAAATGTGATGAACTGATCTTGTCATGATACATGAATGGTTCACCCCAGTTTCAGCTAGTCTTTGATCATTGTAGATGGCAGTAGCATGGTTTCCAGCTCAACATAAAGTACCTAAAAAATAAAAACAATAAATCAGCAAAGAAACTAAAACATACCAAGAGCCTTCTGATAGAATTTGGTATAGGACTGCACTGCCATAGTTAAATATCCTGTGTCCGTCCCTAAGCAAATCAGTTGGATGAGGCGTAGGACCATTATAGGGGGACAAACAAACAAACATACTTTCTATTTATTTAGCTTTGAAGTTTTTTGACTATAAAATAACATTGGTTTGGCTTTCGAATGTCACTCTATTATATAATTTAGCATTTACAGAGTGTTTATATAAAAGTAACTACTATAAATTTTAAAATACTAGTAATTTTCTTACCTAGGAAAAATTGCAGCATCACATACAAGTGCAGGGACCAAATGATAATGTTGTAATGAGACATGAATAGTTCACCCCAGTTTCAGCTAGGGTTTGAGCATTGTGGATGACAGCAGGATGGTTTCCAGCTCAAAACAAACTACCTAAAAAAATTATAACATTAATTTAGCTAAGGAACTAAAACTGCGGAAGAATTTACTCGGGACCCGCACTGACATCAGCTAAAATATATCAAACTAAACCATAGAACAGAAAGAAAAGAGGAACAGATGAATATCTACCTAACATATACATTGGTAGTCACATAATTAGGGTACTTTAAACGCAAGCATCCCTAATTATGTGACCACAATTGTACCTATATCCTACTATCCTACTGCAAACAGGAGTGGTTGCAGTATTAATATAACAGGGAGAGAAAATTGTTTTCAGTAAGTACCTACATAGCGTGTATGCCTAAGACTGTTCATCCGTTCTACAAGTAAGAGTCCTTGTAAATCACTGGAATAAAGTACAGCAAAGAAAAAGAATATACTTACTTATTACGTACGCGAGCAAAAATAACTGTTTGGAATTTTGCACTGAATTTCACCGAAACGCACCGCGTGGTTTGCTGGCGACACCATCATTTATAATTTTATCTAACTTCTTTTTTCTGGCTTTAGGTTTTATCACTTGCGGTGCACTTGGAATTTTATACTAATAACATTGTGTATTAAAAATATATGGCATTAAAGTAATCAAACCGAAATGAAAAATTCAATTTGTATTGTAAACAAGAAGCTAACGGCAGTAACGGCAAAAAAAAACAAGTGAAATGAATGACTGAATTGACTTCCTACCAGAATAAAGCTGGCATGTATCTTATGCAATTATTTGAACTAAGAAATACATTTATAAATTAAAACAGGTTTTTATAAATGAATACTTAAATTTAATAACATTTAAACATCAATTAACTAAGTTACTTGAGTTATGTAAGTCATTTAAAATTGTCCTATCAATCAATTGAATGGATGCTTTAGACAAACAGCTATACGGACCCGACTAAGCTGTCAAAAACTAATGTCGGAGAGTGAATGAGGCAGATTCTCACCCGTGGTAGGTAGTAGGTAGGTGTGTGTGATAACCTTATAATATGTGGGTGTGTGAGTGAACCATAGATTATAATAAGGGTAAGGTATGTTTAGAAGTGATTATGTCATACGTCATAAATTGAGTAATTTTTATTTAAATGAGAATGAAGTGTTGCCAATTGTTAATTTAGAAATGTGCTGTGGCCCGTTTCACAAAGCTACAAGTTACAAATTACAAGCGGAACTCTCTTTCTAGCAAAAGGAGTTAGAAAGAGTTTTGCGCTTGTAATTTGTAACTTGTAGCTTCGTGAAACGGGCCTCTGGTGGTATTCTATAACCCCTTGCCATTTACACGAACGATTTTAGGTTATTCTTCTTATGCGATTCGATTCGAGGACACGACACGTTTAGGCTTATTTCGATACATGAGAGCGAAGATCTAGCTCCTTTAAACTTAGCCCGTGAAACGCGCGCGAAAGCCGCGGATGGCGCGAGCCGTAGTATGGAGCCCGCGTTTTGTTCCCCGTGTTTTGTCGGTTTTTTGTCCCGAGTCAAAGGGACCGCGAACTTCACTATGAAAGCACAAACGCGAGTGTGGAGTCGTGGTTTATCACGTCGCGAAGTATCGGCAAGTTCGCGCCGCGAAGTCGTACCGTGATCCGCGGGCTACGTGTAGAGCGGGGCTTTAAGTCCCCCAAACATGTACAGGCCGATCGGTTTAGGCCGAACTGCGTCAGTTCCGCCTGACTGGATCGAGTAGCCATACATGTAGAGGCCGATCGGTTCAGGCCGAACTGCGTCAGTTCCGCCTGACCGGATCGAGTGGCCATACATGATCAGTTTTTCCAACGGCCAATCGTTCAGGCGGACGGATGCGATTTGCCTTCAGGGCAAATTACACATAGACGATGCTATTTTGCATCCGGTCAGTTAGCCCTGAAGGTAAAACTGATCATGTATGGAGTTCTGTCCGTCAGGCAAATCGTTCAGGAAGACGGATGCGATTTCCGTTCAGGCCAAATTACACATACACGATGCTTATTTGCATCCGGTCATGGAGTTCTGTCCAATCAGGAAAACCGTTCAGGCGGACGGATGCGATTTGCCTTCAGGCCAAATTACACATACACGATGCTATTTTGCATCCGGTTAGTTAGACCTGAAGGCAAAACGGATCATGTATGGAGGCCTTTATGCCGGCACACACATATTTGGCAGGTTCACCACACCGCCACGAAGTGTGGGGGGCATGTTTGTTGTTCGCGCATATAACAAATACAAATAACGAATAGCGATTAGCGAAGTGTGGTGCCGGCATTAGAGATTGCATTACTTTTTGAAAATCGTAGTTCGAAGTTACGTTATCTCCATCCCTTTCATTCATTTTAAACTCGAATGACGAGTGAAAGGGATGGGGCATCTGAAGTTTCGAGTTTAGTGTTTTATTCATGGTATGGTAACACTGGTAGCACAGTCCGCATTGTGAGCCATAAAGTTACCTAACTCTGTTAACTGTGTTGACAGACAGCAACCCACAATAGAAAGACTCGGGGGATTTTAAAGTTCGCGTACTTCGCGTTTTAAGTCTGTGGTTTGTAGCAGTAGAACAGAATAAAAATAAAAATAACTAGGTAAATTAAATCAGGTTGAAAGTGTTGAATTGTTGAACCAACTTGACTCGAAGGATTCCGAAGGAAGCTGGAAAGTTGAGTCAGAGTCGATAACTATTTTAAATTACGAATCTAAGTTCCTAGTTCCTAGGTACCTATTGTTTGCATTGCAATTTGCATCATTTGCATTGGTGTAAGTGCTTGCCTATTGTATTTACGTCACATTTCTGTTTACTAAGTCCTGAAGAAGTTCAAGCCTCAGCAAAGATGCCTTTAACAGTGTAAGTAAACTTGTTATTTTTTAAATTAATTATATTTAATAAATAATCTAAGTCCCAAACTAAGCTAAATTATTTATATAAATACATAGATAACACCCAAGACTCAGGAACAAATACTCGCGCTCATCACACAAATATTTGCCCTTATCAGGAATCGAACCCGGAACCGCTTGTTTCTTTATTTGTATTGTAGGTACAATAAATTATGGTTACTTTACTAACGTTTAAAAGCTTTAAACGAAGTCAAAATTAGAATTGAAATGCAGTTGTATCTTCTGTACTTAAGTCATTATACTCATTATTAGGGAGCCTGCCGTTTGGCAAAAATATGTTTGCCAAATGTGTCTTTTCCAGATTTCCTAGTGAAATTGACTTCAGTCTGATCAAACAAGTTACGATGTAAAATCAGTTTTGTTTGATCTTCCCATCCCTGAATATTAAGCAGCTCCTTTATAAGCCCATATAATTAATCAGTTTCAACGAGTGTAACCAGGTATCTACTTCTACTTTCAGATTTACCGAAGTAGCTGGCCGCGGTCGAGGCACATCGTTGATCTTTTCAATAACTGGTACAAGTGAGGACGCGGAAAAGTGGTTTGGAGAATATGATGTTAATGATACAGCTGCGGTTTGGTTTAAGTTTAAATATATCAAAGCTTCGGGATGTCTGTCTACTTTCGTATGTTATAGAAAAGATAATTCAATGCGAGACTTCATAGTAAACTTGCATATTTCATGTGACAAGCTAAAATTTTCTGAAATGTTTTCATGCCCTGAATATCTTTCATATGAAAAAAAAATAGGGTCTAGTACATTTTCTTTGAATGAGATATATTTGTTAAAGATAAATATAATTGTAAGTAAAACAAAAAAAAACACTTTTGCAAACCTTTATGATGATACAGCTTTGACTGACTTCTTCTTGAGCTCCCAAAAGGGCAGGGTGCCGGTGCACAAGGTGTGCCTTGCTGTGCACAGCGAGACCTTCAAGACGATGCTCCAAAACAAGTGGAAAGAGACAGGACAAGGCTTCATTGAGATTAAAGACGTTTCTTTGGAGACTCTTCAGGACCTCAAGATATATATATACTTGGGTACTTTACCTAACGCTCTGGAATCTGTGGGGCCACTATTGCAGCTTGCTAAATGCTATTTAATGGAAAATCTGAAAGAAGATTGCTTGATGGTTCTAGCAACTAAATTGAATTGTGAAAACTTGTATGAATATCAGGAGTATGCATTGGATAACCACATATTGGAGTTGTCATGTATGTTGATGGAGCTCGCAACTGATGACATAGTCAAGGACGCTCAAAAGTTCAAGAAATCCACTAAACCTGACAAATCTGGCAAGAGTGAGAGTGATGACATAAGTAACACTAGTGAACAGTCTGAATCTGAAGGAGTTAGTGGTAAATCTAAAGAATGCAACACTACAGAGTGAATCAGGAGATGTCATTGTGATTCAAAATAAAACTATATTTTTTGAAAGCTGTTTAGTATACAGAATCATACTAGGTAAAGTAAAAGATTTAATTACTCATAAGAACACACGGTAGCAGTAATACGCAACACCTGCAACCATTATTGATGGACTGGTTTTGGTCTTTATATTTAGATCTACTGGTCAATTATTTAATTACTATTTTCTATATCAATATTATAAAGAAAGAAGATTTGTTTGTTTGTTTGTTTGTTTGTATGTATGTATGTATGTAATTGTAATCTCTAGAAATACTAAACCAGTTAAATATTATTTCATAAATAGCTACATTATCCCTGATCAATAACAGTTTTTATTTTGTTTAAACTACAGAGATGTAGGTCAATATTTTCTTATAATGTTAATTTGAGCTTGATTGATATTTACAAATATAAGTTAGTATCATTATGGTTAGTTTATAACTAGGAACCTACTATAACTATGTCAAAAGTAAGGTTTTGTAAATCCAGGATTACTTCATAAAAAAAACACTTGTCATGCTAGATTTTTTTGACGGGAAATCTCCTGTCTTTATTGTTATTTTTAAATAAACCCGTAAAAATTTAGCGTTTATTTTTTTACTAGCCGATTTTGTCCCACCTGCTGGGCATTGGCCTCTCCGCACTTTCATCAGGTTTCTATTCTGAGTAGTCACTGGCGAGTTGTTCAAAAAGGAAACCAACTCACCCCGCCATCGCCGACAAGGTCTGCGGCGTCTCCGTCTTGAGTTGTTGGGCTTCCACTCTGGCGACTTTGGCCCACAGCTCGCTCGGCATGCGGCAGACGTGACGAGCCCAGTCCTACTTCAACTTCACCTCTTTAAGAGCTACGACGAACTATTTGAGTCATGGAACGCTAGGTGGTGTTTTGAATACGATCCGATAGCTTAACACCTACAATGCTCCGCTCCATAGCTCGCTGGCTCGTTGGTTCCTAACCTGAACTTTTGTAATCATGTCAAAGACCAAGTTTTTATAAGGGAATCTGACGAGCATGTCGGTTACCTGATGGGAAGTAATCACCACCGCCCATAAACACCAGCAATTCAAGGAGAGTTGCCGGCGAGGGAATAAGTAAATTGTTTTGACCTAAGTAGTGTTTTGTAAACTTACCCTTACTTAATGAGTAAAATAACTTCTCATTTAGGTTAACTGAACCTGTAGGTAAGTACGTTACTATTACTAAATAATAGCTGCCTTATTAAGGCAGAGGTGTAAAAGTATGTTATTAATTCTCTTTTATTCAGCCCAACGTCAACATTTCCCGGTATTAGGGTGTACATGTGACATATTTTCTGAATAAAGGGTAACTGGTGGTCTCTTACCCTGTCAAAATACAGCTTTTATAACTCCTGTTACCACTTATAACTCCGTTAAATTGCTGCTACAATGCTCTTAAGTTGCTATGTGCACTTGCGGCTGCCAAAATTTGTGCCCATTTAAGAGTTATAAGAGCTGAATAGCTGGCGCTACAGCCCTTATGAAGCTCTTATATTCAGCTTCAAGCGTATTCGTACTCCATTACTCGGCTGCTATACAGCTATCTGTGCTACTTGGGTACCTACAGGTAGATTCACTAAAGCTGGCACGAATGGAATGAACAAAAGTAATGTCACGCCTATCACTGTGTCCTTTGAACCCAATATTCGAATTTCAATCCGAAAACCTGTTATTATTTTACACACTTGTATACTTTCGTTCACTCATTCAATCCATTCGTGCCAGTTCTTGTGAATCGATCTGTAGGTATAAGTATACAGTAACTGTAGTGTGGTCACATGATTAGATTAGAACGCTTGTGTT
The DNA here is from genome assembly GCA_946894065.1 of Acleris literana. NCBI lineage: Eukaryota > Metazoa > Arthropoda > Insecta > Lepidoptera > Tortricidae > Acleris > Acleris literana. The sequence goes on along the minus strand of OX335687.1, from coordinate 16,549,408 downwards.
TTACCCATACAGATGCTTACAAATGACATACAGGGTCTCTATTCTACTGGGTGACACCATATTGCCTTTGACATGACTGTTTCGTATTGTTTTTAAGTCTGCCGCTATTACTATCAACTAGGTAAATAAAGTCATCCATAAAGTTGACGCGTAATAGTACATTATTGCGTAGGCCCGGAAAGTAGGGAGTTGCCTGGCGAGGTGGTTGCGGGCTGAGCCTTTGCGAGGCCTGCTAAAATCCGAGTCTAGCAATCCCCGTTTCTGCCGAGGCGTATATGTAGGTATAATGCTTTTCTCAAATAATGCGAGGAAATGATGCAAAATAGTACATTACTGCACAGACCGGGAAATAGGCCGTTGCGGGACGAGTAGAGTTAGCGTGGCGGAGACGCAGTCGAGGCCGCGATATATACGAGTCCAGCAACCGCCCTTCCCGGTCGAGGCTTGTATAGTGCTTTTCTCCAAGATGTGAGGAAATTTAACACAATTGTTAATAATATTAAACACAGTCCCAACATTTCCTTGAAAAAAAAGAAAAGAAAGTATGACACTGAAATAAAGCATTAAATAAAATCACAAATTATTTAAACGTAATAAATTCAATTTGAATAAAATATAGTTTAAACTATAACATTTACTACGCGTTTATGTTATTTCCGCAATTTATTTTGTTTATGAACGCAATTTTTATTAAAAAAAAGTCAAACTATTTGAAACACTTTTAAATACGTTGTAAATGCTGTTTGAAAAGGCTTAACTTTTTAGTCTATGACATTTAAAAAGTAAAATATACCTAAAAAGAAGAATTTTGATTGCACGAGTGTTGGCTGTTTGGAGATAGTTATCCTAGTCCAAACATGGTTTTAAAAAGTGAAACACCAGGTACATAATGAAATTTCATACATTTTTCGCGGCCGCTGCCGTTGGTAAATAATAACTTTGTTTTTTTTAATTTTGACTGGGCCTGGAACTTAGAACTTCGCGGGCTGATTTGACAACAGTAAGGTTAACATTTCCGAGCATGTGGGAGAAATGTAATTATAAGTATTTGTTAAATGCTTTCGACAAGTTCAGACAATCTTTTTTTTTAAACTACAAGTAGGTATTAGATTTTTACGCACATTGTAGCAGCGGATAGGAATGGGTTTTTATACATTTATTTTACTCCTAGGAAGAAAATGAGGCTCTTTCCGTCTTCTTTTTTAAAAGAAAAGCCATCCTTTCCGAGCATGTTTGAGAAAATCATATACTTAGCCTTCGACATTCGCACGTTCGGTAGAACAAAGGGCACAATGAACAACATGCATGACAAGAAGTGCCTTCGTGCTCTTGTCCTACCGAAGGTGCGATTTGTATTGGTTATTTCCAACGGCGCGATAGCTCTTTTTACTTGGCACCAATAAAGCCCCAGATCTACTGCATGTTCATACGACAATGTAAGTATTAAAAGTGTGGCCAGTGTATGTAAAGTCGGGGTCAATAGAAATGACAAAAGATGTAAACAAATCAGAGGCCCTACTTTGAAAATCGAAGTTCGAAGTTACGTTAGCTACATCCCTTTCTCTTGATTTAGTCTCGAATAACGAGTGATAGGGTTGGAGCTAACTTAAATTCGAACTTCGATTTTTAAAGTAGGGCCTCACTCAGTTACTGTTTGACTAATAACCCAAATATTTCTGCAAACGAGTTGTGATTTACAAAAACATAGTTAATAGTTATTTAATCTTAAACAGAATGTAAAGGTAGGTAACAATCAAGCGTGTACATCATTAAATATACTTCACGCGATGTCCAAAAGTACGTGGTTATGGTGTAATAATAGTAGGAGATCCGAATAGGAGACGATTTGGACCGGGCTGTTTATTCGATAAAAAGTATTTTATACCAAATTTGATATGCTAAGTAATATATGGCGAATAGGTAGGCTGAAAAATTTCAGTCCAATTTTTTCATTTTTATTTTATTTTTTTATTTATTATATAACTTAAATCTATCATTACAGGTTGTTACCTAATGCAATAGACAAGTGAGCAATATTAACAGTACCTACATTCATAACACAATATTTATACAGTTATTGAGTATAGCATAGTACACACATAGTGGCCTTTGCGAAATCGTTCAGGGAGCATACAAATATGTCTAATGTGAGCGCTACCTTATTAATTGTTCGAATAGCCCGCGTTAGCGGTGCGTCCTTCAGCAGCTTCGTGCGAGCTGCGGGCTCGGCCAGCAACGGCGGCCGGCGGCGGCGCCACACGAACCGGTCCGGCACGTTCAGCGCCAGGGCACCCGCCACCCCGGGGTTGCACAACTCACCTCGTAGTACTCTAACTACATACGAAGCGAGGGCTTGTTCCCGCCTCATTTCTAACTTAATGTACCCCACCATTCCTAACACGAAGAGAGTAGGATACAACAGCGGATATCCTGGATACACGCCATACAGCTTGAAGTAAAGAAACCTAACATACTTGTTTTGGATACGCTCCAACATGAGCTTGTATTTAGCTTCACGTGGACTCCAGATTTCAGCACTCCTTTCGAGGTGACTCTTTATGAGAGCTTCATACACTGCTTTTATCGCCGAGATGTTTGTGAAGTCCTTCGCTTGGCGTAGCAAGAAACCGAGGTTACGAAATGCTTTTTTGCAGATAGAAATGATGTGGTCACGAAATGATAAATCGGCTGTTAGGCGAACTCCGAGATCACGCACCTCCGTCACTCGCTGCATTGGCTTTCCACCGACATCATAATGATGGTGCAATGGGCTGCGCACCCGGCTGAACGAAATTATATTACATTTGGATTCGTTAAAGTAAAGCTTATTGTGCACACTCCAGTGCACCACTCTGTCGATGTCCTCCTGCAGCCTACGACAGTCCGAGATAATATTTATCACTCGTACTAGCTTCAAGTCGTCAGCGAATAAAAGGCATGTAGAATCTAGCACCACATCCGGGAGAACGTTGATCATGATTATGAACCCTAATGGCCCTAAATTGCTACCTTGACTCACTCCTGATCTAACATAGTACGGCTGAGATTTCCTGCCCGCACAATCTACATACTGCTGCCTGTCCCGCATATAGCTGGCTAAAAATTCTAACGTATGTGGCGTGCAACCGGACGTCGCAAACTTCGTTAGTAGAATGTCGTTATCCACCGTGTCGAACGCCTTACGAAAATCGAAGTACGCTATGTCAACCTGTTTACCGGCATCCAAGGCCGGTAATAATAACGTCATAAGATGCAACAGATTTCCAGTCGTGCTGCGTGCTGCCCGGAATCCATATTGCGCCTCCGTAAGTTGAGCACTTACTTGCGACTGCAGCGTCTTATGTAAAGCCGATTCGAAAACCTTGGCTGGTGCATTTAGTGCCGCTACTGGCCTGTAGTCACTGGTATTCGGCCCTCCCCCACCCTTTGGGACAGGTACCACCCTTGTAACTTTCCACCTCTCGGGAAATATCCGTAACCTAAGGCAAACATTAAATATATAGCACAATGGTTCAGCTAGTGTGCCTCGACAGTCCTTCATGAGAAATGATGGTATCCCATCTGGCCCAGTTGATCGCTTGGACGTAACGTTTGCATATTCTATAGACTTCATACTTTCGATTAGTATGTAATTTGTCTTTTAAACAAACATTTGCAATTTGAAAAAAAGTTCATTTTTAATTATTTTTTTAATGATATAAGTACTGGAGTGAAAATTTTCAACCTACCTATTCGCCACATATTATTTAGCGTATTAAATTTGATATAAAATACTTTTCATCGAATAAACAGCCCGGTGCAAATCTTCTCCTATTCGGATCTTAGACCATAATGGTAAATAGGTCCGCTTGGTTTTGTTTACATCTTTTGCCTTTTCTATTGACCCCGACTCTACCTAGGTACTTACTTACCTACCGAACTACGGAACCCTAATAATCTAGTTAGGTAGGTACATATTTGAAATAGGTATTGAAATAAGTATGTATAGTATAACTACAGGTACAGGAAAAGAAAATGATTCCTTGACCACTTTGGACTATGTCAAAGTGACGTAGGTAATCCAATCAAAACGTAGGTAAGACTAAGAATAAGAACATAAAGCATAGAAACCGGACTATAAGACGTACTTTGTGTCAGCTATCTTTCTCTACTTTTTAGATTACGTATTACATGACAAAAAACGAAACAAAAAGTAGGCTGTTTTTTCTCCTTTAACTGTCATTGTCACAAGGTTTTACACAGGGACTTCTTTGTCCTTCCTATAGGAAGGATATATCTTTCCTTGTCTAGATGTCCAAATACTATAGGTGCGTAACTGCGTATAGGTCCAAATCACGCCTTACTTGTGGCGATGTACCAAATAACGAAAGAACAGCTATAGATTCATCTCTTTCCAACTCACTATGAAAACCATAAGTAAAAAGAAGTGAACCATAATGTATTTTCTGCTTATTTAGTACGGTTTCTATGCCTTTAGTCTTTATTCTATGAGGTAAGACTTCTTACGATTTGATTTACAGTGTCACTGTGACACATAGTCCAAAGTGGTCTAGGAATCATTTTCCTGACATTACTTTATAAAGGTATAAACTAACCTCCTTCGCGCTTTATTTTTGATAGTGCAATTAAGTTTAAATATCACAGCACTATTTCTGAACTTCAGGCGTCTGAATTTGTACGTTAACATTGGTCACGAATCCCGATGATGACTCTTTCGTGGTTTGAGTTTGTTTGTCAAGCTGTGGTGGGTGCTACGTGGCCCCAGACCTCGTGGCTCCAGCGGGGCCGGCGCGGGCTTAGGCCTGTTCCTGACCCCGCTCATCCGGAGCGGACAGGCCGCCGAACTGGAACACGTGAGGCTAGCCGGGGTGGATTGACAGCTACGCCGGCTTCTTCGCCCTCAACGAGACTTATACAACTCCAACCAGTTCTTCTAGTACTTGCCTCCAGCTGCAGGAGCCACGAAGAGTTGACCGGCAGCTCGCGGACTATGTGAGAAGTCGCCGGACGCTGACGGACATACTGGTGCTGGGCGGTACGCACTTCGTGCCCACAGTCCAGTCTATATGGGCCTGGGACCTGATCACCAGGGTCACGCACGGGAAAGGCCTCAGCGGAGCTGCCAATCCCGCATCCTGCACACTTCGACTTTCAAATATCCCTCTCGTCATGTCATAGTATATTTATTTATTTATTTATGTATCTTCTTCGGTTCTATTGATTTCTGTCGTATCTAAAACGGTATGTAGGAAAATAATGCGTTGGTTTTCTTTTCCATTTTTAGGGTTTCGTCGTAACCAGTTGGTCAACAATAATGAAGAGCGACACACGTTCCCGCTCGCCGGGCGAAAACTTGTCAACATGCATGATCAACTCTGCATCTAAAGCGAAGTTTAGATTAGCAATAAAAATTGCAGAAGTAGCTAGAAGTAGTAGAAGTAACTTTTAAGTTAGACAAAGACAGCAAAATTGTGCTTCTTGCTCTAGATTGATTGCCGGTCTAAATCGTGCTTTACTGGCGAACACCAAATGGTTACCACGAATAACACACTTCACACCGGCGCTTAATAAAGGCAACTGAGCAGTAACACGAGGCAAAACCAGACAATAAAGTGCGTAATGTAGTCACTACTTTTAGATTATAACTGTAATTCAGATGACCGCGTAACAGAAATACCTACACCTGAGGCCTCGACTACGAACGAATCATATTTTGAGTTTATGGCGTAATCATTGTGAAACAATGCTGAATCCCGCACTATCTAAGAGTGCACAAAGCAAGAGTGTGATTTTTACATCTTCAATCTAGACTAGATCGATAGCAATATTGTAGCTAATAAAAGTAGTAATACCTAGTAGAGGGGTTGATATCAGTCTGTAACCCCAGTCGGTCCCCTATCGATGTTTCGAAAAACTTTTGTCTGCTGTTTCGTTACTCCGAAGCTTTTATTCGTCCGAAAATCATTTTTCTCAAACCCATTAACTTTTCAAAATAATTAAGGAGATATACTAACAGAATCTGTTGGTTAGGTTAGGTTGGTTGTATAACAGTACAGGAAAGTTAAACGGTTTCAGAGAAAAATGATTTTTGGACAAATGTAGCAGGTGGAAAGAAGTGGTTTCTGCCTACCCTTCTGGGAAACAGGCGTGATTGAATGTATGTATGTATGTTTGAAATTTTCGGACAAACGAAACAGTGGGCAAAAGTTTTTCGATCTTAAAGGCTCGAACAGACTGCCAGCGGGACGGTAGCGGGGCGTGATGAGTGAGTGATGCGAGCGGGACGCCCGGTCACACAGAGCAAGCGCGCATCACGCTGGCCTCGCGCGATCAACCCGCCAGGATCGCGCCATCAAACCGCCAGCATCGCGCGCGCGTCCCGCCCGCATCGCGCTCTCCCGCTCGCTCTCTGTGGTTTGGTCATTCGTTTTGCGCTGCGCTGTAATCTGACGTCACACTGACTGGTCGAGCCGTGCGCCCGTCGCGGGCGGGCTGCGCTGGCGGGTTGCGACAGAAGTGGGGCGCGATGCCGACGGGGCGCAGCCTGTGTGACCACGCTGGCGGTTTGTATGGAAATATCGCGCGGGGCGCCCTTCCCGCACAGGCCGCGCGCCCGCGACGGTGCTGACTGGCGGAGCCTTAGAGGGAGGCTAGTGCACGCTCAGTATATCATGAATGACCGGAGAATGATCGTCTAACCCACGGACTTTCGAACTGATGGTCCGGACTGATGAAAAGTAAATATTTCGTGCCGTGTGACAAGTCCACCTCCAATTCGTCGTGGATGGTGAATGACATAAGAATGATACGAGTGGGTTACACGATCAGTTTCCCATCAGTATTTCATCATTCACCATGGATTGCAGGAAATCATTTTAAATATTTAATGTTCATCAGTCTGGACCATCAGTCAGTCCATGGGTTAGTTAGACGATCAATCTCCGGTCATTCTGACCAAACTTAAGCGAGCAACTCGATTGCAGCATCGTAAGCGCCAAATAAAAAAAAAAACCGGTCAAGTGCGAGTCGGACTCGCGCACCGAGGGTTCCGTATTTAAGATAATATGGTTGGAAAAAGCAAAGGAAAATACTTACTTTGTTATGAACTTTATTATCTATGCATTAAGGCCCATTTTGACTAGCCTAAATTTAAATACAGATTTTTAAAGTTTTTTGATATTTTTTCGAAAACTGTAAAGTTTGACAACATCATTTTATTTTTCCTGTAAAATATAAGTAATTATCTTTAAATCAGGACTTTTTCAGATTTTTTGGTTCATAAACTTCGGAGATAAGGGGGGGAACGGTCATTTTTTGTAAATATTTGCCTATAAATCAAAAAGTACGTCTTGAAAAATTATAAAAAAAATAGTTTCAAAATGTGCAGACTGAGCCCTTTCATATGACACCCCGTTTGCTATAATCAAATAAATTTCATTTTTCAACCCCCCATTCTAGACCCCTTAACAAATACTTAGAAAAATAATTTCATACTTTTTTTACTAAAAACAGATGCGGGCAAGAGAGTTATACAACTATGCCAAATTTCAAATTGATAGCTTCTATAGTTTCTGAGAAAAACTGCTGTGACATACAGACAGACAGACAGACAACGAAGTCTAACCATAAGGGTTCCTTTTTTACCATTTTGGTGTTCATTATAAAACCAATACATTCATAAACAAAAATGGATTACAAGTAATTAGTTTTTATATACTAAACTAGGTATTAAATCATCGTTAAAGACCGTTCGAAGACTAAACAAAAACTCATGGAAGATGTTGTTAAAAAAATTACGACGCTGTAGCCTAATTGGTGCTTAGGGTGTCTGTTTACAAAGCTTGCTAGTCCCGGGTTCGATTCCCGGAATAGCCAAATATTTGTGTGATGAGCACGATTATTTGTTCCTGAGTCTTGGGCGTTTTCTAAGTATTTAAGTATGTATTTATCTATATAAGTATAAGTTTATTGTTGCCTGGTACCCATAGTACAAGCCTAGAGCTTAGTTTGGGACTCAATTTGAGTAAGATTATCCCCTGATATTTGTTTATTTTATTTTTATTCAAATCAAATCGTGGTTCTAGAATCCATGAAGTCGCTATTTTCTATTTATTATAATACATACTTAACACTTTGATTTTGACCTTCAGTATTTTAATATTTCATAATTTATTTATTCATTAAACCGCTAAACCAATTTAAATGAATTTTGGTATGGACGATATCTGCTGTGAAAGCGTTACAAACAAGTTAATATTAGTAGGTTATGGTTATGGTGCTGTACTCCTGTTTCCGCACTTAGCCCGTGTATGTCGGGCCATTGTGCGTAGGGGGTGCTAGCTAGTAATCTAGCCAGCCTAACTCTGACCAGAAGCGAAGGATCCTCCTGGTATCTCCACAGGCTTCTCGGAGTGACCTCGGTGTCTTGAGGATTTCAGTCCGTTGAGCAGCTACACCTACGCATTCCAGGATTACGTGGCTGTACGTTGTTACCTAGAGATCCACTGTACCCCTTTATCCATTATACCGTGATTTGGTTATTTAAACCTATCACTGCCAAATAATGCTGAGAGGCACTCTAGTCCGGCCCGGATTGTATTATTTTGTTGTCTAGGGCTCGTAGTACTGTAGCGCTGTCGGAAGTAATTCGTCGATCGATCGATCTTTTGGTTTTTGATACCCCGCTTTGCCACTGCCTTGGCAGCCTGTAGTATGGTAGTAAATTCGCATTGTTAGATGGAGCTGTATTCGTCTAAGGCTGTTGATAAGCCGATATTAATTTCGGGTGAGTACACTCCTGCATCTGTTCCCTTTTTTGTCTTTACGTATCTATGTCCGTCCGTATAGATGCGTAGTTCATATATACTGGACTGGTCGTTGGGTTCTTCATCAAGCTGGATGGTGTAGCTCTTGTTGAAATTGTGTAGTTTGGGTACCTTATCATTTGGAGCGGCTATCAGAGGTTGGTATCTGATCCCTTTCTGAAGGATTTCGGTATGAGTCCCGTTAGTTGCACCTCAGAGGTTGAGGGATTTTAATTTGATGGCTGCTGCCGCCGCCTCCTGTTGAATGAAAAGGTTTAGGGGCGGCGTGCCGTTGTGGACGTCTTTCGGCTGACATGATGATGATGATGATGATGTGCCGTTGTGGGTGTAGTTTTCATGCAACCTGTTATAGGCACACAAGCTAGTCTTTGGTATTGTTATAGTTTATTTTTGGCTGTGGTCAGTTTGGTTCTGGGCCACCAGACCACAGCACAATAATAGTAGGTATGGGAGTAACTGATACTTTCAATCGATAAAAATTTGCATGTCGAATTGACGACTGAATACTTTGACATTTTAATATTTAACACTATTATTATTATTATTATTATTATTTTGCGTAGGTATTCTTGCAAATAAAGATTATGATTATGATTATGAATAACCGAATAAAAAGTGAACATTAAAATATGAACATACTGAAGGTCAAAATCAAAGTGTCATCTATAATTCTATATATATAAAAGGCAAACGGCCGGGTCTAGAGATTCCTAATTTGGCATGTAGGTTCCTTATGAGGTCTAGGGGTGCACTAAGAAAGGATTTTTTTAAATTCACCCCCTGAGGGGTTAAAATAGGTGGAGTAGCGGGAAACTAATTCTACGCCTACGAAGTCGCGGGCGGCCTCTAGTGTATTAAAATAATTAGGAAATAGTAGCGTCTCCATGGATTCTAGAACCACGATATGCCACCAAACTCCTAACCCTAGTTATCAGCGATCTAATATAGTTGCCCGTGTGGTGCAATCTTACTATCGTCATAATAGTACCGCGTGAATTTACGCAGCTCATAGATATCTATGTTGCCAGCACGGCTAGCACTTGTTGTCCGCGACTTGTATGTCGCTAGAATCTTCCTTTCTTTCTAGTCTGTAACGATAGAGGCGCACTGAGCGACAAGCGACAAAATACAACTTGTGCTACCCGTGCTGAGATATCTATTCTAACTCATAACAGTGCCGTAAGCACACGCTCGTGTTAAGGATGGTCAAATTAATTGAAGCCACAAGTGACAACCATGTCGGGCACTTATTTGTGGACTACATGAGCAAAGATACTGATGAAATTTGTCAGGTAAGTTGGAAATACTTAATGTTGCTGAAAATAGTCGGGAAATTCTAAAAAACAACAGTTTTGAATGACATCTGAATTTAAAGCCCGATTTACATTGGTCGAGGACAGTGGACAGTACAGTAGTGTAAACCGGTGGGACAGTAGCGAGTCAAGTTGCCGTGCCAGTGGATCCAAATAGTTAGGCACGGGTCCCACCGCCGGCGAGTAAGCGATGAACTATCGGCGATTTTCTTGCCCAAGAAACGAACAAAGATAATCGCTCCCGTGTAAATAAAAGAGAGAGATATAAATTTATAGTTCATCGCTGGCTCACTCGCTCAGCTATAAACTATAAATATATACCTCTCTCTTCTATTTGCACGGGAGCGATTATCTTGTGTTCGTTTCTGGGGCAAGAAAATCGCCGATAGTTCATCGCTTACTCGTCGGCGGTGGGACTAAGTAGTGCCTTAGAATCGCGTTCTATTTTTTCACTCCGCTGTCCTTGATCAATGTAAATCGGGCTTAGAGAGTCGGTGGCCTAGTGGCTTAGTGGTTACTCGTGATCGTAAGGTACCGAGTTCGAACCCCCGCGGTCCCCATGTACCAATGAGAGTACGTTACCCAATGCTCTTACGGTGAAAGAAAAACGTCGTGAGGAAACCTGCACTTTCGAACAGCTGAGTGTATAGGAGGGTAATTGCAAAAATTATCCTAAAGGGGTCGAAGTGTATCCGAATGATAAAATCACCCTTCCGAATGTTTCACTTCATAAATTTGCTGTTTATACATTTTTACTACTATCGGAGTTGACCTGTAACTCAAAAATCACTCAAGTCGACTTAGTCTTGTAAGTTTGCCTTTTAAAAATCAAACAATGGTGTCAAAGACTATCCAACCATGCCTGATAACTTTCAGTAGGTACCTATAAACATTTAAATCGCCTGTAATTCTAGGAACAATGAAATCTACTTAACGTGAAAGTTTCCTTTTAAAAACATATTATACAATGGTTATTTATCTCTCCTGTTCGGAAAATGACAATTTACATAGTATCTCATTAGCGGGCTGAAAATGGAATTGCTATCCCTTGGGCGGAAATTGAATGGGTCAAAGATAGGCAGTAATAGTACATTGTGCATTAAGGGCGGTAAGAAGGGGTTTGCTAACGAGAGACTATTAGAAGCCCGACGCCGAAGGCGGAGGGCTTTTAATGACTCGAGTTTGTAATCCCCTTACTTTACTGCCCATGACACCCAATGTTTTTCATCACATTTGAGAGGAAACAAAAATATAGCGATTTTTTTTAAATTAAATTTGAAAGTACAAATTATTATTAGTGAAATTCAAAGTCACATTTTACAGGTAGATTTAGATACTGGGCAATTTCTTTGGGCATCTTCCCTTGTTTGTTTTTCCCAATAACTTGGGCACTGCATTTACCATTTCTGTATTGTTGGAAAAAGCGGCTGCTGGTTGCCTTAGGGCTTGTTTACGGAGACGCGGAGCGTCGCGCGTGTTGTGCGGCTTGGCGTTGCGCGGCGCGTCGGGCGTTTTTTCCGTTTACAGAGAGGCGGCGCGTGCAGCGGACCGAGTCATCACTCCGCCGCAAGTATAATAACGTTGTATTTGAAGCAACCGCGTGTAAAACCGCTTCTCCGTAAACGCTTTTATACAACTCCATATGTTTAAATTTAGTGCAGCCCGCGCCGCCCAACGCTACGCGCGACGCCCCGCGTCTCCGTAAACAAGCACTTAGTGGACCGACCGTAGGGATTGGTATTTTTTAACCACTTTGCAATAATTTCCTGCAAAAAATACTATGTTACATACGCACTGCTAGATCAACAGAGTATCATTTCAAAAAAACTTGCTTGTTTTGTTTCAAGTTCAGAAATGTATTAAAGACGATTTTAAAATATAGTTGTATTTTGAGTTAATGCTGTGTTGATCTGGCAGTGCGTATAGTAACGTAAGAAAATAACATAGTCTAATGGATAACAAAACTATATCAATCACAGAACAATCAGTTCAAGTGAACCCAATAAAGTAAGGTTTTCCATCATAACAATTTAACCAAGGAATTTATAGCGAAACTATTTATCTTAATTTAAATTACCTTTGTCGCTAAATAGTCATTGTCAGGAGCTTCATTGATGAACTTTTCTACGTTTTACCGGTATATATTTTGGATTTCTTGGGTACATAGCCCTCTGACTTTCTTTTCAAAAAAGCCTTTAGTTTTAAATACTGTTCAATATTAACACATTGGTTTACTTTCAGGGTACATTTCAACATCGAAAATAATGGCCCATAGTGACCTTGCTTTGTATTTCACGGCAAGCTCGCCGAAGTAAGCCATTAAAACATTTTCCGAAAATGAAGTGGCCTTTTTTACAATGATATTTTATGTTAAGATACGTCATCTGCGCGCAAAAGCGTTCCTCGAAAAGGAAGGTTCAGTCAGTAAAGTTTTATTATCGAAATGCAACAAATAAATATAAGTCATAAAAAATGCGGTCTTGTGTTTTTATAGGCTGCCGAAATTATACTGTAACTATAAAAGGAAGAAAGGATTTCATTTCATTCGTAACTACCGTAAATATTTTTTTAAATATTTTTTTTACTTCGCAATATTTTGTGGCGGCCATCACGCGGCCATGAGCGGGTACGCCACGTCATTCGGGTAGGTACGCAATTTGAAACAACTATTTATCTCTTTCTAACAATAGCGTTCGCTACGGATTGCCGTCTTTGTCTTTAGAAATCTGGCAACATAGCCACTGTCAGTAATTGGCATTGGATTTTATGTGCGTTTAGTATGAGCATAACGTATCTAAATATAAAATATCATTGCTTTTTCACGGTTTTCCACTTCAGAAAGTTCTCGTAAGCCGCATTATACTTTTCTTTAGGCTTCGCTGGCAGCAAATCGTTGTTGAGTAGTTGAGCCGCATTTAACAAATCAGGTGGTGTTGATGTCACTACAGAGTCTTCCAACTCGGATTCTTCCGATGAGGAAGTCATATTTAGTTTGTTTTTTTCGTGCCTTTGCTAAACAAAATACTCTTCGGAAAGAACAATCAAACACACACTGGGTGTTTCAGGTGTCCATGGGCGACGGTGATCACTTACCATCAGGTGAGCCGCCTGCTCGTCTGCCTACCAATATTTAAAAAAAAAAATGAACCCAACGCGCTATAAAAAACAAAAAAACCGCCTTCAAAAACGCAATAATAACTTCTTTAAAATTGTAGGCACCTAATAGGTTAGTCCAACTGATGTCGGCTTTTCGTTGAAAATGTTGTGGTCGCCGACTTCAGTTGGACTAACCTATTAGGTGCCTACAATTTTAAAGAAGTTATTTTTTGCGTTTTTGAAGGCGGTTTTTTTGTTTTTTAAAACATTTATTTTATTTTATACTTTTTAGTGATCATAATACGCTGTTACGTAGTCCCACATCTTAGTTGAAATGAAACTTTAACTTATATCAAGCGCGCCGCAAGCAACGCCGCGGGAAAGTCATAGTCATATTTGAACAAGTAAATATTATTCGTTGTAGGTAGTCGCTCAACTATCTTAATCGAGATATCTTATCGCCACCCTTGAAATCAGTACCGTTAAGGAGTTCCGGTGGCCATCTGTGGTCTTCATTATCAGTTCCACTTCACCAAATGATACTTTCTGAATGCAAATTCTGGACTTGTTACTAAAAATACTAAAATCGCTATATGTTTGCCTACAATATTTGAGGAGTACCCTCAATTCCTCACGGATCCTCTCATCAGATTCAGATTTGGTGACAATGGGACCACCTCGAAAGTATACTCTATCAAAACAAAAAAAAAATTTGAAATCCGTCGACAATTGACGGAGTAATCGGTGAAAATACATTTAAAAAAAAATACACACAGTGGAACGTATAACCTCCTCCTTTTTTGAAGTCGGTTAAAAAGAGTTTGTCATTTTTTTTATGTTTATGGCGTGGATGTTTAGTGCAGCTGCAGCTTGTGGGCTAGACGTGCCGGTGTGGCTTATAATAGTCTCCGAGTACAATACAATACTGCACTAAGGGTGCTGTTGGGTCTACCTCGATGCTGCAGTGCATCGGGCATGTTTGCGTCGGCGCGCACGGATTCCTTTTACGCAACAATACGCAAACGATGCGCATCCCTGGTGCGCCGGGTGGGAGGTAGCACCAACAGCATCCTTCTGATGATTTCTAATAGGTTAGATTGCCCGTACATGAACTACTGCCGTGCGATTTCAAGTGGTATCGTACGGTAAAATGTTAAAGTAAAATTGTGTCAGTCAGAATTTTAATATATTATGATTTTATTTCATTAATTAATTATTATTTTGACTATTTTTATTAAATTATTATTATTATTGTTTTTGACATCCATGACAGTTTAGTTTAGGTTAGTTCAATTTTATTTTATATGTACCTATGAGTCTTGTTACTTAAAATAACGAATTATTATACACATACATACATACATAATCTCACGCCTTCGTTCCCAGAGTGGTTTAGGCAGAGCTACAGAATTACAAACATCTCTAAAAACTTGTTGATAATTCTATAACCACAATTTGCACACTTAGGCTAAGATGTTTACCAGCGTATTAGTGACAGGTTGCAAGCCCATCGCCTAACAGTACTACAAGCCTTTATTCCCTTAGTCGTCTCTTACGACATCCACGGAAAGACATGGAGTGGCACTATTCTAACTCGGCAACCACACGAGGCCGAGAATTATTATTATTATTATTATTATTCTAGATATTTATTTAATTTTCTGTACATTAGGTTTTTTATAACAAATATTCAAATATAAAAGTAAAATAACAATACTAATACAAAAAAATAGACATTATAAAAAACCTAACCTACGATTACCGCCGGCAGCGGGGCAAGGCTCAAGCTACCGGTGGTTAGGGCTGCAGAGAGAGGAACCTCCTCACAATACGTGCCGTGTCGAGGAGTACTGCCTTCTGTATCTGGCCCTTGATCCAGCCATCTAGCGAGAGTCTCTTGAGGTGTTGGTCGAGACTCTTCGCTATAAGACCGTTTGCCGAAACAACTATCGGGACAATGATCGTTGAGTCAACATCCCACATGGCGGTCACCTCGTGAGCCAAGTCAAGGTACTTGCTGAATTTGTCCTTCTCGGCCTTCACAAGGTTCTCGTCATGCGGGATGGTGATGTCGACGAGCACTGCCCGGCGTTGAGATCGATCTGTCAACACGATATCAGGCTTATTGGCAACAATAGTCCTGTCCGTGATGACAGATCGATCCCAATAGAGCGTAGCACGACCATTTTCGAGAACTGGCGCCGGTGCGTACTTATAGTACGGCACTTCAGACTCTACAAGACCATATTGAAGAGCAAGTTGCTGATGGATGATCCTGGCTACGAGGTTATGTCTGTGCAAGTACTCGCCGTTGGCCAAATGCGAACAACCGGAAATTATATGTCTGAGGGACTCGCCGGGGCAACGGCATGCTCGACAAATGTCAACCGTGCCATCCCTCAGAATATATTTCCGGTAATTGTTCGTCATTATGACCTCGTCAGCAATTGCACAGACAAAACCTTCGGTTTCCCCAAAGAGGTCACCAAATCGTAGCCAGTTCACAGACGCTAAAAAGTCTACGTCGGGCCTTGTTAGGGCCCGGTAGAAGCGTCCGTGTAGCTCCTTGCTCTTCCATACGTTCTTTATTATTATTATTATTAGTCCTTTAAGCCATTTCTTGGTTTAATATTGTCTTATGATTATTTGGTTGGGGTTAAAGGGTCCAAGGGTTTGGGTGGGGATATACGGAACGATCCGGCGATACGATCGATCTGAAACGATATCGTGACGATTCATATTTCTATTGAAATTTGAACGCGATATTGCCCCACACGTACAATCCGTCGTTCGATTTCAGTCTGAACCGACGGATCGTACCATTCGTACCGAATATGGCGCCCTTTATAGCCAACTTTTTTAAATATAGGCTTCCACAGATTGCTTAAAACTGCTTTACTTTTTAAACGTGACAGGCCATAGTGCCAGATTGTACCGATTTTCAAGATTAAATTTAATATAATAATTGCACATGTCTCTGAAATAATGGTAAAATTTAATATAATGCAGATAAATGTACCGTATAAGTTTAATTATACAGTAAAATTGGTTTGTAGCCAAGTTTTGAATATAGGAAATAAACCTTGGCTGATTTTACACCTCCTTAGTCTGAAATGATGTACGAGTGGATTCTATATTTTAAAACTAAACTCATAACTCCCTAGGGAGTTATTAAACTCCATAACTCCCGCGGGAGCTAAATCGGCTATAACCGCCCTATACGCCTGCGTGTTATAACACCCTTTCCGAGCAAGTGTGATGAAAAATAATAAATACGAAATAATTAATAAAGTTTTTTTTATGGCAAGGAGAAGGCACGCGAGCACTCAGTATACTTCACCGACAAGAGCATTAGGTCTTTAGAGATTGATGGTGATAATAAAAGCCCTGTTCAGATAGACGCGGGCACCGGGCAGCAAGAGTCCCGGCGCTCGGTGCTGGCCCGCACAGTGCGGCTGGCGCGGAGCCTCCGGCGCTTCGGGCTGCGGCCGGGGGACGTGCTGGTGCTGGGCGGGCGCAACCACCTCGACGTGCACATCCCCTTCTATGCGGCGCTGCTCAACGGGCTGCCCATGGCCGGCGTCGACCCGCAGTTCACGTACAGTAAGTTTTTAGGAGCGGAGAAAAATCAAAACCAACTTTACAATCAAAAATTAAACATGTGGCTCATGTAACGCCAGTTGGCTTGAAATGGTACCAGTTAAGCATGTTGCCATTTGGTGACCCTCACACAACAAAAAAGAGATAAAAAATCAAACAAACATAAATGTCATTAGTATACATCTACTTTTTAAACCCAGTTAAGGGCGGAATTGTTTGATTAGTTAGTTATATTTTGATTTTTAATGTTTATAACCAGTGATCGGAATAGGTAGAGCTAATTTGCCTAAACTTGACGCATATTCATTCATGCGTGAGAGAGATGGGAATACATTATTGAATGAACATGCATCAAGTTTAGGCAAATTAGCTCACCTATTTCCGATCACTGTATATAACAATAAAGCATAAACTCTAACCACGACATACCTAGGGTGCCAAACGTCACGGCTAGCAAATAATGGGTTACTTCGCAACGACAGAAAATAATCAGTGAGTTAGATAACAATATAGTTAGGTAATAACTTTAACAAAAAGCAAGCTTTCAAAACCCGACTGTTGCTAACCAACTTTAAATCGTTCTAAATCCTAAATGATCATACAAAAAGCAAAAAATAACTTCTTTAAAATGGTAGGTAAATAGGTCAGTCGAACTGAAGTCTGCTTTTGGTTAAAATATTGTTGGACGCCGACTTCAGTAGACTGACCTATTTACCTACCATTTTAAAGAAGTTATTTTTTGCTTTTTGAAGGCGGTTTTTTGTTTTTTTTAAACATTTATTTTATTTTTAACCGACTTCAAAAAAGGAGGAGGTTATACGTTCCACTGTATGTTTTTTTTTTTTTTTATGTATGTTCACCGATTACTCCGTCAATTGTCGACCGATTTCAAAATTTTTTTTTTGGTTTGATAGAGTATACTTCCGAGGTGGTCTCATTGTCACCAAATCTGTATCTGATGAGGGGATCAGTGAGGAATTGAGGGAACTCCTCAAATATTGTAGGCAAACATATAGCGATTTTAGTATTTTTAGTAACAAGTCCAGCATTTGCATTCAGAAAGTATCATTTGGTGTAGTGGAACTGATGATGAAGACCACAGATGGCCACCGGAACTCCTCAATGGTACCGATTTCAAGGGTGGCGATAAGATATCTCGATTAAGATAATTGAGCGACTACCTACAACGAATAATATTTACTTGTTGAAATATGACTATGACTTTCCCGCGGCGTTGCTTGCGGCGCGCTTGATATAAGTTAAAGTTTCATTTTAACTAAGAAGTGGGACTACGTAACAGCGTATTATGATCACTAAAAAGTATAAAATAAAATAAATGTTTTAAAAAACAAAAAACCGCCTTCAAAAACGCAAAAAATAACTTCTTTAAAATTGTAGGCACCTAATAGGTTAGTCCAACTGAAGTCGGCGACCACAACATTTTCAACAAAAAGCCGACATCAGTTGGACTAACCTATTAGGTGCCTACAATTTTAAAGAAGTAATTTTTTGCGTTTTTGAAGGCGGTTTTTTGTTTTTTAAAACATTTATTTTTATACTTTTTAGTGATCCTATTTATGCTGTTACGTAGCTCCACTTCTAAATATTAATGAGAAACTATAGAACATTTCAAGCTCGCCGCAGACAACGCCGCGGGAATGTCATAGTCATATTTAAACCTAAATGTGCTTCGTCATACTCGCTCAACTTCCTTTATCGAAATATCTTATCGCCACCCTTGAAATAGGTACCGTTAAGGAGTTCCGGTGGCCATCTGTGGTCTTCATCATCAGTTCCACTTCACCATATAGTACTTTTCAAAAGCAGATGCATGAGTTACAGTGAAAAATACCAAAATCGCTATAGGTGTGCCTATAATATTTGAGGAGTTCTCTTGATTTCTCCATGATCCCATCATCAGATCCTAATGTGGTGACAATGGGACCAATTAGAAAGTATACCCAGTCGAACAACGAAAAAATTTTTCAAATCGGTCCAGTGGTCTTCGAGTAATCGGGGAACATACATAAAAAAAAAAAAACCTGACGATTTGAGAACCTCCTCCTTTTTTTGAAGTCGGTTAAAAATGAAAAATGATGAAAGAAACCTAAAGATGATTTTTAAATCCCTATTCAATGATACCCCACTTGTCATACATTGCCGACTTATTTTTTTTTAATTTGCATAATATGGCGTCTGGTTGCCGCCATATTGAATTTTGATTACTGTCATATCTTCAGTGACACTTGCTAGATTAAGACAAATCGATTGACATAAGAATCATCAAAATCGGACAACGGGTTTAGTTTTTATAGTGCCACAAAGGAACAAACATACATATATAGGCTGTGAAACACATTACCCTTCTCCTTCGGCAGTCGGGTAAAAATTGTAACATGTTTACTAATTGAGTGTTCAATCTACTTTTCACGTTATTCAATTGAAATAAAGTGGAAAAGCGGAAACATGTCTTTTGTTTTAGTTTACTGTTCATAAAATAATGTAGAGTCATCCTGCTACAACATAAAAGTTGGTCTTTCAACCTTAAACGGCTAAGTATATGGATTTGGATAAATTTCAGTAAATACATAGGTAGTTCAAGTCCTTGATTAAAACATAGAATGTTTTTCTAACAGTCTGATCAGGCTTATCGATGTGGATATTTGGATAAACGAGCGAGCGTTTACGAAAACCGGTTAAGAATCATAATTAACCGGTATTTTGCGTACCGTTCCCAACCCAAGCCATGTTTGAGGCAAGTTCGAGGTCATATTTTGTAGGTACTGCGCTGACAGCTGTCAAATTGGGCCTCAACGGCGCGCGACTATAGTTTTAAGCTTTATTTAAGGTAGTTGTAATTATGGGCCTTAAAATGAAATGTTTATAGTCTATTCTATTAGTTTTCTAAACTAATCGTTTGTTTCAGGTGACATCAAGACGCTTTTCAACATAGTTGACCCGAAGATCGCGTTCTGTGAGCCTGACATGCTGGAGGACTATAGGCAAGCTGCTAAAGACCTGGGATTAGCCACTGAAATAGTGACCTTCCGAGCAGGGGAGAATTCCATGGCCAGCTTCATGGAAAAGTACCAGGATTTTGAACCAGTAGAGCAGTTCAAGTTAGTACACTCAAAAAAATGAGAGCCAACAAAGAGAGATTTTCACTTAGTTGACAAAAAATTATTACAATAGTTAAGATATTAGCTATATCAACCAAAGCTGATAGTAACAACAGCAAGTTCTTTAGTGATTCAACTAACATCTTGATTGATGTATCTAACGTCTTAGTTGGTGTATCTATCGTCTTGTTAGGCTCGTATGGGATCAAGACGCTCATGCACTACAATCACAATCTTGTTACAAGCGACCAATTATTTTTTTCAGTGTACCTACTATTAGTCTAACAAAAATTTGCGCTTTAGAGCTTAATATTTCATAAACGGATACCTTAATCGAAAAACAGTTTTCACAAACCCGCAATATTTTTGAAAGACCTATCCAATGACACCTCATTCTATGGGGTGGAGGAGAAAAAAATACATCCCCACGTTGCGCGTAGGGGAGGAACAATACAAAAAAAACAAGATTTTATTTTACCACTTTGTTGGCGTGACTAATATGTATACCTATTCAAGCCAAATTACAGCTTTCTAGTACTCGGAGTCTCTGAGCTAGGCTGCGGACGGACGGACGGACGGACGGACATGGCGAAACTACAAGGGTTCCTAGTTTGACTACAAAACCCTAAAAACGGCACTTTTAGCGCCGGCCCTGACCGTTATCTCTATTAATTTATGAACTGAATTTATTATGTCTCGTATGAGTGTATGCTCATTGTCGTCTTTCAGCTGATAAACGTTTATATTATTATGAAAATGTCTCGGAAATACCCAAATCCCTCTAAGTAAAATAGAAGCTTGTCGCATAAAATCAACAATTAATTCCTATGTAATTTATATGTCATCACTTGACGCTGTCATTATGACAAGGTTCTACGGTGGATCAACATTTAAGTCCTTGATGGTACCTAAATAAATACTTCGGATAGAATCAGAACTCCATGTTTACTGTTGGATGACATATTGGAGGCGGAACCGACGTCTTGTTAAGAAATAGATAAACAGACAACGATAGTGACGTTTTATTATTAAGATCGCGCGTCGCTCGGGTGGATTTTTTCCCGAAGATGACGAAGGATGATAAACCCACTGAATTGCAAATTTCATCAAAATCATTAGAGCCGTTTTTGAGAACTTCATTACAAATATATTTTATCTAGAATATTTTTTCAAGTAGTAAATACAGCGTGTGTATTCCATACGATCCTATATTTTAAGGGCAGTTAGATAAGATTAATTAACGTAAATTTGTACATTAAGTTAGCAAAAGAAAACATTTTTTTTTCATACATATTAATTCGTCACGCAATGTATTCAAATAACCAAGTCGTCTACGTAAGCACTTTGTGTTCATTGATTTATTGACGACGTTATTGTCAACTCAATATTTGCATTACATTGCTGGCCGGGAAAACTTTAAAAAAATCATTACGCTTAATTATTGAGAGTATTTGTTAAAATTTATTACTGTACCTCTTAATACTGCTTAAATCTATCGTATGTTAAAATTTAGGATCGTATGGAATACACACGCTGTATACTATAACTAAATGAGATTTTATGCTACAAAATAAAGAAAGTATTGCTAACGAAGAAAAATCATGATTTTATACAAATAGTTTTAGTTTAATGCTGTAGCAAAAAAAAAAAACATTTAGTTACACTATGTTTAAACTACTTGAAAACATCGAAAGTGCCCGTTTTCTTTGCAAGGGGGTTTACAAACACAAAGACATTAAATGTACCGTCAAGCAATTTGATTCCTAGCCCACTACGGACTATGTTAAAGTGACGGTTGTAAATCAAACGAAAGAGACTTCTTATGAATTGGTTGACAACGTCACACTGACATAGTCCATAGTGGCCTACCTACTAATCAAATTTGTTGACTGTACTTATTCATCATCATCGTCACCATGTCAGCCGAAAGACGTCCACTGCTGGACATAGGCCTCCCCCAAGGCTCTCCACTCAGAGCGGTCTTGTGCTTTTCGCATCCACCGCGTTCCCGCGATCTTTACTAGGTCGAAACTCCATCTTGTTGGAGGCCTACCTACAGCTCGTCTCCCGGTCCGCGGACGCCACTCAAGAACCTTCTGACCCCATCGGCCATCAGTCCTGCGAGCAATGTGCCCCGCCCACTGCCACTTAAGTTTGGCTATTCTTCGGGCTATGTCGGTAACCTTAGTTCTACTGCGGATATCCTCATTTCTGATTCTATCACGCAGAGAAACCCCGAGCATAGCCCTCTCCATAGCCCTCTGAGTGACTTTACTGTACTGTGTACTTATTATTCCAAGAGATTGTTAGTGCTTGACATAATAAAAACATCGACGATCCTGTTATAGATAAGTACCACTTCAACGTCATTCAGGAAAACCACAGACCTATTATAAAATATGAATAAATTGATATGTTATTATTATTATTTTATTTTCTAACGCACCAGTTTGTTACATGAATCATATGCCATATGCTTGTCATTTTTTTCCTTGATAGAATTATTTTCTTCTTAGGTACTTCAATGAGTTCCAGGACATTGTGAACATTTTCTTAACAACTATATAAATGATGTACCTCTATGACGTTGAAGTGGTGTTTATCGATAACAGGTTTGTCGATATTACCTATAATTATGTCAGGCACTAACTAAATGTTGTATAATAGTAGATAATAATAGACAGTAATAGACATGACATAGTGAATGTTAAACCTCTACGAGGGAACAATTAACCATACGCATGTATACATAGCATACGAGTACATTCATGTAGGGGCTCCAGTCTACTCGGTGTAACGTTATTGCTTTTGAAGTGTGTTATTAACTCGGCCACCCTGACGAGTAATGTCAAGTACACAGTACGATATCATGTCAAAAGCAATATCGTTTTGCCGAGTGGAATAGAAACCCAGGTCAATAACATCAGCCTTCTTATTCGGCAGCCGGGGAAAAAAATGTGGCGATCTTTGGACAAGGCCTATGTCAAGCAGTTTACGTCTAGCCTGATGATGATGCTTGTCCCCAGGGTGGCACAATTCGACGTGTCGAAGGTCTACTGCTGGCTGGTCAGCACCAGCGGCTCCACTGGCTTCCCGAAGGTCGCGGCGCTGTCACACTCCAATGTTCTGCACAACATCACCTTCTTTGAGCATGAGACCAATGAAAATACACAAGGGTATTATATATCGCATTTCACAGTTGTTTGTTTTGCGAGGTAACAGCGGTGTAAAATCCACCAATAGGTGGGCTGCGCTGAGCGAGGCTAGGAAAATTAAGTGATCCTATTGGTGGATTTTTTCCTCGCAAACAGCTCTGAGGGCTTAGACAAGATGCACTACGCTAACGAACGTTTCTATTCGATTCGCTTTAAACCAATCGCGTCACTGGAAGATGACGTGATACGAAAAGTCACGTGGTCTACCAGTGACGCGATTGGTTTAAAAACGAATCGAATAGAAACGTTAGTTAGCGTAGTGCATCTTGTCTGAGCCCTCTGGTGGATACTCACCTTTAATGTTGGTAACCTTCGAACCATCTTGTTACGACAGTAGTGTCATCCTGTGACGAGTAGAAGACAACTATCCACAACAGAGCTCCCAGCGTTAGCTAACAAATGTCACTTCTGCAGTACACTAGGCAGGTAAGAAGTCAATGCTGACACAATGCACAACCATGAAGTTTCTGAACAGTGATAATAGTAGTATTGTTCTGAGTATGAGTATGAATGTGTCAGGATTGACTTCTTATCACCTAGTGCTATAATTTATTACCAATTTACTTCAGCACACAGGTATAAATTGAACATTAGCGTCAGCTTTAGCGTCATTATGTGGCAGCATTCAGAATGATTAATCGAAAATAAAATGGAGTTTTATTGTGTTCATGGTTATCAAACTTAATGTAACGTTTTAGAGAGCGTCGCTGTGCCATGAACCTGTCCTCTATCCAGTGGGTGTCGGCATGCTACAACGTGCTGGCCATGCCGATGAACCACATCAAGCTGCAGACCTCGGCCCCCTGCACCACGGACCACCTCATTGATGTCATTAACAAGTACAAAGTAAGCAACTAGCGTAAACTTAGGCATGGGTTCTGGCACAATACCAGCGCTGCAGTTCCTTTTCATCACACGACACATGGCTCTTATATGATGACCGATTTTATGTACTCTGCTTTTTTTTGTTCTCTTTTTTTCATGTACCTATTACTTATTTTTCATGTTATTGTGTTTTTATTTGTTCTTACCTACTAAGACTTTATTTACATCCAACTAAGTACAGAATTCAACATTAATACAATTAAAAATTAAAACTAAACGTATTTAAATTAAAATTAAACTAAGCTACTCAAATATTAAAGATATAAATAATAATCACCACTATAAAAAGAACACCCCCTCTAGCAGGTCCGCTCGCGGCATGGTCCCCATGACACTGGCTGCATTTTACTTCTCTGGATAGCTAGCACAATCCTTTGGGAGAGGTAAGCACCAGCTCTAGGATCTCCGGAGGATTCTATGAGCCGAGAGGACAGGGCATTAATAAAGCTTTTCATATCAGCTGACCAAGGTCTCATGGTTTCCACTGGAAGCGCCACAAATTCGTAATTATTTAATAATGACGAATATTTGCGGCGCTTGAGTGTTTGGGCCTGATCAGCTGCTGCACCGGCTCGATTACGGGTTGACTGGACGTGGGAAAGGGCGAATGTGTCAACGCACGTCGCGTCCCACACCAGTGCCCTACCTAGTTTCCACGGCACCAATGTAGCTCCGTCTGGTCGCTTGCCATCGTCTCTATGCAATCCTGCTGGTTCCAGGACAGCTGGTACAGAGGCAGTGGCAAGCGAACGACGGATCAGATCATTAATTGTGCCGCGACGGTAAAAACGGCCGGCACTTCTTAAGCATGAAAGGCTATGTCATCCCAGCTCACTCACTTCCTTCCCGCACGCGCAAGTATGACGTTCACAGAGTCTAGCCCCAAGCCGCAAGTTTATTGCTATGCGCAAGCTGCTTGAGTCCAAGATTGTGCCTATATTGCGGAAAGGAAGAGCGTGGAGCCAGTGACCTGATTCGCCTGCTGAGACAGCGAGGAGACGGGCGCGATATGAATCGTCCGGACTATTTTCTATGAGAGATGCATGAATTGATATGAGGGGAGGTGTATCCCATGCTCTCTGGATATGCCTCTTGACTGGCATATCCACTCCCGGACACGACTTATACCAAGCATCCCTAGCCATTTGTTCTTTATAATTATTTTAAGAGCCTGTTTTGTATGAATAAAGTTTTTATCATCTATCTGTCCATCTATTCTATCTTAGTCCTCATGGTTGCCAACGCTTTTCAGTCTTGGAATTTTAATCATGAGATCGCGTTCTTGAAATTAAATACTCGTATGTTTAATTCGCCTCAGAGCCCACTAAACTTACCATCAGTTGGCCTGTCTCGATTGTCTTCCTCTTGCACTAAAAATAATGTTATTATTATCTTCAATAATCTTTTTTCTATAATCTTCTAATTAATGATTTTGTGGTTTCCAGCCAGTGGTAACGTTCACCACGGCAACGGCGCTGGCTCCCATTCTGCACCACGAGAAGGACTGCGATATGACCTGCTTCAACGTCATTAAAATGGGAGGATCTAAGATACACCACGAATTTCTCAATGCACTCCAAGTAAGGTGGTCCTTACTGAATATTGATGTTACCCGACACTCTGAGAAGCCTATGTCTGGTCATTCTTCAACCAGTCTTCATTTTACGGACCTGGCCATGACTTTACGTGACGGCTGTGAGCGGGCGGCGGGAACAAAAGCTCGGGGCACGCTTCACCTTTATGTATTTGTTTGTTGCCGACGTGCATGGCTCATGCGTAGCCGTTGAAGTGAGAGCCGACCGCAGCAGGCGTCGGACGCCTGCCATTGCCGTCTGCCGTTGCCATCTACAGTTGAGATTCCGCACCCGACCGCACGCAGAAGATAGCAGCAGGCCTCAGACACCTGCCGTTGCCATCTGCGGTCGGCTATGGAAGGCATTTCATAGAATTATATAGAAACCAGTAGTGACTGCTCCTTTCGTCTATGGTCGGCTACGGAAGGTCTTTCATAGAAATACGTGGAAACCAGTATTGATGCTTGCCGTTGCCGAACACTTTCAACAGCAAGAGATCACGCGCGCATTACCAACTGTCCTGTCGATTATGCCCATTAATCGATTACCTTAAAAACCCTATGCTGGATCGATGGGTGAACCTTAAGTATACACCAGGATCGACCGTGCAAAGACGGTCTGTCAAGACTTAACCTTCGCTAAAGAAAACTTTCCTACACAAAACGAATCTTTGCTTAATCATTGGGCAGGTTTCCAGGTCATCCCTCCTCCACCTGAGCCTGCTATCTAGAGTCTAAATATGATGAATTTGTATTAACTTTCAGGCTAGGGTCCGAGAAGACACGAAGATAGTCCAGGGCTATGGCTTGACGGAGATTGGGGGCGTGGTGTTTGAACCCAGTCCAGCTGGGCCATTCGGCAATCTTGGAGCACTTAAGCCGGAGTTTGAAGTTAAGGTAGGTGTTTCGTTGCCAATCTTGGAGCTACATCTAAAACCGAAGTTGGATACCTTTATCTTTTACTAGGTTAAGGTGTGAAGTGAAAGTTCCGTTTCAGTTTTAGTGCAATTAAGTATTATGAGTAACAGAATCTTCGTTTAACTTACATAGGTTTCCAATCTACAAAGCCGGAAACCGCCATTGAAGTTTATATTGCATGGTCGATTCATGGAAGTTAACCACACACGTGCTTTGGGCAACTAGAGTTGCAAGTTCTTAAAACGAAAAACGCTTCATGCAACTATGGTTACCTTTTTTTCAATTTCCACTCAACGTGCCTTGTGCAACCCCAGTTGCAGAGTGTTTTGTACTCGAAAGGGTCTTCGCAACTAGAGTAGTTACTTGTATAAACGAAAATTGCCCTGTGCATCTCTAGTTGCGGGCACTCAAGTGGATGTAGAAATACTTGGAGGAATTTCATGGATTGATAACTTTACACATGGTGCTTTAGGTACGAGTATAGTTAAATTAATCAGGGCACTAAATTTAAATTTACTATTTTTATTATTTTGCTTTTGACTACGCAGCAGCGATCAATAAATCTTTGATCTGCATAAATTTTGTATTATAATACTCGTACTGCTGTGTTGTCTTCACCACTACACCCAAAAACTAGAACCTTAGAGTGAATTGCTTACGTTACGCGTTTCAGCTGGTGGATCCAGAAACCGGCCGGACCATCCAGGAACCAAATGTCACAGGGGAACTGCGGATAAGGGGAGGAACTAGGATGGAGGTAGGAACCACTCCTCAATCTTAGCCTATTAGCATATGATGCTATGCAATGCTTTTTCCCATTTTCCCACTTATAGGAAGGAGGGCATGGGAAATCAGAAGCCTTGTCTTTAATAAATTGTATAGCAACTATGGACTTAAACGCAGTTTGTCACAACCAAAACTACAAATGACTTGTTTTACCATACATTTCGTAAAACGTTTAACGATATAAAGACTGTCCGCGATAAAATCGGGCCGTGCATGCTCTGGTGTATTTTTTTTATGAATGCTAATTTTCAAGCAGCACCTTTTTTGTAATAGTCAGTGGTTATGAAACTACATAATAAAAATACAATCATGATAAAATGTTACAGCGTCTGTGACTAAACTATAATAATCCACAGTACCAATATTTTTTTGTACACGGTCTACTGACAGTCTTTTCTGAATTCTCCTGCTTAAAACATTTTATTATTTTTAATTATGCAAGCCAAATTAAAACTTATTACATTATCTTTTCCCAATAGTGAAAACTTTTCTAATTGGATTTAGATTGAGATAGTTCTGAGGTTTTTTAATTCTGGCGAATTTGAATTTTTGACAAATAAATGCCTCCCATACAAAATCAGCTTTCAGTGCTTGCAGTAAAAAGTCTTCCTGACTACTACTAATAGAAATGAGTTTCAAAAAGTATTTCTTTGGGAAGACGACATTCTAATGTGTGTTAAACAGCTAGTAAAAATATAAATCCAATTGCGACATTGTAGCAGAAAGCGTGGGAAGATTGTCAAAAAACGCTGTTCAGGAGATGAATGGTATGATAGAATATACTCGGCGAAAACTCACACATACCCATACATTATGATACGATTTTATTTTATTATAATGTTTTATAATTAAACAAGTAATAAAAAAAAAACTGTTTGAAAATATGCATTCATTGCAAAGATACACCGGAGCATGCATGGCCCGATTTTATCGTGGACAGTCTTTATAAAGTCATAGTTCAGTATCAATTTGTATGTGGTGTTTTCAACGCTTAGTAGGAATGTCAGACTGACACGGCCCCACTTGATCCCTACGAAGAACTGAATCAAATGGCAGCATTTTTTTTGTCAATTGCCTTATGTGTGTGTAACCTTCCGTTTCACCTGATGGTTCGCGCTGACTATAATGCACAGTTTTAATGCCAGCATTACGATGAGTTGGGACCATTGACTACATTCTTCTTGTGCGTATTAATCTGTGTACAGCACTTCCAGCTTCTTATTTAATAGCTTTTGGCTGGTTATTGCTATCACACTTGTACTTGCAACTGACAGTATATTTGTCACTTCTGTTTCATAGAAAAACAAAGATTGCGGATCGTTATTAAGAAACTAGTGGTGGTACTGTATCAGTGTTGTTATGTCACGCATAATAGTAGATTGTACAACAAGTGCATAAAACGCACCATTTTACGCGAGACGTTTATCCATCCAAGAGAGCTTGCGAGCGAGGATGGATATAAAGTCGAGTGTTAAATGGGTTTTATGGACGAGTTGTACACTCTAATTTTCACTTCGATTGCGAGGAAATTAAACAGCAACGTGTAAATTATTGTAACACAAATATTGACAATGACAAAATAAGTATGGTTCCCGCCAATTAGCTTTTTTTTTTTCTGTTTTTTCATTAGGTACGTGACATCTGACTTAGGTCGTTACATACCGCTCAGTTACAAAAACATTTATGATAACTTATTGTCATGCTTTAAATATATTGATTTACAAAAGTATAATAATAATAAATGCGACAAAATAAAATTTATAAGTTTATTTCATGAACTTTTATTGTTTACTTTGGCTGTTGGTATCCTTGCCTTGGTCTTAGAATACTAACGAAACGAAATAAAATAAAGAGGTTATTCTATGAAGTTAAAGTTGTTCGTATGGCTGTTGGACCGATTGCCTTGGCGTTCGACGAAGATTTTACTTTATGCACTAGAGCATAAAAAGCGACTTTATGTCGCCTACGCACGACATAAAGACGGACTTTTGGAGCATGAGAAGTGAAAATGTTTTTTGTTTCTTTCTTTCAATGCCGTTCACGTGGCAGAATATTAATCAGCTCTGGGTCTCTATTCTACCGGGTAAACCCATTATTACTTTTGACCTCTTATCGTACTGTCAACATTACGATAGCTCTTATTTACTAGACAGTAGAACATAGAGTAGCATGTCAAAGGTAATATTATGGTTATTCCCAGTAGAGTAGTGGCCACGATTTTCATGTGGGCTACTCTATCGATTTCAGTGTTACTACAATAACCCCAAAGAGACTGCTGAGGCGTATTCAGAAGACGGCTTCCTCAAAACCGGCGACCTACTGTACAGAGACGAGAACAACTACTACTTCTTCGTAGAGAGGCTCAAAATGATGCTCAAGTATAGGAATTACCAAGTAAGTTTTTTATAACCATCTAGCTGGTTACGTGACTTTTGTAAAGTAAATTGTGACAGAAATAAAGTCTGTATATCAGCTGCTTTTTTCCAAACCAGAATACCGTAACACATAACACTATGAAAATAACTATAAATAAACTAAACGAACTGTGTCAACATTGGTTGCCTGATTTTCCTAACTGCGTAAGCTGCCGAACATAATTTACCTGCTAGTCAGTATAGCAGTCTATATGGGGACTCCATTGCAAGTGTTTGTCTATAATGATCCCTAAGAAAACTGCCTTATTTCCTAACACTCGTCATTTAGAAATATAGTAGGTACTACCGGTCTAACACTAGGCAAAGCGAACCTAACACATTTAGTTTCCCTAGCATAGAGTAGCAAATTGTTACTAGTAAACCAATGAAGTACTATACCTAGCGTGGCTTTTATCCTATTGTAATCGATGGATTTTCGGGCTACCTTGAAAATTAATGATTTATCATCAGTAAAAAGTATAATATTACAATGGTTATCTGGATGGTTGATCTTAAGTCATTTATGTAAACCAAAAATAAGAAAGGACCTCATATAGAGCCCTGAGGCACACCTAATTCAACTGCTGCTGCAATAGGCTGTGTTTGCAATCTCTAGGTCGCAAATGTCCATACTTCAAAGAACACTACCCAGGGCTCACATAAGTTGTCCGCGACGTTTGTTGTTCAGATATCTCTCAAACTACCTACTTTATAACGATACAGACTGAGAGTCAAGCGAGAAAATATAAGATAACATGTGATAGCTGCTCCGTGTGCTCGTTTTTCGTTTTCATAAGACCTGCTCAGCCGTCTGCCCCTCAGCTTTATTAATGCCTTGATATTTAGGTTATCCCCCCGGAGATCGAGGAGGTGATCCTGTCCCTGCGGGGCGTGGAGCAGGCGTGCGTGGTGGGCGTGCCGCACCCCGACGACGGCGAGCGCGCTGTCGCCGCCGTGCAGCGCCGCGCCCGCGCCGCCCTCACGGCTCAACAGGTCAAGGAACACGTCGCTAGTGAGTATTACGATGTTTACTTCTCGAATAAAATCTCACGGATAGCAGATGGTTATTTTGAAAAGTTTTGACCGTTGATTTTTAGTAGGTATTTCTCAAAAATAATGGACACTGAGGCGGTAAGTGTCTTTTCTCAAAAATAACACGTAAAGTCGCCATTACATCATTAAAAAGTCACCAGAAAGTTAAGAATTACCAGGCAATGATCAAAAGTGTCCAGTAAGTAGAGAGGATTTGAATTCGGAATGAAAAAGTGTCCAGTAAGTAAGTATGAAATTCCATTACATATCATGTTATTTGAATTTGGAACTATCGGTACAGACCTGTGGACAGCCTTCAAAAAGACTACAGAGGTAACCAAGAAAAGGTCACATCACAAAAAATATATGAAAGTGAAAACTATTTTGACTCCATTAGGTTCAGCAAAGAGCACTTTTATTTAAAAAAAACAATTTAAATTGCTTTTATTTATACATGAAAAGCTGAATAATCAGCTCTAGTTGGCAGTTTGATACTAGAAGATAAATAAAAATAAATAAAAAAGTGCCCGTAAAACAATTTCCCCACAAAAGTACCAGGGCATCATAAACCCAAAGCAGTTCTAGTTCAGAGCAGACATCGCGCGATTTCTCTTTATTTACAAGAACGTCACACGCACCATGTCCGTTTTATGCGCGCCTAGTACATCGCGACCGGTGTAACATATAGTGAATCGTTTAAATTAATTAAAAAAACGGCTAAGCGCGAGTCGGACTAGCGCCCTAAAGGTTATGTACATGTGGTCATGAATATTTTACAACTTTTTTTTTAAACATTCTAATTGTTCTATTTTTGAGAAAAACACTATACATGCTTCGACCATTAACAGCCATCCTGGACTCGTATGTATAAAAGGCCTCGCCTGGCGGCTCGGCCTTCTAACTCCTACTCGTCCAGGATGGCTCACTTACTGGTCTTTGCAGTAATGTAGTATTTCGATACCTAGTGTTCTTATGCTTTTGACCATTTATTATGACCACTGTTCCTGTAACATAAATCGCCATAAATTTTCAAAATCGTGGGTCTCCCTGAAAGTCCTGTTTGGCATCATATTACACGAAAGGCGTCCTCTGTTAGACATAGGCTTCCCCTAAGGACGTCTCTACGACGGTTGTGTTATAAATTAAATTGGGTTATAATTCTTCTTCTTCTCAGCGTATACTCGTCCACTGCTGTTATAATTTGATTGTTGCAAAATAAATTAATAGGTTTATAGTTCCGTAAATTGGTTGAATTGACGGCAAGAAGTTAAAAAAAAAAAAAAAAAATCTGCGAAAATAAATAAGTACCTAACCAAAAATGGCAGATATCTACTCTCCCTTTTTCAAGTTAAACATGAAATTTTGCTGAACTATTTATTCTTCAAAATAAAAACCAGGAGTCCAACGTTGGCCCTTGTTCATTACTTTCTAGGAATTTTCACAAGTGGCTTGGACACTCAAACAAAAGAAGCGCTTAAAAAATATTTCATTTCAGAACACCTGCCAGTTCCTAAGCAACTGCACGGAGGCGTCGTGTTCGTGGACGAGTTGCCTCTCACCTCCAGCGGGAAGATTAATCGCGTTCATGTTAAGAAACTAGTCTTACAGGCCGTGAGGGAATAAGACGCATCCAATAATGATTGGTTACAAACAAACACAAGACTCCAGGCATATTTTCTCAAACATCCACTCGTCCATCCAATCAGCCTGTCTCCATCCACTCGGCCTGTCTCCATCCACTGTTGGATATAAGCCTGTTCCTTATCACGCCACTCTCCTTGGTCCCGGGCTAGTCGCATCCATAGTCTCCCCGCCGTTTTGTGGATGTCGTCAATATATCGGGCAGATGGTCTACCCACGGATCTTTTTGATACCCTTGGCCACCATTCAGTAAGCAACTTCGTGCAACTGCTAACATTCCGCCTAGCCGAGTGTCCCGCCGATCTCCACTTAAGGTTCGTTATTCATTCTCCAACATCTACCTTTGTCCTACGTCGAATTTCGGTATTTGAAACCCGATCTACAAGATAGATTCTCCATGGCTTTTTGTGCTACTCGCACTTTGTGTAAAATCCTCTTGGTGAGATCCCACGTCTCTGAACCATAAGTAAAAGTAGGTAAGACAGATTGGTTGAGCTCTTCTGTTTTCTCAAACATACTAAGAAATATTTGTATTATTTACCGAAAAATTACGCCAAGTTCAATATTTATGGTGACTGCAACTCCAACCTTTACCTAAACCACCTCGCTAACTTATTCCTGGACTAGACCGGGAAGTGTGAGTCTATTATTGGCCACTCTTGTACACTTTTAAATCTGTGTTACAAGTGCATGTTTGAACTGGGATGGGCGGTTGCTGGACTCTTATAACTGTCATAATCATAACCTAACTTACTTACTTGTCCAGCAACTGCTTGTTTTTCGGCCCGTACAATATTGAAACAAATAATAATAATCTCTTTAGGGCCGGTACAGGCGGATATCATTTGAACTGCAACCCAGCTGTAAAATGGCAGTTCGACTGCAGTTGACGTACGTACGTTTTGATGCAGTTATGTCAACTGCATCAGAACTACGCTCGAACTGCCATTTTGCAGACCGTCTGTATCGGCGCTTATTTTTCACTGTTGAATTATTACTAAGAAAGGGATAGGGATAACTTTCAGCTTCCGTTTATAAGAAGAACACCCCTGTCCAAATTGAACCAAGTGAGTTAAAGTAACGGTCCGACCACAAGTGCCACAACTTTAGGCGGCGGCATTGACCGCAGGAAAGTGGTGTATAGAAATCGCCTGACCGCGGCGGCGACACTTGGTATGCTTCATATCTACATCTCTAAGTATTTCTTTGTTGCCGCTCACCACTCGTCGCCGTCCCGCAATTTTGCCTAGGCTGATAATTTGCTTTAAATTTAACATTAATATTTAAAAAAAAGCTCATACCCTCTTGACAGAATTTTCAAGGAGTGCAGGAATTTAACTTTGAACCTTATGTACACTGTCAATAAAACACTGTTGTCATTTTGCCAACCGCATCGCTTCAGTTACTTTGGTATCCCTGGTATCTGCTGCTTTATGAATGTGCAGCACTCACGGCAGGGTCTTTGGGAGCGCCGACGGCTAGGGTTGTGCGCGCTCGTTCACTGAGCGGATCGCTCCAAACTAGTACAATCGCTCTAATGTACTAATTCGGTCTTTTAGTTCTTTTAGTAAACTAGTAGACTGAAAGAAACTGGTCTGTTCATGCTCCTTTGACCGAATGAATGGCCGGCTTTGCTGTCAGTGTCACTCACTGCTCTGCCTGCTCTGTCCGGTTCTTGCTCCGCGTGTACTAAATGAAATAAGAGCAGAAACTTCACGGAATAGTTCGTTCTAGTACAGTGACGGGAATTAATTATTTTTGGCTCTTACTCGCAGTACATGTACTAAATAACCCTACCGACGGCCGCTCGCGACACCTGCAAAGAGCATTCTTCGCTCGCGGCGCCGGCGCTCTCAAAGACCCTAGGGGGCGTCAGTATACTTGCTACATGGGCTAGAGCCGCCTTTGGGTATCTGGCAAGTTGATATCCATGATACAAAGAAACACCTTGTGTGACATGCTTTTATTTTGCTATTCTACGCAAGGGATATACAGTAGAAAGATTTGTGTTAAGGTTGTGAATTCCGCATCCGAAGTTGCCTATTTTTTACCTGCAACAGATTGTTTAATGTTTAGTATGTTTCATATTGTAAATAAATGTTATTAAGAATTCGCAGTTATTATATCCTAGTCTTCAAATGTATCGTCGCATGTTAAATCTATCAGTGACACTATGTTAAAAAGGAAATCATACAAAAGCTAATTAATTTTAGCTGGGTCTTATAGCGCTCAAAGCTTTGACCTTGACGTCACGGGAGACCGAAGACCTGGCAGTTTCCTCGCTCAACGCATAAGTTTAACTATCTAGCTAGGACATGCCAGTGGCGGATCCACGGGGGTGGTCAAGTACGTCATGACCACCCCCTTCGGCGCTCGTAGATACGGGTCAGAAAGTAAATAGTCATGTGGCGTGATCTCGCACTTGACCGAACTTCTGCGTTCAGCAGTTAATGACCACCCCCTAATCTGAAAGCTGGATCCGCGCCTGGGACATGCTGCCAGCATCTTCGGGACAATGCCGCAGGGCCCTGTTTTAGAAATAGCTTTTTAGTTTTAAAATAGAATTAAGTAAGATGTAAAAATGTAATTTTAGTTTTGTGACTGTTAAGGTAGCCTTCCGAGACGGACTGCAGACTGCAAACTGCAAGCGACACTACTGGTTTCTATGAATCTATATGAAATTGATTCCGAGCGCGGCGACACTGCGGCCTGCAGGCTGCAGCACCAGTAGTGACGCGGACCGCAGAAAGTTCACACGTATAATGGCATATATATTTATACGTATATTGTGACTGAGGCATGGTTCTATGCATTGTGCAGTCACGGCATGCCGCCGCGCTTGGAATAGAAGCAACCGCGACCGCAGGCAGCACTGCGGTCGACCGCAGCCGCCAGCCGCAGTGCCGCCTGCGGTTGCGGTCTGCAGCCCGTCTCGGAAGGCTACCTTTAATTTCATAAATAAATAGATACTTAATTTTAACTGTAATAAATAATGTCACTATTCAAATTGTTTTTTCGCTAATTAGTGGCTTTGTTGGATTTAACATGCGGCTTAATATCTCGAGCATTAGGTAGTAGCTGGCAAGGCAGCGCTTACTGCCTTATCGATCGATGTGGGCACAAAGCACAGAGATAGGTTATATAGCCCAAAAATGGCCCCGGGTACTTTTTATCGCGGAAAATTAGAGAGTTCTCAAGGAAAACCGCTTCCTACCTCTGCGCTTACATTCGTTTGTGTTCAAATAGTGTGCATTACATATCTTTGAAGTCACCGACACCGCTTGCGCGCCGTGGCGGCTTCTTTGTAGCAATTGTAGCGGCACATCAAAGCACGCAAACTATTTGAACGAACGAGCTGTACACTTGATTACACGATAGTTTAACGTTATATCGACGACATATCATTTTATATTGTCCAAGGGTCAACATAAAATGGTAGTTTCAGTGTGGTTGAAACTGTTGGTTTATACATAGAGCCCAGTTCACCTTGAGCCCCGCCATTCGAGCCACCTCCACCGCTAGCGCCCCCACCGGCGCTGAACCCCCCTCCAAAACCTCCTCCCGCGCCGGCGTCGCCTTGCCCTGTTTTAGAATTTTTTTAACTCGGTGATTTCGGCAAATTGAAGACAGTATGTACTTAAGTATTGTTATTGCAATGCTTTGAATACAATATTTTGCGGGCGAATTCAACCAAACAAGAATAAATATTATTAATCGAGAGTCAGACAATTTTACATTTTACCAAAGATAATTCTAAGAATAGTGAACCTATTCGGGAATAGTTACTATACCACTGTTTCGCGTGGAATAACGAAGTGGAATAATTTAATGGCGTCCACATTTTCTTTTGTGCTTACTAACTTAAGACTCTTTTTCTAATGACAGTTATTTTCCAGTCCTTTACATGCCTATACATATATAATATAAACGTAAGCAATTCTTTTTATGCCGGGTAATACATTCGTTCATCATTCACTCTACAATCGAGCTTTTATTCGCGTATATAGGTGAAAAACTTATATGACCTCTTGCATGTAGTTGTGTACAAAACTTATATGGAATTTATGTCAAATTTCAAATATAGAATGACCAACGGTCTATACAGATGTGATACTACTACATGCAAGAGGTCATTTACTTAAGTTCTTGACCTATAATTTATTCAAGTTTGGTCGAATTCACCCTTATTAGGAGGATTAGTAGATTACTCAGCTGTCTATGGCTGTTACTCTCTCTCCGGCATCCGTAAGTACCTATATTTGACATGTCGGGGCTTTATTCTGCACAGTAAAACCGTGTTACATTTTTCATGTTATCGTATTGTCAACGTTACTGCCAAGTAGTTATGCCGCCGAATTAAAAACAACATCATAACTGTACAGAATAAAGGCCCGTTATTGTCAAAGCGATAGACAGACAGACAATATACATTGTACAGCTAGGGCATGAAACAGTACCCTTACCATGAGTTAAAATTAGTGCTTACTCGCTAGCGAGTCGAATGTTCTGTCCCTCGCACTTAATAAGAATTCTTGGAGGGACAGAACATTCCACAGGAGCTTGTAATGAGCTGTATTTTCATGAAGGATACGAACCTCCGCCATTGCTATCAGCAGCACCGCCTAGAAAACAAAGAATACAACGATTCTAATATCATAGTTACTAAAAAGAACTGTAAAAAAACAATGAAATTTTGCTTCGGGCAATAAAAGGGCGATAACGTTTCTTATCCCCTAATTCAAGTCCGATTTCCACGATACTTGAATATGTTGTAAGTAGTTATTATGAAAAACTAGGTTTGTACGTTTCCGTTTTTTTGTAATTTACAAGAAATATCTTCTTGGAAACGAAAACGTCCGACGTAGTTTTCATTATATTTACAACATAGGTATTTCAAAATCGTAAAAATCCGACTAGGTGTAAGGGGAGAGAAACGTTACGCATTATGTATGGAAATAAATTAAATTATTAAAAATAAACAAAAAACCCGACTGCAATAAAAAAAAAAACTGAAAAGCAAAAAACAAGCTCTAGAATCTATAGAAAATTGTAAGAAAATGTACTTATTGATATTTATAACAATTTAAATTTAACTTGAATATTGGAAAAGGTGTTCCAGGCAGGGACAAGCTAGTCCAAATGTGTTTTTTTTTCAAGAAATAGCTTTTGAAATTCATTGCTTGTCCCTTCCTGCAATACCTTTTCCAATATTCAAGTTAAATTTAAATTGTTATAAATATCAATAAGTAAATTTTCTTACAATTTTCTATAGATTCTAGAGCTTGTTTTTCGCTTTTCAGTTATTTTTTTTATTGCTGTTGGGTTTTTTGTTTATTTCTAATAATTTAATTTATTTAACCCTTTTTAGTTTTTATTAATAAAATAGTGGTTTAATTAATTATTACTAAGCAATATATGAGCTCTGGAGCTTAAATTTTTAATGTCGCGAAGCTACAAGTGACAAATTACAAGCGAAACTCTCTTTCTAGCGAAAGGAGTTTATTACTCCGAGTCCGAGCTCCGAGCGCTCTGAGTGCGGATCATAGTAGCATAAAAGTATTATAATGTATATATATTTGGAATGGGCTATTTAATAGCTTTCATTTGATACCCATATTGTTATAATAATTTTGTTTTTAATTCCCCCTCCATATTTTTTTCCGCAGACGCCATATTGACATATTATATACCCTATGTCACTTCGGCGATTAAGACAAATCGATAGACACCTCGTATGTTAAAATCCGTCAAGCCATTTAGGCTGCAGAGCGTGCCCAGAAATAGACATACATACATACATACGCCCGAAAAACATAACCCTCCTTCTAACGCAGTCGGGTAAAAAAAATAGGTTCACAATCGTCTTAAACGACTGCGTGTCCTACGTCACTAAGAGCTATGTTAAAGTGCCGTTGACAAAACGTAAGAGACTTCTTATGATTCAGTTTACATCGTCCCGTTAACATCTTCCATAACGGCGTATAGGAATCAATCCAATTGATTGACTGTAGGTACCTTGTTGTACTATATACGTAACTATTACTTACCTGAAGAGTCTTGAGTGCTCTGAAACAGAACAGAAGGAATTATACACAAACGATTCATTTAACCATCTAAACGACAAAGTCTATGACAAATCAGTGCGGCCAAACAATGCTACCTTTGGTGTTACGCTTTGTATGGCACGCGCGACAGCTGATGAGAATTACTAGGCTACGGGTATTCCATCTTAGATACTTAGGTGTCGGTAAGTTAGCAAAATTTTCAAGGCAATTTGTGGCCGGCCTACGAAGCTATCATTTCCAGATTCGGCTCGCTTGTTTATGACATATTACCAGCCAACCCATTCAAAATTCAAAAATTGAAATTGTAAATTGACCATTCCACATGGCTCTTTACACGTCGATAATATACCTAAGTGAATCTACTAGCGCTTCAGGGTTGGCAACGCATTTGGAATAATCGTTTGTTATACTTTTTTTACCCTAGTGCTTAAATACATTGACGGCGGTAAGAAGACAAAGATAAAATATTTGGACTTACACCCCCAATCAGCAGCACTGCGACGAACAAAACGAGGAAGCTCTTGAACATGTTGGCTTGACGATGACAACTCAACAGAATACTGTTCTGACGACTGCAGCTGGGACGCGGTAGTTTTATAGCTGTGCAGATCGCATCATTGCAATGATGATGGCTAAATAATCGTCTGAAATCGACACGAGTACATGTTACCGGTTTTACCTGGATTTGCCTGCAGAAAAGTTAAATTTTCATCTGGTCTGGTAGCGGCGCTTCCTTATTTAAGCAACTGTTACTTGGCTTATGTCTTTGAAAGTGCATGGGACTTCGACAAAGCATCGTTGCAGTGAGGATTAACCAAGGTCGAAGACAGGCAAGAACACGTATTTATACTTTTATACGCACTGATGGGTCAATTTAAGATCGCCGGTAACCTCCAATGTTTAACTGCGGATAGCTTGGGTTACTCCAGATAAGATATTGACACATTTTGTGATTGGCAAATGTCAAATTTATACCAGGGGCCTGTTTTATAAAGCTACAAATTACAATTTACAGGTTACAAGTTTCCATTTGACACAACCTCGACCAATGACGACCAGCTATTTGACCACTATTGCCAGTTTAGACCTGTAAAATTGTAACTTGTAGTTTTATAAAACGTGCCCCAGGAGTAACCAAATCTATTCACTGTTTGAATATGGAACCCGACATAAGTGAACTGCATTACCCAATTCCTAGATTACAATATCCGTCAGTTAAAGTTATCACAATTCAACAACGCCCCTTTTTTGCAACGGGGGTTAAAACTCTATGATGTCGACCCATCTCTAGATTGCTAGCAGTCATCATCATCATCTCCTTATTCCAATCATCTGCGGTCGGCGCAGCACGTTTTTTTCTTCCACACATTATAGCCTGGCCAAAAAGTCGAGCCAGTGGTGACAGCTGCAACTAAAAAAATTCCATACAAAATTGTTGCCATGTTTACGCATTTTACGTCAAAAATGTGACAGTTACGTAGAAAGTGGCGCCCTCATTTAATTTCTACTCTTTTTGGTCGCACTATAGCTGTCATCTCATTCTCTTTTTCTTTTTTTATTAATGGCTGTCCACCGCGGTATTCCGCAGTGATTTCGCCAGTGTCAACTGTCAAGTGAGTAGAGTAAATCAGTTAACAGAATACTTAAATCAAAAGTAAAAGCCGGACATCTTTCAATCGGCCATCTTCCCTCCCCGGAGGTTACCGGACGACTCCATCTCGTTCTCATATTACGAGTCTATATTGTCTGACATAATCATTTTTGGTCATAATATTTTTAAGCTATAATTAACCCAAGTTTATTAATAAAATTTTAAAAATAAAACCTAACCTAACTTAACCTTATCTACAGATATTTAAGTAATTATACCTACCTCTTAATTATTGTATCAAAAAGGACAATATGACAAAAAAAGTTTTTTGGATTATTGTAAAACAAACCTCACCTAACCTACCATTTTGTTATCTTGATGGGTTCAGAAAGAAAATGACTTTGTAACTTCGGAACTTTCGGACAAATGCAATATTTGGGAAACAAAACTTCGGATGTTTGATAGGATACCATTCTCCCAGCGTTACAAAAAGGGACCGACGTATAAATGAAAAGATGCAACCTTATTCGCCTTGACACACAGACGACCCAATATATCGCGCATCGACATTAATATCATATTCACTCAACGCAAATAAAAATAAACATGCAATTGAAAATAATGCTTTGACATAAATACTTGTCCGGTCATTAGG
Organism: Acleris literana; assembly: GCA_946894065.1. Taxonomy (NCBI): domain Eukaryota; kingdom Metazoa; phylum Arthropoda; class Insecta; order Lepidoptera; family Tortricidae; genus Acleris; species Acleris literana. The sequence continues at coordinate 16,508,680 of OX335687.1, read as the reverse complement.
TCGTTAAGTACGTCTAAATTGACCGTTCGCAGATTCGAATCTTTCACACGAGTTAAACGCGTGTTTTTTATATTTAGTTGCAGAAAAACTGAAATTCTTTTTTGGCATTTGGGCATGGCCATGGCCAAAATGCCATAGTATAGGGAGAGGAGGGGTACGGAGAACAAAAACTACATTTATTAACTCTTAATGTATTTATTCTCTCTCGGCTTGTAGAACCATCTCCTTGACTTTGCTGCGGGCAATTTTACCAGTTGAAGTCATCGGCAGTTCGTCGAAGAAAACTACGCCGCCGTGGAGGTGCTTGGGTGTAGATAAATGGTCTGCAATTAAAACATAGTTTTCACTTCTCATGCTCCAAAAGTCCGTCTTTATGCGTCGCTTTTTAGGCAATAGATCCAACAGCCACACGAATAACTTTAACTTCATAGAAAAACCTCTTTATTTTATTTCGTTTCGTTAGTATTCTAAGACCAAGGCAAGGATACCAACAGCCAAAGTACACAATAAAACTTCATGAAATAAAGGGCATTGGGTAAATTTGTTTGAAGAATATTGGCATTCATTTTTTTCAGCGGCCACATATGATTTTTACATAGTTATTTAGAGGACCTCTAAATACACATAGATATATATATAATTTATGGCGTTAAATAATATCGGAGCGGAGATTTTAAAGAGATTTAAGTATTCAGTTTTTAGTACAAAAGTACGCACAAGTATAAATATTTAAATATCTCAGCTCCGATGCACTTTAGAGTATTACATTACATAACAAAATATGTTTATTTTTAATAATTCTATCATAATTTACCACTTTTACGAATGACCGCTCACCTTGAAAATGTATGACTTTTACATATGACAACACTTTTACCCAAACCCCTTTATAATTTTTATTTTGTCGCATTTATTATTATTATTATTATATTTGAGTAAATCAATAAAAAAGTAAAAATAAGAAAAAGTAAAAAAGTAAGAGTAAAGCATGACAATAAGTTATCATAGATATAAAAAACAAAATGTTTTTATAGCTGAGCAGGATGTAACGACCTAAGTCAGATGTCACGTACCTAAAGAAAAAAAGGAAAAATAAAGTTAATTGGCGGGAACCATACTTATTTTGTCATTGTCAATATTTGTGTTACAATAATTTACATGTTGCTGTTTCATTTCCTCGCAATCGAAGTGAAAATTAGAGTGTACCACTCGTCCATAAAACCCATTTTACGCGAGACGTTTATCCATCCAAGCAAGCTTGCGAGCTAGGATGGATATAAAGTCGAGTGTTAAATGCGTTTTATGCACTTGTTGTACAATTTACTATTTCACTTCTCATGCTCGTAAAGTCCTTCTTTATGCTGGGTATAGGCTGCATAAAATCGCATTTTATGCACTAGTGCATAAAGTGTTGTCGTCATCTAGACTAAGACAATTAAGCCCTACAGCCAGACAGACGTGGTGACTGCATTAAATAAACTTCGTTATTTGAATACATATACTTTAGGTAATTTACTTGCCTTTTTGGTTGCATCTAACAAAAAAGAAATTTTAATCTATTAAAAACAAGCATTAATAACAAAAATATGACAAAATCAACGTATGACTTGGCAGTATTGCGTTCCACTTAAGTCAAAAATCTCATGCCGAAAAACTTGTTGTGTTACGGATTTTACATTATCACTGTTTTATTTCCTCGTAATCGAAGTGAAAAGTAGAGTGCAAAACTCTAGCATAAAACCCATTTTACCCTCAACGTGACTATCCACCCTCTCCGTACCGGCTTGGATGGCTATATGCACGTCTCGGGTAAAATGGCTCGATTTATGCTCTTGTTGTACAATCTACTATTTGAGGACGCTGTTCGGAGTAAATGGACAACGTGCTCCAATATTAAGCAAACATCTGAATGTTAATTCCACCTGTCATCACGTCAATCTCTTCTTGCCCAGCTATACAATATTTAAGATGCATCGCCATGGATTTGACGACGCGCTAGCCTAGTTGGTAGTGACCCTGCCTACGAAGCTAGCGGTCCTGGGTTCAAATCCCGGTAAGGGCAGATACTTGTGTGATGAGCACGAGTATTTGTTTCTGAGTCTTGGATGTTTTCTTTGTATTTAAGTATATATTTCTCTATGTAAGTATTTATATCGTTGTCTAGTACCCATAGTACAAGCCTAGAGCTTAGTTTGGGACTAGGTCAATTTGTGTGAGATTGTCCCTTCATATTTATTCGCTCAAAGGTTAACTGGAAGAGATCCCTTATAGGGATAAGTTCGCCTTTGTACATCCCTGTTATATTTTTGTCTATTTTATAATTGTTATTTCTTTTGTTTGTACAATAAAATGTTTACATACATACATACATTATTTATTTATTTATTTATTTATTTATCGTTGTTAGTTCCTTGTATCTGCTCGCATTAACTCGCTTTCCACTACAAAGGTAGTTACGTTTTATAGTTTTTTTAATGGAATGAAGAACCGAGCATACAAGCTGTCTGCCAAGTGGACTCAGAGCCTCGCCTCGTAGACATTGGAATCTCAACCAAATGCATGATGGTATCGCTAATCGACCACTTGCATTACGAATGGGAATTATTCAAACACAAATAAAATATTGTATATTAGGTACTGTACTAATCTAGTACTAAATAAGTTTAATCGTATCACCAATGAACACTATAAAAGGTAGTTCGTGGATGATCGTATGAAAATAGTGCAAATGCTTGTAGGGTACCTGAATTTTGACTTTTTTAAATTTGAATTTGTCTTTAGCCCTATACTCAGTGACTGTATTCTGCTGGTACTATCAGGTAGGGTTACGGACTTACCCTGTGGTCTGATAGTTCATGGTAACAAGGTGAAACGTGTACTCACTGGCGACGTGGTCCTTGACCTGTTGAGCCGTGAGGGCGGCGCAGGCGCGGCGCTGCACGGCGGCGGCAGCGCGCTCGCCGTCGTCGGGGTGCGGCACGCCCACCACGCACGCCTGCTCCACGCCGGGCAGCGATAGGATCACCTCCTCGATCTCAGGGGGGATGATCTAAACCAAATCAAACTTGAAATATTTCGTTGTAGAGCCACGGGGGCCTATGATAAGTTTTTGATATATCGCGATTTTTTCATGGGACTCCATCTCATGATAAACCGTACCTAATAGGTAGACGGTAGAGTACAAAAATGGTACGGAACCCTTCGTGTGAGAGTCCAAGTCCAGTTGGGAAGGTTTTCGATTTCTGTTTCACATAAAACAAAAAAAAAACAGAAATAATTATCAATTCAGTATTGTTTGGAATTGAAACTTTATTGACTTTGGAATTTGTCCTGGAATGTACTATCAGCCCAACCTGACCCACCACAGAACTGTGTCACAGTGACGTTATGATTCAAGTCGTAAGCAGTGTCATACAAATGGTTTTATAATGTCTCTGTGACATGGTTCTATGGTGGGTCAGAGTTCCATTGGGCTCATAGTACCTCCACTGTACCTGGTAATTCTTGTATTTGAGCATCATTTTGAGCCTCTCGACGAAGAAGTAGTAGTCGTTTTCGTCTCTGTACAGCAGGTCACCAGTTTTAAGGAAGCCATCTTCAGATAACGTCTCTGCAGTTGCTTTAGGGTTGTTGTAGTAGCACTGAAAATATTGTTTTATTTGTAGTGCTCCAGAGTTCAGCGCGAAATAAGGACATGTCTTGGAAAGGTCCAGAATAAGCCCTGATTTATAAACGCATTATAAATCTATTTTAGTTAAAGTATGCATTGTCACTTTCTGTCAAATGGATATGTCGCAATGTCAGATAAGGACAAAGCATATTTAGAGCAAAGTTTAGCTATTGTGTTAGTTCTCCCGAACAGACCATTTGACAGAACGATATCTTTACCCAAAAAACCCCTATTCCGTCTTATGGAGTTTCTTGCTGCGCTTCTTCTCCGCAATGATGGTCTTGTCCGAAGCGCTAGTAGATTCACTCTTTTTTACCGACGTGTAAAAGAGCCGTATGTGGACAATATACTGAATAAATATTTTGAGTTTGATTTTGGTATAAATCGTTTTAAGGATTACCGGACTATAAGACGTACTTTGCGTCAGCTATCTTTCTCTACTTTTTAGATTACGTATTACATGAGAAAAAATGAAACAAAAAGTAGGCTGCTTTTTCTTCTTTAACTGTCATTGTCACAAGGTTTTACACAGGGACTTCTTTGTCCTTCCTTTTTTGGAAGGATTTGTCTTTCCTCGTCTATAGGTACTTAGGTCCAAATCACGCCTTACTTGTGACGATGTACCAAATAACGAAAGAACAGCTATATATTCATCTCTTTCCAACTCACTATGAAAACCATAAGTAAAAAGAAGTGAACCATAATGTATTTTCTGCTTATTTAGTACGGTTTCTATGCCTTTAGTCTTTATTCTTTGAAGTAACTTACAGTGCTCAGTCATCCGCGCTGTGTCGGGTGCGCCCGCCCGCCCGCCGGTGCCCCGCAGCGCACCTCCTGCGATCTAAGTTTCGCTACGCACCCCTAATTACCTTTGTTCTCCTGGTACTTTACAAAAACATGCAAACGCTTTGGTTGGATGCATGGCTTAGTATATTAAAAAAAAACTGCTATCTAGCCTGTTCATAAACACAGCCGCCATGTATACACTAAAATTAAAAAACAAACTTTTATTGTTTTTTTAATACGCATAGTGGCAGAATGTTATGATGCCTGTGCCATAAATTTACGTGGAATAGATCTTAAAAAAGAGGACTTTGCCGGCCTAGGCCTGCACGATTTTAATGAAATTCCATTAACCACCTCTTGTCCTAGCCGCACCTGAAACGTCATACTTGGCGGCCTATTATAAGGAACATAACATCAATATTTCATAGCATGTTTGAGAAAATATAGAAAGATAAATAGACTGTGTTCTACCTCCATTATTGGTCCTTTAGCCCACAGCTCTCCTGTGACGTGTGGTTCTAGAATGGTCCGGCCGGTGTCAGGGTCCACCAGCTGGAACGTAACGATATTTATTCTTTCTTTTGTACTAAATAAATGAACAAGGTTTTCTTGTTTCAAGACACGGCAGTATGTCCTGGCAAGATCGAAGAAAAAGCCGAGCGATACTGCAGTGTGTGTTTACACGAACCCATTCAGCCCCTTTTTCGCTGGTTCGTACAATACCGCGGTGGCTTCACGCCCGCTCCAACCATCCGAATAGAGCAGCGCCGCGAAAAAGTCAAAACTGTAGCGTTTAAAAGTACTTGGCGCGGTCCGTTGGATTTCCAAATGGACGGAAAGCCAGCGCGACGCGCCAACGCGCAATCCGAATGGAACTATCGCACATGTCGAAATTCAACTTTGGAACACGCCACGCCACCGCGCGAAGCCAAAGGCGTCGTCGTGAATGCGTTCTCTGGCTGCAATTTTCTAATCAGTCTGCTCCGTGATTTCGCAACGTTGAGAACGTAATGAAGCGGAAACTAAATGTGGGTGGGTGTGGGTGTGAATGTGGTGAAAATATTACGCTCCTCCAGGGGCACGTTTTATAAAGCTACAAGTAAAAATTTTGGTTACCTATCTGAAACACTAAAAAACTTTTGCCAGCTGTTTCATTTGCCATAATTTTCATTTGTCCGAAAGTAATTTTTCTCTGAAAACGTTTAACTTTCCTGAATTGTTATAAAATAAACCTAACCTAACCTACAGGTTCTGTAAGTATATCTCATTAAACATTTTGAAAAGTTATTGGGTTCAGAATAAAATGAAAATAATGGGAAATGAAAATTATGGCAAATGAAACAGCTGGCAAACGTTTTTATTTTATTATTTATTTCAATTTTATTTCAGAATCCAGTTCCATATGTTGTTAGTAAGCATCAAATCTTATTCTATATTAGTAATTATCAAATATTAACAAATTAACAAATATATTATTTTATTCCTATGGCTACTGCTACCCAGTGTCGCACTAAGGGGCAGTCAGGCCGTTCAGCAACCATGTTCAGAATGCTGTTGTGGCTGTTACGAAGGCGTTGAAGCAGCGACGCTGCTTTCTTACGTATGCGCGCGGGGAACCCGTCCGTGCGGGCCGCGGCAAACATTGCCGACGCGCTGCAGCGCCGCGGCAGCCCCAACAGCATTCTAAAGGCATTGTTATATTGAACGCGCAGGGCGTTGTAGGCTTGCTTCGTGTACTTAACCCAGAGACCGCTCGAGTAAAAGGATGTACAATACGCATTGAATAGCGTTATCTTAACGCTAACAGAGCATCGAGCAAATCTCCGAGCCAGCATATTGCTTCTCACCGCTAACGCCCTGCGCTCCCTTTCAATATCTTCAGTGTCGTTAAGATTCTCGGTGATCACGTGCCCCAGATACGTGAACCTGCTAACGACCCTGAGAGCAGTACCAGCGAGCACTACGGGGGCCACGTAATAGGGTTTTTAGTGTTTGCGATAGGATACCAAAAAATTTACAGGTCTAAACTGGCAACACTGCTCAAATGGCTGGTCGTCATTGGTTGAGGTTATGTCAAATGGAAACTTGTAACATGTAAATTGTAATTTGTAGCTTTGTAAAACAGGCCCCAGTTGTATACTCTCCATCTGTCGCCGAGACAAACGCGTCTGTGAGTGAATGCTCAGCTTTATATGCATCACAAGAGTCGCCGGCGGCGGCACGATTCTTCGATTTTGGGCTTTAAAAGTACAAATTGGCAAAAGCGCGTAATAATGTAGCATAACGTTATAAAAAAGTATTGATATGATTTTCTTTTTCCCATAGGTACCTATACAGGATGTAATGGTTAAGTGTAGCGAGGCGATTATTCTGTAAATATAACAGATATCCGAAAACTTTCATCTGATATCGACAGTACGCTACCCAATAAGTAAAATCACATTTACACATAAAAATTACCTACTCGTACTGACCTTTATTTCATAATTTGATTTAGGCCTGCCTACATTGCCAAAGGGCCCGTCCGCGCACGGCGCTAGCACTGCGCCGCCGGTCTCGCTCAGACCATAGGCGAGGAGTATCTTGGTATCCTTGCGAACTCTAGCCTGGAAGATTAGATGGTGAGAAACAGAAGGAAAGAAAGAAGAAAGATAAACATTCATTCGCAACAATAACACATAAAAATAAGAAAAAAAGACGATAGATAGTGGTAATTGTTGCGAGACGATCCCAACTCACCATGTGCTGGCTGTGGAGCCAACGCTGGTCGTCCGTTGGGACCGCTCGGTGAAAACACGGAAGGTAATACAGACATTACGGATAATTTAAACAAATAAAATAAAGAATAAGAATAATAAATACCAACGAGTGTGTTCGCATTAATATTAACGCATTTTGTTTGAAAATTTGCTTTACTAGGGTAATGTCAAATAGAGACTAAGTCAATATTACCTACCCGTAGGCTGTTGAGGAATTCCAGATGTATCTTAGAGCCTCCTATCCTGAGGTCTGCGAAGCAGGTGAGATCGCAATGCTTCTTGTGGTGAAGAATCGGAGCCAGGAGCGTTGGTGTGGTTAGAGCTGTAACTGGCTGATAGCATAAAAAAAAGATTACTTGATTATAAAGAAAGAAAGGTAATCAATTTATTGACACAAAAACGACACGGTTTACAATAAACAAAGAACTAAGACTGATGACATCTTTTCATCTGTGTCGTTAACTTTTGGTAACAGCTAATATATATGACGGCGCGTGTGGTTTGAGAGCGAGTAGACATACTGTTTAGTTATGTTATGGTCCTGCTCACTCTGACGTAACTCGGGCACTGGGCCTCTACTTTCATAGTTCGAACGTTACGCTTGCTCCGTCACTTTCCCTCGACTTCAGTACGACGGGCGAGTGAAAGGAACGGAGTATCCATTAGCACTGCTGTGGTGTTAGTAGGATCCCGGACGTGCCTCGCCATGTTTGACACTCTTGTTCTAGACTTCGCTGGTAAAACTGGGTCGTGAAACATGGTACGCCGCGAGCGTGATAGTTTTGCATTTGGCATTGGCACCCGGTGCCCCTGGAACGTCGTCAGGCGGATTTCTTATTAACTGACTGTATTTTGATAATTAAAAAAGAAATTTGTGAAATATCTAGAAAAGGCTTTTGGTTCTCCTTGCCCGACTATCCTCGCCTACACCTAAGTTCGACCATCGTGAACCCCCCTCCCTCCCTCCCTCTACCTAAAGATGAGGAGGAGCTTACATATGTTGTAGAGGAGGAGCTGACGACGCGCTGGCCTAGTTGGTAGTGACCCTGCCTACGAAGCTAGTGGTTCTGGGTTCAAATCCCGGTAAGGGCAGATATTTGTGTGATGAGCGCGAATATTTGTTTCTGAGTCATGGATGTGTACCCATAGTACAAGCCTAGAGCTTAGTTTGGGACTAGGTCAATTAGTGTGAAATTGTCCCCTGATATTTATTTATTTATTTATTTATATATATTATATTTTTTACGGTATCAATCGAGATACAGTTCACCAATCCATATACCTACATTGACCGTGAATTTTTCAAATATCCATTTATCTAAGTCCATACAATACTATAAAACAGTGGGTATTCAAATAAAATTTTGCAAAAGAATAAGAAAAATATCAAATACCCGTACACTAGCTTACTTTGTATTTGTTGATGATATCGATGACGTGCTCCGTGGTGCAGGGGGCCGAGGTCTGCAGCTTGATGTGGTGGACCGGCATGGCCAGCACGTTGTAGCACGCCGATATCCATTGGATAGAGGACATGTTCAATGCGCAACGACGTTCCCTGAAAAGTTTTATTATAAAGCCACGCAAAGGCGAAACTATGGGCAGACGACTTCAAAAATAACGCCCACCAAATAATTGAAACACTTTAGAAGACATAGGGCATAGATGGGAAGGGTGGGTTACCGTAATTGAAATCTTAGAAAGATCCACCTTTGATACTCGTGAATAGTCGGAGGCAAAAAACCAAATAGGTACGTTTCGCCCGACGATAACCCGGAGGGACGGACTCTGGGCTTCAAACTCTTTCACATCCATCAGATATATTTAGTGATCGACTCTACTGACTGAGAAAACCCGTTTGCACCGTAACCGTGCATCACATACCTAGCGCTTAGGGTGGGGTGTCTTAACGGTGAATGATGGTGAGTACCTACTAACTATTCTCATGAACGAAAGCCTCAACTACTGCGTTTTTTGGAACTGTTCACTACTGCTTTAATGTTATGTAAAAAGTACAAAATAAGTACTCTGGCGGCCAGAGAGAAACAGGTTACTTTTATTCATTACAACTTTGTCCATTTCGGAGCAAGATTTAGTGGAAAGTCTAGATCAAAATAGAGAACGAGAGAATAAAGACATACTGTTCCGTATCGTCTATTGCGGGGTTCATGAAGAAGTCCATATTGTGGAGCACAAGAGAGTGCGACAGCGCCGCGACCTTCGGGAAGCCGGTGGAGCCGCTGGTGCTGACCAGCCAGCAGTAGACCTTCGACACGTCGAACTGGGCCACCCTGGGGACAAGCGTTGTTACTCTTACACACCTGTTGCACTTACCTATGAAGATGTTAACGAAGTGGCCGGTCAAATCGAAATCTACGCGGATTAAGTCGCGGGCAGAAGCTTGCAGGCCAATAATAATGGCTAGGCTACATATGTATTTGTATGCCCTCTAACTGCTAAAGAACCCATCATAAAATTAAGAATGACTTGCTATTGCCAACCTTGTGTACCAAGAAAAAATATTTTGATGTTAATCATTTCATGGCAGTCTAGTTCTCTGTAACCTGTGCTTGGAAAGGGGAGTACGTGATCTTATAGGAATTATAAAAAAAACCTACTTAAAAATGTATATATTAAGGTTTTAAAAAGAGAAACTAACTAACTTGAACTGTTCTTCGGATTCCGAATCCTGGTAAGTATCGATGAAGCTGGCCATGGAAGTTTCTCCCTCGCCGAAGGTCACTATCTTGGTCGCTAAGCCCACGTCGAGAACTGCTCGTCGGTAGTCGTCGTACATCTCAGGCTCACAGAATGCGATCGTAGGCGCCACGATTTTGAAGAGTAGAATGATCTCATCTGTAATAGTTTTAAATGATTATAGTTCTCGAACTAATGAATATTGCTCGTGTCGTGTCAATGTTCTCGCTACGCGCATGACGGCAGGGCTGTATTCAACTCGGTAAAACTATAAAACGATATGTTACGGTATTATTTTTAACTTGGCCGCCATTACTATCAAGTAAGTAAGAGCTATCGTCATAAATCTAAAACGGGATTTAAACGCAGACAAAAATAAATATATACCTCGACGGAATTTCTATAGTACCTTACCTAGTACAAAGCGGTGTAAGTAAATCAGGAAACACGAAAATTTCAACCGGGATGATGGATACAAGCTCTCGTGGAATCCGGTGATTAGCAAGTGCAAGCGTCGTCATATATCGTCGGACGAATCCGCGGACACTGTGAGTGTTGTGTGCCGGTCGGTGGGTATTCCGATAAAACAAAACATTTCCTACCAAGTGCGGGTAGTTAGAAAATTTCGCAGGCAACATAAATACTTAGGGACCAGCTCTCTTCAGTCTTCTCGTGACCGCGACCGTTGCAACACGATCGGAACGTCGATGTAGATGTGTGTAAATGGAATACTCGTACGAGCGATATACGATACATCGCGAAAGTTTTAAACGAACAAGAGCTATAACGTTGAAAATACAATGATAACAAAAGGCAATATTGTTTTAACTTTTAACCAGTAGAATACGGGCCAAGTGACAGCTGGTGCGTGAAAAAGCCGGTGCACCCGCTCAATCCAAATTTAAGAAAAAGAAAAGAAAAATACATTTATTCACTACACACATAAGCTACACAGAAAAAAGAAAAACAGAAAACAGCAATAAAAAGAGTAGTGAGTGTGTCTTCGCGGCAGTGCATCGGACACTGGCTCAGCATAATGCTGAGGTGTTAAACACCTGCAGCGCTGATTTTCAGCCATTTGTGACAGGACGGTAATTTCAATTCGTCTCGTATCGCCTCACCGCGCAGGTGAAAAAGCACCGCTACGAGACCAATATACCGTGCAAAGGTTCTGCCGACGCTCCTATTAGTACGAGTACTTACTGTACTTGAACTGCGGGTCGACGCCAGCCATGGGCAGCCCGTTGAGCAGCGCCGCGTAGAAGGGGATGTGCACGTCGAGGTGGTTGCGCCCGCCCAGCACCAGCACGTCCCCCGGCCGCAGCCCGAAGCGCCGGAGGCTCCGCGCCAGCCGCACTGTTCGGAACAGCACCGAGCGCCGGGACTCTTGCTGCCCGGTGGCCGCATCTATCTGATCAGGGCTTTCATTAACACCATCATTCGACTTTCTCCTCCGGCCTTTCAGCACTGGCTGGAGTAGTATCTGCGGGAGTCTAAATTCTAGTTGGTAATAGGGGCATTGGTGTTATTAGCCGGTGCGAACCTGGCAGTACCTGGGCCCTCCATTCTCAGGTCTTCGGAAGGGATTTTCACCCCTTTTTCTTAAATTAATTCAAGCAAAAAGCAAATAAAAGCAAGGACTTTTGTCTTTGGCCCCTCAGGCGATTACCAAAAAACGCCATCATTCTCTAAAGAACTATGCTCTTGTCAGTAAGGTAATTAATATTCTTCCCGATTCTGAGGTTTATCTATTCATGTTTGTATGAATGCAAACACTTTATTAACAAAAGAGATAACGATAAAAAAAATAACATAAACATCTCATTATCTTTGACTTCTTTGACTCACTGATACGGCATGATGCGACGCCTGCTTTTTAGGGTTCCGAAGTCAAACTAGGAACTTATAGTTTTGCCATGTCCGTCTATCTGTATATCACACTCACTTTTACTCAGAAACTATCAAAGTTAGAAAACTGAAATTTGGTATACATAAGGTCAACGAGTATGTCACGAATGTTTCATTGGTACTCACGAAAAATATTACACGCAGAGAAGTGCCATAGCTGGCAGCATTTTCCCATTGTATAGCAATGCTTAAGTGTTACCTGAGAAAGCTGCCAGTTCTATGGTCTCCAGTGTTTTCTATTAGCCTTTTCGAGATTTCCTAGACAGTCCAGTAGCATCGGGTCTTCACGGACCAAGGGTTTCAACACCCAAAGGAACGAAGTTATATTATGCGCCGAGTATGTACTTATTTTACTTAAGCTGTTCTGCCGCAGCCGCTTTAGAATCTGTTCCGCGGAGATGTGACACTAGGGTGTCTGCACAAGTAGCGTCCTACACCAACACTTGCGAAATCGAATGGCCATCGTCCCTATAGCGATACCGGTAACCCGGCCGATAATACTGCCCTCATAAGCCAAAAGGCGATATCTCACACTCATTAGCCAAAGCAGAAACATCCCTCTCCCGTTAGTAATAAAGTTACACTTTCTACAGGAGTTTTGTCAGAGATACCGTTGTCTAAGCAATGTTAATAGAATAATCATTGAGCGCGGCGTGCCTTGAGAAACGGTCCACGCTTCTTCTTTGGCATGAAATTCCGTGGTGACCCAAATGATCGAATTTGCCAAATAGTTTTTGAACACTATTCTAGTAGTTATAATTATTAATTGTGTATTTTAGTCATTATTATGTAAAACCTTTCCTTTATGGTTTGCCGCGTATTCGGTTAAGAAGCTTAAATAATGTGTATGTGAATGCATGTCAAACTATTATTCTTAAAATGCGCATTCTGCGCCTACGGCGCCGACCCCCATCTTGTTTTATAAAAAGTAAACAAGTAACTAAGGGCGTAAGTTTGTGAGTTGATTTCTGCTACATTCTGTTTGATACAAAACTCCTGTTGGGTTCAACGGTGACGCAAAATCAGCTGAGGGCCCTGCCAAGATGCACTACGCTAACCAGCGTTTCTATTCGTTTCGTTTTTAAACCAATCGCATCACTGGTAGATGACGTGATACGAAAAGTCACGTGATCTACCAGTGACGCGATTGGTTAAAAACGAATCGAATAGAAACGTTAGTTAGCGCAATGCATCTTGGCAGGGCCCTCTGGACTTTTGTATGCAGCAGAAATTACGCAACTCACAAATTATGCTCGTCTCTGGCTCCAACCTAAAAGCTGTTTATTGAGAAATTAATCTCACGACACACTCAAGGCCTAGTGTGAGGTTTATTGTTAACCAAATAATTGTTTAATTGTTAATATATAACCCATGTATTGTAGAAAAACTCATGTAAATCTATCATTGTATACCATAAATTTTTTTCAATTTCAAAATAAATTACCTGACAAATTTCTTCCGAATTTTTGCTCATATAATCCACGAAGAAATGTCCGACATGGCGATCACTTCTGGCTTGAGTAAACACTCCCATTCTTCACGCGTGCGATAGGAATACTGTACTATTCCGTCAACATTAATTAATATATAGTATATGTACCTAGATACAGCGGAAATATCATTTACAACGTTTTTACCTGTCTCTGTTTCTTGTTTAATATTACTCATCCGTAGGCATATCTTTTCCCTGTTTTGGAACAGTGTAATTTTATCTTCAGATTACTATCTTGACCTTGTTAATAGCCGCTTTAAATCGTTATCTTTACATTATAAAACAAAGTCGCATCCCGCTGTCTGTCCCTCGTAAGGCCCACCATACTACAAACAGGGAGTTTTTTGTGAGTGGGACTTTGAATCTACCGTCAAGGCAATAACGTTCAATTACGTTTGTTTGATAATGACATTTTCAGTTTATGAGGATAGGAAAATAAACCCTATTCTCATTGCAACACAGTTCAAATTAAGTTGCCATGATTATGTACATTCTATTGCACGCCGGGCCTTACGAGGCTATTCATCGATCTTTTAAACTACTCAACGGATTTTAAGGCGGTATTCATCAATAAATGAAGTGATTTAAGAGGAAGGTTTTTTATGTATAATAAGTTCGTGTTATGTACATGATACAGAAAACTCACATAAAGATAAGCGAAGCGAGGGCGGGTCGCTCCTTTAATATAAAAAAATGTCGACGATTTTAAAAGTACCTACAAAATAACCTGATGAAGCGGGCAAGAGCATGCCGAACCACGCTTAGTGGTTCTGACGATTTTATAAAAAATGATTTTTTTAATCCTATTTTTGGTCTAAGTGCGTAGTATCAATATAATATGTGAACAGATAAGACAAACGGACTTGGGGAAAGTATTTAAAACAATTATAACAAACAAGTGTAATAAAAAACCAGTTTTAAAAAACCCATTGCATTTTTTGATATGGTCGTCTATGTAATATACGAGAATATTATGTTTAACAAAAGAATCCCCCCGTCTCATTACTTTGACTGAAATACTATAACCTATATCACTCCCACAACCAAGACCAATCTCATGACACCTCATATGTTAAAATCCATCAAGCCGGTTAGGATGTAGAGCGTCCCATAGAAATAGACATACCTATATACATACTAGGGAATGCAATTTAACCGGTTATTAACCGTTTTCGTATGAAAATAACCGGTTGAAACCGGTTAAACCGGTTATAACCGGTTATTTGCATTTCCTAATACATACACTCGAAATAAAAAACCTTCCATCTGAACAGTCGGGTAAAAAGCCTAGTGTTCGTCATATGCGCATAAAAAAAAACACGGTTTTGCAGGAACTGCTGTTAGAAAAAGACTGAGAGCTAAGGCTACAGTTAGCTCTTGCTCTTTATTAGGGCAAGGAGAAGGCACACCAGCACTCCTGATGCCAGAAGGCCACCTGATGGGAAGTGGGATCTGAGACCCATAGACAGTTGAATTCTCAAGAATATAATCTCAAGAATGCAATCCTAAGACTGCAAATGCGTTGGCTGTGTTCCCAACCCAACCAAACTACGATGGAAAAAGGAAGGAATTCTATTAATTTTACCGGTTGTCTTATATAGAACAATGCGAAATGCGATGTTATAATATAATAAACTGTACATATTGAAAAGGATGAAATTTTAGGTAAGTTTTTTTTTGAAAATCGGGTTTTTATGAAAACAAAATGAAATGTTTGCTGTAATTTATTAAAAAAATTAAAAATCTGTAAAAAAAATGGCTAAATTAAAAAATAAAAATTGTTTTACCTATTAATTAACCTAAAATTTCATCCCTTTCAATATGTACAGTTTATCGAGTACCACCCTGTATATTTGAACTAACCAGTAATAAACAAGGACCCAGTGATGGACACATGAATGCTAGAATTTCTGAGAGATGAAGGATGCTCGTCCTTCTTCAGTGTAACTTTGTTTGTATCTAGTTTTGTTGTGTTTTATTCCAGTTACTTTTGCCTTTAATTTCACAGTATCTTAGTTTATAACTGTAATGCTGTGACATTTTATTTCAATAAATAAATAAATGATTCTTATTTCGCAGAAGATAACGGTTAAGTACTCATTTAAATAAATAAATATCAGGGGACAATGTCACACCAATTGCCCTAGTACCAAACTAAGCTCTAGGCTTGTACTGTGGGTTATAGATACCCGTAACGATATAAATACTTTTAATGGATAAATATATACTTAAATACAAAGAAAACATCCATGACTCAGGAACAAATATTCGCGCTCATCTCACAAATATCTACCCTTACCGGGATTTGAACCCAGAGGGCTCAGACAAGATGGACTACGCTAACTAACGTTTCTATTCGATTCGTTTTTAAACCAATCGCGTCACTGGTAGACCACGTGACTTTTCGTATCACGTCATCTTCCAGTGACGCGATTGGTTTAAAAACGAATCGAATAGAAACGTTAGTTAGCGTAGTGCATCTTGTCTGAGCCCTCAGGACCGCTAGCTTCGTAGGCAGGGTCATACCAACTACGCCAACGCGTCGTCAATCGATAATCGTTTTGCATCAATCAATAATTTATGACCGTATATTCATTGAATTAAGAGTTTAGTGTCCATTATAGGTGCCTTACTAACCCTTATCTTCTGGTAAATAAGAATCAAGTGTCCATCATTAGGTCCTTGTCTATTACTGGTTCCATCACCCTATATGGATTTGTAAATAAGTACAACGGACAGACCATTTTTTTTGTGTGGTTTTCTACCTATAGATTTTACAATGATTAGTATAACAGCTTGTTCATGGTTGCTATACAGATAAGAAGATAAGAAGAATTAGTAATAATTCTAATTAGTCTGTCAGTAAGATTATCAAAAAATATTGAACACGTATTTTTTGCTTTTTTAAATCAATCAAAATTGACAATTATAACGCGCATCAAAGTTCGAGAGTGGGGGCTCGATCGTGACGTCACAACGTGGTATAAAGTGTGCCACGGCGTGACGTCACGCGAAACTTCAACGCACTTTATCTTCGTCTTTTTTTGTTTAATTGACAAAAGAAAAAATACGTGTTCAATATTTTATGATAATGTAAAAGACCGACTAATTAGATTTTTAGGACACTAGCTTAAGTTTGACAGTCCGATTGCAGGTTTTTAATGACATTGAAAAGACAATAAGAGCACACAATGCTCCTGAAGTGGGACCTAGACATTTTTGGAATCACAAGATTACAGTCTCAAGAAATTACTAGGTAAGGTTGCAACGCATTTGCGGTCTTAGGATCGCAGTATTTAGATTGTGGTCTTGAGAATGCAAATTCCTATGGTCTCAGACCCCACTTACCATCAGGTGGCCTGAGTGCTCATTTGCCTTTCCCATGCCATAAAAAAACCGGTCAAGTGCGAGTGGGACTCGCGCACCGAGGGTTCTGCATTTAAGATAATATGGTTGGAAAACGCAAAAGAACATACTCATTTTGGTATGAACTCTATGCTGCATAGACTATGCAGTAAGGTTCATTTTGACTAACCTACATTTTAATACAGATTTTTAAAGTTTTTTGATATTTTTTTCTAAAACTCTAAAGTTTGACAACTTCATTTTATTTTTGCGCAAAATATAAGTAACTATCTTTAAATCAGGAATTTTTGGTCCATAAACTTCGGAGATACTCGTAAGGGGGGAGGGGGAACAGTCATTTTTTGTACATTTTTGGCTATAAATCAAAAAGTATGAAACAGAAAATTATAAAAAAAATAGTTTTGAAATTAGTAGAGTTATTTAGGTGTTTGGTTTAGGCCAAGCATTTTTATCTGTAAGAAAGTCCTCGACCGTATAGTAAGCTTTAGACATCAAAATACTTTTTCAAGTACTTTTTAAGTAGGTACTGGAAATGGTAACTTTAAAACTACGTCAGGTAAATTATTATAGAAATGAATGCGTTGAACTTAAAATTTTTTTATTTTTATTTCTTGTATTCAAATTATGTATATCACAATTATTAATAAAAGAGTCTTGATTTCTAATGAGCTAATGACAAATAATATTCTCACAAATAAATTAACTGAGGAGGCTAACGTCATATCTTGCTGCTCGTTTCAACACGGGTTGCACAAGTTGTATTTTCTCGCTTGTCGTCTCTTTACTTACTGACTAGATAAGCTAGCCGCACAAGTGGTTGTTGTTGGAGGATTCGATCCCACAGCTTCCCATCTTTATCTGGGGTTCTACAGGGATCCCATTTGGGTCTCCTTCTCTTTACTATCTTTATTAGGGACATCCAACATTACATACCTCACTAGAAATTTGAATTATATGCTGATGCTTCTCAAATATCTCAGTTGGCTTCAAAAATACCACCACGATTTCATACTCCGACACATTCAGAAGAACAATCAAAGGGTGGCATTCGCGATACATAACTTTTCAGCGGGCGAACGAGTAATAGAACTATATAGATTTTTTAAAATCATAGGGCTGATATGAAAACTAGGTATTAAAATATTGTACAGTATAAAGCATGGCATAAACAATAAGATTATTAATCAGTAAGGTTATTAACCAGTAAGGTTATTGACGACTTAGACAGGTTATTAACCCGTTAGGAGGAGCGAATTTGCGGTAAACATTCACATTATTTTGAAAATAAAACAAAGGTGTTTTCTGAAAACAAAATTTTTGAACAAACTTTAACAAGGGCAGTCAAGGTCACGCATACTAGGTAACTACAAAAAATTATGATAAAAGTAATCTTTTTATACTTTTTATCTTCTACTAGTTATCATAAACTAGTTATATTGCTGATATAATGTCTAGCTAGAAAATACAAAGCAATAAAATTGTTTTTTCTGTCCGTCCATCCATATCATCCAAGTCATAGCTAGTTTTTTTTATGAGAGGACGGCAAACGAGCATTGTGCATTGTGAACATTTTTTTAGTCTGTTTTCAATTTTTTTCACAGCCACAGATCACTAAGGTTCTATAATATTATTGCGTGGCGAGCCATTAAAAAAAAATGTTGCTATAATGGCAATAGAAATACACACTCTGTGAATATATTTTAACTATCTGCCTATTACAGTTCATGGGGTTTAGCCTCGACATACAAACAGACGGACTGAAGACAGCGGAAACTTAGTAATAGGGTCCGGCTGGCTAGCACCAATTTCGATGAAACTTGGTATGGAGATAGCATTTATAAACTCTAGAAAGTACCAGCAACAACTGAACACTGTAACCATCACTGAAACATGAATACTGTAACCATAAATAATGCTATCCCAACATACGTACCTCATTCTTGGCGAAATAAATGTTTATGATTTCAAATGTATGACGGCGCGCGTGGTTTGAGAGCGAGTAGACATACTGTTTAGTTATGTTATGGTCCTGCTCACTATGACGTAACTCGGGCACTGGGCCTCTACTTTCATAGTTCGAACGTTACGCTTGCTCCGTCACTTTCCCTCGACTTCAGTACGATGGGCGAGTGAAAGGAACGGAGTATCCATTAGCACTACTGTGGTGTTGGGAGTAGGATACCGGACGTGCATCGCCATGTTTGACACTTTTGTTTTAGACTTCGCTGGTGAAGCTGGGTCGTGAAACATGGTACGCCGCGAGCGTGATAGTTTTGCATCTGACCTTGGCACCCTGTGCCCCTGGAACGTCGTCAGGCGGATTTCTTATTAACTGACTGTATTTTGATAATTAAACGAGGCATTGTGAAACATCCAGAAAAGGCTTTTGGTTCTCCTTGCCCGACTATCCTCGCCTACACCTAAGTTCGATCATCGTGACGCTCCCTTTACCTAAAGATGAGGAGGAGCTTACATGTATAATAATTATATTTTGGCAATTGTGTATCTGGAAATTAATAATAATGATTATATATCTAATTATAATGTAAACATACTAATAAGTATTGACGTAATCTAAAATATATTAAAAATTTGACATGTGTGTGAAATTGTATTACCTAATATAAAGACAAGAAATTAGACCTTAGGCTTATATTATAATATTGTACAGTCCACAGCATAAATAAGTGATCATTTATGTACCTTGTCGCTTTCAATCGTTTCACAATTTTGTATGACTGTCCAACTTTGTGTAGCTTTATTTATTTTTACTTTAATTGTGTGTTGTTGTGAATAAATGTTTTTTCTTTCTTTCTTTTCTTTATACTTATTACCGCGAGTGGCGATAACCGACTGCTTGCAGACGGAGTCGCCTGCAACAGCTAGTATAAATTTACTAAAATAGAAAAATACAACTAAACTAAAGGTGCTTTTCCACCGGCGGCGAAGCGACGAGAGGAATGGGATGGCGTGTTTTTTTAATAAATGAAATAAAAAGTGATTTGACAAAAAAAATACAGGCATTACCACACAGTTTCAACAGGTACCTATATAAATTGTTCTGCGACAACAGGCTCAGGCCTCAGCATATGCTGCGAGCTGGGTCAGCTGCATAGCGCTGGTTGCCAGCCTGCACCTAGCTCTCGGGCCTCGGCTACATTTCAGCGAGTTGCAAGTAGGGGATGCAATTGAACCGGTTATTAAACGTTTTTGTATGAAAATAACCGGTTAAAACCGGTTATAACCGGTTATTTGCATTCCCTAGTTGCAAGGTAAACATTGCTCTACACTGTACCTACCTATAGCTAATAAAGAACGTACAAATATATTATTATTAGACGTGACTGTATCTATATTCTATTCACAATTTGGTATACAATTGGTCAAAACGTGCAGCAGATTATTCGCGGGTGAGGGTGTGGCAAAACTAGCTTCTGCCCGCGACTTCGTCCGCGTCAAATTAGTTATTCGTTATTCGGCTATCCTATGTTGCGGGGGATATCAATTATCGTTATTCCCTCGGGAACTTGGGCCGTTTAACAGATTTCAGCTCTGAAAGTAGGTGTCGCCATTATTCCGATGGTTATATTTTTTTTAATGGTGATTAGTTTATATCAAAATAGTACATTATTGCCTAGGCATGGAAGTAGGCAATTGCGGGCCGAGTATTGGATTGCTGCAATTGCTGTTCCTGCCGAGGCAAATATAGTGCTTTTCTCAAAAATCGCAAGATTTTTTTTGTGTTGGAGTCAAATCTTCATCGCTTGAACTCATTTTTTGAATTGCATACACAAACAGAAACTTCATGTGAAAAAACCATCACTCCTTACCGCCTTTTTGTTTATGACAAGGAGAAACGCAATTTTTGTTTTAAAAAAAACATAAGCTATTCCGGGCACAAATAAAAAAGTTATGTTTATGTTTTAAGTGGATGTATAAGACTTGTGCCCTCATTTTATTATGGCGCTTTTCACTTTTTTTAAAGTTACACGCTAGATAGTAATGGAATTTGTATGCAACATTGCGGGCTTGTGTAGCGAGCACGCAATGTTTTTTTTTGAAATTTGAGAACTGTCAGTAAACTATTTACTTCGCGTCTAAATATGTACATAGGAATGTCAACATTTCCGGACAGTTTTGAGAAAAATATATTTTTACCACAAGCTTTTGTTGCGGACTATTTATTTTTTCAAAGTCATTATTTGCTTTTACACCAAACTTGTAATATTACTTATTCTGTGACCAAACTAATACCTACCATCACGGTGGGTCTAAGTTAAGTACGGTGGAGATCCTGTCGCCACCTTCCGACTCCATCATCAGATCAGGTCTTGGATATAACATTGCATTGTCTTCGGGTTTACATTTTGTGGTTATAATTAAAATTTCAGTCCATTAAGAGGATTGTGATACTAAAAATTTCCATACAAAATGTGAAAACGTTTTTCTCCCGTAAACCTAGTCCGATTTTTACGATTTTTGAATATGTTGTAGATATCGTGAAAAACTATGTCTGTACGTTTTTCTTTACACGAAAATATTTCTTAGAATGAAACAAATTGAAAAAACAAAAAACAGAAACGTACAAACCTAGTTCTTTCTAATAACTGGGCATAACAAAGACTTTATTTACATCCAACTAAGTACAGAATTCAACATTAATACAATTAAAAATTAAAACTAAACGTATTTAAATTAAAATTAAACTAAGCTACTCAAATATTAAAGATATAAATAATAATTACATAACTACAACATATGCAAAAATCGTGCAAATCGGACTTGATGTAGGGGATGAGAAACGATATCGCCCGGAGCTAAATTTGTATGGATTTTTATTGATAGCTACGCGATTTTAGCGGCGCTTCACAATCCTATTAAATTAACGAGTATTGGCTCTAAAATGACTTGCAAGATTTGAAGAGGACAACTGACTTATAGATAGGTATGTACATACATACCGAACCTATCCAAGTTAAATAATAAATTGTAATAAAAAAAACGCCGACAAAATTAAAATTTTCTCGCTTCGCCAGTGGAAAAACACCTTTAAGACACATAACATATTATAGTGCCGCTTTATCTACACATACAGTTATATACAAGTATGTATACATTTAAATATTAATGTTTATATATAATATGCGAACCGATGAAAGGCTATTGTATTCCTGACGCTTGCGTGGAAAATGGTTGCCTCAACTCAAGCTACGAGTGACCACCATGTCGGACATTTCTTCCTGGAGCACATGAGCAAGTATCCTGATGGAATTTTTCAGGTAAACTTACCTGACAAAACTATGTTTTTGACATAACTATGTTTTTTTTATCGCTTGGTCTGTTTGTTCCTAAACCAATAAGTAGGTAGAATAGACGGAGTATACATACGGCGCTCGTCGCTCTTGTTACAAATGCCCTTTGTTAAAACGAGATTGACTCATGACATAGTGACCGTACCTACGAAGCTAGGTGCCAGTTTCAAATCCCATTAAGGGCAGATATTTGTGTGACGAGCGCTAGTATTTGTTTCTGACTCTTGGATGTTTTATATGTATATAAGTACGTATTTCTCCTTAAGTACGTTTATCGTTGTCTATAGTACCATAGTACAGTCAAGGACTTTAATTGTTATGCCACTATGGAACCCTGTCGCATAACGTTAATCATTCATTTAAGCGTAATTTCTGTCATGTGGTTTGACACTGCCATTATGACAGGGTTCCATAGTGGCATAACAATTAAAGTCCTTCACTGTTCAAGCCTAGAGCTTAGTTTGGGATGAGGTCAATTTGTGTGAGATTGTCCCCTGATATTTATTTATTTTTATTATTAATCAACTATGCTAATCACGTGGTCGGAATATATCGATATCCGTTTACGTGCACTGCCCTTCCCCCTTCACCCTTCGAGAGGGTCGCGCTTGAACTGGTTGGACTATGATATTTAGAGCACGGCACGGGAGGATTTTCGAGAGGATCTATTCCCTTTTCAGATAGACGCGGGCACCGGGCAACAAGAGTCCCGGTGCTCAGTGCTGTCTCGAACAGTGCGGTTGGCGCAGAGCCTCCGGCGCTTCGGGCTGCGGCCGGGAGACGTGCTGGTGCTGGGCGGGCGCAACCACCTCGATGTGCACATCCCCTTCTATGCGGCGCTGCTCAACGGGCTGCCCATGGCCGGCGTCGACCCGCAGTTCAAGTACAGTAAGTACCTATAGTGTTTTTAATCCAAGACGTATCTCCCCGCTATCCCACTATTTAACTTTTCATGCATTGATGCAACCGTGCTTTTTTAATTACACTAAGTACGGCTGTAAAAACCCTATGAAAGGTGGAAATTTCCTGATTTGCTCAACCGGTCTCCCGCTATTCAGTACTGATTATTCGGCCGAGGAGTCGATTGTCAGCTGACTCGGCTTCCCTCCTCACCATTTATGTTTATTGCTTCTAAGACTCAAAAACTAGTCATACAAACATTTGCCCTTACCAGGATTTGAACCCAAGACCACTATCTTCGTAGGCCGTCACTACCAACTAGGCTTAGCGTGTCATCATCATACATACAAAAACTCACGCCTTCGTTCCCAGAGTGGGGTAGGCAGAGCTACAGAATTACCAACAACTCTAAAAACTTGTTGATAATTCTGTAACCACATTTTGCACAATCAGGCTAAGATGTTTACCAGTGTATTAGTGACAGGTTGCAAGCCCATCGCTTTGTCATCATTATAGGCCATTTAAACTTGGTTTAAGCAACGTCACTACAGGTGTGACACCTAGTTATGTAAATGGCTTGTGAGGTCGATCACAAACCAGTCGCTCCTGGCGACTGCCACGACCACATGTGGCACACAAAATATGCCCAGGGATGTTTGGAGAAGATCAGCACGGGTCTATATTGACTCCCATAACATTGATCTTTCGATTTGTTTTATCCATACCGTTGTTTTTCATAATCGTTGCTCGTCATTTTGTCTTTGGTCATAATTTCAATAGTCATCATTTCCTTAACCCCCTTTTCATTAGTCATAACTATCGAATGCCATACCGTTATTGGTCATAACATTAAATGTGCTGTTTGTATTGAATGTTAGAATTTCAAAAGGAATATTATTATTTTAAATAACGCTTACAAGATTGAAAATTATTTATCTGAAAATTTTAGTGCACTACTGAGCCGCACTATTGACCAATGATTTCTATTTCTAATTAAAATTTTACGGATTCGACGGAGCTCCTTTTTCTAGGTGGTTTGGCCCTTCGGTCCTGCTGAATAACTAACATAACCTAAACCTACCTCATATGTATGATACTAGTTTTTACCGTCAGTAGTGCGGTTTAGTAGTGCCGTGTGGCAGTGCTCCTATAGATCTTTCCACCGATAAGATAAGCTATATTCCCCTCCTTCCCCACGGCACTACTAAGCAGGGTGACAGTTCTAACCTAACCTAACCTACTTTTCTGACAGTCGGGGGGTATTTTTTTGTAAGCCGGTGTTTTGTTTATGTATGACATGTATTATTTCTGGAATTTTAAAATTAGCCCTTTGATACATTAGAGAATAAAATGATATGAATAAAAATAATAGCAAATATAAAAATATACATACATACATAAACTCACGCCTTTATTCCCAGTTTGGGGTAGGCAGAGCTACAGAATTGCCAACAACTCTGAAAGCTTGTTGATAATTCTGTAACCACATTTTGCATAATCAGGCTAAGATGTTTACCAGCGTATTAGTGACAGGTTGCAAGCCCATCGCCTAACACTACTACAAGCCTTTATTCCCTTAGTCGACTCTTACGACATCCACGGGAAGGCATGGAGTGGTACTATTCTAAGCCGGCAGCCACACAGTTTAATATAAAAATATGACCTACAATATTTATGAAAAATACACGGTATTCCTTTTGATAGTATGCTGATCAATTTTATGACTT
Organism: Acleris literana; assembly: GCA_946894065.1. NCBI lineage: Eukaryota > Metazoa > Arthropoda > Insecta > Lepidoptera > Tortricidae > Acleris > Acleris literana. Next base: position 16,484,063 of record OX335687.1, on the reverse strand, counting down.
TTCTCTTGTATGATATGTAACATTATAGTACTTAATCATTATATCTATTTCGCGTTATACCTAACAACGATTATGACTAAAAATAATATGGATACCAATTTCTGACTTTCGAAAATCGAAACAATAAAATTATGGGAGTCGAAGGGCTCCCGATCAGCACGTTAGTGTCTTGGTTATTGGTTTGTGTATATCCTATAAAACGCGACATTTCGTTTTATTTTATGGTATGGAGTTGGCAAACGAGCACACACGCCACCCGGGTATCCAACCAATCGCGTCACTGGTAGATCACGTGACACTTCGTATAACTTCATCTACCAGCGACGCGATTGGTTTAAAAACGAAACGAATAGAAGCGCTAGTTAGCGTAATGCATCTTGGCGAGGGCCTCTGATGGTAAATGGGAACTATAACTTACGGACATTCATTCTCAAGATCTTTAAACTGCAATCTTAAGACCGCGTTGCCAACCCTGAGGACTCAGATGGTCATTGGTCACCGTCACCGGTGGTCATTGGTATTTTTTCAGATGAAATCATTCAGCTCTTCAAAATAGTGGGGCCTAAGATTGCATTCTGTGAACCTGAAATGTATGAGAACTATCTACGGGCGGTTCTCGACCTGGGCTTAGCGACCAAGATAGTGACCTTCGGCGAGGGAAAAACCTCCATGGCCAGCTTCATGGACACTTACGAGGATTCGGAACCACAAGAACAGTTCGAGTTAGTACCCTTTTAGAAACAAGACTTATTTATTTACATATTTTTAAGCGTGTGCTCTTGGACTATATAAGATGCATATTTTATAAAAGGGTGTCGCTTAAATTGCTTAAACATTTTGAGAATAATTTCTTTTAAGTACGGTTGAAATGCGTAATATACGTTTAGCATAAAAACTAATTGTATGATTTTATCAGGCATACGGTCAAATAACATCATAACACTTATTTATCATAACAATATTTCGTTGTTACGCATGCTAAGTCAATTATTCAAAGGAGAAGAAGAATTATTTCCCAAGAAACACCTATTAAACTAACCAGCATAGAGGCAATTCATCTTCAGGCATAGTTGGCAAGGCAATCGTTGTTTTGTTAATTTCTGTAAAATTCCATACTCAAAGGTAGCCAGTTGTTTGATTTCTCCATATGATATAGCAATTAAGACAACATAACTATGGTCTTTTCCAGGGTGGCCCAGTTCGACGTGTCGAAGGTCTACTGCTGGCTGGTCAGCACCAGCGGCTCCACCGGCTTCCCGAAGGTCGCGGCGCTGTCGCACTCCAACGTTCTCCACAACATCACCTTCTTTAGGAACCCCGCCATAAATAATGTAGCACAGCAACAGTACGTCCACCTTATTTATAAACTAACATTTGCATTACTTCAGCCATTTGTACTTCGTCTATTGCACCGACTATGGGCATTTAGTAATAAACTGGCTATCTGAAAACTACTGTAGCTATCTAATAGTAGTATTTAATAATATTAAAGGTTCTTTGCCTTTTGGCAAAAATATGTTTGGCAAAATGTATCGTATCCCGACCGTTTCATTTGCCATCCCGTAGCGCGCGAGTTAGCGGCCTTAACTGTAAATATTTCAGGATGTTTTTATACAAACTAACCTAAACTAACCTATAGGGTCTAACATGATGGTATTGAAATAAATCCTGCAATATTTACAGTTACAGAAAAAAAGCGGGTTGCCAAATGAAATGGTTGGGAAACGATACATTTTGCCAAATGTTTTTTGGGCCAAAAGGCAGGATACAAATATTACTAAACTGTTAGAGTAAATAGCAGAATAAGAATATTTTTTACTCCCACGACCTTAAATTTAAATTATTGCCACTGACGTGGTGTCAAAGTTGGGTTTAAGATGAGGGAGGATGTATATGGATATGTTCCCCAAAACAAGCTCAAAATCCAGGTCATGTTTCATTTATTAAGGATAAGTTATATAGTCGTCTGCTGCGTACCCTTGCACGGCTCCCTACCACATGAATTATATTTTTTTCCAGGGAGCCTCGCTGCGCATTGAACATGTCCTCTATCCAGTGGATGACGGCGTGCTACAACGTGCTGGCCACGACTATCCACCACATCAAGCTGCAGACCTCGGCCCCCTGCACCACGGAGCACGTCATCGATATCATCAACAAATATAAAGTAAGCTTGTGTATTGCGTATCTAGATTGATATAGCTAACTTATGCCCGATATTTCATCCACGTTTATTGTTACACTCTCGGAAACTATGATAATTTCTGCAATTGAAAGTATGCTTTGTTCTTCCTCGGGAGGTTGGGCGTGACTTTTCTTATCTTTATAATAGACAACACTCTCGCATTTGTAATATTCATTTTGATTTTGAAAGATTCATGATAATCTGGTTATAGTTTCAATGAGATTTTGTTTCTTTGGATATTGTTTTCAAGTTCATGATATTTTTGCCGTTGCATATTGAATGGTAGGTAGATTAAGTAGTTTTTTTTGTTATCAGCCAGTAACAACGGTGATCACGCCAACGCTCCTGGCTCCCATTCTTCACCACGAGAAGCACTGCGACCTCACCTGCTTCGAAGACCTCAAGATAGGAGGATCTAATGTGCATTTGGAATTCCTCCACGCTCTCCGGGTAACATCGTACTTAGTCTTTATTTCTGCCCTTCTAAAGCCGGGTACTCACAAGCGAACCGTAACTGGGTAGTTCTACTAGCGTTTCAACCAATATCAGTTTCCTGGTCGCATTATTCACCATTTCCCTGTAGGGTTTGGATTACCATTTTCGGTTATTTTCTAAGAGTCCAGGCATTCTTCAAAACAACTCAAAATGGTAATCCGAACCTACAGGGAAATGGTGAATAATGCGACCAGGAAACTGATAGCGGTTGAAACGCTAGTAGAACTACCCAACTGTAACCGTAGCAGTTGCAGTAACGAGCTCCTAGTGGAGAACAGGCTCGCGAGCCGCGTACACATCACGATTTTACGTGCAACAGTAATAGTTACGGCTCGCTAGTGAGTAGGTACGCGGCTTAATAAGCCAACAAGTTTTTATGTTTCATGTATGCGTAAATGTTTTTTTTTATTTGTTAGTAAATCCGCCGTTAACTATAACGTTCTGAAAAAAAAACTGCTAATTAGACAGAGAGATCTTATATGTCAAATTCTATGTTGCTAGGAAGAGATAGGAACAAAATTATTTGCTGGGGTAGGTATATCTTGGTAATTTTTATGGCTATTCAAAAAATATTTTTCTCAGCTGTTTGTTACGTGAATCAGCTTTTATTGAAGCTGTGAAAAAACTCATGAATATTCCCTATTCTACGGGATATTTACCTTAACTTTAAATTATCTTCCAGGCTCGAGTTCGCAAAGATACCAAAATTGTGGTATCTTATGGTATAACCGAGATTGGCGGCGCCGTGCTGGTGCCCTGCCCGGACGGGCCGCTCGGCAACATTGGCAGGCCTCTACCGTATTATGATGTCAAGGTCAGTAATGTCCAGGTTTAATAAATTTTCGAACACAAGTTTCTCATGAACATACATCATTATCATCTTGCCCTCATCCCAATCATTCGTGGTCAACGCAGCGAGTCTTTTTCTTCCAAACATCCCTATATATCAGCCGTCATCTCAGTATTCTCTCCCTTGTTTCTCATATCGCTCTTCACACGTTCCATCAATCTCTGCTTTGATCTCCTCCTTCCACTATTATCCCTCTACATTCATATTTAAAACTTTTCTCGTCACATGATTTTTATTCATTCTCATAATACGCCCATAACATGACAATCGATTCCCATCCATTTTTTCTCTCACTGGCACCACTTTTAACCTTCCTCTTACATACTCGTCCCTTATCCTATCCATTGGTGTTACACCACCATACCAAACAACAAAAATAAAAATACATCCGTCCTTAGAAAATGCAGGTTTTACAGCACAGCTTTGATTCCCACGCTAGGCGTAGACTGTATCGTGGGAACCAGAACATAGACGAGAGTATCTAAAACATGACAGTTAGGTTGTTTCATATTTAGCTGATGCTATTTGTGACTTTTGGAAATTGTTTTTTATGTGACGAAAACTTACCTTAAGCAAGGTACGACTACTTAAGTCCGATTTTTTGTTTAGATCCACCGAGCGACGAAATGCAGTGCGCTTTTATTGCACCATTTTACTGATGCGCAGAATATACACGCACCTTTAGAACAATAATGACCTAATTCAAAATTTGTGCTTTCAAACTTCGAGTCATAAATTTATTATCATAGAGACCTAACTCGAAACTTAAATTTTCTCAATTAGGTCACTATTGTTCTGAAGGTGCGATATATAACGAGGTGCGAGAATAGCGGTGAGATATCAATTCAGTCCGATCATACCACTACCGCTCCTAGTCATTATTTTCAGTTTAATGTTATTGTCCTCACATTTGTACAGTCAAGGACTTTAATTGTTATGCCACTATGGAACCCTGTCGCATAACGTTAATCATTAATTTAAGCGTAATTTCTGTCATGTGGTTTGACGCTGTCATTATGACAGGGTTTAATAGTGGCATAACAATTAAAGTCCTTGACTGTACATAAGGATTTTATTTACACATATTTTAATAATTATTATTTATTACTTTATTACCTTGTAATGTACATACATACATAATCTCACGCCTTCGTTCCCAGAGTGGGGTAGGCAGAGCTACAGAATTACAAACATCTCTAAAAACTTGTTGATAATTCTATAACCACAATTTGCACAATTAGTCTAAGATGTTTACCAGCGTATTAGTGACAGGTTGCAAGCCCATCGCCTAACAGTACTACAAGCCTTTATTGCCTTAGTCGTCTCTTACGACATCCACGGGAAGACATGGAGTGGCACTATTCTAACTCGGCAACCACACGAGGCCTTGTAATGTAACGTACTATAAAGTATTTTTGTGTTTTATGATTGAAAAAATGACCTTCCGCTGGAGGTTCTTGCGGCGCTTCTTCTCCGCAATGATGGTCTTGTTCGAACGCTAGTAGATTCACTCCATGTTACCGACGTGTAAAAGAGCCCTTATGTGGAACCCAAAATGCTGAATAAATATTTTGAATTTTGCTCCCCTGTTGCTGCATTTGCAAATAACGGACAAACTAAGAATGTAAGAATATTATGGTTGTAAACAAATAAACAAGTAAACGTAGTTTACCTACTTAGTTTATATACTGTTACGTTCCAGCTGGTGGACCCTGAGACCGGCCGGACCATTCTAGAACCACACGCCACAGGGGAGCTGTGGCTGAGAGGATCGCGCATGGAGGTAGGTACAGTCCATCTAACATTTTTTCTTATTGCATTGAGAAGGTAAATTAGCTCAGAGATACTCAAATAAGTACTCAGATACTTCATTGATAATGCCAAATTACATGTCAAAATAAGTTAGTTAAATTATTAGGTAGGGATATGAATTCGTGAAGACTTTAAAGTGCATGCTCGATCAACCATTTTTAAACTGCCTTAAAAGGCTGCGTTACAAGGCACCACTATATCCGGCTCGGGTAAACGATTATACATCAAAAGCCTTCAAAATTTTCCCTATCTTAAACAAAGGCATTTTTATTTTATTTACACATAGGTACTTTGTAAGTGGCAGTAGGTGGGAAACATTATTAGAAGTTAGTAAGTGTCTAAAATGACAACGGCTTACTTACCACAAAGCGAAGTGTTGTTGGTTGGTAGGTCTCCAACAATTTGGACTGACGATCTGGTGAAGATTGCGGGAAACCGATGGAGGCGAGAACGCGGTCCTTGGAGGTCTTTTGTTTAACAGTAGACTTCTTTCAGATAAATTTATAATAATTATCATATTTGGCAACTTCCTAACTTAGACTCGTTATTGTTTTGTATTAATCTCTGGGTCTGTACAAAGCAAAATATTTTCAGTGCTACTACAATAACCCTAAAGCAACGGCCGAGGCGTTTTCAGAAGACGGCTTCCTCAAAACCGGCGACCTGCTATACAGAGACGAGAACAACTACTACTTCTTCGTCGAGAGGCTCAAAATGCTGCTCAAATACAAAAATTACCAGGTAAACTAAAGTTTAAAACGACAATGTTCTGTCTTAGGTAATATGTGGCATTATCTATGTAATGGGACCTTATTGTCGATGGAGCTTAGGCCGCACTGCATCACGCGACATTATATTTATATCGGAGCATCTTTAATAATGGCGGACATCGACAATGAGGTCCCTTTTCATAGACAACGTCGCATATTATCTTAGCCAAGCTTGGACTCAACAATATCTGACACATCTAAGTCACTGGAGGAGCCCGTTCGGAGGAGCCAGATTAATTTATTAGTGCCATCCTCGGAATAAGCGAACAACCAAATGACAGGTTCTAAGATCGTCAAGCTACTAAGCTACCGACGCTCTTCTGTTGGCTTATGTGGCTCCTCTTCTTGTTATACCAAAACCTTGATTTTATTCAGATCATCCCCCCGGAGGTCGAGGAGGTGATCCTGTCCCTGCCCGGCGTGGAGCAGGCGTGCGTGGTGGGCGTGCCGCACCCCGACGACGGCGAGCGCGCTGCCGCCGCCGTGCAGCGCCGCGCCCGCGCCGCCCTCACGGCTCAACAGGTCAAGGACCACGTCGCCAGTTAGTACACGTTTCACCTTGTTACCATGAACTATTAGACCACAGGGTCAGTCCGTAACCCTACCTGATTGAGTACCAGCAGAATATAGTCACTGAGTATAGGGGAAAGACCAATTCAAATTTGAAAAGTCAAAATGAAGCTATCCTACAAGCGTTACACTTTACTCATAGGATTATCCATGAACTTACATACATACATTAAATCACGCCTGTTTCCCAGAGGGGTAGGCAGAGACCACTTCTTTCCACCTGATACGATCCTGATAAATCTTATCCATGAACTTAACATATTGCATTGTTCATTAGTGATACGGTTAAACTTGATTATTAGTATAGTAATCAAAAAATGTGGTTGGGTTTCCAATTCGGAAGGCAATCAGCGATACCAGCATGCATCTTCAAGATTCCAATGTCTACGAAGCTCCTCAGAGCCCAGGACAGGAGCAGGAGGCCAGGAGCTCAGGACTCATCCTCTCGACAGACAGCTTGTATACTTGTTTCTTCATGCTATAAAAAACTATAAAGCGAAACTACTTTTGTAGTGGAAAGCAAGTTAATGCGAGCAGATACGAGGAGGATACTAACGACGGTGCGTCTTAAATATTGTATAGCTTGGCAAAAAGATTCAAACGTGATGAAAAGTGGATTACAATATTCTCAAGTAACAACCACCGCGTTAAGATTCAGATATTCGGTTAATATTGGATCATGTGGCCAATTTACTCCGAACAACGCCCTCAAAACTCATTTTGCCCACCGATATGAATAATTACATAATTGGGTACGTTACATAAAACGATTGATTTATGTTTTAATTGCAGACCATCTATCCGTGCCCAAACACCTCCACGGCGGCGTAGTTTTCTTCGACGAACTGCCGCTAACTTCTACTGGCAAAATTGCCCGCAGCAAAGTCAAGGAGATGGTTCTACAAGCCGAGAGAGAATAAAAACGTTAAGACTTAATAAATGAATATTTAATATTTATGTCTACCTAGATTTTGCTCACCATTCTTCCCCCTTCCCTCCATATGGTGTTTTAAATCAATTGCAACAATCAATTAACCTTTTCAACGCCACTGACGCCACGTCGGCTACAGCCGATAAGAGTTCAAGATTAAAAGAAACTTTGTTTGGTAGCAATAAGGTGTAATTTGCATAGCATAGCAAACATGTTTGGCGTGTGGGTGGCACATTTTGTATTCGACGTTTGGCGTTCAAAAGGTTAAGGACCGTATGATATTTGAATTAAGAGTGAAGTGTCCATTACTGGTGCCTGTCAGCTAAAATGGTAGTAAGTACCTACAATGTAATGTAACTTACTTAACCTTTGGCCGCATAGCCTAATAACTTTTTAGTAGCAATAACATAAGTGAGAATAATATTATTCTATGTTCTCCAGGCGGCAGTGCTGATGGCAATGGTGCAGGTACGTATACTACTCTGAAATACAGAACAAAACCAATTCCTTATTAAAAACTTTTCGTGTATCTGGTTTTGTCCTTGTTGTAGTCACCAGCAATTACATTATTATCCAAAATTAGCCTTAAAATATCTGACACGTCTCTATTATACTAGTGGCATGAGAGTCGAGGGTTATATATTAGCGGTAGAGCTGACTGTTGCTGAGCTGGTTGTTGGGGTGTAAAGGTTCTAGAGTGGCGGCCTCCCACAAGGTGGACCGAGAGTCTGGTGAAGATCGCGGGAAGCCGATGGATGCGAGAGGCACAACACCGACCGTCGAGCAGATCCTTAGGGAAGAGCAATGACAATGACCTGGCGCGGAGCATGAAAATGGAGTGACGATAACTTATTATTTTGTAATTTAGTCTATTTTCTTCAAAAGACTTGATAAAAGTTCTGCTAAACTGCTAAACAGTTTGTTACCAGAAAAATAATATGCCCTCAATCTTAAAATTACATAGCGAGTAGTTGAATAAAATAAACTTGTGTGCACACGATGGCTACTAACTGGTAATGGAACTTTGAGCCTTAGGCAACTGACGCTTAAGTGATTTCTGCTAAAAGGTAGCTGTTACGAGACAGTTTCGTTCAGACATCCTCATCGAATCCATCCAGCAGGGGTGCGGCTCCACTGAGGCGGAGAAGAGCGGAGCGGTGCGGAGCTGAGCCAAAATTAACCAATAGAAGGCGCATGCGGTCACGTCGAGCGCGCCTTGCGCACGTTCGTTTAGATTCTCTCCACTTTTTTCATTGACTAGCTTTGCCATAATGTCACATGGCCTAGTGTCTTCTGGAAAACTATTTATGAGTGTTGGTACGGACTGTTTTCTTTTTTGTTTCCCAAAATCGTGTACTTTTGGCACAAGAAATTTTCACCATTCTTTCGCAACGCTAGAATCGATTTTAAATGAGTTTTTTATAATCACTACATCCATATTGCTCAAATGCCATAGGTTTAATAACTTTTTAATAATTCTATATTCTTCGCGGTCGACACAGCATCTTGTGTGAATGTGTTTATCGTTTATACAATTGTAGGTAAATTTACAAAATGTACATTAATTTATTAATGGATCTTTTTAATTTGACTTTTTTCGGCCCCTTTAACATTTTACAAAAATAAATGGGGTCGTTTCTTTTACCAAACCCCTACCCACATCGGAGATGACATAGCTAACACCAGTCCAGTTCAACCCAGCCCAAACATGGGATTGATAATAATTAATAACTATAGTCTGTGCCAATTGAATTGGCAAAGATGTAAACAACCAATCGCACCAAATTACCATCATTACTCGATAATCACGTCCTGTTAAAGATCAAGAGAGATCTTAGCAATGATTTATACTTATCACTATACTTTCACAATAAGTTTATGATTAAATACTTATGATGAATATTTGAGGTTATGTGGCAAACTACTAATTTGTTGACATCTTCGGCAATTTCAATTGACACAGACAGTCTGTGTCAATACTCTGTGACAGACTATATGTATAGTACGAAAATTTTAAAATGTCAGAATTCTCTTGGGAAGCTCCCAAGTAGATGCCGACATTTAAAAAAAATCTTACTATATGTGTAAGTTATTCTCGCGTCAAGACGTGGTTTTATTTCTAACGTATTGTATTGTATAAGGCTTCTGGAGTGTTGTATTTAAAAGTCACCCATCAGTTTTAAATGCGTCTTATTCCCTCACGGCCTGTAAGACTAGTTTCTTGACCTCGGCGCGATTAATCTTCCCGGTGGAAGTGAGCGGGAACTCGTCCAGAAACACGACGCCTCCGTGCAGTCGCTTAGGAACTGCTAGGTGATCTGAAATTAAATCAATTTTGAAGCGCTTATTTTGCTTGGGGATTCAATTCTGAAAATTACAAAAAAGTGGCACTAGCAAAGTCCGAGCCACACCTAACGCTTGCGCGTCGACGTGCCCATGTGCGTGCGTGTACTACTGCGTTGTATAGTATGAATTCGTGATACATGCAAGCTGTCACGTTCGGTGTGGCTCGGCCTTATTGGAGAAGGACCAGCGTTGGACACCTGGATATTATTTTAAAGAAGATAAGTGCTTTCGTAGTCGTAGGTACAGTGGTCGTCTTTAGGCTTATTAAGGATAAACAGGACTTTCAGGGACGGTGCAGCGTATTTTGAACATTCATGAGTTTCGTGATGCGTATTTGGTATTATACAAAATCCACCGATTTTTTTGGGTATTGCTCGTTGTATTTTAAATTTTCGGAATATTTATTTACATCCATACCGTATATAGGTACGAATGAAACAGCAATATCTCAAAAACCATGAGACGCTGTAAAAATAGTAAATGGATTTATGTCGAGTTAAAAATCTAATTAAAGCAGAGTGAGAGACTGTCACGAAACTATAAATTTGTGTCATAAGCATATAATTTCGTGGCACTTAAATACCGCCGGGTAGGTAAATAACTTTTGAGAAATACCCAAATACTGATACTCAAAAATGTTCAAAAGTATCATGTGTTATTCCTGAATTTCCTTGCATTCGATTACACAAACTGTACTAACTGGCGACGTGGTCCTTGACCTGTTGAGCCGTGAGGGCGGCGCGGGCGCGGCGCTGCACGGCGGCGGCAGCGCGCTCGCCGTCGTCGGGGTGCGGCACGCCCACCACGCACGCCTGCGCCACGCCGGGCAGAGACAGGATCACCTCCTCAAGCTCCGGGGGGATGATCTGAATGAAATCAATCCTTAGATGATATTAAGAAGAGGACCCACATAAGCCAACAAAAGAGCGTCGGTAGCTTAGTAGCTTGTTATTGACGAACTTAGAACTTAACAAAACAATCTGGCTCCTCCGAACGGGCTCCTCCAGTCACTTAGATGTGTCAGATATTCTTGAGTCTAAGTACCAATTTCACCAAACGATGTTAAATTTAATCACGATTAATCTACTGTTAGATCATACGTTTTGACAGCTGTTAACGCTCTAATCGTCTATTAAGTGGTTAGTGGTTAGCTTGGCTAACATAATAATTACCGGAAACTCAACGAAACATTATCATTTTAAACTTTACTTTACCTGGTAACTTTTGTATATGAGCAGCATTTTGAGCCTCTCGACGAAGAAGTAGTAGTTGTTCTCGTCTCTGTACAGCAGGTCACCAGTTTTGAAGAAACCGTCTTCTGAAAACGCCTCGGCCGTTGCTTTAGGGTTATTGTAGTAGCACTGAAAATATTAGATTCGTAGAAAGTGACCCAGTAATTAACACAAAATGAAAGCACAAAATTCTATAAGTTAGGAAGTTGCCAAATATGATAATTATTATCAATTGAACTGAAAGATGTTTTGACCCGCCTACTGTAAGACAAAAGACCTCCAAAGACCGCTTCTCGCCTTAATCGCTATATATCACAAAAAATATATCACATCATTATATATATTTCAGTCACTTGTTTTAAATTAAAACAAAAATCATTTTCAAAACATACCAAGTTTGGGCTCCTCCAGATATGATACGGTTGAATCATTATTTGTAAAATATACCTAAAATGATACGCAATAGCCTCATATCCAACCCCGAGAAAGCAATTTTGAAAATATTTACATTTAGTATTTTATTATAATTTTTCAATATTACAAAATGTGATAAAATTACAAGTAGTTGAAACATGTATAAAAAGTTCAATTTTAGACACTGAGGTTAATAAGTTACTAATGCGACAGGAGTTTTCAATCATATTTATATTATTTATTAATACTAACATAGGTACTAATTTATATTGTTTTTTTTTTTTGTCGTGCTACGTGTCAAATTGATTCGTATGGCCTAAAGATCAATCGTTCCGAGTTTCATGCTTTTAACACTATTTGCAGCATTTCACCAAATTCCATGTGTTTGATTAGTGCTAGCGAGCACTAAGTAGTTATACCTACACATTTTTGGAGCGATGCCGATGTGTAAATCTAAAGAATTTCGTTATCCTATTCCGAATGATTCCATGCTTTCTCGTTCATGTGTCAATGACAGAACTGGCGCCCCGCTAAATAAAATGGCGGTGAACGGGATCGCCCCCTAAGGGTACGTACGCACTGTGCGGCTGCCCGCCGGGTGGCCGTAGGTTGCGGTTGCACTTGTGGCCAACCGGACGGCCAACCGCAGTGCGGCCAACTGGACAGTGCGTATAGCAACCGCCATGGTTTGCGGTCGTGCGCTTTCAGATGCCGAGCAGCCGTAAACTGGCAACCGCAGTGAATCCGCCAGTCGGGCCACAGCGCTCCGAGCGACCGGAGCGGATGGGCGGCAGCCGCATTGCAGTGCCTAGGTATAGATAATATGGTTTACATATAATTTTGGGCTTCCGGTTAGCCGAGCGGCCATCCGGACAGTGCGTACATACCCTAAAGGCTGCCAAACCTTTGATCAGCCCCCGAAGGATTTACCCGCGCATACGCACTGCCTTATAACTGGCTGAAACGTTTTCGCGTACAGCGTTGTAAGTTATATTTATGGTACTACTGTACCTACCTCCATGCCTGGTCCTTTAGCCCACAGCTCCCCTGTGACGTTTGGTTCTAGAATGGTCCGCCCGGTGTCAGGGTCCACCAGCTGAAACGTAAAGGTATTTAACCTTACTTTTAAGACTGCACCGAGCATCCAGTGGCATTAGTATTATTCTACTTTCTAATTATTAATTATTTGTCAGGGGTGGTAACGAGTGAAACGAGTGAAATTGCGCGCCGCGGCAGCTTCTTTGTAGCAATAGCGGCACATCAAAGCATGCAAATTATTTGAACGAATGAACTGTAAAGTCAACAGCATAAATAAGTGATCATTTATGTACCTTTCAATCGTTTCACAATTTTGTATGACATTTCAAACACGACGTTAAAGTGACAAGGTACATAAATGATCACTGATTTATGCTGTTGACTGTACCTAAGGGCCTAACCCAGATGCATACCCTCCCAGACGTTTTCTTTTCTATAACATGAAACGTCCACTCTTTCTATTTGATAAATTAGGTACCTAGCCAATTGTCATAGAATTTCGAAAAGTGTTTTCTGTTAGCAGTGATGTATTCGTATCGACTGGGACATAATAATCTTGATATTTTTTAGGTTTTCACTTTTAATTTTTGTTACCAATATCATTTATAGATGTAAAGTTTTTTTATTTATTTATTCAGATACTGTTTAGACAGCATTACAGTTTAACCAATACTCCGAGAAATTTATTTAATATCTAATAACAAAAGGTAGAGAATAATAGTAGATTATACATCGAGGGGATAAAGCACTGTTTTATGTCACGGGCGCGATATTGAATCCTGAGCAAAACGAGGGACCCCAGATTTAACTCCCGAGCGTAGCGAGGGTGTTACGAGTTAATTCCTGAGCGAAGCGAGGGATTTTAAACGGGGTCCTGAGTATAGCGAGGGATTGAAGCTTGCTCAAGACGAAAACAGCTTTATCTCAAAGTAGAATACTCTACTTTTCTCACCTTTTGTTTTATTTTCTTTGTTTTGCGTATATGGCTTGTAGTGGCCAGTTCGATTCTCTAATAAGTTCTGTTTGCTGTTGGTTTCTATGAAACCATTTTTCATACGGTTTCAAATCTCATTATAACCCGCTGGTTAGTCGATGGCTATAATCACTTACTTTAGGTGAGGTTAGCATGATATATAATTGGGCAAATTCGAGCATGTGGTGTGAAATATTACTTAAAGTCCCTCTCCCAAACTGTTACTACATCGACCAATCAAAAAAGAGCCTAATCGTTACATCCATGAGAAACTTACCTAACTACATTATTTAACGTATTGTTTCAGGATTACAGTCTTTAGATCACTGCCTTGAGAATGCATAATTATATGGTTCACAGCTGCCACTTACCATCAGGTGGCCTGTGTGCTCGTTTGGCATGGAGAAACATGCTATAAAAAAACAACCTAAAGATCACTGACCTTCATTTCATAATACGGTAAGGGCCTGCCAATGTTGCCGATGGGTCCGTCCGGGGAGGGCATCAGCAGCATGCCGGTCTCGGTCATTCCATAACCTAACCTTATTACAGCGTGTTTATGAACTCTAGCCTGGAAATCAATTTAAGTTTAAGAACATATTTTAGAACACAGAATAAAGACTAAAGGCATAGAAACCGTACTAAATAGGCAGAATAGTATATTACTGCACAGACCGGGAAATAGGCCGTTGCGGGACGAGTGGAGATAGCGTGGCCGAGAAGCAGTCGAGGCCGCGCTATATACGAGTCCAGCAACCGCCCTTCCCGGTCGAGGCTTGTATAGAGCTTTTCTCCAACAATGTGAGGAAATTTAACACAATTGTTAATAATATTAAACACAGTCCCAACATTTCCTTAAAAAAAGAATAGAAACGTACGATTTAGTGACACTGAAATAAAGCATTAAATAAAATCACAAATTATTTAAACGTAATAAGTTCAATTTGAATAAAATATACTTTAAACTATAACATTTATTACGCGTTTATGTTATTTCCGCAATTTATTTCATTTATGATCACAATTTCTATTAAAAAAAAGTCAAACTATTTGACACACTTTTAAATACGTTGTAAATGCTGTTTGAAAAGGCTTAACTTTTTAGTCTATGAAGAATTTTGATTGCACGAGTGTTTGGCTGTTTGGAGATAGTTATCCTAGTCCAAACATGGTTTTAAAAAGTAAATCACCAGGTACGTAATGAAATTTCATACATTTTTCGCGGCCGCTGCCGTTGGTAAATAATAACTTTGTTTTTTTTAATTTTGCCTGTGCTCGGAACTTAGAACTTTGCGGGCTGATTTGACAACAGTAAGGTTAACATTTCCGAGCATGTGGGAGAAATAGTACATTATTGCCTATGCATGGAAGTAGGCAATTGCGGGCCGAGTATTGTTTTAAACGGACGACGCGACGGATGGCGGCTTCCATGTCGCTATAATCAGAATCCTATATTATCATCCTAATTATATCAGAACAGAACGTGTTAACACCTTCTGTTTGGCAGCAGAGTTGTGGTAGCGATCAAGCCGGATCATGCACAAGGATCTACCATCTAGTTGCGAGATGATGAGGAAGTCCTCTGAGTTACTGAGTCTTATTATATAATACCAAATAGAGACAGTGGACCATATTACCCGGAGGCTGTTGAAGAATTCATGATGCAGCGTAGAGCCTACTAATCTCAGGACTTCGAAGCAGGTGAGGTCGCAATGCTTCTCGTGGTGAAGAACGGGAGCCAGGAGTGTAGGCGTGGTCCTTATCATAACTGGCTAATAACATAAACGTATTTATGTAATCTATCTAACAGTAGTTAAGCGTTTATTGTCAAAATATAGAGAGCTTAAAACACTTTTGAGAGTAACAACATCCCGCGAATCTTTTAGTAAATCTAAAATGCGTAAGTTATTTGTTTCTCTGTTATCTTATTACGCCTTAACAGCTAAACTGATTGATGAAGTTTAGTACTAAACAACTTCTACACGGACGGAATCGTGGGCAAGTGGGCTAGTTCTACTATAAGTAACTCTAAATATGAAAGACACGAGCATACCTTGTATTGGTTGATGATATCGATGACGTGTTCCGTGGTGCAGGGAGCCGAGGTCTGCAGTTTGATGTATTTGAACGGCAGGCCCAGCACGTTGTAGCACCCTGATATCCACTGGTGAGAGGATGTGGTCAATGCGCACCGACGCTCCCTGAAAATATATACAACGCCAAGGGCTTCTCTATGGTGCAGAGAGTCAGGCAAGGGTACACAGCCGTCAAATAACCGTACGCTAACCCTAAACAATTTAAACACGGCCTGACTTTTAAGAAAGGGAAAGGAGATGGATCTGGGCTTCCATCGCTCTCACACATATCAAACGCAATTTGTGATACCACTATTCTACTCAGTGCTGGTGAGAGAGTGTACTTCCCCGTTTGTGCTGCATTCATAAATGGAGTAAAGTAGTCGATAATAAAGATAACGCAACATTTTCACTACAGTATGGTCAGAGTGACTGACTCCACTCAGAGGCAAAGGGCGCTGAGTGTGTTACTCTCGTACCATGAAAGAAAGACGCAACAAAAGAATTCTGCTCGGATTTACTTAAACTGCCGGACAGCAGCAGTTTACTACTGTTTAGTACTAGAAAATAGAACTTACTAAAGAAAGCTACAGTAGTTTTTAGTTATAACAATAATCTTTAGACATTTCAGATAGCCAGTATACTCGTATTACTGAATGTCCATAGTCGGAGCAACAGATGAAGTACAGTCAAGGAATTTAATTTGTTAGGTCCAAAGTCAATCTGACATTCTACGGCAATAAGGTTGAGTTTCCTATCAATTACAAATGACTTGGCATCCCTATTGACAATGACATCTTCAAGCAGATTTTCTTTGAAATGGGTAGCAAATTAACTTCCGTGACCGTACAAACAGCTGAAGTAGTACAAATGCTAGTGAACATAATGCAGACGTACTGTGCTATATTATTGCTGACTTTATCCCCGAAGAAGTTCACGGTGTGGAGAACGTTGGAGTGAGACAGCGCTGCGACCTTCGGGAAGCCGGTGGAGCCGCTGGTGCTGACCAGCCAGCAGTAGACCTTCGATACGTCGAACTGGGCTACCCTGGGAATGACCATAGTTATGTTTTCATTATTGTTATGTCGTCCGTGGACTGCTTATGCCAACTCTATACGTTGCAAGTAGATAAAAAAAAAACATTAGCAGCGTTTGCATCTTGGTTAGGCCCCTACAGGTATTTCATCTTCAGGCTCGGCGGTGTTGGCAAGGTATTCAAACTGGGTCTATTTTGACTGACATAATTATTTTTAGTCATAATGTGCTTTAGGTCATAATCATCGCAAGTCATAACGTGTTTTTTTAAAGAAACTGTTACTTTTTCAGGATTTTTATAAATCAATCCTAACCTAACCTAGCCTTGTCTACACGTTAGATATTTCAGAACTTCTTTACAATTTCAGCGATATAAAAAATTATGACTATCAAAAATTATGTCAACAATTACATTATAACCAATAAAATTATGGGAAACAAACGGCTCCCATTCAAACTACCTTCAGCAGTTCTTCCGCAGCTCCCCTTTAAATGGCTAGAGGAGTAGATACTTTATTACAAGTTTGTATAAAATATAAATCTTATGGAGGATAGAGCACCGATATCGAAAATATAAGTCAGGTTACTAACTCGAACTGTTCTTGTGGTTCCGAATCCTCGTAAGTGTCCATGAAGCTGGCCATGGAGGTTTCTCCCGCTCCGAAGGTCACTATCTTGGTCGCTAAGCCCAGGTCGAGAACCGCCCGTTGGTAGTCGTCATACATTTCAGGTTCACAGAATGCAATCTTAGGCTCCACTATTTTGAAGAGCTGTATGATCTCATCTGTAATCATTATGATTTTCAGATGATTAGTTTATAAATTCCCGCGTTTTTACATGTTACAAAAACCAATCACTAACCAAGACACCAATGCACTGGTCTTTCCCTAACATCCCTGGGCACATTTATGTGCCCCATGTGCGATCGTAGCAGTCTATCCTGTATCGCCTCCACAAACAGTATCCGTTATTAATACCCTACCTTTTCTATATTTACATGGCCTACGATGATTATATATGGATTTCTCAACCAAATAATTCAAGAATAAGCCGGGTCAGCTGAAAATTGAATCCTCAACCAGGGAAAATATACCTAAACAGCGGAAGACCTCAAGACCGGTTGCGTAAATCAGGAAATTTCCACCTTTCAAAGGGTTTGCCGTTTTCAGTGTATGTAGTGAGTGTGGTACAGCCGTCAAATTAAAATAGAATGGTTGCGTCAATGTATGAAAAATGAAATAGTGGGATAGCGGGGAGAGACGTCTTGAATTAATAACACTATAGGTAGTACTTACTGTACTTGAACTGCGGGTCGACGCCGGCCATGGGCAGCCCGTTGAGCAGCGCCGCGTAGAAGGGGATGTCCACGTCGAGGTGGTTGCGCCCGCCCAGCACCAGCACGTCTCCCGGCCGCAGCCCGAAGCGCCGGAGGCTCTGCGCCAGCCGCACTGTTCGAGACAGCACCGAGCTCCGGGACTCTTGTTGCCCGGTCGCCGCGTCTATCTGAGCAGGGCATTGATTCTTTTAAAAACCCTTTATTATACATTATAGTCCAACAAGTTCGAGCGCGACTCTCTCACGGGGTTAGCGGGGACGAGGAATGCAGTTCTCTTCCCCCGCCATTCCCCTTCCGCTTCGTAAGCATGGTCACTCACTACTAATCCAACTAGTCTAAAATATATTGTACACGGTCGGAACAATCATACAACTCAACCAAAGCAAAGTTTTCTTTGATCTAGTTTTACAATAAATAAAAACCAGGCAAGTGCATGTCGGACCCTACTCAGTAAGGGGTTCCGAAACCTTTGCTGCAAACACAAAAAGTCTTAAAAAATAAGAAGCACCTATGAACTAACTATTTTTTTATTTTAAGTTATTTGGTGCTGCCTGAGATGATTTTTAGTAGGTAATAAACACTTAGTCGCTTGTATCTCTGGATCATTCAATTAAACTTAGTCGTTATAGTTATTCTTTTAAATTCATTATATGTGCTTTAATTTAAGAAAAATTTCATTGTATACTTTTACACTTTTCTATTTCAATATTTCCTAAAGGGTAAACATGTAATTAATATTTTTTTAAACCTATCCAAAGACACCTCATTTGATGTTATAATGTTAAAAAAAATACATGTAACTAGGTACTTACCCGATTTTATTTGCTATAGTTTACTTTACAACTTTGCCGGCGTATTTTAAATGTAAGTACTTATAACAGGTATAACTATGCCAAATAACAGCTTTGCAGTCAATTATATTTTATAAAAAGATACGTCATCTGCGCGCAAAAACGTTCCTTAAAAAGGAAGGCAAATTGCCTTACTTTTTTTATCTATTTATCTCTTTCTAACAATAGCGTTCGCTATGGATTGCAGTATTTGTCTCTGTCAGTAATTGGTCACGGGTTTTGGATGCGTTTAGTATGAGCATAACGTATCTTAATATAAAATATAATTGTTTGTAGTACTAAGATTAGAGTCTCTGTGTTAAACCGCGGACAGACGGATATGGCGAAACTATAAGTAGTGCTAGCGGTACGCCAAAAAATGCTGCAAATGGTGTTAAAAGCATGAAACTCGGAACAATTGATCTTTAAGCCATACGAATCAATTTGACCCGTAGCACGAAAAAAAAACAAAAAAGGAGACGAGTTATGACGTGATCTTTTTTTGTATGGGGTTTTTTTTGTGAACCCTATCGTGTTTGGTGTGTAATGAAAGGGATCACTGAGCCAATACTAAAAATATATCACATCATTATATTGCAGTCGCTTGTTTTAAATTAAAATAAAAATCATTTTCAAAACATACCAAGTTTGGGCTCCTCCAGATATGATACGGTTGAATCATTATTTGTAAAATATACCTAGAATGATACGCAATAGCCAAACCCAAGAAAGCTGTTTTGAAAATATTTACATTTAGTATTTTTTTATATTTTTTTTAATATTACAAAATGTGATAAAATCACAAGTAGTTGAAACATGTATAAAAAGTTCAATTTGAGACACTGAGGATAATAAATTACTAATGCGAGAGGAGTTTTCAATCTCAATATACCTACTTAGAAATGCCTACTTGAGATTTTAAGGAGCGAGATTAATAATTTTCCCGATGCAGACCGACGAAATCTCATCCTCTAGCAAGTCGGGGCTCCAGCTGGTAACAGTCGGAGAAGAAGGGATTTTCTGGATCGGTACTCATGGGCAATTAATGAGATGGCCCCCGAGGTCCCCAGATCTAACCCCGTTATTTGATTTAGTTTACAGGAACCAATATGAGAGTGTGCAGGAGTTACAAACTGAACGTAGAAATATTATTTTGTACTTTCACCATGAAAAAATAAATAAATCAACGGGAAGCGAAATAATTAAAATAATTACACATGTTTACAACTAGCTGAATAATTCGGTGTATTCAATGTATGGGAATATCAAACAAATTAATAAAGTTTTAAAACTTGTGTGACATGATACATTTGGGTGTGGTGTTTAAAGTCACTACTCCCCCCCTCCTCTGACCGCTTCAACCCCCCCTCATACCGTGAAATGTGTCCCAGTTAACGGTTTTTTAACATTCTTGGGACAACTATAATAGATACGAAAAAAGTGTCAAGCACAAAAAGGTTCCTTATTAAATTCTAAAACGAAAAGGTTCTATGTATTTTTGTGTAGGATCGACGGTTTTCAAGCTAAAGCTTCAGGTACCGGCCACTAATACATCGCCTTCGTACTTAAATCTCATACGATTCCATACAAATATGACTTACCAAAATTGTCAACCAATCAAGAACTAGTAAGTCATATTTGTATGGAATCGTATGAGATTTAAGTACGAAGGCGATATATATTAGTGGCCGGTACCTGAAGCTTTAGCTTCAAAACCGTCGATCCTTCACAAAAATACATATAACCTTTTCGTTTTAGAATTTAATAGATATTCAGAACAACACAAATAGTCGGTCTCTTTTTATCAATGAACATATACTTACAGTATTCCCAGCTTCTTAATAGCTTTCGGCTGGCTATAGCTATCACCCTTGCACTTGCAACTGACAGTATATTTGTTACTCGTGTGTCATAGAAAAACGAAGGTTACCGATCGCCATTAAGAAAATGGTAGCACTGTACTCGTATTGTAAGAAGAAAGACGAGTGCTATTGTACATATAGGTTTAGGGACAAACAGACAGACAGACAATAGGGCATTTATTACTTACATGAAAAATTCCATCGGGATACTTGCTCATGTGCTCCATGAAGAAATGTCCGACATGGTGGTCACTCGTAGCTTGAGTTGGGGCAACCATTTTTCACGCAAGCGCCAAGAGTACTGTAGCTTTCCAGCCTAATAAACATATACATAAGTACAATATCCCTTCAGCTGTGGAGCGAACGCGCTCTCTACTAACAAAAGGCCCTTTTCAGGGCCACAAATACGTTCAAAACACCACATGTTTGCTTCTCTTTATAAACGTGACGTCAATCGATCAGTCAAACAATGCATACATTCATCAATAATCTGGCAAACCGGCAAACCGGGTCAGTATATATATACTGACCATAAGTAATGGTGTAATGGAATCGAATGACCTATGTATCTGAAATGCACAAACATTGCCTACGTAAATAAGTAAGTAAGTAAAGTATGTATGTATGTATGTATGTATGTATGTATGTATGTACATACGGACGAGATAGATACTTAAAAAATTACTTATTAATTTGAGATACCTATTATAAAAGCTCCCAAGCGTGCATAATAACAACAAAGTCGTAGCAGAGCAGTGTGCGAGGGGGACCGAATATATAGTGCCTTCTCTCTCGCTCTCTCCCGATCGAGCGCTCTATAAAATACACGTGTTCCGTCTCCCTCCTCCGTGAGGCGCTTAACACCGCAGCGCACACCGCTCCGCGGAGGGAAAGGCGCACGCCACTACCGAAGCGGATCGCCGACCTGATCGCGCAAAAGCGCCGACTGAGGCGGGAATGGCAACACACCAGATGCCCGACTCTCAAGACGTCGCTTAATGCACTGGTCGAGAGAGTCAAAGAGGAGCTGCGCAGCCACGCTGCAGAGTCATGGGAGAGTCACTTGGCGTCGTTGGAGGGTGATGTACCATCTATTCACCTCCTCTGCCGACAGCTCGGCACGACGCCATCCACAGTGAGCCCACTTCACGACGACACTGGCCAACCACGGTACAAAGCAGAGGACCGGGCGGAGATCTTCGCTAAGTGCCTGGAGGGCCAGTTCCAGCCGAACCCCACGGATGATGTGGAGCACGTCTCAGCAGTCGAGAAACACCTTGGAGAATACTTCGCACCACCGATCGGCCCGGAGGAGGAGCCGGTCTTCTTTTCACCGGGACAAGTGTCCCGCGCCCTGCGCCGCTCCAAACCCAAGAAGGCTCCAGGCCCAGACGCAATCCCGAACATGGCCCTCCGTCACCTGCCGCAGCGCTCCATCGCGGCGGTGACCGCCCTGTTCAACGGGATTCTGCGTACTGGGCACTTTCCCACATCCTGGAAGCTGGGCCGGGTCATCATGATTCCCAAACCTGGGAAGAAGAGGACCGAGCCTGGGAACTACCGGCCGATCACGCTCCTGAACACCCTTTCCAAGGTGTTCGAAAGACTCCTGCTGAACCGACTCCAGCCCCACATCGAGCCCCGTGAGGAACAATACGGCTTCCGTGAAGGTCACTCGAGGACTATGCAGCTCACGAGGGTACTGCACTACTTGACCGATCGCTCCAACCGGAGAGAGTACTCGGTTGCAGTACTCCTCGACATGGAGAAGGCGTTCGACCGTGTATGGCATGCTGGGCTGCTATACAAAATGTCGACGTCTGCAGCTCCTCGGCGCATCGTGAAGGTCCTGGCATCCTTCCTGGCCAACAGAAGGTTTGTGGTAGCCGTAGAAGAGGCTACCTCATCGGAACGTCCGGTCCTAGCGGGCGTCCTCCAAGGCAGCTGCCTGTCTCCCGCCTGCTTCGCGCGCTTCACCGACGACATCCCGGTGGTCGGCGACGTCAAGCTGGGGCTCTTCGCGGATGACGTGGCATACTATGTCGCGTCCATGAACCCCGCATTTGCCGCCAAGAAGATTCAGCGAACGCTTGGCGTCCTTCCCGACTGGCTCTCCAAATGGAGAATGTCGGTGAATGTCGCGAAGACGCAAGCTCTGCTCACCGGACGCTCCAAGCTCCCGAACCCGCTCCGACTCAACGGCCAGGAAGTTCCGTGGAACAACGCGGTGAAGTACTTTGGCGTCACCATTGACAGGAGACTCTCGATGAAAACTCACGTGGACGAAGTGGTGAGACGCGCCAAGTGCGCACGCACCCTACTACGTCCAGTCCTCGCAAGCAGCCTCCCCGTGCGCACCAAGCTGGGGATCTACAAGACCACCCCGCCCTCGCCCCACCCGGCGCTACATGGCATAGCGCCGCTCCACGCACGCCCACCGGATCGCCGCTCGCGGGCTCTGCCAAGAGAGCTCGCGAGAGACACCATAGCAACCTCCACCACCGCAGAGATCTCCTGTCCTGAAGGACTTCACCCACAACCCACGGAAGAAGAAGAAGAACCACAAAGCCGCAGATAGGCCCACACGAGCCAAGATGGCACTGACCACACCCAAGACCGGTCCGTAGTCACGGACCGCGTAAGCAGCCGCCTTAGAGGGTCCCAACCCTGGGAAGGCCTCCCCACACCCCACAGGCGGTGTGTGTGAGACGACCCACTGACTGCTGACTCCCTCCTCCGTGACTATATATATGAGCCGGTAGTCCGTTTTAGTTTTTTTTTTATCGTAGACGCCATGAGATCAGCCACGGACCCACACTGCGCACGGACGTCTCAGCCTATCTGCTCTGCTCAGCGATACTCACCCCTGTTGCCTTGAGGGCAACATGAGGGCGAAACGCGCCCGATCATCTCTCCGTGATCGGCGGGGACCACTACGCAGACAGAATGCACCTCTGCCTTCGGCTGCCCTCCTCGCGACACCCGACCCGGTCCCGCTCACACGGATGCCCCGGGAAAGGGATAGCGAGGTACGGCAACACGCTGGAGGCATAGCGTCGCGCCGCGGTCCGTCCCCACCGATGAACCCCACCGAATATTTCGGTGCGAATTATGTGGGTAGTTTGGAACCAGCCGGTTTCGAACTACCCTCCGCCGCTTCAAGCACACCGAAGTCGGTGGGTAGCCGGGCTAGCGATAGTTTCGGGCTACCCACCCCTCACCGAGCTACCCTGGACACCACCACCACGTCGTTCGTCGACGCGCCTAGGTCGCCCGCAGTCGGAAGTCTCCGAATCCGCTTCAGCAGTCCGAGCGTAGTGCCGGAATTGTCGTGGGAGTGCCATAATCAAAATTTGATTATGGTCTCCTATTTCAGCGACACCCGGCACTGCTCGCCCGGACTGAAGGAGTGGATGAAGATGTACGTCCGGCGGCAGGCCTACAACTTAGGCGACAAAGATGCCCTCACCGAGGAAGAAGTCCGGCTGTTCGCCGGACTGGGCCTCATTCCGCCACGCACGGAGGGGGACCCCCCGCGTTACCGGGAGGAGAAGCGGCAGTGCCCACCGCCGCCAACTCCACAACAGCCGCCACCACCACCATTTCCGAAGCCGCCGCAAACGCCACCGCCACCGCCACAGCCGCGCAATTATGCGCAGGCCGCGGCCCGCAAGGTCGCATCGCCTGCCCCTGAGGCAGCCGCCCGACAGCCGCCGCTCCGAAGCAGCGTCCCACCGCTGCTGCACCCGCAGCCTCCAGAAGAGCCCGCTACCCTCCATTGGTAGCCGTTGACCTGCCAAACTGGCCGACGCACCTAGCCGCCATCGCCGAACGCCTCGGCAAGACTCCAAAAGCGCACGCCCACGGTGACGGCGTGCGCTTTACGCCACTCACCGAGAAAGAGAACGACTGCGTACAGTCGTACTTTGACGAGCTGCGCAACAAGGAGACCACGAAGGACATCAAGTGGTACACTTACACGCCGCGGATTGAGAACACGACGAAGATCGCCATCCGCGGCCTCCCTGCTACCACAACACCGGCGGACATCCAAGCCGCCCTCGCCGCTAAGGGCTACATGGCGAAGCACGTCAAATGTATTCGGGCGCGTAGGGGACGCCCCGAGTGCATTTTTCACGTTGCGCTCGCCGGCACACACGCCGACAACTCCGGGGTGTACTTGATGCGCGAGCTCCTGTACATGCCCGGGGTAAACATTGAAGCCTGGCGGGGCAAACAAGGCCCCGCTCAATGCCATAGATGCCAAAAGTTCTGGCACTCCAGCCTGCAGTGTCACCTGCAGATTGCGTGCGTGCGCTGCGGTGAAGCGCACGCCGCACACGACTGCCGCCGCCCCCGCGACCTGCCAGCCACCTGCGCAAACTGCCGGGGGGCACACCCGGCCAACCACTCCGCCTGCCCCGTTCTCCTTAGGGAGGCGAGGAACGGAAGGACAGGTACGACCGCCCGCGCCACCATTGACCACCCGCGCCGTCAGGCGCACCCAGCACCCTCGCTCCCCGCACCCGCGGGGGAAGAAGAAAGCACGCCACAAGAGGCACCGGCGAACGTCCCCATCCCCAGGGACGTGAGCCCCATAAAGAAGCCCCATAAACCAGAGCCCGCGCTGGCACCTAAGCCCGCGCGCGAAGAAGCGAAGCCCACACTCTCCCACTCCACTTCGGCAGAGAGCGGGATGGAAGCCGCGACGGCGAATGCCCCCACCACCGGGGGCGCGCGCCCCACCGCTAAGCCTCGGAGCGCCACCGCTACCGAGCCCGCCGCCATAGAGCGACGCCGGCAGTCAAGCCCGCGCCGCCCGCCTGTGTAGTCGCGCCCGCGCGCGCACAGCGCGCCTCGCCAATAGCGCCGGCTACCGAGCCTGCGCCCGTCGCCGCGCTCGTGCCCGTGCCACAAGCCGCCTTACCCGCCTGCCGCGAAAGCCGCGCGCCGCGGTACCGCAAGCCACCGAAGAAAAAGAAGCCACGACGACGGAACGCCTGCCGTCGGTAATGGAATTTTTCCAAGAAACCATAAGAATGCTGCACGAACTCCCAGTACCCGAGGCCGAAGCCACACGGGATGGCATGATCGCCACCATAGAATGCCAGCCATCGGGGGACACCCCCTTTGCAGTGATGACACTGGAGTTGATCAAGAGACAAAAATTCGGAGAACCCCAAACCGCGGACCATGGCAGCGAGCGCCCTCCCGCCCCGCCAGACAGTCCCGACCGTCAACGACGGAAGAAGAAGAAGTCAAAGAAATAACCCAGAACCCACAGATTGGAGGTCGCCCTGTTGTATAACATGGCACAATATAGCCCGGCCCGTTATTACGGGCTGGGACAGATGCTGACTTTAGAGGGCCACAGAGCCCTGAAAAGTCCCCCCCACACCCCCCCTCGCTTCGCGAGGCGGTGCGTGAGAGATGACTCGACGAGTTTTAGTTTTTATTATCGCTCGCGACTCGTCCGCGGTATGTCGTTCGTTAGTGTTGTTAGTGAAGTAACCTTGGAATTTATATTTGTGTCGCTTTTATCTATTGAAACGTATTGTCAATGAAGCAAGACAGCAAGCCATCATTTTGAATGTTCACCGGGGGAAAAAAATTGTTTGGTTCTAAACCGGTATTTTGTGGAGAAGGCCCGCAGGGCCTCCACAAACGTGCGTTAGCGGCCATATTTTGTCTCTACAGCTGAGGGGATATGACTTTTCAGTTCAGTCCGAATAGAGATGCAAGGACGAGTAATTTGATATGTCCTTTTCAGTCTTGCAGTTAGGGTTTCTGTTTCTTAGTAAAATTGTGCATTATATTGGGACCTTACGTATGAAATTGGCTTTTTGTTGAACTGGTGACTTTTTGGTTCAAAATATCTGGTGTTTGGCTGAGAATTCTAAATTCAAATTTATTTCAAATTTTATCTCATGTATTTGTGCTTCGAATTTAGCGATTCATTTGTTACCGCGTCATTTGTTTTTTTCTATGAGATCATTCTGTTCACAATATGGAGAACTTAAAATATAGCGTTATTTACGAATACGAGTTCCACCGTGGCACCAGAAACGGCTCGAAGGATTAATGATGTGTATGAGGCAGCTACTGTAAATGAAAGCGCGATACGTTTTTGGTTCCAACGTTTTCGTTCTCGAAATGTTGACCTTCAAAACAAGCCCCGTGGACAGCCGTAGACCCAAGTTAATAACCAAGAATTAAAAGTGATTGTGGAAGCGGATCCATCGCAAACTACGTCAGAGTCAGCGGCAGGCTTCGGTGTGAGTGATAAAACAGTTTTAATTCACCTGAAACAAATTGGAAAGGTGAAAAAGTTCGAAAAATGGGTATATTTTTGCCATATAAAACGCCAATTTCATAATGTAGGACCTAATATTATTCCGAGGTCTTTTAAAATTTCGATATGAATTTATTAATTTTCAGAACAAGTAAAATTGATGCGCGACATGATGAAGCAATACGGACAGTACGTGAGGGTCTGGAAGGGATCCGGAGCTAACTATAGTCGGCATGAATCCAGAAGAAATACAGGTACAGTCCCAATTACATTTCTAGGCCACGTTGGACTATGTTAAAGTAACGCTGTCAACCAAAACAAAAGAGACTTCCTATGATTCGGTTTACAGCGTCACGTTGACAAACTCCATAGTGGCCTAGGAAATGCCTAGGAATCAAATTGGCTGACTACCTATATTTTTACTCCCGCCCTCAACCAGCGCGCTTCAAACTTGGCTGCTTTAGGTACTTACATTTGAATTAAATGCCGCAAAATTGTCCGCACGTTATATCTTTGTGAAAACTGCCGTAATAGTAGGAGATCCGATTTGGAGACGATTTGCACCGGGCTGTTTATTCGATAAAAAGTATTTTATACCAAATTTAATATGCTAAGTAATATATGGCGAATAGGTAGGCTGAAAAATTTCAGGCCACCATACATATAATTAATTTTTTTTTTTTTAAATACTTTTTTTTTAATTGCTATACCTTGTTTAATAGACAAATTACATACCAATCGAAAGTATGAAGCCTATAGAATATGCAAACGTTAGGTTGACTATTTTTTTCCGTCAAACTATTGGGTACTAATAATTTGCACCAAACCTAACGTTTGCATATTCTATAGACTTCATACTTTCGATTAGTATATAATTTGTCTATTAAACAAACATTTGCAATTATTAAAAAAAGTTCATTTTTAATTATTTTCTTAATGATATATTACGCCACATATTATTTAGCGTATTAAATTGATATAAAATAGATTTCATCGAATAAACAGCCCGGTGCAAATGGTCTCCTATTCGGATCTCAGACCATAAAATAATACAAGGCTAGGGTGCGGCTCCACTGAGGCGGAGACGAGCGGAGCGGGGCGGAGCTGTGCCAATATTAACCAATATAATATAAACTAACGTGCGCAAGGCGCGTTCGACGTGACCGCATGCGCCTTCTATTGGTTAATATTGGCACAGCTCCGCTCCGCTCCTCTCGTCTCCGCCTCAGTGGAGCCGCACCCCACTATATTGCCTTTACCTACCGTGAAGTACCGTGTTATGGTACTGTGTTTAACTCGGCCGCCGCGCCGTTACTGTTAAGTAAATAAAAATTGACAATACGATAACACATCGATATGGCTTTACCGTGTTAAATAGAGGCCCTAATTAATAATAACTCATTAGAACGTACCTAGATTATTAGATATCGTTGGTATTTTATTGGTAAGGTAACAACGGCACTTCTAAACTGTGGCAATATGTGTTAAGACTGGTAATTATGGACTATATTATAATGGGTATCATTTAATAGATCAGCAAAATATTCTTATTTTGGTGAACAGAAATATGTATTTGGTCAGCCAAAATAGCTAGTTGGTAAGCAACTAATGGTTAGCAAACATTTATAAATCTGTCTGCAATTAATGATATACTGAACTGCTCTAAATCATTTGGGTCAGCAAATTAAATATTTGAGCTGCATTGAGCGATCCACAGTTAATCAAATTTTGGTAAGCAATCAGTAGGTAAGCAAAATATTTCATTTTGTCCATCAAAAAAAAGGTGGCAAATTTACTGCCGTGCCGGCAACGCACATATTTGGAACCCACCATCAAATTTACAAATTTAACAGAGTCGACGGAGCTCCGCTAACGCGGAGCTCCTATTTCTGGGTTGTTCTGGCCCTCTGGGCCTGATATAATAACGAACCTAACCTAACCTACCTCATATTTATGATACAAATTTTGGTTAATCTAGGGTGTGATTGTGATTCCTAAATTTGTGTGACAAAACGTAACTTGTAATTACTACTAGCCTCAAAAATACCAACGCTTGGGTGCTCGCATCACGTGGTCTGAGTTCGCTCCGCCCACAAATAACGAACACTGCTGATTTTTCAAACTAAACGCAATCCACTTATTTATATAGATAACCATTATTTTAATATGCACACCTCTCAATTAAACTGCTTACTGACATGTTTTCTCTGCTGACCAATTGTAAAATCCTGCTGCCCGAGTAATTATTTTGCAGCTCGACTGTTTATTAGGCAGACAAATGACCAAAGAAGCAGATTGATATTGTTTAAAATGTTAACCGTTTGTAAATTGTTTGCTGAACAAGAGTTGCAGCCCGATTTTCATTTATTGCCTGCCAAATCTTTGTATGCAACCCAAATGAGTAAATTGCTTCTTTTTTTGCGAATCAATTTGAATAACGGCTGACCATTTAATTACTTCCCTATTATAATTGTTATTTGGTGTTGTTTATTCAGCTTGAGGGCCTGTGTACACTTACCTTGACGATTTACGCAATCAAGTTGTTGATTTCGAACAGCCAATCGGAACGCTCACTTAGGCGAGCATATACTTAATTAAATGCTCAAGTCTATCAGCACCTTTATTTGTACACGGCGTAGGTTTTTTGATGAAAAAATCTGGGGCACGTTTCATAAAGCTACAATTTACAATTTTACAGGTCTACATTGGCAAAACTGCTCTAATGGCTGGTCGTCATTGGTCGAGGTTGTGTCAAATGCAAACTCGTAACATGTAAATTGTAATTTGTAGCTTTATAAAACAGGCCTCTGATGGTGACACTTTAATTGGCGTTGCTTATTCGTGTATTTGAAATATTTACTAACACATAATAGCAATAGACGCTAGAATATAGAATATAGTTACGTTGGCATTGGACCCGATTCTACGTGCACATCGCTTAAATAGCCTAAAACTAAATTGTCTAATTTTTAGACATAGTTTAGACGGCAGATTTAACAAGTGCTATTCCAGAATGTCAATATAACATGGAATAAGACCGCCTAAAATAAGAAGCGTCAGATTAAAATTAGCGCTGTCATTTGATTATGACAGCTGCTCATAGAATAGCAAAGTGTTTTAGCGACACCTAAATAAAATTAGGAAGTTTAGAGGCCAGTGTAGAATCGGGTCCATTATTTGTTTATTTGAAAAATAAAGCCAAGAGCCAATACGCCTTGCCGTAAGTCATTGTCGGTTTTTTGACTGGCACCAAAAGAGCCTTCCCCTCTTTTTGCGCTGGGGGTTAAAAACGGTTTTTACAGCAGACAATAGCTATGCGTAGCCACTAGACAGTGTGGACTGTTTTATTTTCCGTGCCATGAATACCTCATTCGTAGGAAAGGTGGCGTTACAATCGCAAAGTTGTGAGCCCTTCATACAACAAAGAGGTCCGGCAGCTCTCCCAGGGGCACATTTTATAAAGCTACAAGTTAAAATATTACAGGTCTAAACTGGCAACACTGCTCAAATGGCTGGTCGTCATTGGTCGAAGTTGTGACAAATGGAAACTTGTAACCTGTAAATTGTAATTTGTAGCTTTATAAAACAGGCAACAGGTCTTCAACGAAGAGGCGGTAGCGATGGCGGCGGCTTTGAGCCGTGAGGATCCGAAGCAAACAGTTGACATCTACCATGATGTCGTTGACTGCACCACGCAGTGCGTTTGTCGTGAGTTTCAAACGAGATAAGTAGATACGAAATAACAAAAAGCAAGCTTTAAAAAACCCGACTGTTGCCAACCAACTTTTAATCGTTATAAATCTTAAATGATCATTCAAAATGAAAATGATGAAAGAAACCTACAAAAGATTTTTAAATAACTATCCGTTGATACCCCACTTATCAAGGTTCGCCGACTAATTTTTCTTTATTAGGTATGGCGTCTAGTTGCCGCCATAATGAATTTTGATTACTGTAAATTTTTTAGTGACACTCAAGATTAAGACAAATCGATCGAGATAAGAATCATCGATATTGGTCCAAGCGTTTAGTTTCGAGAGCGCTACAAAGGAACAAACATACAGTACTACCAGATCCTTAATAGCGGTTGGGAATCTTCGTGTTTGTATGAAACACGAGTGACAAAATATTCTGTCAGCTACGATTGCAAGTGTGACAGCGAAATACAGCCGAACGCTATTAGGAAGATGCGAGATACATAAAGTACGGTCACGGAAGTTAATTTGCTACCCATTTCAAAGAAAATCTGCTTGTATATGGCATTGTCAATAGAGATGCCAAGTCTTTTGTAATTGATAGGAAACTCAACCTTATTGCTGTAGAATGTCAGATTGACTTTGGACCTAAGGTGGGTCACAACACAAATTAAATTCCTTGATTGTACAAGGCACAAGCAAGCCTAGAGATTAGTTTTTGGGATTAGGTACGGAGCCCTCGGTGCGCGAGTCCGACTCGCACATGACCGTTTTTTTTCTCTTTCTGGCGCCACTTTTAAACTTCCTTTTATATACTCGACATACTCGTTCCTTATTCCATCTATTCTTGTTACATCGCACATCCATATCAACTTTCGCATTTCGTATTTCGTTTTGTTTTATACTATACTAGCGACACGCCCTCGCTTCGCTTCGGTTTATGCGAGTTTTCTGGACTTATAGTTCATTATTAGTTTCGTTTTTAAACCAATCGCGTCACTGGTAGACCACGTGACTTTTCGTATCACGTCATCTTCCAGTGACGTGATTGGTTTAAAAACGAATCGAATAGAAACGTTGGTTAGCGTAGTGCATCTTGGCAGGGCCCTCAGAATTTATTATGTCTACATAAAAAATATTATACTTAGGTAGTGATAAAGAATAAATAAAACAAATGAATTATGTTACAAATTACTACTTACTAACGAACTAGTATAAAAAGTTTCACTGTGGGTTTTTTTTAACAGTTTAATTAATGATAACTATTTTTACCTTACTTTAATAATTATATTTTTTTAATCTTTATTTCAAGAGCTTTGTCTACAATACAATAGACGACGCCGCTCTATTGGGCAACCTTAAATTACTACGTCTTATTTTACTTATATTTAATAAAATATAATAATACAGCTACAGGTACTGGGGAGAGGGTCCTCGTTGTGTTTTGCAGGTCTGGCAACTTTCTATTTAATCGATGGCTAATTTGCGTTTAAAATGCTTGTACGAGTATCATCCGTATTTCTTGGCCGATTTTAATTTTAAATTCACTCGGTGATCTCTTTTACGGTATTTTCATATTTTGCTGAGAAAAGCGATTTAAAAAATCCATGCACATCCCTATTAACTAGTTTATATAAAGTTAAATGCTGCGTGGATGCAAGCAGACTGGGTAGCCGTGGACGGACTCCATGGATATGGCACACACCAGCTTGAGACCCTCGTAGGTCTCAGGAGAGGTGAGCCAGTACTCTCTTAGGACTCTCGCGCTGATGGTCTTCACTAGTTTCGTAGCGAACAGCCTTCCTGGACAAGAGCAAATAAAACCTTTAAATATTAAATAACAAAGCAATTAGATGATCACATGCCGTGCACGAATCATTGGGTTTTTTTAATTTATTATTTAAATGTTAAAGGCATCAACAGCCATACATTTTATAAAAACAAAAACATGTTACAAAACAGTCAGCCAATTAAAGAAGTCCACAAAAATACAGTTACTCGTAAGTATAACATAAGCAAAACATTTAACAACTTACATAATATGAGAAGATAAAAAACAAAAAACCGCCTTCAAAAGTGACTTCTTGTAAAATGGTACTTTTAATAAGTCAGTCAAACTGAACTCGGCTTTTGGTTAGAAATATTGTGAGTCGCCGACTTCAGTTGGAGTGACAGTTACCTTCCATTTTACAAGGAGTTATTTTTTGTGTTTTTGAAGGCGTCGGTTGATAAAAATAAAACATGATATGTTTAGTTTGTTACGATATGCGGCCGGCGCAGCAGCACAAAATGGTCATGGCTCAGCGTAGCATTGCTCTAGTAAGCAGCAAAACACTGGTATTCTGCCACAACCCTAGGATACGATAAAGGCATTATGTTGCATAGTACCTAAGTCAAAATTATATGTATATAAGCAATCATATAAAAAAAACGTGTGCGTCTCGGGACGCCTGACAGAAGTAATAACTTAAACTAATCTAAGTTGAATTTTCAAGACAATCGAACCTTAAACTAATCACTTTCAAAAACGGTGATAGCTTTAGGTTATTAATTATGCTCACTGTCAAGAGTATAAATAACTTACGACTGGCCTAGCGGCAGAGAGGTAGGTCTATGACGCCATGGTGCCGCGGTTCAAATCCCATCCGATTCCAGTGTCTTTTTGTATTTAAAAAAATGTTTAAAAATTCGTACTACCGCGGCTGCCGTATGCGTGAGAGAAAAAGAAGCCAGACCGGCTGTCTAGTAACGCGCGTTACGTAACGAAATGGTTTTCCCTTCCGTTAAGAAGTTATCACTTCAAAAAGTCATAAATATAAGTAATCATATAAGAAAAAAAGCATTGAAATAAGACCATAGTTACCTAGGCAGTCCATGGATCCCAGACTGAACGGTACGTAGCAGCCGGGATGCCGAAGTCTGCAATCTTCAGGACTGAACCGCTCCGGGAGGAAGTCGTCCGGGCGCGTCCAGAACTGCTCGTCACGGTGAATGTGGAATATGGGGACCGACAGGGAGCTGCCCGCGGGGAGGGTGATGCCGCCATCTGGTGTAAAGATGACGTCATCACTTTAGAGATAGCTTTAGGACTGGTGGTGACGATGATTCATAACAAAGTTCTTTTGAAGGCGAGCGACAAAGGCCACCTGATGGATGTGACCCTAGCCGCGTTTGCATTCTCAAGACTGCAATCCTATGGCTGCAAATGCGAAGCCAACCTTGAAGACTAGAAGGAATGTCTCTATGCTAGTAATTCACCAGTTGTTTAAGACACCGGAACACAACAATGCGAACACTGCTGCTTGGCGGTAGGTTAAAGGATAAGCTGATGCAGAACTTGTCAGGTGTGATAGAATTGCAGTTGCGATCGTCATCAATTATCATCCCGCCCGACTCACCTCCACACTGCTCTGTCACACTATTGTTACGGTTAGGAAATAATTTTACTAACCACCACACTGTTAGTCGAGCAGTGTGACAGACAAGAAACCTGTTTCCTCATCTTCACATTAGTTAAACATCTATAATAGAATACGTAGATAGGTTTAGGTTATGTTAGTTTTGCAGCAGGCCCAGAGGTCCAAACCATCCAGAAATAGGAGCTTCTTCGACACTGTGTAATTAAAATCAATAAGTGTCGACGGAGCTCCGCTCCTGCGGAGCTCCTATTTCTGGGTGCTTTGGCCCTCCGGGCCTGTTGCAAAACTAACATAACATAAACCTACCTACCTCTCATTTACCATAAGGGGATTCTGATGGACTCAAATCACTTTAATACAAACAGTGTTAAAGTGATGAAATCATAATTTTTATCCACACACACAATTCTTACGATACGATTTATAACGTCACTGTGACACAGTTCTATGGGTCAGGAGGTACATTTTACCGAATGTACTCGTGCTTGCCTATACACACGTATACCTACTCGCCAGGGGTGTTAGGACCCTTGTGCAGGGTTAGTCCAAATTACTACCATCATCTTACCTACTAAACTGCTGCTAAGTAATATTTCCTTGTTGTGTTTGGGGCGTTTTGGTGTGGGAATAAGACAGTAACTCATTTACTGTCTCATCTGCGTGCTCGTTAGGTAGTGATAAAAAAAGGGATGCAAAAGTGGAAACCCTGAAGCCTTATAAAAGAAGGTTCAACAATGTTACCAAAAAAGTTTCATTTTTATTTTTCAGTGAGGGTGGCGCCAGAACCGAGAGGATCTTTCCTAAGGCTCTTACGGATAAACTACAACCCTTTAGGATCTAGTGTGCAATTATTCTCCTTACTAGTCAGCTGTTCGAATGTGCAGGTTTCCTCACGATGTTGTTCTTCATCTTAAGAGCATTGCATAATGTTCTTAGGTTAGAAACACTCATTGGCATATGGCAACCGCTGGGGTTCGAACTCTGTATCTCCACGATCACGAGTTGACACCCTCCCCGGGCTGCCCGTCGACTGGAGCGGAGCGATGTAGCGGAGCGGTGTGCGAGGAAAAAATCCACCAATAGGAGAGCTGTGCTGAGCGACGCTAGGAAAATGGAGTATTCCTATTCATGGATTTTTACGTCCCTCACCGCTCCGCTGCCTCGCTCCACTCCAGTGGACAGGCAACGTAAGGGTGTCGACTCGTGCAGCCTAAGACGCTAGGCCATCGATGCGACGGGTTTAGTAATTTACGATTTCTTAGTGCCTTGGTGAAAGAACTTCAAGCGATTAACAACTGCAAGTTAAATTGAGTCCGTACGGAGTCAGTTCCCTCGCAGTTGCATACATTTCTTTTGGAAAGTAACCCTGCCTACAGTGAAGGTGTTATTTTAGCCACATACGTATCTCGATGTCGTCTAATATGGTCCTCTGCAGCAATGGTGCGATCGGGAATAACCGGATGACCTCCTTAAACACCATATCCAAGTACGGCATCTGTTTCAGATCCTCGTCGCTCACTTCACGGTTCGCATCATCGCCTAATACGCACTTTATTTCGGCGTATAGTTTTTTCTGTAAAGAAATGTAAATTCTTACGGATATTTAACCATTAATGCAACATAATGACGTAGGATGGGCCTCGCCTTCTTGACCAAACTTGAACGAAATGGGGTATTTGATGCCATCATCGTAGCCCAGTGTCCTACGTTAGCAAACGCGAAACCGAAGCGACGTGTTTTTTTGACAGCTTAAAGCGAAGCGATGCAACGCTGCTCTCCTGCTTCAGATTGCGTCGTGTCGCGTCGCCAAATTCAGTCGTCATAGTGTCATACTTCATCCGTCATGGAGAGACATAGGGGGCTAAGCGCTGTAAGGGCCGTAACTGGGATAACATGCACTTTTACATAAATTTTAGTGTGGCATTTTTATGGTGTTAAAATCCCAAGAGGTTTAAATATTTTGAAGGAGGAAAATTGTGAGGTCAAGGACTTTGTAATACTTTACCTGGCATTCTGGATGGATGGCCATCATTAGCAGAAGAAACGAAGTTACCTTTGCTGATGCCTCCTGACTCTGAAATCATCATAACTTTCAATAAAAACTGTGAATAATATTACCTATATCTAAGAAGGCTATACATGACATTACACGACCTTTTTTATGAACGGATATATATACGATAAATGGAAGAGGCCAATGAACACACACAGCAATCTTAATAGAGCAAAGCCTTGCCAATCCTGGGGCCCTAATATGGCAGCGTTTATCGCGTGACAAAGTTTGGATAAGGCATCCGTCACCTTCTGACACGTAAATAAGTACGAGAGTGACAGATGCTTTATCCATATTTGACACGCGATATAGACGCAGCCATATTAGGCCTGCTGATTCAAAAGAAGGAATAGTTCTATACTAGTCTGGTAGCTAGCGAGCTTCACCGGTCGTCTTGCCCCCTAACCGGA
The DNA here is from genome assembly GCA_946894065.1 of Acleris literana. NCBI lineage: Eukaryota > Metazoa > Arthropoda > Insecta > Lepidoptera > Tortricidae > Acleris > Acleris literana. Next base: position 16,447,440 of record OX335687.1, on the reverse strand, counting down.
ACACAACTATGATGCCCCATATACAGGGTGTCCCATAATCCGACATGAACCCGCCTAGGGCTGATAGAGCAGCTAAAAAGCTATCGATTTAGCCCCTATGTATGTTCAGCGGTTTTTACTAGTTTCGGAGATATTAATCATTTTTTAATCTGAATTTTTGTAATCTTCCCTTATGTCCATGTTACGAAAAATCATTAATTTCATGATTCCCTAGGCGGGTTGACGTCGGTTTATGGGACACCCTGTATAAAACGGTATCTCAGATTCAATTGCCAAAGTAGATTCAATCCACTGCTCTTAGTAATTGAGTTGTGATTCATACAGGAGTTTAAATTGAGATACTGTTATTTGGCTTAAAAGAGCGCATGCTTGGCGGCGGTCAAGGTATAGCGAACATCGATTCTGTTGGGACAAAGTTCTCATTGTACAAATGCTTACCGTTGTGAATATGGTAAAAGTCTCTTTCAACAGTTCCTCATAATCAGGAATCGCATTTGTCAAAATTAACTTGTCCACTGCACTGTACGTATGTTCATCTGTGCGTTTATCATCATTGTTGTTGAATGCATTATCCAATTCGGCTTCACCATCCAGCTGCAGTGTTCCTAATCTGTGTTTGACCACGGCTTCGCTCATGGCCAATATATTGTTTGTGAACTCCTTGAACCTCGTAAAGTACGGCGAGAGCCTGAAGATCGGCTCTATTTGGAGGTACCACGTCGTCATTCTCATGAATGTTTCTAAATATACTCTGAAAATATAATAAGTAACCTTGCACAATTGTTAATTTTTAACCTTCAAACCAAAAAAGTCTGTATGTCTGTCGTCGCTGTGATTTCTCTGAATGCGGTCAAGGCAGGATCTTTTATTGTAAACAACCCGATTTGTTTTCTCAACGGATATAAAACCGCAATGGTATTGCTGTCGGTCACACATAATGCGCTTTCAGATAATGTCAACAAATATCAGGGGACTGCCTCACACAAATAAGACTAGTTCCAAAATGCCATAAGACTCTTCACTGCCCAAAGCATCTGGGTCTTTGCGGTGAGCTCCAAACAAAGGGCTGCCACAAAAGATCAGTAATGGCCGAAGCGGCACACAAGGGTCACACCTACACCCCCAAACTAAGCTCTTGGCTAATATTACGGGTACCATATGGATACGTACTAGGCAACGATAAACAAGCTTAGGTACTTAGAAGAAAACCACACACACAAAAAAACAAGCCGGTATACTAAGTTCAGTAAATATGAATTGGCCGTCTGTAATCTTCACTAAGATCTTTGTATCAATATCAAACAGAGGGTCCTGCCAAGATGCACTACGCTAACTAGCGTTTCTATTCGATTCATTTTTAAACCAATCGCGTCACTGGGAGATGACGTGATACGAAAAGTCACGTGGTCTACCAGTGACGCGATTGGTTTAAAAACGAATCGAATAGAAACGCTAGTTAGCGTAGTGCATCTTGGCAGGACCCTCTGCGCAGTGGGTAGAAAGGTTTTGATACTCGAGTCTCATTGTGGATATTATGTATGTAAGAAAAAAATATCGCTAAGTAGATAATAGACGGCCAAATATATTTCCTAAACTATACTAACTAACATTGTTAAGCATTTTATATCGCTTTTACATTAGTCACGCGACTATAGACCTTAAACACATTAGCAGCGCGGTCGTCGCGCTACAGTCTAACTTGTGTAGGAAAAATCGTCAACACATTAACACCCCGCTTTTTGCGTCGGGGGTTAAAAAAGGGAACGCGTTGGGAGGATTTTGAAGCGACGCTTAACAGGATTTTGAAGCTAAAATGCCCATACAAAACGCGATAACGTTTCTCTCCCCTTAACCATCTAATGTGAAAGCGCTCTTACTGCGAAGTTCGATCCATTATCGTCTGGAGATGAGGAAGTTCCAACGTCTGCGCTCTGGTCAGCCCGAACAACGTCTCTGAAAACCAAAAGTGTTTCAATTAGTGTTCAATTTTCTTAGATTTTGAGAAAGTAGAGGTTTCGTTATCCCCTGTACCTTAACGAAAGAACAGCAGAAAGAGCAGCTTCATGGAATATTGATTATTATAATATTAAAAGGCGGCAGACGAGCAGGTAGATCGTGGTACTATTTAGATCTAGGTATCTTATCTTACAGATGGGCCCTTTCGGATACACTTCGACCCCTCTAGGATCTTTTTTGTAATTACCCTCTTACACACTCAGCTTTTTGAATATGCAGGTTTCCTCACGATGTTTTTCCTTCACCGTAACAAAATAAACCGTCCGTCGTCTGCCTAACTTTAAAGAGCTGTATCTATTGAATCGAAATAAATAGTGCTTTTTATCAGGAATGTGTTTTTACGGTTAATGTATTAACAAAAAAAAAAACAAAGTGAAATACGAGTAATAACAGCGTCCTCAATACAATACCGTAAAACGGGGTGAGTAGGGACGCAACCTAAAATGAAGCATATGCTACTAATTATAAGACTGAAATTATTTCAAATAGATGTAAAGTTATTGTCCATTTAATAATTGTTCTTATTTGTAACATGTTATGACTTATTTTTGGTTGTGTAAAATTTGATATGGTTATATTACAAACCCTGAAGAAAAACAATAAGTACAAAAAATGGTCAAGTGCGAGTCGGGCTCGCGCTGAATCGATTCAAAATCGAATTTAAATCGCAACACCTATCATAATACCTACAGTGCGGAGGTACAATCGAGTTCATAAATATGTATACACTTTGGTACCTTGTCACTTTAATCGCTGTGATAATTCGTATATGGCAATTTGAACTTGTCATTAAATGGACAAGGTACTAAAGTGTATTAGTCTTTTACGTGACGGTTGCGTAATGACAGGCATTACAACATGAGTGTGGTTTATGAAACGAGCCGCAAGGCGAGATTCATAATAGATCACACGAGTGTTGTAATGCTAATTACGCAGTCTCGTAAAATACTTTATCTACACACATATTATAAGTACTCTAAGATGGGTTCAGAAGCCGAAAGGCAAATGACCAGCATTACCTTACCTGTGGTCGTAGGTGACAGCGATGACAGCTGTAACGTAATTTTGAAATTACGTTATCGAATATTGTAAGGTAATGAGCTGTCATCGCTGTCACATACTACCACAGGTAATGCTGGTCATTGCCTACGGGTTTTGAACGCATAATAGAGGACTTATGATATGAGTGTAGATAAACAAATTTATGAACTAATATGGAATTGAATACACAGTGCTTAAACTCACGGCAAACTGTGTAGCTCGTAGTCTTAACCACCTCCTCGTACACGTTGAAGGATCCGCCAGATTCCCTGTCCCTAAGCCGCTCCAACAGGCATCCCACTTCTCGGTGGAACACGTGGTTGTATCTTTTAGTGGCATAATTTGGACTGATGATCTTTCGGCGCTTACGCCAAACTGGACCTTAAAGATAAAGATAATAGGCACTATTTATTAAATAGATAAAACCCATGGGATATAATTGCGACCCCCAACGTTAGGGACTAATATCTCTTGCCCCAACCGTGGCCAACTGTAATTCTATACATTTTGAGTAATAGAATTATGCCCTCCTTAGAAAAAGGGCGCAAGTCAAATAGAACCGCGCTTGTATAAGTGACCTTATTTCTTAAGACATGGGGTTAAATTTGCTTTGGCTATCAAATTGCACATACGTCCTTTTTATTAAGATGGGCAGAATAGAAAAATGTAGTAGCGTTTGCATCTTGGCTAGGGCCTCTGGGTTGGTTTTGGACCTCTAAGGGCCAGCGCATACCGGCGGATGGCAGGGGATTTTTCCCTATAAATTTCCTCCGTCGCAATCCGTTGCGATGCTCCGAGGTCGATCTCAAAGCATTGAAATTTATACCTTATTTCAATTGAAATAGCATTAAATATACATTGAAAAATTTTATATCCTATGCCGTCCCGTCCGCCGGTTTGCGCTGGCAATAAATACATTATTACCACTACAGATACGGATGCCTGCCCACAGTGATCCAGACAGAGTACCAACCTGATCCAGAAAGGATGCCGTCGCCGAGATATTTCGCCAAATACTTGTATTGCGGCCCTTTCGCGCTGGTCTTGTTGCTTGTGAGAAGAAGCTAAAAGGATAATAGTAGATTGTTAACCAACCTGTAAAAGATTCTTCCATGGTCTAGAGAAGAGTCAAAAATGAGTGCTTGACCAATTCTTTTATCATAATCAGTTTCCGCGTTAGTTACTTTCCTAACAGGAGAGATGAAACACCCCCCTTTTTGCCTCGTGTGTTAAAAAGTATTTGTAAGCTCCTCTTCATCTTTGGGTAAAGGGAGCGTCATGATCAGAGGTCGGAATAGGTAGTGCTTATTAACCTAAACTTGTTGCATCTTCATTCAATAACGTATCCCCATCTCACTCACGCATGAATGAACATGACTCAAGTTTAGTTTAATAAGCACTACCTATTCCGACCTCTGGTCATGATGAACTCAAACGCGAACCATAGGCCGAAATGTTTAGGCGCCGGCTTAGGAATCTTTTGTTGGATAACCCACTCTATTCTGTGAATGAGTATATGGATCATGACTTATAAATAATATTGACTTTTAAATTCTTAATGTACTCTGTATTTGTGTTGACTTAATTTTATTTTTATTTTTAATTTTACTTTTTTACTATTATTATTTAACTATATTTCTGACGACCTCAATGTAACTGCATATAATTTGACATGTCATGTAATTTATACTGTGTTATATTGAGTAATAAACTCTGAATCTGAATCTGAATCTGATGGTCGAACTTGGGTGTAGGCGAGGGTAGTCGGGCAAGGAGAACCAAAAGCCTTTTCTAGATGTTTCACAATTTCTTGTTTAATTATAAAAATACAGGCGTAAGAAATCGTCCCTGTCGACGTTCCAGGGGCACATAGCCAAGGCTAGATGCAAAGCTATTACGCTCACGGCGTACCATGCCTCAGCACCACGTCTTGCAACCGAAGTCTATAACGAGAGTGTCAAAAATGGCGACGCACGTCCGGCATTTTACTCCTAAACACCACATTAAAATTAAAAATTAAAAAAGCTTTATTTAACAAAAACCATGTAGTCGTTTTTTCCTTAGATCAAAATCTTATCATCTAAAGGTACTACTAACATAACGGATTATTAGTGGGTAGGTACATACATGTTTTTAGTTTTCATCTACTTCAAAACATCCAATTATGATGTAAGTTTCCTCTGTCCCCCGTACTAGTAAAAAAACTGTATCACGGTGGGACCACAGAAGTGCTAATGGATAATCCATTCCTTTCACTCGCCAATCGTACTGAAGTCGAGGGAAAGTACAGGAGCAAGCGTAACGTTCGAACTATGATTTTAGGGTAGAGGCCCAGTGCCCGAGTTAGGTACGTCAGAGTAAGCGAGACCGTAACTATACAGCAGTATGTCTAGATCGCTCTCAAAACCACCGCGCCGCCATATTTATATTCAGTCAAGATTACTTCACACCTTAACGGATTTTAATATCAAAGTTAAATTCTAAAATCTACCTGTAGCTTATTATTAATTATCTCTTAGTTACCTAGTTTAGTTTAGTTTAGTAATTCACGCGGTAGTACTAAAGCCAACCGTTTTGATTTTTTCGATTTGGAGTTGTATCAATGCTAACATTGGGGTTAAAAAAAGGTAAGAAACTTGGTCATATCTGTTATCAAGGTCATGGACAAGGTTCGCCGCATCATCCTAGCACGCAGGCGCAGGCCACACATACACTTAGGCTACGCCTACGTGGGCGAACAGAATTGCGAAGCGGTGCGGCGGGCGCTGCGGCCCTGTCCTAATACGTGCGCGCGAATCACGCGCGAATCGCCCCGCCGCCCGCAACACTACCTCCGCCGCCGCGTCGGTTCGCGCAAAAAATATCAAACAGTTTGATTGCGTTCGCACCGCACCGCACCGCTTCGCAATTCTGTTCGCTTTGAATCGCCCACGTAGAACATAGCCATAGCTGTCGACTGTTTGTTTCTTTACCGCCAGCTTACCTTAACGTCGTCTGGGTGAAATACGCAGAAGTTCAAATCCGGCCCTAGCCAGAACCGTAATGTATTCCCATATTCCTTCATGAGACGACCAATCACGTTAAGAATTTCTGAAAAAGAGGAGGTAGGTAACTGCATTATGTAGCTGTTCTGTGTGATCGTATACTCCATGTATAGTCGAGGAATTTGATTGTTTAGCAGTTAGACATAATACGTAAATTAGCCGTGTTATGTTAGGCACTTGTCCCAGGGCACTGCCAACGATGAGCGGGATGCGGGTAGAGTCAGCGATCGACTATTAAGAGGCCACATAATAATATGTTGCCAGGTCCGTCTGAAACTAGGCTGGGGCCCTAGGGCACACAAGAATTCGGGGTCTCTTTTGGAAAGTAAAGAAAGCGAACATTTTTATACTATGATCTTCTAATTATGGGTAATAAATTGTCGGTCCTTCGGGGCCGCTGTGGATGGGGGCCCTGGGCACGGGCCCCGTGTGCCCTTATGGTAAAGACGGCATTGTATGCTGCCGTGCCCACACAAGAATGAAAAGTGATGTCCTTATATATGCGTAGAACGTGAGATGGAGATAAATTGAGCGCGCCTTGATGGCAGCGTTAAATTCAAATAATGACTATTTTCTTTACAACCACACTGAAAAAAATATTTGGTCGCTTGTAACAAGATTGTGATTGTTGTGCATAAGCGTCTTGGTCCCATACGAGCCTAACAAGATGATAGATACACCAACTAAGACGTTAGATACATCAAATAAGATGTTAGTTGAATCACTCAAGAAATTGCTGTTTGTTACTATCAGTTTTGGTTTATATAACTAATACCTTAACTATTGTATTCATTTTATGTCAACTAAGTGAAAATCCCTCTTTGTTGGCTCTCATTTTTTTGAGTGCACATCATTGAAAAAATGCTTTATCAGGATTAAGAAGTTATAAATGCTCAACTATTAAATCAAAAATCAGTACACAACAATTAAATCTACCAAACAAATGTGAAAGACATGTCATGTTTGAAAAATGAAACTATGGAGAATTTTGTTTCTAATTGTGTTTTCACGGTTAACAGACTCAAGGAAATGGAAAACAGCCCCGGGGCCCTAATATGGCTGTGGTTATCGCGTGCCAAAGTGTGGATAAGGCATCCGTCACCTTCTGACACGTAAATAAGTACGAGAGTGACGGATGCTTTATCCACATCTGATGCGCGATAGAGACGCAGCCATACCACGCCCGCAGATCGCGAAACACTATACCGACTTTATCACATGTGGCCTCTTAAAATATGTGTCTCTTTTATTGACACGGAATCCAATCTTTTGTTCGTTTCTCCAGCGAGAAAATCGTCGATAGCTAATCGCTTCCTGGCTGGCAGTCGGACCAGTTTCTTATACATGTACCGGCGTGACACCACTAATGACACGAGGTAAATGTATAACCCGGTAAATTGACGAATATGGTAAACTGCTAAACAATCAAGTTCTTCGACTGTACCTACAGCACTCCCGTTAATAGCGTTCGGATAGCTATCGCTATCGCACTGGCACTCGCAACCACGCAAGTGTTCAAATATAATTCCTAGTTCTTAAGATATCTTGCTGAAAGCTTTAGCTGACGCTGTAAGTCCACAGGAGTAGTTTAAAAAAAGTCACAAATTTACAGAGGGCCCTGCCAAGATGCATTGCGCTAACTAGCGTTTCTATTCGTTTTGTTTTTAAAGCAATCGCGTCATATATCACGTGACTTTTCGTATCACGTCATCTACCAGTGACGCGATTGGTTTAAAAACGAATCGAATAGAAACGCTGGTTAGCGTAATGCATCTTGGCAGGGCCCTCAGGACCTCAATTGTTGAACTAACAGCGCCTACAAAATCTTAAAGGCATTTTTTCGTTCAAACTATTAATTTTAAACAATACTAGAGTAGAGGACGCCCGTGACTTCGTACGCGTGGAACTAGTTTTCCTCTACTCCCCCTATTTTAAACTATTAGGGAATGAATTTCCGAAAATCTCTTGTTAATTCACCCCTAGGATATGCAAGGAATATAGTCCTTAGGTCCAGCGGTTTTGGCTGTGCGTTGATCGATCAGCGAGCAATTTTCTTCTTTTACTCCAAAGAACATTTTAGAAATATTTAAGTACGTACGTTCGGAAGGTACGAAGAACTCCCAGGCATTGCCCAGTATGGGCAAGGTGGGGGGGCCGGGCACGCGGCGCGCGCATGCCAGCAGGTGATGGTTCTTCACGCGCCAGTGAACCCAGAGCGCCACTCCCACGCTTATAAGCAGCAGGACCCAAATCATTCTGTAAACGACTTTACTTTATATATTAGTAAAGAAAAAATGCTCAAAGAAAGTGGTGGAGACTGCTGGGATTTTTTCCCACCCGTTACCAGTGGTAACAATAGATAGGACAAAAATCCCAGTTGTTACCAGCGGTACCGAAGTATTGGTAACAGGTGGAAATGGCTCACAGACTACTAAATATTAGGATTATAGGTCTGTGGAATAGCCCTTACCATATAACTTACATACTTGATTAAGCGGAAAATTACATAAGGGAGTTTTCCTATGCGGATAGATGTTTAATTACACTTGAAATTATGGCTTGATAAATAATAATTATTTTAATAACTATAGCTACTAGTAATCCAAGGTAAATAACAGGATAGCGGTATAAAAAGTCAATTAGATAACTATGTTGTAGTATAATAACCATTATAAATATATACGTATACAACAATTGCTAGCTTAAAGTATAAATTAGGGGTAGGTACTGTGTAAAGACTGACGTAGAGTGTCGTGTTTCGTGTTCGTGTTTTATCTCAATTCCATACATAGATACATCCATTACGTATATTACCATACTACAGCCGCGCGTTATAAAACACTGTATCTTAAGTTACAGTGTTTTGTCCTCACATCAATAATTTTACTTCTCGAACTACTGTTCTGCATGCATATTTACAGCTAAGATTTTATACCAAACCATAGTGAAATATCACAACATTTTTTCCTAAAATATAGTGACTATACTCCCGTCTCACCAAAAAGCCCGTTTTGGCAACTGTCAACCACAAGTTTGAGGTTATATTTATCTTGAAAGAAGTGCGTGGAGCTAACCCCATGTGCTTCTGTTTAGTCCATTAGAGAAAATACTCTTTTGCCGAACAATTGTCTTCGCGTGTGATATCCATGAATGTAGTTCTCCATGAAGTCCATGGGAATGTCTATAAATTACTCGATACTGGCGAAATACACATTAACACGAGTTAACACGAGAATTAATAAAAAAATATAGTTGGAGAAAGGTTATATGTCATACTGCGTTAACAACTGTCAAAACTGGCTCAAATGCAAATTCCAATGATTGCATGTCACATTACAAGTATTCGAAATATTCAAAGATAGAATTATAAAAAGGTATTCATGTGATGCCCTGCAAGTGCATAGCAACATAAGATAGTAGGGCTTATTGTTAACACAAGCGTTACAATTATGCTTAACTGAAAAATAGCGGCCGGTTCGCTTTGCGACCAAATCTCAAGAAGTCTGAGTCGCATGGCGGGGCTCCTATTCCTGTGCTGTTTGCCCTTTGGGCATTTGAAATTACCTAACGAACTTAACCTACCTAGTAATGCAAACGAAATGGTCATTTTGTAACTCGGACTTTTTGAGATGTAGTTGCAAAGCGATCTGGTCGTTTTGCGATCTTGGCGCAAAGCGATGTAGTCAGATCGAGATGTAGTAGCAAAGCGATCGTCGTATTTGCTACCTAGTCCTAACGGGGATCCCCTTGGATCGCATAATTTGTTTTAGACTATTATTGTTTCGCATAATTGATTTGGCATAATTTGTATTGGCATAATAGTACTGTCACATAATAATACTTTGGCTTAATACTTTTTTGGCATATCGTCGGCCTAAATCGCATACCTCGTAACTCCATTTTTTTTTAAATCATTTTTTGACTCTTTTAGATAATACTATTCTGAACGCATCTAACGGCAAAACTCTTAAATACCAAAAATAAACCGTTTACGTTTAAAAAGCAAAATAAAAAACCTCGCAACTCCCAACCGCCATTTGTCGACCGCCGTTTTTTGTGCCTCCTGTAAAATTAGGTCAGATTGAGTTACGAGGTTTGCGAATTAGGCCGACGATATTACGCTATTAGAATAATTTCAGTTAGACTAATTTGTATTAGACTAATACACATTATGCATATTATTGTTTGGGCTAATAATTATTTGTTATATATCTGTCATTAACCATAATTTTTCGTTGTTACATATTAGTTAAGGTTAAATTAGGTCACGTTAGGTACATTAGGTTGGGTTAGGTTAGCATGATATCCAGGCGCGAAGCGCCCAAGCAACGCAGAATAAGAGGTCGTCGTGCTCCGTCGACCTCGCATTAGTTCCTAAATATATATAAATATATAAACACAAAAACAAAACTAACCTTTTCTCGTAGTACGTCTACGACTTTCGCTATAGCAATTGTATTGCTATGTGCCATTTGTACATGACAATTTTTTAGGACAATACCTACTGTTATGCATTTTGTAATGATGCCAATTTATTATTATGAATTTTTGTATCTATGCTATTTGACGTTAGTCTTCATGACGGTTATGCTTTCTGTGTTTATGCGTAAAGATGATTATACACATCGCTATTTCGGCTAAAAGCAATTATGCGGAACAATATTATTACAAATAATTTTATACCATCCAATGGAGAACCGTCCTAACGAGATGTGGACCTATACCACTCTGCTTCTATATCACATTTATTACTTAGGAATGTTTTTTATAGTCTAATAAATAATGTCGACTGGTCTGTTTTTGATGGAGTTTGATATTTGGTAATGTATTTTTATCACCTCCTTATAACGACGCGAGTATAGTTTTGACAAAAGACTACATTTTCAATTGTTACAGACTACAAATGGTTATTGTTACATTGTTTGTCCTCGTGTGGTAGCCGAGTTAGAATAGTGCCACTCCATGTCTTCCCGTGGATGTCGTAAAAGGCGATTAAGGGAATAAAGGCTTGTAGTACTGTTAGGCGATGGGCTTGCAACCCGTCACTAATACGCTGGTAAACATCTTAGCCTATGTGTGCAAATTGTGGTTATAGAATTATCAACAAGTTTTTAGAGATGTTTGTAATTTTGTAGCTCTGCCTACCCCACTCTGGGAACGAAGGCGTGAGATTATGTATGTATGTATGTACAGACTACAAAAGCTGGTAAAATCTGCATTAATTGCTGCATTAATTTGCACGTGCATTTTATTAAAGAATAATTTAGATATTAAAAACCTACATAATGTTTCAAAATTATCAACAAAATATTATTTTGAATGTTGTGGAATCGAGATTGTTGGTGTGGCGTTGATTGTTGTAAACATTTACAGAATTCCAGAGCAGACAAGGGCACATGTAGGCATATTCCTTCGGAAACTCGATACATTACTAAATTATTTAACAACTAGTCATAAAAATAAGAAAATAGTTATATGCGGGGATTGGAATATTGACGTTCTAAAACAAAGTAGTGCCTCTAAGGACCTGCGTAGCATCTTAGAAAACTATGATTTTATTCCACATATTTTAGAGCCAACTAGACTCGGATCCTGTATCGACCAAATAGCGAGTAATATAAAAAAAGTGAACTCATCAATACTATATCTAGGACTTTCGGACCACGAGACAGCGCAAGTCATAACATTACAGACCGTCAAAAGAAACAAGACATTCATAAGATGGTTCGAGCATAAGCGTGATTACTGCTCGAACAATGTTAGCAAGTTTTGTGATTGCATGGCCAGTCTTTCCTTTTCGGACGTCCTGACTTCAAAAAATGCAACCCAAGCATTTCAGGTATTTTATGATGATTTGTGTCTATTCTATAACCTATGCTTCCCAATAATTAAAGTCAAAGTTAACAATAGATCTAAAAGCAGTAACTGGCTGACCAAGGGCCTGAAAAAATCGTGCAGGATAAAACGCACCCTCTATTTTAATTTAAAAAGGGACAACAAAAAATTAAACCGCATTAAATTCAAAAAATACCATTCTATTTTAAAAAGATGTTTACTCGATGCGCAAAAAAATAAAAATAGTCTTTACATACAAAACAACAAAAATAAATGTAGGGCTACTTGGAACGTGATTTCATCAACATTATCAAATAAATTACATGAAAATGACATAAGTAAAATAAAAATTAATAATGACATATATTCCGATCCAAAAACTATAAGCAATATCTTTAATGATTATTTTATTGACTCAACAACTCAAATTAATTTACCACCCACCAATAATTTATCTTACAAATCAACTCTGCCGGACATGAATCACCATACTATATTTTTAAATCCGGTTGATGAAAAAGAAATAATTAAAATTATCTTGTCCTTACGGAACTGCAAGTCTAGTGGTTATGACCATATTACCACCAAGATCCTAAAACTATGCGCGTTAATTATAAGCTGCCCATTAGCACATATTATAAATTTGTCTTTTGTCGATGGAGTATTTCCACAAGAGCTAAAAATATGTGTAGTTAAGCCACTATTCAAGAAGGGGGATAAGCTGAATCCAGTGAATTACAGGCCAATAACATTAGTCCCATTATTATCTAAGATATTCGAGAAGGCAATGTATAGCAGATTAAGCGATTTCCTAACGAAATACCAAGTGATTTGTTCTGAACAATATGGTTTTCGTGAAGGTAGATCAACCACACAAGCTTGTTTCGATCTAATTAAATATGTTACAGATTGCATTAACCACAAGGCTTCTGTTATGTCAGTCTTTCTCGATATGACAAAGGCCTTTGATTCAGTTAACCATACTAAACTTCTCCATAAAATTGAAATTTATGGTATTAGGGGAAAAGCGCTTGACTGGATAAAGAGTTATCTTGGCGAAAGGATGCAGTGTACCGAAATCTGCAAAACCACTGAATCTAAAGGTGTCGTCTATAAAAAAGCTCAAAGATCCCAGTTTGGCAAAATTATCAAAGGCGTCCCCCAGGGCAGTATTTTGGGACCGTTACTTTTCCTCCTGTATATCAACGATTTACCCAATATTTCATCCCATAAAGTCATTATGTTCGCCGATGATACTACATTGGTTGTAAAGTGCAATAACAGGAAATCATTTGAGCAGGAGATTAACTGTGCACTGCTGGAGATTGCCAACTGGATGGTCGTAAACGATCTATGCATTAATACCAGCAAAACTAAGTTTATGCAATTTGCATCCTACAATAGTAACCTAGTGCCTCTGTCGGTCAGACTTGGCGATGAGGTGGTTGACGAGGTTGAATGTTTTAGGTTTCTTGGGATCATGATTGACAAGCATTTGAACTGGAAAGAGCACACTGATCAAATCTGCAGAAACCTTAACCGATTTGTGTATGCGCTAAGGAGATTGCGAGATACGGTTTCGGTTCAGGCTGCATTGACAGCCTATCATGGTTATGTGTCATCCGTTCTTCGCTACGGACTCATCCTGTGGGGTAACTCGGTGGATGTACACAGAGTTTTTAAGGTGCAAAAGAAGTGTGTCAGAGTCATTTGTGGTGCTCGGGTCGATGAAACATGTGTTCCATTATTTAAGGGACTCCATGTTTTGCCACTGCCGTGTTTGTATATACAGGAGATATGTGCTTTTGTTAAATCGCAAAATTCATTGTTCAAACGGCGTGGTGAAGTTTTCCAACGGCATACAAGGGCCAAAATTATGAACCGCCTTTATAAACCTACTTGTCATAAGGCCATATACACCAAAAATGTATACAACATGTGCATCCAAATCTATAATGCCATACCTGATGAGATACAGCTACTCCAGGGAAATAGATTTAAGAATAAATTGTCAAACTGGCTCCTAGATAAGTGTTTTTATAGTGTTAAGGACTTCCTCGAGCAATGTAATGTATGATTAATGGCATGGTATAATAATATTTTATGAATTTTGACTTTTTTATCTATAATTTAAATGTGTATTGTTATTGTTATTTATTGAATTTTATTAGATACTTATCAAATATTGTAACAAATAAATTTCTTTTATTGCATAAATAATATTTGCACGCTTGCTTGCAAGCTGGATACATTGGACATTATTTATTATTTAAAATTGACTGTAACATCTTGTACTGTACTGTATTCTGCAAATAAATGATATTGATTGATTGATTGATTGATTGATTGATTGATTGATTAAAATCTGTTGCGCAGTTTACAAACAGACTGACAGAAATACCAAGTTTACTTTAAGCTATATCGATCGCTTTCGTTAGGTAACTTTTGTGGAATTCAACTTGTCATGTTTCAGTTAATTAAACTATGTCGAGCGGGCCACGCACGCGACAAGGCTTTTCGAAAGCACCCCGGTTAATTGAATTCTCTTTTTTTTTTAAACGGTCAAGTGCGAGTCGGAACACATAAGTTACATACACTGTTTAATTTCTTACTGCTAAATTGATGTGTCCAAATAACTCTTTCTTATTCTAACAATTATTGTTATTCTTATTTTCAAGAAATCATGCTAATGGCTAAAGATTTTAAACGCCACATGATCATTTCTACTTCACAGCTATAGTGAAAGACTTTAAGGTGCTTTTCCACCGGCGGCGCGAGACGAGACGAGGTGGCGCGAGAAATTTTATTTGTATTAAAACACCCATTTCCACCGCGCACGCGCGAGGAGGGTGCGTGATTCTTCAATATAAATTTCAATTCTCGTCCCGCCTCGTCTCGCCTCGCGCCGCGGGTGGAAAAGCACCTTTAAAAAAACAAAGCACGGTTACCACGGTAATCCAAAGCGGACGTAGCAAACACTAATGAAGAAATGATATTCAATGTTTATTTTCTCAGCGCTCGTGTGGTTGCCGAGTTAGAATAGTGCCACTCCATGTCTTCCCGTGGATGTCGTATGAGACGACTAAGGGAATAAAGGCTTGTAGTACTGTTAGGCGATGGGCTTGCAACCTGTCACTAATACGCTGGTAAACATCTTAGCCTAATTGTGCAAATTGTGGTTATAGAATTATCAACAAGTTTTTAGAGATGTTTGTACTTCTGTAGCTCTGCCTACCCCACTCTGGGAACGAAGGCGTGAGATTATTTATGTATGTATTTTCTCAGTTTTTTTTAAATTTAGAGAAACCTTTTTAGGAACGAATACCTTTTCAAAACAATCCTGTTGTCAATTCTAAAGCCGTCTGCTTTTTCCTGACACATATTTCATCTAAATCTGAACATGCGTCACTCAGTCACCACCGTCCAAACATTCTCACAAGTTTTCACATTTAAAATCCCTTTGCGAGGAAAACAGCCTCTTATGATTATTTCGATTCGTTTTAATATAGTGTACGGAAATTCAATTTAACCTAAACTTTTTTTTTCGCTGTGGAAATGCATTTACGCATTCCACCCAGGTCCAGGGGGATCTGGGATGGTTATGTGGGACTCGCCAACCGAGAACGGCCGGAATACCCACTAAAAACCCAGCGGTGAACCATCTGCGTCCTTCAGGGAGGTGCCACGCGACCACGAACAAGCGCACTCGGCTGTGGCACCTCGACGCCAACGACTCCGGGAGGTAGCCTTGGTTCACCATGGCCAAATTCCTACCTAACCTAACCTAATCTAACCTTAGAGAAGAAAAGTAATTTGAAACAAGAACTATGTCAATGGACATGTGCTGTAGTACATTAGATACCTATATTTACCCCCACTCTGTAGTAAGATTATAAAAAAAACCGGGCAAGAGCATGTCTGACCATGCTCACTGTAGGGTTCCGAAGCCGTTGCTACACAAATACTATCTCAAAAAACAACAAGTATGAACTAATTCTCTATTTAAGGTTATTTGGTGCTGTCTTAGGTCATTTTAGTAGGTATAAACACTTTAGTCGCCTGTATCTCAGGAACCAATCAAGTCTACTTAGTCGTCATAGTTTTCCTTTAAAATTCGTTATATGTGCTTCTATTTAAGATATTTTACAGATTTTTAGTATTTGTAGTTTTGGCTGTAAGTAGGGTGGGGGACACTTGACTCTAACAAAAATTAGCTCTTTAAAGCTTAATATTTCATAAACGGATCCCTTAGTCGAAAAATTGTTTTAACAAACCCGCAATATTTACCTATCCAACGACACCCAACACTATGGGGAAGACGAGAAAAAAATTATATCCCCACGTTACGTTTAGGGGAGGTACACTAAACATTATTTTTTTTAAGATTTTATTTTATCACTTTGTTGGCGTGACTTATATGTATAATCATGCCAAATTACAACTGTCTGGTACTAAGAGTCTCTGAGCTAGGCTGCGGACGGATAGACGGAACGACGGACATGGCGATACTATAAGGCGATCCTAGTTTGACTACGGAACCCTAAAAACTAAGCCTGTAATGAGCCATGCTCAAATCTTACACATCCACTCTTTGGTGAAACTAAATTGAGTCTTACTGTTTTATTCACAATCCTCATAGTCGACATGAAAATATTAGAAATATCTCGTGTGAAATAGGTGCCTTTCATTCCTTGGTACGTATCACAATATAATATAATATAAAGTTCAAAATACATAATGGGTCATAATGCATAATGGGTCAATACATAATACATAAATATTATAATGTTTTTTTTCTGAAACCGTAAACATTTTGGGATTGTTAGAAAACAAACCTAAACCTTAAAAATACCTGGAAAGTTTACGGTTTCAGAAAAAAACCCAGTATTTATTATGACTCTATCTTATGATACGATCCATTATTTATGCCATAAAATTAAATTTAAATTATTTCCAACATAAAAACCATTTTTGTTCATAAATAATTATTTCTTCTTGTTTCAAAAATCTAATTGAATTACAGTATATTTAAACTACTTGGATAGTTCCCGTTTTCTTTTCGAGGAGGTGTAATATTAGGAGTATTAGGACCCGATGGTATAATGATGAACGATAGCAATCTTACCTTTAGTCAATGCCGCAACTGCAAACACTGCAAAACACTGCATTTTAGGTTAATTTGCATAATTTAAAACTCCCGCGTCTTTCCGCGACAACAGCTGGTGTAACCCTGTCCAAACTTCTGATGCATTACAAAAAGTACAAGGTATACTAACTTTCCTTAGATGTAATCGCGTCGAGGCCTGATTTTGATGATATTACTCGTATCTTTAATGCCGTTGTCGACTGACTGCCGTCCGCGATGCACAATATGCACATGTCAAGCCGCATGCATCGCGTCGAATATTTTTCACGACTGCGTCTAGGGGCGAGAGACACGGCCTTTCTGCCTAGTTATAATGCTTGCGCTTTGTTTTAAATTGGCGATCTCAAAAGAGAGACAAGTAAGGACTTGTAGTGTCACGTAATCAGAAAGTTAGAAAGTTAGAAAGTTATTTTAAATTTGTAACATTAGCTTTTTCGCGCGACTCCGTCGGCGTAGAGGCCGTTTATCGTTATTCCCTAGGCAACTCTCCCATTCCCCGAGATAAAAAGTAGTCTATGTTCTGTTATAAACTATAATCTATCTCAGTGCTAAATTTTATCCAGATCCGTTTAGACGTTCTGGCGTAATTGAGTAACAAACATCCAAACTTTCGCATTTGTAATATCTTCAGTTTCTGCTTCTTTTTGCCCACAACTCCGTCCTCGTAGAAGTCGTTTATCCCTGCTCCCTCGGGAACTGTCCAATTTTCCGGGATAAAAACTATCCTATGTCCTATTCCAGGACCTAATCTATATGTGTGCCGAGTTTCATCCCGATCCGTTCAGTGGTTGAGGCGTGATTGAGTAACAAACATACAAATATCCGAACATCCAAATTGTCATTTATAATATTAGTAAGATAAGATACGTAAGATGTATGTATGTATGTAAACACTTTATTGTACAAAAAACAGCAAATCAAATACAATATTTACAGAAGGATCATTTTTCAAATGTTAAATTATGTTCAATCAAATGGTTTTTTTAAATAAATTTTTGACATTTAGCTAACAGTTAATTTATGACATTTAGCTAACAGTTAAGTAAGACTATAGTAATTTTATTGTATATTTTCATATTTTATTCGGAAAAGACAACCGTATAGGTAGGATCATTGTACATAAATATTATTATAGATTATAAGATTTTTATAATAAACCTTTATGAATATTGTTGTATCATTTTCCCGCCAAGTCGGTTTTACTTTTATTTCTTTTGTTTTGTTCTCTTTAATCACGGTTGTCTATAACTTAGCTCTACAACTTAGTTCTCGATTATGGGTAATAAGATAGGATAACCATAAAAATACCCACACTTTTATTTTACAAAATTAAACCTTACTTGACAAAGATTCCGATTACATTGTAGTATATAGTCCCGGACATCCTGCGAGTCGTCTCAAAATTACACTTATATATCTTTGTAAATATTAATAATATAGGTAAAAATATGTGATTAATTAAGTTAAAGATGTACCTTGATAACCTTATTTTAAGAATAAAAAATACGGATTACTTTAAGGTTAAGTTGCTCGGTATAAAAAGCGAGGCGCCCTCTATCCGGCACGCACATTGTACCAGCCAGCTCAGCCGACAATATATCTCCGTCTCGCTCTAACAAGAAGAGTTTTATTTCACTCACCCGCCGCCGACGTACCCCCACCAATACAGTCCACTTACGAGTCTCCATATTCGGCGTGAAGCAGCCTACGATACAGCACCAAAGGAAAGCGGTGGAAACCACCCGAGTAAGTATTCGAGCGTCGGTGGCCTAGTGGCTTAGAGGGTCGACTCGTGATCGTAAGGTACCGAGTTCGAACCCCCGCGGTCACCATGTACCAATGAGTTTTTATAACTTAAGTGCATTACCCGATGCTCTTACGGTGAAGGAAAAACATCGTGAGGAAACCTGCACATTCGAACAGCTGAGTGTGTAAGAGGGTAATTGCACAAAAGATCCTAAAGGGTCGAAGTGTATCCGAAAGGGCCCATCTGTAAGATAAGATAAGATAAGATAAGTATTCGACGGGTGGTGCTCCCATCAGTTGGTCCATTCGGAACCGGATCGCTGAACCACTGCATACGTCGTCAATCAATCGAAGACTCAAAATCGTCTAAATCAATCCATCGGCGGCGGGACACAAGCGTCAAAGTGAAGAAACCCAGCGAGAACAATTGCGTCAATCAATCGAGTGAGTTATCGAGCAGGCTCACGACGTCCTTTTCAGGACGGTTCGCTCGACCAGCGCCGGTAAGGTCTGTTGGTAGTTCAGGTGCCTTAATTGGCAAGCAAAGGGTTGGTCGTTCCTACCAAACCGTGTTCGCAACCTGGGCCCAGCAAACCCTCTGCCGGGTGGTTACTCCTCCTATTTTCCCATTCCTAGCCGGTATCACCGCGGTAGGCACCCCGGCTAGGCTGTTAGTGGTAGGGATAGTAGGTATTTAGAATTTTGATATTTTGTTTGTTTAAATTTAATTTAAAGTTAGGTATTAGGGTTAGGGTTAGGGACCCCCCCGTGCATACAAAAATGGTAAAAAATACACGGTCAAGGGCGCAAGTCGAAGACAACGAAGGAACAACCACGAATACTCCTCCAACGGGGGAAACCGGGTCGACGGAATCGAACACGTGGAGCCACGGAACCGGTTTAGAACGTAACCCGCAAAGTAGTACGCAAAATAGTGAAATACTTGTGACACTCCGACGGTGGTAGGAGCTCCAGAGGGCGCCGCGCCGCCCGATAGGCATGTTAATTTCGAACCTACCACATCACGAACGAGTAGGCTATCACAGATTAGGGCGGAACTTGAACTTAGGGCTTCTGAATAAAAAAAAAAGCAAACAGCCACCGCATTAGCCGTTTCCCGTCTGGAGTTGGTCAGATACGAACTGACCACCGCCGAAAACTCCAGCGGAACGGAGGCTGCCCGCTTATATGCCGATTCGAGAATTCAGGGCTGGCTTAATGAGCAAAGTTTGAACCGCGATAGCAACATAGAGACGCATGCGACTAACGTTACTACGGCACCACGCGAAAGACCTGGGAGTGAGGATAGGAGTGGGGATAGGCGCGAACGAGCGCAGCCAGAGGCCCCCACGGTCGGTAATGGGGAAATAGGTTTATTAGCGTCCGCGATAATGTCAGCAATAAACATACAAGGACAAAGTTCCCAGGCCGCACCTAAATTTTTACACGAATTGCCATATTTCGACGGCAATGTTTCGGAATGGATCGCTTTCAAAGCGGTCTTTGTAGACACTCGAAGTTCGTTTACGGACATTCAAAACGTAGCTAGGATGCGAAAAGCGTTGAAAGGAAACGCGAAAGATGCGGTTAGGTCGATGTTATTCACTAGTTCGGAGCCAATCGTGATTATAGAAACGTTAGAAAGGCGATTTGGTAGACCCGAAATTTTGATACTAGCCGAATTAGAGGCCATAAAAAGGCTTCCGCGAATGACGGAAGATGGCCGCAACGTAACGATGTACGCTAACAAGGTTGCAAATACAGTAGCGTCAATTCAATCATTAAACCAACCCCAATATCTGTATTCGCCGGAGTTGGTAAATAAAATAGTTGAAAAATTGAGTATCATCCTTAAGTACAAATGGTTCGAATACAAAAGCTCGCGTTCGGGTGCGCCCGACTTGATTCTTTTGTCGCGGTTTCTAAACGAGGTAGGCGACCAATGCGGCGCTATGTTCGCGTTAGAAACAATAAAGGACGACAATAGGTTTACGCGAAAATCTAAAGTCAACGCAGTTTCGTACAATCAATCGGGAACCGACGATAGCGGTAGCGATTGCGAAAACTCCGCGCCACGTAGGACCGTCGCGACGGTAGCAAATAAAAATAAACATAAAACTCGAACGAATCCGAATTCTAGCCAACCGATTAGTAATCAAGCACAAGAGCGAACGAAATGCGTCGTGTGTGGCGGTGACCACAGCGCCGCAAAATGTGCAGATTTTATCAAATTAAACGCGAATGATAGATGGGAAACCGCGAAACGGACTCGTTTGTGTTTTAGGTGTTTAGGTATGTCGTATAGAAAGTTCGTAAAATGCAAATACGTACCTTGTTCGGTAGACGGATGCAAGGCATCTCATCACAAGCTGCTCCACAATAGCGATCGGCGGCCGATAGTGGAGCACGCATCTAACCCGGCCGCGAATCATAACGTGATTACAGTAAACCACGTGAGTCAATCGAAAACATACCTCAAAGTGGTACCAGTTGAGCTGACAGGGCCGTTGGGCACGATTATCACACACGCTCTACTGGATGAAGGCTCCATGATGACTTTGGTCGAACGACACATAGCCGATAGGGTCACAGATCAGGGCCGACCCGAACCCCTAACGATAGAGGGAGTGGGAGGTCACAGGATAGACGATCTGCAATCGTGTAGGATCAAATTGTCGATTAAAGGTTTATGCAACAGAAACATCGAAACCTTGCATGCGAGCACCATTAGTGAGTTAGGTTTACTGCCACAGGGCGTCAGTCGAGAGTTAATAAAGCAATGCGAGCACCTAGTAGACTTGGAGGACGAACTGAGTTACGAGCGCGCGAAACCTACTATTATCATCGGCCAAGATAACTGGCAGCTGATAGTTAGTAGACAACTCAGGGTAGGCAACAAGAGTGAGCCGGTCGCATCGTTAACGTCTCTAGGGTGGGTTTTACACGGTTGCGACGACGCACCTAGGAAAACTGTAGCTTCGGTAAATCACATTAAATCACCGTCAAACGACGAGCAAGCGTTAAAAATGATTAAAGATCATTTCTCCCTAGAATCATTAGGTATCATGCCGCGTACCACTTTAAACGACCCGGAACAAAGGGCACTAACGATTCTTAACGAAACATGCGCGAAAATACTGAATGAGGACAGGTACGAGGCAGGCTTATTGTGGAAAACCAACAACGAGGTACTTCCCAACAACAGAAATCAGGCTCTCAAAAGGCTAACTAACCTCGAGTCTAAATTGTCTAAAGATCCTGCGCTCAAAATCGAATACAACAAACAGATAAATAATTTAATACAGAAGGGTTACGCATAAAAAGTCATAACTCCGCCTTCGTCAGATAGGACCTTCTATCTACCGCACTTCGCGGTAACGAACCCGCAAAAAGGTAAAATCAGATTAGTGTTCGACGCGGCTTGCAAGACGGGTGGAAAAAGCCTCAATGACGCGTTACTGCCAAGGCCCGATCTATTGATGTCATTGTTCGGCGTCCTCATTAGGTTTCGTGAAGGACAGATCGCCGTAGTAGCGGACATTCGCCAAATGTTTCTTCAAGTACGCATCATAGAAAAGGATAGGGATAGCCTGCGTTAGCCTGCGTAAAGCGCAATTTTTATATGGACGACTTCCTAGGGGCATTCGAAACGGTTCAGGAAGCGAAACAGGTCGCGAACGACATGTACTTAGTGCATAAAAAAGCCTCGTTCGAGTTGAGAGGCTGGGCGTCGAACGATAAAGACGCCATAAGCGATCTTGTAGACACGCGTAACAACGTAACCGAACTAGGAATGTCAGACTCGGAAAGAACACTAGGTATGATATGGAATCATAGGTCCGATTCGATAGGGTTTAGTTTGAACTTAAGAAATACGCCAAAAGAAACTCTCGATGGTTCCATACCACCCACCAAAAAATGAAGATATTTAGAATTAAAAAAAATATTTTTATTTTAACCTTGTCTAACTATAGGTTTTTGGAAAGTTAATGAATTCAGTAAAAAAACAATTTTAACTTATGATTTTTTGCACAATTTAACAGTTGGGAAAAAAAAATGTTTTTTTTTAAATTATTTTTTATTCCATGGAGACGTCGCACGAGCACAGCGACCTGGTGATAAGTGGGATCCGTGGCCCATAGACATTTGCATTCTCAAGACTAAAATCTTATAACTGCATCGAATAACCAATCACCCTGTATTAAATTACAACATAGTCACAATATAACAATCAATATTACAATGATTGACACCATATGACAAGGAAAAATATAATCCTGTAATCCATATAAGAGATACGACATCAAGTCAGCACCATTGAAGTAGATAATTATTGTACCAAGTCAGGCAGGTGATTCTCTTAAACAATTCGACTTACAACTCGACGCACATATTATTATCCGGCAAGTTTAAGTTGTCCCGTCAGATCGTACAAATGACCTTTTAGGGCGTGTATTTAGTGTATTTTAGTAAGAGAGCTGTTAAGCATTTTTGAGTAGGTCTTTGAGGTACAGTATTTCTTTAATTCTATTTAAATACGAAGAATCAGACCTGGTTGAAGGATATTGGGGCTAAACCGAGTTATGATCTTAAAGAAGCGCAACTTAATTACCAACATTGCTCTATTAAAATTTCAACGTGCCTCAAATAAATTTTTTCGATTGTTGCAATACTAAAAGATAAAAAAATAAAAGATGTTTATTCAGTAAGTAGGCCGCACGGGCACTTTTACACGTCAAAAATCTACCAGCGCTTCGCAAGAGACCACTGCTGAGAAGAAACGCCGCAAGAAACTCAACAGTCAGTCGTTTTTTTTAAAATTACTTATACAATTATAGAACACAACCTAGCATTATATAAAACAATGAATTTAACATTAAAATATATATATCATGCGTAGTTGAACAGGAAAATGTGTCAAAACTCAGTATGTTCAGATGAACTCATAAATAGTAATAATAATAATAATTAAATATATATATATGTAAGCTCCTCCTCATCTTTGGGTAAAGGGAGCGTCACGATGGTCGAACTTAGGTGTAGGCGAGGATAGTCGGGCTAGGAGAACCAAACGCCTTTTCTTGATGTTTCACAATGTCTCGTTTAATTATCAAAATACAGTCAGTTAATAAGAAATCCGCCTGACGACGTTCCAGGGGCACAGGGTGCCAAGGCCAAATGCAAAACTATCACGCTCGTGGCGTACCATGTTTCACGACCCAGTTTTACCAGCGAAGTCTAGAACAAAAGTGTCAAACATGGCGACGCACGTCCGGGATCCTACTCCCAACACCACAGTAGTGCTAATGGATACTCCGTTCCTTTCACTCGCCCATCGTACTGGAGTCGAGGGAAAGTGACGGAGCAAGCGTAACGTTCGAACTATGAAAGTAGAGGCCCAGTGCCCGAGTTACGTCAGAGTGAGCAGGACCATAACATAACTAAACAGTATGTCTACTCGCTCTCAAACCACACGCGCCGTCATATATATATATATATATATATACATGACGGTGCAAAACAACCACATAGTTTTGATACATTCTCCTACAGAAACCGTGTCCCCTAGACAATAATTATACCTACAATGTTTACATATTTTTCTGACTAAGCTATTACTAAGTTATTTAGGTGTTTAATTTAGGCCAAGCATTTTTATCTGTTAGATAGTCCTCGACCCTATAGGCCTATAATAAGCTTTCGACATCAACGACTTTTTCAAGTAATTTTTAAGTGCTGGAAATGATAACTTTAAAACTTCGTCAGGTAATTTATTATAGAATTGAATGCATTGACCAACGAATGATTTATATACCTTACGGACACGAATTTTTTTAATAGCAATTTTATTTTTATTTCTTGTATTCAAATTATGTATATCACAATTCTCAACAAAAGAGTCTTGATTTTTAATGACATAAATAATATTCTCATAAATAAATTGTGACGCTACTGTCAAAATACTAATTTCTTTAAATAGTAATCTTAAGGAATCACGAGAGTTTAGGTTATATATGGAACGAATGGCTCTTTTTTGTAACACGAATATAGTCTGTATGTCAGCAGCTTTTCCCCAAACCAGAATACCGTACGACATAACACTATGAAAATAACTATAATAAACTAAGCGAGCTGTCTCAACATTGGTAAGTTGCCTGATTTTCCTAACAGCATAAGCTGCCGAACTTAATTTACCTGCTAGTACTGCTATATGGGGACTCCATTACAAGTTTTTGTCTTATAGTTATCCCTACGAATCGTCTCGCTAACAGGTTCGATGACTTTCAGCCCCCCGAACAAGCCGGTTCCCGAAAAGGTTACAGTACCTTAGACCACATCCATACGCTGCGGCAGATTATACAGAAGACCGAAGAGTATAATCTGCCACTCTGTTTGGCGTTTGTGGACTATGAGAAGGCCTTTGATTCGATCGAGACGTGGGCTGTGCTGCAGGCTCTCCAGCGGTGCCGCATTGACTATCGGTATGTCGAAGTACTGAAGTGTTTGTATAGAAACGCCACCATGTCAGTCCGAGTACAGGATCAGACTACGGAGGCAATTCCGTTGCAGAGAGGTGTGAGACAAGGGGACGTAATCTCTCCGAAGCTCTTCACCAATGCAATGGAAGATGCCTTCAAACTCCTGGAATGGAAAGGATTTGGCATCAATATAAACAGCGAATACATCACTCATCTCCGGTTTGCCGATGATATCGTGGTCATGGCGGTATCGCTGGACGACCTCGGCAAAATGCTCGAAGACCTCAATCGAGTTTCTCAACAGGTAGGCCTCAAAATGAACATGGGCAAGACGAAAATTATGTCGAACGTCCATGTAGCGCCTACCCCAATATCAGTGGGAAACTCGGTTCTCGAAGTGGTGGACGATTATATCTATCTGGGACAATCGGTCCAGTTAGGAAGATCCAACTTCGAGAAGGAGGTTACTCGACGAATCCAACTCGGCTGGGCAGCGTTCGGGAAGTTACGCAGCGTCTTCTCATCGAAAATACCTCAGTGTCTGAAGACTAAAGTCTTCGAACAGTGTGTGTTACCAGTGATGACCTACGGTGCCGAGACGTGGTCTCTAACTGTTGGCCTCCTGAATAGGCTCAGAGTCACTCAGCGTGCCATGGAAAGAGCTATGCTTGGTGTCTCGCTACGAGATCGAATCAGGAACGAGGAGATCTGTAGACGAACTAAAGTAACCGACATAGCCAATCGGGTTAGCAGGCTGAAGTGGCAATGGGCAGGCCACATTGCTCGAAGGACTGATGGCCGCTGGGGCAGTAGAGTTCTCGAGTGGAGACCACGTACCGGTAAGCGCAGCGTAGGGCGACCCCCCGCGAGATGGACGGACGATTTGGTCAAGTCCGCGGGGACCCGCTGGATGCAGGCCACTTCCTACCGGGTGAGGTGGAAATCTTTGGGAGAGGCCTATGTTCAGCAGTCAGTGGACGACCTATGGCTGAAATGATGATGATGATGATGATCCCTAAGAAAAGCGCCTTGTCCACCATCTCCAAACACTCATCATTTAGAAATATACTAGATTCTACCGGACTAACATTAGGCAAAACGAACCTAACACATTTAGTTTTCTTAGCGTTAAGTAGCAAATTGTTAATAGTAAACCAATTAAGTACTTTAACCAGCGTGGCGTTTATCCTACTGTAATCGACGGATTTTCGGTCCACCTTGAAAATTTATGAAGTATCATCAGCAAATAGCACAATATCACAAAGGTTATCTACCGTGGGTGGTAAGTCATAAATATAGACCAGACATAAGAAAGGACCTAATATAGAGCCCTGAGGCACACCTAATTTAACAGTTGCTCCAACGGACTGTGTTTGGTTTACAACAACCGTTTGTGTTCTATCACTAAGATATGAAGACATACGATTTAGAGAATTATTTGACAGACCATAATGTTCTAATTTTAATATAAGAGTCGCATGATCTACGCAATCGAAAGCTTTGGAAAGGTCACAAAAAATTCATATTGCATCACAGGGTTTCTCCCAAATATTGTATATACAGGGTGTCCCAGGAAGTAGTGTCAAGCGGAAGTCCAGAGGTAGTGCACTTCAAGGGGCATCTGAATCACCCCCATGTCTGTTCCGGGATTTTTAGTATTTTCAATTCAATTCAATTCAATTCAATTCATTTATTTAATTCAAGATAACATTTGATCTCATTTGATTTTCAGAGATACCGATCATTTTAATCAGAATTTTTGTAATTTTTCCTTATGTCCATGTTATGAAAAACCCTTGAGTTCATGTATTATTTTAATAGTTTTTCATTGGTTTCTTACATTGATAGAATAATTATGAACTTAGGATGTTTTTAAAACTACATGCCAGCTTTTTTTTCATGATGACTTTTTGTGTAATCATACATAGTTACTTTCTCCATACTAATTGTACCCCATGTTTGTTTTTCAGCTAGTATGGACAAACAAACTTTGTGTGATTACACAAAAAGTCATCATGAAAAAAAAGCTGGCATGTAGTTTTAAAAACATCCTAAGTTCATAAATATTCTATCAATGTAAGAAACCACTGAAAAAATATTATAATAATACATGAACTTAAGGGTTTTTCATAACATGGACACAAGGAAAACTTACCAAAATTCTGATTTAAATGATCCATATCTCCGAAAATACTAAAAATCGCGGAACATACCTGGGGGTGATTCAGATGCCCCTTGAGGTGCACTACCTCTGGACTTCCGCTTGACACTACTTCCTGGGACACCCTGTATATTTAACGAGTACAGATGCTGCATCAGTTGTGGATCGTCCTCTGGTGAAGCCGAACTGATTACTGTTAAGCAGTTAATTTCTATTGAAGTGACCTAACATATCTTTTAACATTAACTTCTCAAAAACTTTACTTAAAACCGGTAGAATAGAAATGGGACGGAAATTCGGCTCAGGGCGAGTTTGTCCACAGTCCTATTTCGTCACCTTTTTAACTCGTCCACAATAGCATGTCGTCAGCATGTAATTCCTAAATCGTCACCTTTCTAACTCGTCCACTTTCTGATATCGTCAATACCCCATTTTGTGTACATTCCTATTTTGATCACAGTGCCAACTCGTCCACTTTCTTTTATAGACCTCAGTACTCCTTGGTCAGCAGTGCCAATTAGTCCGCATTCCTGTATCGACCTGTGTCAACTCGTCCGCATATTTGTACTCGAGTCTGGGTGTTCAATATTTTTACTATATAGTTGACGAGTTGGCTCTGTGGTCTAAATAAGAATGGTGATGAGTTGACATTGTAGACTAATTAGGGATGTTGACGAATTGGCACTGTACTCGTAGTCTAATTACGAATGTAAACGAGTTGGTACAGTGGCCCACGTCAGAAAGCGGACGAGATAGGGAAGTGACGATATAGGAATGCTGGCGAATCGAAACAGTAGACCATATGCGAATGAGAACGACTTAAGAAGGTGACGAGATGGAACTGTGGCCGAAGTCATCCTGAGCCGGAAATTCGTTAAATCACTCATGTTTCGTACTACTTTTGCAATCACCTGGCTCAATTTTAGGACCGACTAAATGACCGTGGCTCTTTGATATTTTAACTTCTTAGATATTCAACCTAAACTTTTTTAATGTATCAAATTGCCACAAGATATATTTTTCCAAAAAAACATGAGGTCAAGCATGGGGCTATTACGTCAGTAGGACAACTACGTCGAGTGGCGTCTTAGATTTCGTATCGAAAAGTTACAAATAGTTTTTTTTTTCTCTGCTTCAGTCTTCGATACGAACTTTAGAACGCGAGCTAAAGCCACTTGACGTAATTGCCCCACTGACCCCCGCTTGACCTTAATTCGGTTTAGCTCCAATACCTTTCAGCCAGGTGCCTCAATTCTCAACCACCTACTCAAAAATGTTTGACAGCTCTTGGACTATTCTCTTCACTAACTTGCCTCACAAATCGACGGATGTATTATTAAGCGGCGAGTTGAAGTTGTCCCGTTAAAACGTACAAATAACATTTTACGGCGTGCATTTTCAATAAGGTAGGTAGCTTAAAAGCCGCTCGTATGACTTCGCTCGCTTGATCGATCGAGAAAATACGAAAGGACAATGCCAGGTCTCCATAGAATCTTTGGCCTAAGAAAATCTCGTGTTCAAGACGTACTTTTTACCGTATACCGTAGGGTCTTGCCACCGGGGATGTGAGATTCTCGGAACGATTTTATCGAAGGCGATGCTCAGTGGCACTTAGAGCCTGTCCAGACGGAGCGTTTTGCGCGCGTAAGCTCTCGCGCGTAGACACTCGCGCGTTCCCGAAATACTAGAGCTACATTCAACCCGTCCAGATGCTCTCGCGCGTTTCAAAACTCGCGCGTAAAACGCGTGCCATGCGCCGGACTCTCGGCTCGCTCGTTTTACGCGCGAGCGCCGCGCGAGTCGAGATACTCTGGCGCCATTGGAGCGTTCAGTATAACGCGCGTATGAAACGCGCGAGAGCATCTAGAGCATCTGGACGGGTTGAATGTAGCTCTAGTATTTCGGGAACGCGCGAGTGTCTACGCGCGAGAGCTTACGCGCGCAAAACGCTCCGTCTGGACAGGCTCTAAATTGAAACGCGCGAGGGCTTACGCGCGCAAAAACGCTCCGTCTGGACAGGCTCTTACGTTTACGTTGATTCGTTCACACGGATGGTTTCTCATACACTGGGCACGTATACGGGAAGACCGCATACATGAAAAAACCGAATGGACCTTGCGCCGTGTGAACGGTCGTCTCGTATACGGTAAAATCGTATGCGAGAAAATATCGAATCGAATTGTCGCCGTGTGAACGTAGCCTTTTGTGTCCATCATTGGTGCAGGTCGGCTAAAAGTGTCTAATACTGATGCCATCGCATTGTCTACTCAATATTATTGATGAAAAAATAAAACGAACATTGATACAGACTTTGTATTTATTGCTTATGCTAGCCTTAATAATATACAGTAATAGTAATAAAAACAAGATAATACAAAACCTACATACTGCCATCCTAAGCCAAAAGAGCGTATCTCAATTCAATACATAAAGCAGATTCTACTTTCTGCTTTGACGGTAAGCTTGCATTTACTACAATAGTATTACATTTAAAGCCAATGCAACAGTAATTCAGATTCCAAGTTCTTAATTTGGTTTTCAGAATGCATAAAACAAATAGAAAGGTGTCATGTTTGAAAAATAGAACAATGAAGTTTGTTTCTAATCGTGTTTTTACGTTTTTAACATTTTCAAGGGAATATGTGGTGTTATATATGAAAAGGGACCTTATTGTCGATGGCGCATACGCCGCACTGCGTCACGCGACGTATATCGGAGCATCTTTAATAATGGCGGAAGCGCCATCGACAATAAGGTCCCTTTTCATAGATAACGTCAAATATAACCAAGTTTATTATATCCAAAGAACAGACAAAGCTCGAGGAAAACTACAGACATGTCTCTCTGTGGCACCGTAACTCCTAAACAGGTGAACCGATTTAGATGCCGTTTTTTTTATTTGAAAGCTGGTTTTCTAGTGGTGGTTATTGCATAGGATTCATGAAAATCGATTGGGCCGCTTAAGAGTTATTAGCTCAGGAAGGAGGGGTCACCATTATAGGGGAGGGGTCATCTATCTAATAATTATGAGTTATATTATGATAGAATAACAATTACGTACACAACAAAACAATACGACTCTTAGAAGGACAGTACTCGTGGTTCAATGCTACAAATCGTCTCTAACTACCTTATTATCATACATTATAGAATTACAGTAATTCGTCATTTCCTTTCAAACGGGTAGTTGGGATGATCTCTCCAATACACCGGGTCGATGACGCGGATGTTCTGGTTGAACTTGCTGATGGAGGCCACCTCGTCCTTGGTCAGCGAGAAGTCGAAGAGGTCCAGGTTCTGCGCCAGGCGGCGCTGGTTCGTGGACTTGGGGATGATGATCAGGCCTCGGTCAAGCTGGTGAGATTACACATGTTGATTAAAAAACTGGCCAAGTGCGAGTCGGAATCGGAAGGGTTCCGTACCATTCTTATATACCTCTTTAATTTTTATTTGTATTTTATTTTCATTATTTGTTGTTACAGTAGCAATTTACTTTAGATCATCACATCAACCAAGGGCCTGTTGTTTGATCAGTAGTTAAACTAACTAACCGTTAAAAACCGTAACTAATGATTAAATCTCAAGGAAATGTGTCAAATTTTCGATTCCTTTTTCGATTTTTAACAATTAGATGAGTTAACTACCGATCAAACAACGGGCCTAAGATGTAGGTACAGTGAACTATTGCTAAAATAACGGACCTTATATTTTATAGGCATTTATAACTTAGCGCTGACGCGTCCATACAAAGTTT
This sequence comes from Acleris literana, assembly GCA_946894065.1. Lineage (NCBI taxonomy): Eukaryota > Metazoa > Arthropoda > Insecta > Lepidoptera > Tortricidae > Acleris > Acleris literana. Next base: position 16,416,218 of record OX335687.1, on the reverse strand, counting down.
TATTACTTTCTACATACACATACATCCTTCACGCCTATCTCCCAATGGGGTAGGCAGAGTCTTTGGAACGCCAGGTGCCTAACAACAAGCGTTACAACTTTCTATGAACGCCAAACCATCCATAGATTTTTTTTTATCATATCCTTCTAAAATGAAAGATTCGTTTTCAACAGAGGTAAATTGTACATACATTTAAATTTAAATCTCGGTTTATTAGTTAACGATATGTGTAACTAAAAATAATAGTAGTTTATGCAACTGATACATAATGAGAGGCCTTAAAATGCGAGTGTAGTTTTATGAAAGTTTCATAATAGGATCACACGAGTGTTTTAAGGCCTAATTATGTACAGTTGCATACACTACTTTATCTACCCACATATCATAAGCCTCCATGAACCATTGAGGAGCCGCATATTAAATTTTAACCGGTAATGGCGGTAATGAAAAGTTTGAATAGGTTTCTGGCAGCTGTCACAGTTTTCTTTTAAATTCAGAAACAAACTAGAGTCGGTTCCAAATATCATATCGTTCGATAATATCTTACTTACGTGCGACATTTGTCAAATTTGTATGCAAATTGACAATTCATTTCGAGGTAAACATCATCTCGACTGATTTAGAATAGAGGTAAAATCAAATTTCTTTGTGTTTCAGAGATGTTCGAAATTTGAATGTCATAAGAACATCGAAATTGATGTTCTTAAGAATCCATAAGATTACTGCCGCAGATAAAAAAATTGCTCTAACAACAGAGTTGATTATTATGCTGGTCATAATTTGGGGTTTCTGAACGCATCATAGAGGATTTATGATTATGAGAGTAGATAAAATTGTTTAAGAACTTTTTGATTGGTTGTCAAAATTTAAAAGTCATATTTGTAGCCAGATTTATGGGAAAAACGCAAGCGTCGCGGATAATTATGTGACCTGCATGTATGTGCATCCATACAGGCTCCATACTCCATTCTTCTGCAGTCAGGCAAAAATACCAATCTCACCAGATATCTCAGCACCACCTGGCTCGTGGTCTTCCCGTACTTATCCGCGATGGCGACGAGGGCGGGATCATCGACGCGCGGGGGGGGAGCGGTGGCGGTTTTCCGGGTCACCAGGAACCCAAACGGACTGTAGGCCATCACGGCCACCCCTAGCTTTTGGCAGTGGGACACCAGAGGTTCTTGGGTGAGTGACGGGTTGACCTGAAAATTTAAATATCCACATCCATATCATAACTTTCCAACAATATGTTCTGAAACGATAAGCAAATGGCCTATATTAAGAAACCTATATCTGTGGTTTGGTTGTATTTTAATGTTAACATTAAAGTATTGCGTGACATTAAAGTATCGGTTATCGATGTGATTGCATCTTAATGTTCACATTAAAGTATCGGTGACCGATACTTTAATGTAAACATTAATACACAGGTCACAGGTACATTAAGATACAGGGCAACCACAGATACAGATTTCTCACATATTGTAGAAAACTTATGATATGGATATGCATGTAGATGTATGTATGCGACTGTACACATAATTAGGTATTAAAACATTTGTGTGATCTTATTGTGAAACTAGCCTTTCGGCTCGTTTCATAAAACCACACTCCTCCCCTCCTCTCATTAATCTCATAATGTACCAGTCACATAAAACACTTATTATTGTAGGCCATTGAGTAAGCTTGTTTGATAATAGGTACCTGTAATTTTTTTTTAGCGGTCACGTGTGATTTTACTTTTAGTATAATGGTTTAGCTAGATGCAGATGAGGCCCATGGCCAGTAGACGTCTTCGGCTTATTATGCTAATGATGCCGGTAAGATTAAACATTAATATGCTCAAGAATACCTCTATCTGGTTAACGGCTGGCTTGACTTGGCTGTTCTGGACGATCCTGTCGAGCTGCGTGCTGTTGAAGTTGGAGACGCCGATGGACCTCGCCAGCCCTAGCTTCTTAGCTTCCTCCATGCCTTTCCACGTGTCCAGATAATCCACGTTTGACATCGACTTATCTGCCTGAAATGGTAATTATTTTATCAAAAGCTAGCAGTTCCCGCCTGCGTAGCAAAATAAAACATAGCCTATGTTACTCAGTGATAAATGTGATAATGTTATATATAGTACATTTCGATGCTAATGCGGAATGTATGTCATAACTTCACGAGTACCGAGATATCTGGCAAGACTCTGGACGAGTGAAGAATGACATTTCCGCACGTGTATCGAACGGAGTTTTTAATACATTTGCGAAAAAAATTGTATGTGTGTATGTGGGTATCTGTGTCTGTCCTCTTCCCCCCGGACCTCTGAAGTGAGATAACGACGTGTGAACACACTATGTCCGAAATTACTTACATTTTAATAAAATTATTAAAACAAAAATTATAACGTCAGATACCCGGAGTACATAAACTTTAGAAGTACCGACCTAAGTCATCCGCGCTGTGTCGGGTGCGCCCGCCCGCCCGCCGCACCCGCTGCGCCGCCCCGTGACGTCATCGCCTGCGATCTAAGTTGCGCTACGCACCCCTTAATTACCTCTAGACTCCTGGTACTTTATGAAAACATGCAAACTCTTTGGATGGATGCACGGCTTAGTATATTTAAAAAAAAATGGAAAAGTAAAACGCACTAGAACGAAATAGGAAAAGTAAAAAGCACTAGTGCGAAAAAACCCAACTTTCCGCACGATATACAGCTACGAAAAGTACCGCTTTTTGAGCAACTGTATTAAAAATATATAAAAGGCAAACCTGACTCACTGACTTATATATCAACGCTCAGCCAAAACTACTGTATACCTAGAAACTTGAAATTTGGTACAGGGGTTCCTTTCATGATGTAAGTGAGCATTAAGAAAGCATTTTCCGAAAATCGAACCCCAACGGGAAGAAATAGAGGGAGTAGCGGGGAACTAATTCTACGCGTACGAAGTCGCGGGCGTCCTCTAGTATATACTAAAATGAAAGAAAACTATAAAGGCAACAGGAAATGTGTGTCCTTGCGGCAGTGAACCGGACACTGGCTCAGCAAAATGCTGAGATGACAGACACCTACAGATTTTCAGCCAGTTCCGACAGTGACTCACGGAACACTGTAGGTACAAACATACAATATTATACGTGTAAACTACTTTTATAATTTGTTAAAATAAATAAATAAATTTAAATCATAAATAAAAATGCGCGTAGGTACAACTGATATATAGCCTTGATAAAATTAGAAAATGAATAAAAGGATAATTTTAAGAGGTAAGTTGTCGAAGAATTCAAGGCAAATCATTGTTCCGTCTTGACATGGTCTTGACGTAGTAAATTACATAGCGACTGTCTGTTGCAAACGAAAATGGCGCTAGCGTCTTTTTGTTTTATATTAAGTGTGTCACTATCCGTCTCTTCACCAAGCGGTCCCAACGGAAGACCAGGGGTGTAATTCTCTACACAAGGTGACACAAGCAAAGGTGAGCGAACGCAAGTGTGAAGGTCCAAGCGGCAAGTTTAAGTAGTCCCGACAGAGCGAACAAAACACATTTTAGCGCGTGTATTCTCAATTAGGCAGACTTATACGTCCGACCGACCCTTCGTTCACCAGAGCTTTATCACAGTATTCAATAGCAATGCAGCGCCGGCTTTACGGCTAGCGAATGCCGAGTTGGAACCGTTTCGCAACTATTTCTCTCTGTCTTATTTGTATGTATGTAATGTAATTTTGTATTGTTGCGAATAAATGTATCTTTATCTTTATCAATTATGATCGATAGCTTACGTTCATCGAGATCGGGAAGTGGATCAGGTACAGGTCGACGTAGGTCAGGCCGAGCCGCTGCAGCGACTCCCGCAGCGCCGGGACCACCTGGCGTTGCTCATGCTGGTCGTTCCAGAGCTGGAAACCAAGCAGGGTGATATTTTTGACATCTCTTGTAAAAAAAGTTATCAAAGGGATGAACACGTGTTGTCTCTGTTTTTTTTTTGATGTACGTATGTGTGAATTTGGATATTTATCAGTTTGACATAATTATTTACTCATTTATCTTATCCAGTACCTACTTATATATTTGATTTGTCACTTCTTAGATCTAAAGATTCTCTAAAAGTTGTTTAAATAGTGTTGTTTAGTCGTCATATTTCTATTTATTTTTCTTTTTGGTGGTTAAAGCTTCGCTTTGGGTGAAGTAAGTAGAAGAAGAAGACATACATTTATTCACCAACCACAAGACATACATATACAATGGTGATTAAAGAAAACAGTGAACGTAACAGGGATAGCACGCAATGTGTGTCCTCGCGGCAGAGAAACGGACACCGGCTCAGCGGCATGCTGAGGTGTCAGACACCTACAGCGCTGATTTTCAGCCTGTTACTGCAACAATGCACGCGGGGTCATTCTCCGAGTTACGTAATTTGCTCTTTTTCGTTTCATAAAATAATACAGTATTAATAAATGCAGGGAAAATTATACTTAACATGTTTAATATGATCCATTCTTAATTGTGCAACAACTTATTTCACAATTGTATGTATATTTATGAAACCAAAAAATAAAAGTCTTCAATTAGTTCATTACCGGACTCTGTTCCACAGTACCGAATTTAATGCTATTTACAAAATACAAAAAACGCATGCGAAGAACGCTAATTATAATACATTCCACAAGAGTTGCAATCTTTAGCGTTCCAAAAAGCATTAATATGAAATTTTAATACACCAATATTACGCACAATTATAAACCGAAAAGTTTGTCACAACTAAAACTTCATTTCCGTGCACGAAACAATATGCTTGCACAAGTCGCTACAAGTTCTTTTGATCTCACCGCCAAACGGTGTCGGCGCCGCAGACGCCGGCTTAGTATTCAGTCGGATGTCGAACCGGACGGACGTGCGCTGCTCTTCCCAGCAAAAACCTAATTCAATTCGTTCTTTGGTGTTTTGTCCTGATTTGGTTTCATTGCCAGTCATCTTTTGTTTAGGTAAGTACTATTAATTCTATAAGTTCAGCATGATAAAGGGTTTAGTGAAGTGAATTACTATGTAGGTATAATCATCGGAAATCGTATTTCATAACGTACAAAGGATAATTCTACAAAAAGTGTTAAATATTCATTACCGTGACCGTCATTACCGTGTTTCCCGTAGCTTTTTACACGTCACGGTAATGATGTAATCGTCCCGGTGATGATTTTTTTTTAAAGTATAAATTTTTATTTTATTTCAAAGGAACTTGGGAAATTAATAATGTTCGTCAAGTGAGGATTAATTAAAAAACAATCAAATTATTGTTACAGTTAAACATGGGGCGACCTAAAAAGTCTAAAGAGGCTATTTTAGCGCGACGACGGTTAGCAAAACGAAAGAAGTATGCTGCTTTGAAAGAAAATGAGGAATTATATGCAATTGAGAAGGAAAAGGAGCGTCAACGATACTTACAAAGAAAAAAAGAAAATAAAATTTTAGGAATCGATAAATTAACACCGAGAGCACAAAGAGAAAGACGCAGAAAATGGAAAATTAATAGCAAGAGGTATTTAGAAAAAAAGGCAGAAAAAAAGAAAATAGAGAATGTTGAGATAAATATAGATGATTTTCAAATTGAGGACCAATCAAATCTTGATCCACTAGGATCTAACACATCCTCATTCATGATAGGTAGCAATAACGATACAAATATCAAAGAAAACGTAAAAGAACGTGATTTTTCAGAAGAAATGTTTACGTTAAGAGCACAAATAAGGAAATTAAGATACCAGCGATTCAAAGAGGTTCGGAGATTGAAATGTATAATAAACGACTTGAAAAAAGAGAACAAGAAATTTCGCCGACTTTTATTGAAGAATACGCCAAGGGTAAACATTCGTGATCAGCCAAAGACAAAACTAATAGGAGAAATAAGAAAAAAAATCCAGATGGAAAAGAAAAACAAACATGTAATAAAAGCCATTGAAACCTTTTTTGATGACGATGAGAACACTTGGTTGTCTCCAGGTACAAAAGAATTTGTCAAACGGAACAAGATAAAAAAACAAAGACGATATCTTAAAGATACATTAAAAAATTTGTATCAAAAGTTCATTAAAGATTCTCCAGATATTAATGCCTCTTACTCGTTTTTTTGTAAATGCCGTCCATTCTGGGTGCCTTTTCCGAAAGAGAATCGAAACACATGCATGTGCATCTATCATTGTAATGTGGAGCTACTAATAAAGTCCCTATATAAGTCCAATATAGTCAAAACCAAAAATACTCATAACCTTCTGATGGCAATTTGTTGTGATAAATATAACGAACAATGTTTGGATCGCAAATGTCTACATTGTAAAAATAAAACCATCGAATACTTAGAATTTAGAAACGATGTAGAGATTGTGTATTTTGAATGGTGTAAAACGTCCGGAACGTATATGAAAGATGGTAAAGAGAACAAAAAAGTTACATGGACTAAGAAAGAAATCTGCGCAAAACCATTGGATGTTATAAATAAACTTGACACAGCCCTTGAACACTTCTTGCCACATTGTGCCAACATACTCATTCAGAATAGATCTCTGAAAGAACTTAAACGGAATTTATCAAATAATGAGGCAATAATACATCTTGATTTCAGCGAAAATTATTGCTTAAAACATCACGAGGAAATCCAAAGCTTTCATTTTGGAGGCAGTCGCCAACAGGTCTCTATCCATACAGTCGTTATCTACATTAAAGTTTACTTAACATCTGAAGTTAAAGTTCTCTCTATGTGTACATTGTCTGACGATTTAAGACATAATGCACTTTCAGTCTGGGCACATATTGATCCAGTTCTAAAATATATATCAGAGTTATCACCGTTTGTTGACACTCTCCATTTTTATAGTGACAGCCCAAGTAGTCAGTATAGAAATCAGCACATATTTTTTATTACCAGTCAGCTGGAACAGCAGTTCCCAGCTCTTCGCAAGTTGACTTGGAATTACCTAGAAGCCGGACACGGTAAAGGTGCGCCGGATGGTCTAGGAGCTGTAATAAAAAGGAATGCCGACTGGCTGGTAAAATCAGGTACTGACGTTGGAACGTTTGATAAATTCGTCGAAATCACAAAGGCCAATACTTCAAGTATTAAAATTGAGATCATTAGAAGTTCAGATATCACTGCCAAGGAACAAATTTATCCTAAAAAAGTACCAGGCTACAAAGGAACTATGGAAGTACACCAGATTTTGTGGGCTATTGAAACTCCTAGACAACTGGAAATAAGAAGACGTAGTTGTTTTAAATGTCTAGATACTATTTGTGTACATTACCATCATGGATATCACAAACTTGGAAATGTATCTGTCAACACTCACGCGATTTCCTTGCTTCATAAGGAGGAAGAGCCTAGCGTCGTGTCTTTAACAGATGATGAGTGTATAAGAAGATTCAGTCCAGAGCTTGTACAAAAATTACCTGAGACAATTTTAGCGCAGCCCATAGAAACTGCTATTCAATTCGAAACAGATATTGCTTTCCCATATCCTCCAAATGTTTTGTGCCCGGTTAATCGCAATTTACAGAACAAAAATGATACAGTCCAAAATGCCACTACATCTGGAAAAAAACGTACCCAACAAGTCTTATCTTGCTCACAATCTCAACAAGAAAGCCTGACAACCACAAAAAAAAAGAAAATTCAGCACATAATTTCTAATATGACCAAACAGGAAGGGAAGTTAAACACAATAATATTGACAAAACCGAAATCAGTGATTCCATTAACTACAGTACCCAAATTAGGAAATTGGCAAAACTCACCATTTCTAAATAACCAGAGTACTTCATACTCTAGTGAATTTCAAAAGTTCATTACAGACAATCAAAATACAACAAAAGATGAAGGTAAAAGTCAAGTAATGGATTGTGGATCACACACCGATGATGGGAATGAAGAAGTGAATGTAGGAGTTACAAATAAGCTGACAAATGTTACTTTAACTGAATGCGTAGAAGTTGAATATAGAAGACATGGCAACATTCATTTCGATGAAGCAGAGCCGGGATGTTCAGAAGAGCAAAAAAAAAAAGCGAAGATAAAAGAAGAAGGGAGTAAAGCAACTATGACCACAGGATGTTCAGCGAAGAAAAACATAAAAGTGAAGATAAAGGATGAAGGAAATAAAGCAACTATGACCAGAGGAAAAGGAAAAGGTACAGGACAAAAAATAAAAGCGAAGATTAAAGAAGAAGGGAATAAAGCAACTATGACCACAGGATGTTCAGCGAAGAAAAACATAAAAGTGAAGATAAAGGATGAAGGAAATAACGCAACTATGACCAGAGGAAAAGGAAAAGGTACAGGAAAAGGGAAAAAATAAGTGAACGTAAGTGCTGCTGACTAAACTAAACTAACGAATTTGTTGATTATAATAATTAAACGAAAGCTTGAAATTAATGTTACAAAAATATGTTCGTTACTAATTTTATATGTCATTTGTTTTGACAATACCTTTATTTTCATTATGTGATTACTAGTTATATATGAACAATTTTAGTAGACTGATCTCATTGTTACTAGTTATTTTTATATGGACAATTAGACTGATCTCATTGTAAGTACACCTCAAAATTTGGAAACCTAGGTCACTATCAAATCATGTCACAATGACAACATAAACGTAACGATGGTCAAAACAATGGTTTTATACTTAATTGTCTAATGTACATCCGTCGCATTGCAATTTCCATGGACATACGCATATAATCTGTTGTTTACATGGTGGCTTGGGATTCCACTTTGAAGAGTGTACATTGTTTTGCTTTTAAATAAGTGTTATGTTTACTTAATTAGGTAATAATATTTTATGGTGAACCCCATAAAAGAACACCTCTGTTGATCTCAAATTATTGTGTTTTGATGTATCAAAGAATCATCGCTGTTGTTAGAATTATTAGAGGAATAGAAGTATTGTTTTGATTTCTATAGTTTTTTGTAAACAACTGTTTTTTTTAAATAATATGTTCATTAAAGAAAAAGTTAATTAAACAATCAATTTTTTTTATTTAAACATTTTTAAAAACTTTAGTCATTGCCGAGACCTTAAATATCATTACAGACTCCTCAAATGTCACTACCAGGACCTTTTATTTCATTACCGTACAGACCTCTCATTACCGTAACCTAATGTGGTTTTTGGAATTCAATAAACTCGAACTAAGAGATTGGCGAAGTGTGCCTTTACTTGATATTCAATTTAGCACTTGTTTCCTATCTCATTTCACTTCTAGTACTAAAAAAAAACAAGTTTGAAAAATAAATGAAAAATAAATGTGAATATCGTGATTTCGGAGAATGACCCGGTCCTATATGACGCCACTAGCAATGCCGTTTGCGTGGCAGAATATTGGTTAGCTAAGAAGAAGAAACCTGATACTGAAGAACTGTTTTCTAACTTGTTTTGGTACTTTGTGTTATGACCTCATTTCTTTTGTTAACTACGGGTCACGGACCTAAAAAAAATACGGACGTAACGTTACACTCAAAAGGTGTGAAGTATGCAAGGTCTGTTATTTCGTTCCGTCATACACGATCCTCCGTCTCACAAATGCACTAGGTGTGTTAACCCGCCGCCATTACGCGTCGCACCACGGCACGAGTGACATTTAATTTTACGCCGTTGAAAATCTCGCATTGCGTTGTAAAAACGTGTAAAAACTACATTAGTAAATATAAAAAGCCACACTATATCACTTATCACGTGTAAGTTATGATTATTCGTGTTATTTTTCTCAAATGTGTGTTTATTTACTTTGACGCAAATTACAAAAATAAATTACAATCAGTGTTGCCAGTTTTTTCACGCATTTTTTTTCCTAAAAGTTTAAGTTTTTAAGTTTAAATAATAAATTGCTTTATTCGTTAAAATTATTTTTGATCACTACCTATGTTCATAAAAATGTGGTTTGATATATCAATATTATTAATATTATTTTGTCGTGCAAACGTTGAAATTTAAATTGTCATATAATTTTCTCATCTCTAGTTCCCATTATTTTTTAGTTGAAATTGGTTTTGTCATTACAAAATGAGAAAACCCAATTTCAATTAAATTAAAACGGTTGCATGACACAATCGAACCCAATGCTGAAGTAGTACATAAATGATAACGCGATTTAATTGTACAGTTGCGCGCGCGCGTTGTTTTTGCAGCGATACAATCGCGATTCAGTCTCAATGCAGTACCTATCGATACAGTCACAAATCGTCCAGGTTTAGTCGCGATACAGTCCTGCGGCTGTCGAATGCTCATTTGTATCGCTGCAAAAAGTTGCAGTTGGTAAAAGGCCTTAAAATAGCAAAATTGACGATTTATATGGCAACCGCCATATAAATCGTCAATTTTCCTATTTTGGAGGAACTACTGTCATATTATCAAACTTAATTTATTCTGGCAATAGAATTATGTGCGACACAAGGCACACAACAATGTCACAGGAGAGCAGTTGCTAAATCACAGCGTCCATAGTGTGTGTCATGAGTTAACTCATTTAATTAATTTAAATCATCTGGAGATCCTAGAGCTGGTGCTTACCTCTCCCAAAGGATTGGGCTAGCTATCCAGAGAGGTAATGCAGCCAGTGTCATGGGGACCATGCCGCGAGCGGACCTGCTAGAGGTGGTGTTCTTTTTATAGTGGTGATTATTATTTATATCTTTAATATTTGAGTAGTTTAGTTTAATTTTAATTTAAATACGTTTAGTTCTTTTAATTGTTTTAATGTTGAATTCTGTAATATTATGTTCATTTAATGAATAAATATTATTAGTTTAAAATACAGTCCATATTACTTCTTATATGATGCGTTCCATTTACGAACATACGCCACAAAGTGTGGTCCTTCGAGCCGGATATTAAATATATCCATTGAAATTGAAGTTGGAAACACGACGCGATAGCCTAGTTCGTAGTGACCCTGCCTAAGAAGCTAGCGGTCCCGGCTTCGATTCCCAGTAACGGCAAATATTTGTGTGATGTCGCACGTGTATTTGCTTCTGAGTTTTGGATATTTTCTATGTATTTAAGTAACTATTTCTCTATATAAGTATTTATATCGTTGTCTAGTATTCATAGTTCGAGCCTAGAGCTTAGTCAATTTGTATGAGATCGTCCCTTGATATTTATATATTTTTATACCTTGGTGGTGACGAACAGGTCCTCCCGCTTCACCAAGCCAGCAGCGATGGCGTCCGCGATGCCCTGCCCCACCTCCGGCTCGTCCTGGTAGATGGCAGCAGTGTCTATGTGGCGGTAACCGGCCTCTATGGCCCAGTACACGGCCTGGCGGACCTCGTCGTTTGGAGCCTGAAAAATATAATAAATGTTAATTTGATTCACGAAAGTGGTGGTAGGACAAGTGGTAGATATGAGGTGAAACTCTATCACCTCATATCTACCACCTGTCACCTCATGTCGACACCATTACTTGATTTTGGAAAAACACGACTGTGAAACTTAATTCGGGAAAAATGCGAATGGAAATTTTCCTACTAAGAAATAACGATTTCAGCAAATTGATCTAACAAATCTATCTCCATTTCAAATTTCATCCAAATCCGTTCAGCCGTTGCAGCGTGAAAAAGTAACAACCTAACACAACCTTTAGCATTTTTAATGTTGATTTTGATTGATTTTTGAGATTTATTAATTTATAATATTAGTATGATAAATCCTGTTTCATGTACGGGTGTTACAGAATATAATAGAATAGAATAGAATAACGTTTATTGAACTCACATATACCGAAGCGAAGCAATGGCGGGTTGCTAATGTAGGTACTATACATATATAACACTTTGTGCTATAAGCGCGGTAATATCTTACTATAGTCATATAAGGAATGCACTGAAAGCTCAAGACAGAGCTTATTGCATGATTGCAAGTATTGCAACTTACCCCAGCTGCCGTCCCTCTGCCTGTGCCGAGGGCCACCACGGGTATCTTGTGACCGTCGTTCAGCTCGATCACAGGCGCCTGCGCTGCCATTATTATCTAAAAATATCAGATGAGACATCAGAATAGGTCAATATATTATATAAAGATTACTCGATACACTACTTTATGTTTTTCGCCGTTTTTTTAGTCAATTATTACTATTATGTCACTAATACGCTGGTCAACATCTTAGCCTGATTGTGCAAAATGTGGTTACAGAATTATCAACAAGTTTTTAGAGTTGTTGGTAATTCTGTAGCTCTGCCTACCCCACTCTGGGAACGAAGGCGTGAGTTTATGTATGTATGTATGTATTATTATAGGTAGTTATTGCATTTGACGTAGAGACCCCGGCGTGATGTTCTCCAAGTCATTATTTTTAATTTAATGCATTATACATTTGTAATGATTTCTGTGGTGTGAGTGAGTTTTAATAATTATTATTAATTATTAATATCTTTAGGTAGAGATTCTTGCGGCGCTTCTTGTCCGAAGCGCTAGTAGATTCACTCCATATTTCGGACGTCTCAAAGAGCCCTCATATGGCCAATTTACTGTATATACATTTTGATTTTGAATTTTACCTACTCTATTTCTTTGATGTGTAATTTTTTTACGAAGAGCTGCGCCTCTTAATTCTAGACGGTAAAATCCAAATCGTATTTGACCTTTGACTTTTAGGTAGGTAGGTAGGCATTTATTTCATACTGAAAATTACATTATTCTATGTCACATAATCATAATGAATTCACAATAAGATCGTCAAAGTGTAAAAAAATAAAGTAAAAATAATAATGAAATAAAATAAACAAACGCAGTCAAAATGTAAAAATAAGAATTAAATTAAATTAATACATTAGTTTTAATAACTAAGTTCTTAAACTAATGTTAAAGTATACCTAAGTAATTTTGAGTCGCCCTTTCCAATAAAAAAATACTTTTCAAAATCCGACTACTCTGTAAAAAGTTATGCGTGGTCATACATTAAAAAAAAATACGCGTCGACTTGAGAACCTCCTCCGTTTTTTTTCGTCGGTTAATGAATCGTTGTGATTGTAGTTAGGTGTATTTTAAGCAACGAACAGGTACATACCCAACATGAGAACATTGAATTAGTCACGACTCATTCAGCGAGTTGTTAGAACAGGTTGTTAATGATTCACAGTTTAATTGCCACAGACTAAGGTAAAAAAGAGGTTATTTAGAGCATAAGTAAGGTATAGGTGAAAAACTTAAGTAAATGACCTCGTGCATGTAGCTGTGTACATAACTAATATGGAAATTACATCAATTTTCAAATATAGAATGTCGAACGGTCTATACAGGGCAGGGCCTCTATTCCCGGCGGTAAAAACCATATCGTATTTGACATTTGACCTGTTACGGTATTGTTTTGACGTCAGCCGCCATTACTGTCAAGTAAATAAGAGCTATCAAAACGTTGACAATACCATAACAGGTCAATGACGATATTATGGTTTTTACCGCCTAGAATACCGGCCCAGATGTGTTACAACAAGAGGACATTTACTTAAGTTTTTCACCTATGCATGGGAATTGTGATTGTTGCAGTATTTATTATACCTCCTTAAGACTAGAATGTTCGATAACAGAATAAGAACATAATATAGCATAGAAACCGGACTATAAGACGTACTTTGCGTCAGCTATCTTTCTCTACTTTTTAGATTACGTATTACATGAAAAAAAATGAAACGAAAAGTACTAGTCTGTTTTTTCTTCTTTAACTGTCATTGTCACAAAGTTTTACGCAGGGACTTCTTTGTCTTTCCTATAGGAAGGATTTGTCTTTCCTTGTCTATCGGTCCAAATGGGTGGATTTTTGACGGCATGGTTTTTCGACATTTCGGTGGCATTTTTTTTTTTAGGTTTTTATTTTTCTTATCATTTGATAGGTTACATATTCAAATAAGAATGTTAAATATATATGAGGCACGGATTTAATGATAATACTTTAGTAGCAATTAAATTTTGAAAAAAATACTCCACCGAATTGACGGCTGCTTAGAAAATCAATGTGAAATTATATATTACGACCTTAATATATTATTATTATTAGATATGTCATACAAAAACCCACAAAGTTACGTTATTATATAGAATTTATTTATATATTTATAGTTTCGTGATGATTTTCGAAACAGGGCTATGTCAAGCATTAGATGTGTTTTGGACATTTTTAACACCGGTTATAATGCATTTTAGTGCATTTTGTACATATTATAACATCATTCGTCATTTCGCTGAACAGAAATGCCACTGAAATGATGCCACCGAGATGACGACAATTAAGTATTTTTAATATAACTACTAAACAAATTGCGCAATAAATATACGCCCGATTTGCGTAAATTATATAAAAGTATCCTATTAAAAAATTAAAAGATGAACTGAAATAAGACATTGTATATTCTTATATAATAATCCACGGAAATGACGTTTAAGAGAACCAAATACGTCGTGTGAAAGACTTACCTCGATAGAGTCGCTATGCTCATCAACAGCTCGTCCACTCCACTGAATGACCGAAGCAGACCTAATGGTCGACTCAATAGGACCACAAAGATGGCGGTAGGTATGTCGACTAATTAGATAACAGCATGTGTTTGAACGTTATGAAATAGTTGCTAATCGTTGGACAAAGACAAAATGGTCAACATACTTTTAAATGAAAAAATATTAGCAATGAGTAATGTTTATTTAAACGCGTTGTTTATTCGTCTTTCTAATAATGTATATAACTTATTAATAAGCCGAATAGAAGTAAAGTTATAATAATTTGTGTGAAGGAAACCGCGAGTGGGACAGGCCTCACAGACTTACTGCACCTAGTAATCTGAAATTTCGTTGTTTTTTTTCCAGCTATTGTATAAAGCAGCAGTGTTTATAATGTTATGCCTCGTTGTATTTTATCCTGTTTAATGTGTAAAAAATATTTTTCTCGTAGATTGTTCACTGGTTTTTTTTTAAAGCCTTGGGACATTTAAAAAACTGCTCTAAAAATTCACCCAAATAAGATGCTTAAAGGTCCAAATCACGCCTTACTTGTGACAATGTATCATATAACGAAAGAACAGCTATAGATTCATCTCTTTCCAACTCATCTATGAAAACCATAAGTAGAAAGACGTGAACCATAATGTATTTTTTGCTTATTTAGTACGGTTTCTATGCCTTTAGTCTTTATTCTGTGGTTCGATATAAAACATTTCACAAAGGGAATTTCTAATTACCTACGCAATTAACTTAAAATTTAATGTGAGTAAGTATGTACTTATTTTAGTTAAATCGGAGCTCAACATTCAAACCTTTAGGTAATCGCGGTCAAAATCAGTAGGGAAATATCTATTTACTAGACTCGAAAAAAGGAGTTTAATGTTCGGCTGTATGTTCTTTCTTGTAATCGGACCGATTTTGAAAATTCTTTATTGCATTAAAAAGATCTTGAGCTGTTCCCATTTTCAATAATTCAGAATCTGACGAAGAATGATAAAAAATATAATACAACGAACCGCCTCTAAAAATTAAAATACCTATAAGTAACTTGTAATCAAATGATATTAAAAAAACAAAAACCCGCCTTCAAAAAGCAAAAAATAACTTCTTTAAAATGGTAGGTAAATAGGTCAGTCCAACTGAAGTCTGCTTTTGGTTAAAATATTGTTGGACGCCGACTTCAGTTGGACTGACCTATTTACCTACCATTTTAAAGAAGTTATTTTTTGCTTTTTGAAGGCGGGTTTTTGTTTTTTTAAACTTTTATTTTATTTTATACTTTTTAGTGATCATAATTATGCTGTTATTCTCCCATTTCTCAAGAAACAATAGAACATTTCAATCTCGCCGCAAGCAACGCCGTGGGAAAGTCATAGTCATATATTTAAACCTAAATATGCTTCGTCATAGTCGCTCAACTATCTTAATCGAAATATCTTGTCGCCACCTTCGAAATATATACCGTTTAGGAGTTCCGGTGGCCATCTGTGGTCTTCATCATCAGTTCCACTTCACCAAATAGTGGTTTCCAAGACCAAATACACGAGTTACAATGAAAAATACCAAAATCGCTATAGGTGTGCCTATAAATTTTGAAGAGTTCCGTCGATTCCTCATGGATTCCACCATCAGATCTTCATTTTGAAAAAAATGGGACCAATCTGGAAGCACCAGCTTTCAAATAAAAAAAGAATCTTCAAAATCGGTTCACCCAGTCGAAAGTTCTGAGGTAACAAACATTAAAAAAAAAATAAAAAAAAAAAAAAACAGACGAATTGAGAACCTCCTCCTTTTTTTGAAGTCGGTTAAAAAGGTCAGTAGTCTGTGTTCCACAATATTTTTAACCAATAGCCGACGTCAGTTCGACTGACCTATTATCATTCAAAGATAAAGATAAGTTTATTGACCAACTAAGCACAAGAACATACAAGGATAACTATTCGATATATAAAAACCCACGACATAACGGTGACCCTTTCTTAAAGAGCCGATATCTCTTAAACGGCCTGACCGATTTTGTTTAAACGTAGCTAAGAACCACCGCTACAAAACCTGCTTTTAAATACCGCATCCAAATTAGCTCACTCGTTTAAGAGCTGCGGTACCACACAGTCACACAGTCACACAGTCACACACACACACAAACACACAAACACATAAACCCACAAACACATACACACGCACACGCACACGCACACGCACACGCACATACACACACTTTATGCGTGTCGGGGGTTAAAAAAGCATGAAATGTTCATAGTTCAAAGGTTCATGGTAATTTTTATGGAAACAAAACTGCAAAAACAGAATAAGGCTGAACAACTTACTCGTATGCGCGGACGTCCGTAGCTCGCGAAATGGAGGCAACGAATGACTTTCACTTTCTCGAATAACCAGAACAATGGCCGATAACAGCAGGTGAGGAATAACGTAACCATGGACAGATGTAGAGAATAAACAAACGAAATCATTGATATTGTTGGATCCATTCGTATTTATGCACCTACGTATGAATGTAAAATATTGTATTGTACAAACAGGAAAATAACAAACAACAACAAAATAGACAGAAACACAAAAGGTATGGAAGTTATCCCTTTAACAAATCTCTTCCAGTTAACCTTTGCGCTTAGCGAGCGTTATAGATTCAGGGATACAGAATAACAGTACCTAGGTACTTAATTCATTTACATTTTTAACTTTTTTGTTACAGAAATATAAGAAATAGACATCTACAGCACATTTTGATAAGCAGTGTAGTTTCCAAGTTAGGAGTAGTCGTAAGCATTTACACAAATTAGGGGATTCCTAATGAATAAGATCTCGAATAAATAAATAAGTGACATCGAAAACTTACTCGAAAACTTGAAAAAAACGGCGTGACTAAAGATATATGTTCATAACCAAGATTAAGGAAGCTCAGCTAAAGAGCAGCCTGGAGGAAACGACTAAAGAATATTAAAACGAGGATAATTAAAAAATATGTAACATTTAAAGAATTTAATCTATGCGCGTTCAAAATATTGTGTTTTAAAATAACAACTCAACCATCTGTCGTTCCTTATCGTTCCTTTCCATCAAAGGTGACGAGAAAAGCTAAATATCTTTAACAGATAGGAATGGAATTTTGGAATCTTGTTAATCTATATACTTTGGTACATTGGTGACCGCGGGTATCTACTTATGATCGTAAGGTACCGAGTTCGAATGTCTTCATCATGATGAAACCTGCACGTTTGAACAGCTGAGTGTGTAAAAGGGTGACTGCACAAAATATATCTAAAAGTGGTCGAAGTATATCGTATAAACGGTCACCACTTTATCGACTAGTAGGTACGAGGGTTGATCAATAAGTTTTTAGAATCGGTATAAAAAATGGGATATATTGAAATCGTTATATTTAAATTGGAATATGAACACTTTCTATATTTACAAACATTTATTAACGTCATTTAAATGTTTTATTTTACCCCTATAAAAATATTTTTACTCTTGGAGGTCAAATTTTGTACCTTAACTAAGTCATCACCAGCTTGTGATTTTTATGTAGTTGTTTTTGAACATTGGTGAAAGAGAAGTAGTAGTCAAAAGTTAGGGCTAAATAACAAAGAGAGCGGTTATCAGTTCTAAACTTAGGTCGAGGAGCAGCATCCTTGTGAATTAGATGGCTCTGAAGAATTCCTGCCGAAAATACGTAAATTTTTTTCAACACTTTTTTTTTATTTTTTTTTCCTTAACTATACGGCAGAATAATGTTTTATAACTCCTAGGTAATACAAATAGGTATCAAATATGATAATTGCTAAAAGCTAATATCACAGTACTTATTTGTAGGCCTCAATAATCCCGGAAAAGGCCGAAAAAGCCACCCTAAATGTTGGTGACCGAGCTGGAAATAAAAAAGTCCACTGCAAGGATAACTTGTTTATCCTTAAAATCATAATGATAAACCAACGTTTCATTTTCAATAAAAAAAAAATATTAGGGCATTAGGACTTTCTCCACACCGCTCCAAATAATTACAAAACTATCTCTTATTTTTGCCGTCTTGTAAAATTGTTCATACGGATGTATTTTGTTTAGCTATCACAGAAAAACAAATGAATAATGTTAATTTTTTTTCTATAATTTAACGTTGATTAGTGCCATGGTATAGTCCACATTAAAATAATATCATTGCAAGGATGGTTCATACTGATTCTAAAAACTTATTGATCACTCCTCGTAGACACATACAATAAATACTTTATGCCAGTTGATATAATGTCTACACGCAAAGGAAAATTTAAAAAAGAAGTTATGAAAATACTGAAGCAATGTCACATCTAGTTTAAAGTCTATTTTGGGAACTCATCTGGTGATGTATGTAAGGTCGAGGTCATAAATATCTACGCATCTTTATGCCGCTTATAATAAGGTCCGTGAATACATATATTTGACGCGATGGATGTATGGATGTTGGTGCCTTTGACTGTACTAATTTTAGTTTAAATTTAAGAACTTACGATATCCCACCATATCATAATTAGAAGTACGACCTCTAATAACTTTTGTTTTCTTTAGTAATCTGTGGTTAACATAACTTGTTGCACTGTATACGACTTAATCATAAGCCTAGATTGTGTTACTGTTTGTTAACCTAAATAAATAAATAAATATATCCGAAAGGGCCAAAGATAAGACAAAGTGCGAGATATTGTGTAGGCATAAATCGTGGGTAACTAACTATAGCAAGACAACAAACACAATAAACTAATAAATCAACTTGAGATAACGATCTGCCGACGTTATTATGGAAACAATTACTAAGATCTATTCTTCCGTCTCAGCATTTTAATTATACCTATCTCTAGAAATAAAATCAACTGAAGTCCGAGTCAGACTTGAGTACCGAGGGTTCCGCACCTATGTCTTATTTGTGTGAAACATTAGAAACTTATTTATCTATACTAATATTATGAAGAGGTAAAGTTTGTTACGTTGTAGGGGGTAATCTCTGGATCTACTGAACCGATTATGAAAATTATTTTACCAATAGAAAGCCACATTATTTGTGAGACACATAGGCTACATATTAACACAAAAAAAAAAGCGCAACGAAGTGGTCACGGGAACAGCTAGTTTATAATAAATACAACATTAAGACGTCTTAACAACCTCTTCCTTTCGTCTTTTCGTCCTTTTGTTACTATGGAATATTGCAATATGGCCGTTTTGTACTTAAAAACATCTCACTCACTGCTGTGACAATATAGGTGCAACTAAGACGTTTTGCTCACCGGGCAAGATACAACTTAGACCCGAACAAAACCCGTAAATTAATAACAATGAACAATAATACCCAGTCTCGTAATTAAGAGAAAATATTATGCTACACGCAGTAGTAAATACTCTAATTGGACTAAGTAATTAACGATAGTTGATGATGACTTCAGTTGGACTGACCTAAACACATCAAAGATGTCCAAGTATCAAAGATATTTCTACATTATATCGATGAATATGTACTTTGCAATGTAGGGTGACTGCACCAATGATGGACACTTTTAGCTGACAGGCACCAGTAATGGACACTTCACTCTTAATTCAAATTTCATACGGTCCTAAATTGATTGTTTCAAAACAAATGAATAACCCTTATCTTCTGTAAAATAAGAATCAAGTGTCCATTATTGATGCCTTGTTCATTACTGGTTCCATCACCGTACCGCGTTGCAATTCGTTGGAGAGTATCAGGATAATATAGGTAACATATTTATGACATTTTTAATGCCTATCTTCCCTATCCTTTACCTACGGTACTTACGTGGTCATTAACTGAGGCTCAGAAATCCAGACTTAAGGCGGCAGACCGCAGAGCAATGGAGTGCAGCATACTGGGTGTCCCGAGCCCGGAGGACCGGTAGGGTTAGGAACACAGAGCTGCGTTCCATGACTAGTATTGTCGGTATGAAGACCGCAAAGTTGAAAGGGGACTGGGCTGGACAGGACTCCCGCATGCACGATGACAGATTGGTCAAAAATACCACCGATTGGTATTCACGAGACGATTATCTTAGCAGAGGTAGACCCAAAAGGAGATGGATGGCGGGATGACCTGGACGCGTTTGTGCGATTGGCGGCACGCTCTCCATAGGGATGAGTAGAGAGACAGAGGGGAGGCCTTTGCTCAGCAGTGGGACACAAGTAGATTAAATTTTTTGCAGGCGGTTCATTGTTTTTTATCGTAGCAAAGCGTATATGGGAAGGTTAGGTTAGGTTAGGACAATTAAAGAAAGCTAGTCTAATATGTATTGAAAACATTGCTTCAAACTCAAATGGGTTCCTTTGTGGACTCAAACCAAAAACTCCAAAGTCCAAAGTCATAGAATAAGGAATAAATCACAAGTCGTCAATTTGAAACGAGGAAAACTTCCAAGATTTACAAAAAAACTCTAATGCGCAATCAAACCGGATAGTTACTTCTCGATGTGAGCATACAGTTATGGCCGAACTTTATTTTCAAACCGCGGATAGATAGGTTTACTTCGGATTAAAATTAGACACATTTTGTATGGGCAAATGTCAAATTCTAACCCGCTAGGTAAGCCTCATCAATCCGCGGTTTGAATATAGGGTTCGGCCGTTAGTAGTTACCGATAATAGGGAATATGCATGTTTTTTTTTACGGCTTCAATAAAAGCTGATTCATGTAACTAACAGGTGAGAAAAAACATTTTTTGAATAGCTATAAAAATAACCAAGATATAAGCCAACAAAGATTTGTTCCTATCTCTTTCTAGCAAAACAGAATTTTACGTGGAGTTTATATGGCCGAACTGCACAATGACGTCACCGGTGCACATCGGATCTCTCTGTCTAATTATCAGCGGTATTTCTTGACCGATTTTAATTTTAATTTCACTTTTGGTGATCTCTTTTACGGTATTTTCATATTTTGTAGAGAAATGCGATTTAAAAAATACATGCATACCTATTCCCTATTGTTTGTTTAAATTGTAAGGGATAATTCTTGCATTGCACATCCTTACTAAATAATAACCTAACCTTACCTAGCTTAAAAATAACATTTTTATTACACTTTGTTGCCGAATGTACTGATTATAAACCCATTATAGACACGAGTCAAATGAGTTCAAAGTCGGCAGATTTACTTTGAGCCATTGAGGACGAACGATAAATACGTCTCGGGTCATCGCAATTCAGAGTCTTTAGTGTATTTTTACATACACAAAAACGTATCTATCGAGTTTGCGTTTCTCGTATGAACAACATGGTCACTTTCGCGTTCGAGACGGTTTGCCGCGGGAACAGCAACTACACTCTAGGCACAGCCACTGCAGGACATCTTCGATCACGATCATTTCCCCGATGGAAACCGGTACTTTGCGACGGGCGGTTTTGTGCTACTTGCATCCACCGGTTATCCCGCAATTTCCACTTTATGGGAGGCCTACCATACTTCGCTTTCGCGGAAAAAATAACTGGACCTAGGTACTTACGAGTAGGATTTCCTATATTCCACCGTGGTTTAGCCCACCTGCCATATTGTATTCATATCGCACCGCTTGATCAAAACAGTATCGACTCAAAATCTTTGCCAGTTTTGTTTCAAGTTCATCGAAGTTGTATTAAAGTTGATTTTAAAATACAGTTGTATTTTGAGTTACTACTGTTTTGATATAGCAGAGCGAATTTGATTATGTAAGATCTACCTACTTATAACGTCAACAATATGTACGTATACGATATAAGAGCCAGATGGACTAGGTCTGGCTAAGTAACACAAAAAGAAATATTTGGGCGTTTCTTTAAAAGTTTGTACCTAGTTAAAGGCTAAAATTAAGAAACGTTAACTTTTCCGCTGAGTTACGAAAATTAGTTATACTTGTGATAAGATAAATGGTGGTATCTCAGACAAAACTCCTGCAGCAAGTGCAAGCATATTACTAAGGGGTGAAGATTGAATCTACTTCATTGATTGCATTAGAGATACTGCTAATTGGCGTTGAGAGGTATATAAATGTACGACTAATTTTCGTAACTCAGCGGAAAAGTTAACGTTTCTTAATTTTTGTCCTTAACTAGGTACAGTCAACAGCATAAACAAGTGATCATTTATGTACCTTGCCACTTTAAAGTCATGTTTGAAATGTCATACAAAATTGTGAAACGATTGAAAGCGACAAGGTACATAAATGATCACTTATTTATGCTGTTGACTGTACAAACTTTTAAAGAAATGCCCATTTTCTCAAAAAACCCTTATATGACAATAAATTATGTACAAAGGCTAAGGCGGAGGAATGAGCTAAGCTTAAAATAAGCTAAACAAAGGTAAGCTTACCTTAGCTTTCTTTTCTATTACACTATCACGGCGTACTTTTAATCAAGTTTAACGCTATACTTAAGTCATATAGCAACCACGCCTTATTTCTTCAAGTGTTACACTTAATAATTAAAAAACTCACATGCACTCCGAGGCACAGTATTGCCGCCGTGGACCACATCTTGCGGCCGTCTCGTGTGCACTGGTTCGACTACGACTACTAGTTGCGTAATGCGACTATCGACTACATTGTTGAGTAACCGGTCAGGGGTTATTATGAGGTTATTATGCTCGTACGGCCTAGGGCTCTATTCTAGGCGGTAAAAAACATATTGCCTTTAACATGTTATCGTATTTTTAACGATTTAGGCGACTAATGTCTATATTGAAAAATGACGACGTATAATGCCGATTTTCCAAACATTAAAAAGTTTAAGTACGACGAAATAAAAACATGAAGTAAGTATAATAATGTCGAAATGGAATTAAGACGAGGATATAAGGGATAGGTGGAACAGGGGCTAGGTAGGTTTAGGGTTGGTTTTGCAGCAGGCCCGGAGGGCCAAACCACCCAGAAATAGGAGCTCCGCGTGAGCGGACCTCCGTCGACACTGTCTAATTGATTTGATAAGAGTGTCGACGGAGCTCCGCTACCGCGGGCCTGCTGCATAACTAACATAACCTAAACCTACCTGTCGTCATTTTTATACATCGACAAAAATGAGATGGTCATTGTTATACGTCGATATTTTTATACATCGACAAAAATGAGATGGTCCTTGTTATACGTCGATATTTTTATACATCGACAAAAATGAGATGGTCATTGTTATACGTCGATATTTTTATACATCGAGTAAAATAATTCTAGTCTTTGTTATTTTTCGACATTATATAAGGTGTCGACATTTTTATACCTCGTCATTTTTCAATATAGACACTATTCACCTAAATCGGTTTAACCCAGTACGGTCTCTGTTCTAGGCGGCAAAAACCACATTTTCTTGTGTTATGGTATCGTTTTTAAATCTGCCGCCATGGGGACTGCCCCACGGCACTACTAAACCGCACTACTGACCAAAACTAGTATCAGAAATATGAGGTAGGTTTAGGTTATGTTAGTTTTTCAGCAGGCCCGAAGGGCCAAACCACCCAGAAGAAGTAGCTCCGCGATAGGGGAGCTCCGTCGACTCCGTTATATTTGAATTAGAAATAGAAATCATTGGTCAGTAGTGCGGCTTAGTAGTGCCATGGGGAAGGAGAGTGCCGCCATTATTGTCAAGTAAATAAGATGTATCGTTTCGGTTTGCAGTCTTAGAGCCGCCGAATTAATAAACTGATCTTGGTCGAGATGTCTGACTCAAGACATGACGTAGGTACATGACAGTTCAGAGAGACGGGGGGGCATCTCAGCCAAAATCAGCGGATTATTCGCAGTAGTTCCTTTTTGCAGGACCTTTACTTATGGTTTTATTAACCCCCGACGCAAAAAGAGGGGTGTTATATTATAAGTGTGTGTGTGCGTGTGTGCGCATGCGCGTGCGCGTGTGCGTGTGCGTGTGCGTGTCTGTCTGTGGTGCCATAGCTTTTAAACGGGTGAACCGATTTTGATGCGGTCTTAGCGGTTTCATGAAAAATCTGTTGGGTCCTTTAAGAAGCTCAAGCTCGTTCTGTCTGTTTCCTAAAATGTCTGCTTCCTAAAATGTCCCATGATGTCTATTTCTTGCATTGTCTGGTTCCTGAAATGTCTATTTTTCACATTTGTCAGTTCTTAGGTACATTGTCTATTCCCTGTAGTCTGATTCTCATATTTTGTCAGTTTCCTAAGATGTCCGCTTCTCGTATTGACAGTTTTCTAATTTGATTGTTTTCTGTAATTTCTGCTTTTCATATAGTATGCTCCCTAGGGATCAATTTCCAACAACTTTCACATATTATCTGCTATAGGTACCTCAATAATTCTAAACATTTTTAACCTACTAAAAACAGGGCATTATGAGAAGCAAACATTGTGGTCATTATAGGAAACATACATTATGGGAATAAGATTAGATTAGACAACATACTAAGCGGGTAATATAGGAAGCAGGCAATTTTTGGAAGTGGACATAATAGGAAGCGAAAATTTTAGGAAAGTGCCATCATAGGAAGCAAATAGCAGACATTATAGGAAAGAGAAGTTTGTTAGAAGAAGGCCATTTTGAGAAGCAGACATTTCAGGAAATGGACTAAACGAGCGTGAGCCGTTTAAGAAATTTCAGCTCTGAAATAATAGGTCAGCATTATATCGGAGGTTTTTTATCTATCTAATCAATCAGATAATTTTTCACTAAGGTTTTTATGTACAAAAATCTGGTTTAATAACAGAAAACTGACATTAAGCGAGGCCGGGTCGCAAGTTATTGGCGCAAAGCCAAACTGCTGGACCTAGGGGACTTGAAATAAGCATAAGAAGTCGCGGGAGTCCTCTAGTATTAAACACTTACAGGCACAGATATAAAAACACAGTATATTTATATCTAGAGTATACAGGGCACTCGTTTTCAAAAAGGCCTTCTGGTTTGTACTTGTCTCTCCCCCCCAGTGCTATTCGCTTTAGTCGGTTATTCGTCAGAAATAATTTTTATTCCGCAAAAGTAGGTAGGTTAGGTTCGTTAGGTATCTTAAGATGCCCGAAGGGCAAATCGCTCAGAAATAGGAGCCCTGCCATAGGCAGGGCTCCGTCGCAAGGCACTGGGGTGACAAACTGGGGTGACCACGAGTCTGCACCCCTTTTCTTATGCAAAACTTACCGAACTTACCCGAAGACTTTTAAAGTGCTCTCGCGCTGTACAAAGTTCGCAGAACCATTGTACAAACGGGACGGTATCTCATGTAGGTACAGATCCCATCGCAAAGAGCTGGGGCCGGTTCCAGAAAGCCACTCTGCAACTCTGTACTCTGCACTTTGCAAATCTACGATAATGCAAAGTGCAAAGCAATAGTGTTCCAGAAAACACTGCGTAATTTGCAAACTCTGCAAAGTTTTTGTTCCTAAAAACTACTTTGCAAATCCACAAATCCGCACTTTGCATTTAACTCTGCATTTTCAAGTCTGTAATTGTCTTGTGGAACAGAAATACTTTTTACAAATCCACAAATCCACACTCTGCATTTGACTCTGCCTCTTCAACTTTGTAATAGCTTTGTGGAACACAAATACGTTTGAAGAGTGGGATTTGTGGAGTGCAGAGTTGCAGAGTGGCTTTCTGGAACGGGCCCCTGCTGAGCGACAATGGAGAGGATGTGTTTGCACATGGGTACAGTCGCCACCTCATAACGTGCGCGCATAAGCATACTGGTGGAGTGTTCCCCCGTCCCGCCCCCTTCATACTACCAAATTCGTCGATAAATGCGCGAGGTACATCGCCAGCGGCCTTTTTACGTGATGGGAGCTACCCCTAATTAAAACATCAAAATAATGTCGAGTATATATTTTCCTATAAGTAACCAACAAACCGAACACAAAAACTGCGTATAACTTATATTCAAACATGATTTCTGGTTAGCCTGCAACAAAACAAATTGGTTATTATAGGCATTCTCGGGCTGCCCTCCTTCACCAAGCAGTCTCAGTAGTTCGGTTGCTGTGTACGGCACCGGACTACTGAGCCTTCTTCAGTCTCAGTAGTTCAGTTGTTTTGAACTTTTGAGTTACCGAACTGAAACAAGTCTTGTTATTTTGTTTAGTCTTAGTAGTTCAGTTGACTTAAAACAAAACGTAGTAGCCGGAAGCTACAAAACAACCAATAGATAGCGTTATATACTTACGGGACAGGATTTCTGAGCCTTTTTTAGTCTCAGTTGTTCGGTTGCTTTAAATTGAGACTAAGGAAGGCTCAGTATTACGGTAGTGTACAAACCAATGGAACTACTTAGACTTGGGGGTGGTTTAAATACGGAAACGGCTATTAATGTACATAGAACAATTTGAAGATAACGATTAAATTAATCCTGCGTAAATCAAAAATACAGTTGTAGGGACAAAAAACACAACGGGCCTAAAGGTCTTGAAGCTGACATAATGACGAATCAATACATTATTTACAATACAAATGTATTAAACACAGCATTATAAAAACCTCTACGACTTTCGTTTATTTGTTTATCTACACCCATATCATAAGTCCTCTATTATGCGTTCAAAACCCGTAGGCAATGACCAGCATTACCTGTGGTAGTAGGTGGCAGCGACGACAGCTGTTCATTTTGGAAGATGTTCCAAATTTGGATCTCATTATCTTACAATATTCGATAACGTAATTTCTAAATTACGTTACAGCTGTCATCGCTGTCACCTACTACCACAGGTAAGGTAATGCTGGTCATTTGCCTTTCGGCTTCTGAACCCATCTTATAATATGTGTGTAGATAAAGTATTGTACGAGACTCTGCGTAATTAGCATTACGCAACCGTCACGTAAACTACTATTCTTGAGTTGTACTGGTTGCAGCATTTGAAACCAAAACTTGTATTCTACGTTGATTACGCCCATCTTGCTTTAGTATCGTAATCACATTGTAGACCTTATGACAGATGTTACTGTCAAGTAAATAGTCATCATAACATTAGCAATGAGAAAACTATATCAAAGCTAGGTGGGCTCATACAATGTAGAATAGAAACAAAGTTCATTTTCTAGCAACCGCAACTCAAGACTACACTTTAGTCAATCTGGCAAATTCGTTTTCCAAATATAGCTTTATACTTGGCAGAAGTTAATGTACTGGGGGCCTAGTCAAGATGTACGCTAAGTTGGCGATTTTCGAAAATCGAGATTGATTACGATTGACGTAAGCAGAGGGCTCAGACAAGATGCACTACGCTAACTAACGTTTCTATTCGATTCGTTTTTAAACTAATCGCGTCACTGGTAGACCACGTGACTTTTCGTATCACGTCATCTTCCAGTGACGCGATTGGTTTAAAAACGAATCGAATAGAAACGTTAGTTAGCGTAGTGCATCTTGTCTGAGCCCTCAGATCGCATCGAGCGCCTATGTCAAGTGTCAACTCCATACATTTCGAGTCGATAGAAAATAGAAACGTTAGCAGCGTTTGCATCTTGGCTAGTCCTCCTAGACTCCTTTTGATACCAGATGCTGACCATCATAGGTTCTGTGTTATATGACTTATATGCGAGCAAGTCTGGCCGGCGACCCTTACTATACAGGGTGGGAAAAACGAACGCCAAGTACACGGCAACTACCTTAAATATTGGAAATAGCAAGTTCTACTCAAAGGAGACCAATTTACTTTTTTTTTTAAAACAAATATACTGCTTTATTGGATTTTTCGAATATGAAAAAACAATACAGTCGTGTTTTATGAATTGTGATACAGATCGAAAGGGTCATTGATAGTGATCATTTATGTCTAAAACACATCTTAATTCTAATCACACATCTTAAACAATTCTCAATCATTTTATTGTTTTCAAAAATAAAAGTAAGTCTCCTTTGCGTAGAATTTGCCATTTCCAATATTTAAGTGAGACAGTTACCATGGACGGCAACCATGTGGCGTATGTTTTTCCACCCTGTATACTCCTATAGACGCTACAACTAGATAATCGGTCGGTCCACACTATAGGGCTCCATCGGATCGGACTGAGTGGCAAATCTCCAGAGGGCACCACGCTAACTAACATTTCTATTCGATTCGTTTTTAAACCAATCGCGTCACTACTAGATGACGTGATACGAAAGGTCACGTGGTCTCCAGTGACGCGATTGGTTAAAAAACGAATCGAATAGAAACGCTAGTTAGCGAAGTGCATCTTAGCAGGGCCCTCTGGGCTTGTTACGCTAACAGTAGACAGTGTAAATCATGCGCTCTGAATGGATCACATCGCGACAGTCCCTCTTAAGTCGTAAGATGACAAATACCGTCCACATAACCGGTACCGACACGCATTACTGGCACAGTCGCGGAATCATGTTGCGACGCAATATCACCAATGTGGACCCATCTTTCAATTTGGGATAGCTTGTCAAACTTGCTTGCATAATACAGTAACACCACCAACCAAGGGGCCAAAATGATGAAATATCAGCACAATCACTTACTTATTAGCGCGTTGGGCACAGTCAGGTACAAAATTGTGCACTTACTTACCTTTTGAAATAAGGCGCAAAAGCTTTGTACTAGACTATACTATTCTGCCATCCTACCAAAGAAGGCAATAATAGTATACTGCTAACCACATTAAATTTAAAATGCTTATACTAATCTATGCAGTCAGCTGCATTCTTTGGTAGGACGGCTCATATTATGGTCGCCTTTATCTCGGTGGATAAAGCATCCGTCACTCCCGCACTTACATCCTGGTCAGAGAGTGACAAATGTTGAATCTACGTTTAACCACACCGATAAACACGACCATCCTGAAATAAAATAGCTAAAGTGACTCTGAGACCTTAAAAATTAACTTTGATTTTGCTTGACTAGTGGTCAGCCCAGACCCGACGCCCGATTCCACAAAAACGCTACGCCATATATTTATTTCTTTTTCTTACCTGATCAAAAGAAAACATATTTACCAAAAAAATGTGTCAATTACCCCTATTCTTCTATCCCTGCCGCCACAATCAGGAAATTTATACACGTTTGCCGTAGGGAACAGAGGAACACAAATCCATACGTAGGTATTTATGGGTTTAAAATCGTTAGGTATGAGTTATGAATAATGCTTTGTTTTTTTTTGACAATCGCCTGAGGGGCCGAAGGCAAAAGTCCTTGCTTTTGTTTGCTTTTATTTGAATTACTTTAAGAAAAAAGGGGGAGAGGTGAAAATCCCTTCCGGAGACCTGGGAATGGAGGGCCCAGGCACTGCCGTGCTCGCACCGGCTAAAAACACCTATGCCCCTATTACCAACTAGAATTTAGACTCCCGCGGATACTACCCCAGCCAGTGCTGAAAGGCCGGAGGAGAAAGTCCTTCCTCCGTTTACTTATCCGCGGGGTTTTTCCAAAGAAGGTTAATAGGGTTGGGATGGGGGGAGACTTATAGCTATGTGAGTCGCGGAGTGGGAATCCTGATGCATGCATGCTTACAGACTACGGGCTTCCTTATGCTATGTATGTTAACTGGGTATCTTAGCTCATCTCATTAGTTTTTCGTCAAGTTCTGTATTCGGCACGGGCGCTTCATTCATCATGTTCGCTAGCTCATGTAATAGTAGTAGACCACCCCGTTCTTTTTTAAAATCTTTCGCTATCGCCATGTCTTTGTACCCATCCTTGGTTCGTCCATCTCTTTTTGAACTGTCTATGAACACTTGTAGAGTAGAGTTTTTAACAGCCGCCGAAGTCTTGTCAACGATTTCCACTGAACCTTTTGTTTTGTTAGTGTGGAACAGAAAAAAGATTATTCTATTCCGTGTTTATCAGAAAACAAAATGTACCTATGTTACATAAATGTTATGATTTAATAATCTATAATGTTACATGAACATTTTCGTTCGAGCAATGAAATGTTGATCGTTATACACACATACATAAACTCACACCTTCATTCCCAGAGTGGGGTAGGCAGAGCTACAGAACTACCAACAACTCTAAAAACTTATTGATAATTCTGTAACCACTTTTTTCACAATTAGGCTAAGATGTTTACAAGTGTATTAGTGACAGGTTGCAAGGCCATCGCCTACCAGTACTACAAGCCTTTATTCCCTTAGTCGCCTCTTACGACATCCACGGGAAGACATGGAGTGGCATTATTCTAACCCAGCAACCACACGGTAAGAGCGTTACAGAATCATATTTTAAAGAAAGTGAATAGTTTTGGCAAATTAAATTACTTATAGCATTTGATTTAAGGTTCTCTATCAGGATATTGTGGCGCTAGGGACAAATGGGATAGGGGGGAAGTCAAAACGTTACATATAGGTACTCAGAGATAAAATATTTGGCCCACGCAATTTTTGTCCTCACAAATGTTTACAAATTGACCATGCAGAAGTAAATATCTACCATTTATGGCGAAAATTATTCTCTTTGTAGTTAGATCCACAAATAATGTAATACGACCCAGCAAATATTTCTATTTAACTTTCTGTATATATATTTTTTAACTAACCCCTAGAAATAGCTCTCAAGTAGGGAAGGTCTTACGCGAATTCTGCTTTATTGTAAATCGATGTAGTTACATACTATGATATAGATAAACGTCTTTGCTCAAAAAAAAACATTTTTCGATTTCGTGACTGTTTTTTGGATTAACCAGTTAGTAGACTGTCCTTACAAAACTCTGAATTTTGTATATTTTTTCTAATTTTGCCTTACGCTCAATTTTAATCTTATAGTTAAAAAAATGTACCTAACTTTTAGAACAGAACGCGGGTTTTCAATTAAAAACAAGTTTTTACTCGTACGTCCGCTGTAACCTGCTATGTGTCAGAAGAATTTAATTCTGCATTGTCTATACATGATTTTCTAAATAACAAATCCTACCTGACCTAACCTACTTACTACATGTAGCTTATTTTTTTTACAAATGAATATACCAATGTCCAAAATGACACAATCATTTTTGAAGCCTCAGTATTCTTAACTCTCAAAAATCACAACGGAAGTTTTGATACAAAATCGTTCTCACTAAATTATGGATTTTAAGTAGTTTCCTTTGGGAAAATTCATTGTAAGTTATTTTGAAGCTTGGTATGCCGTTGTACTGTCAGCGTCAAAAGTAGCTGATCACTTTTGTACTTTATCGCATTAATCATTTTAACAATCTTGTTTGACATTGCTTCCGTGACTGTAAAGCGACAAGGTACAAAAGATCGTATCTACTTTTGACGCTGATCATTACAACGGTGACCGTCATACCACTTTATTAGCGTATGAGCTCGGTGCTCTAGACCGCCGGGAGCGCTCCGACCCGGTAGCGTTACTTCTCCCGCGCAGTAGAGTCTTCCGGCACGCTAGGAAGGCTAACCCCATGCTTAGGGTCTCTGGAGAGCCAACTCTGTAATTAGCAAACACCGCATTGTCGGGGGCAAAAATGTACCATTGCTAGTGATTCATTAAATGTCGACTAAGTTTATCGACATCGATAAAAATCAATTTTTAATCATCATTGTCATAAGTAATGGCCAAGTTTGAATTCTTTTTAACTATGTGCAAACATCTTTTATTTATACTTATCGCAACTATAAACAACCGGTATCTGCAATTGACTCTGGACTCGAGTCACTTTTGACAACCATTGAAATTACATTGAATAACAAATTCATTCAGTACAATATTCCTTAGCATTCCGACGAATTGAGAACTTTTTTGTTTTTTAAGTCGGTTAAAAATCCCTCGAAAGAAAAAAGATTGTTTATCTTCATGGAAAGCTGATCATTCAGATATAGAAGATAAAGATACGACTTACTTTTGCAAAAAAATAAGATCCATATGTCACGAAAAAAGTTGTCGATAAACTTAGTCGATATTTAATGAATCACTAGCACTGGTACACTTTTGCCCCCGTCAAACCGGTGTATGGTAATTAGTGTAACGTTATTTGTGTTCAATCGGTTTTTTATTAAAGCAATATTACTTAATTGTGCCCACGAATTTCATTAAAAATTTGTAAAAGTGAACTTTTTGACGCATGTCGCGGATACTACATTAAATTCTTATAAGCAATCATAGCGGCTGTTGCAGACTTAAGCTTTCAAAAAGTAGTTGGGTTGTTCTGTCAAACTAAGCTCTCTCAGTAGAACAGTAGATTCGTACAACCGGACGACTGAGCGTTTTTCAAAACCAGTGGTTTGGTTAGTGATTGCAATATGAAAGATTTCTACACTTTTTCAGCCTTATATAAAATGCTTAAAAATCTAGCATTTTTTTTAACAGACTTCAGTTTAAAAGAGGTTCTCATTATTCGTCTGTAATTTTGCAGTCACTAAGCGAACTATTTAGTGCTGTTTGGGCACAGTTGATCGTTTGTACGAATCGATTAAACTACAGAACTTAAAGAGGGCTCTCTGGACTGGACAAAACAACTAATCAGACTAGTGGCTACACCGGCTCAGCGGAAACTTCTGCAAATGCAAAGCAAGCTTCTACCCAATGAGTCGGTCGAAGGATGCAACGCTGCTATTCCTTCTGTTGACTGCAGCTCGGATCAGCTGACCCCGGGTCATTGGCCTCGTACGCTTTTGGGAAGCCGCAAAATTGGGTTGTTCCGTCTATCCCAACTGGCTATCCCAACAAGTTGGGATGCTTGGAAATTTATTTCCACTCTTCCCAACATAGCTAAAGTAGGTACAGTTTCACAGAAAAGCATTTTTGATTATTTGACTTTTTTATTAAACATCAATCTTACTACTAAAAAAGAAACTAAATTTTTTTATCGCGTCCTCTACATAATCAGTTTTTGTGGCTTGTTCCGTCAATCCCAACTGTTCGCATTTTCTTCAAATGAATTTGATTATCTATATAATATGTATAATATATGACTTAGATATCAACGCACAGCCGAAACTACTGTACCTAGAAACTTGAAATTTGGTACAGGGGCTCCTGTCATGATGTAAGTGAGCACTAAGAAAGGATTTTCCGAAAATCGACCCCCAACGGGAAGAAATGAAATGAAATGAAATGAAATGAAAGTACAACTTTTTCACAAGTTGGGAAGAGTGGAAAAAAATCCATGCAGTTGGGATAGACGGAACAACCCGAACAACCCGCAAAATTCGGTAAGTAATTTTGGACCCGTCCTTCTATTGCTCAAAAAGGTGTGAACACTGATATGCCTACTACTTCCAATCGCTCTCGCAATACTCTCTCCCGTGAAATTTTTTATGAGTTATATAATAACTAAGCAAAGAGTAGCTTAGATCATATACAGCAGAGTTCATAAATATGTATAGGTACACTTTAACCTTGTCTATTTAATGCCACGTTTAATCTGCCATATATGAAGTGTCACAACGATTAAAGTGACGAGGTACTAAAGTGTATACATATTTATGAACTCGACTGTACCTACACGTACACGACTTGTTAGTTAAATGTCGAAGCTGCGCTTCCAAAATCAGTTTTTGAACGTTCTTAGATAAGCCGATCTTAGATATTATTATTATTTCTTGTTTATGTCTACCTATGGAATTTATAGCTAACTACTTGTCCTTCATAACTGCTGGTATAATTTATGGTACACTGAATCTCAGGTTAATAATTTTTACTATGTTTTAGTTGCGACGTTGTTTCCGATACATTTGCAAACATTTGTATAGAGAAAATACGAGTGGGCCAATTATTTTGCCTGTGAATGTGAAAAGAATAGTTACAGAAGAAAAGACGGGACAGTGCTGTGTTGCGTATGCACATCGCGTCTACTTGAAACAGTGTCCTATCTTTGTCTTGTGCGTAAAATGAATATCTTTCACTGTTACGTTCTCGTGTCTCGTCAGATGTTTTATCATTTTATAATGTTTTAGCGTTGAATCCTGTCCAGGATTTAACACGTTGGTTGCGGTACAGGAAATACTTAGGTAGGTATTTTGCCGTATTCGAGTTTTGCTGAGTGCATCTCGTTCTTTTGTTTGGTACGGGAAGATTAAAGCGTGTTTTTGACATAAAGGTTAAAGATAGACCATTTCCTTCCTGATAAAAGTTACCCTAATTTACTTAATACGACAAAATACCTATATCCTACAACGCACCAACGGAGTCAGCCAAAACCGCAGCCGCAGTCAACGCGTTAAAAATTCCAAAATCCCGAACAACTGAATGGCTTAAACATCTTGCAGTATCTGTCTTCTCGCTCAGTGAGTCTTATCACTTTTTAAGATAGACAGGGACAAACTGAACGACAAATCAGTTTACCACGGGCGAATATACCAATAATATATCAAGGGACGATCTCACACAAATTGACCTAGTCCCAAACTAAGCTCTATGCTTGTACTATGGGTCCTAGACGACGATATAAATACTTATATAGAGAAATATATACTTAAATACATAGAAAACATCCATGACTCAGGAACAAATATTCGCGCTCATCACACAAATATCTGCCCTTACCGGGATTTGAACCCAGGACCGCTTGCTTCGTAAGCAGGGTCACTACCAACTAGGCCAGCGCGTCGCCATGGGAATGGTTTCAGTCATCATTAACGCCATCTCTGGGACTAGGCATACAGCTGTGGGCTTACACAAGTGGTATTCTGCGATCGTGATAGACTACCTAAATGTATTTTTTTTTCTAAAGGATTGGCATAAGCGTTCGCGTCGGTTGCCATACGGTTTTACAGATTTCTACTGTCGTGAGCGGTCTTAGTGTAAGTCTTCCTGTCACAAGTTAGGTTGGTTGATTTGTGCGGTAGGTACAGTCAGTCTAAAATATATACAGCTTTGGCCAAAAGTACTGAGCCCATCCGTTTTTCATATAAAAGTCAAACTTTAAAAGGTGCGTTTATGACTTATATTACAGAAAGTTGTATACCTATCGGAAAAAATAGTCATATTTATTGACGTTAAGCGTAATTCCGTGGAAAAACATACAATTAATAATTTTGTTGTAAAACCCGATTTTTTCTAGCTTCAGATTTCACACGAAAATAGTTACTTTAAAATGATAATCTACTAATAATTTGCACATGTACAAACACATTTTATATTTTACATCTTTGTGTATTTTTGAAA
Organism: Acleris literana; assembly: GCA_946894065.1. Taxonomy (NCBI): domain Eukaryota; kingdom Metazoa; phylum Arthropoda; class Insecta; order Lepidoptera; family Tortricidae; genus Acleris; species Acleris literana. Next base: position 16,380,737 of record OX335687.1, on the reverse strand, counting down.
TTAGAAAATAATACATTATTTATAAGTTACAAAGGAAAAAGTGGGGGGCTCAATACTTTTGGCCAAGGAAGGCGTCACAAATATCTAAGGTCTGTTCATCCTTACTTGTCTTATATAGTAAACAACTTTCTAACCTCAAAATGAACCTTTTTTGGCTAAACCAGCTATTTTAAACAAAATAAAGCAATCACAGACAATATATTGGCCAAGTGATGTCCAAAATGTTAACTCGGTTTACTTTATTTACGATAAAAGAGCTGTTTTAGCCAAAAAGGTTCATTTTGAGGTTAGAAAGTTGTTTACTATATAAGACAAATAAGGATGAACAGACCTTACACACCCCTATGCCACTGATAATAAGGTCTATGTACATACATATATTTTAAATAGACTGTACCTAGGCTACCGGATTATTGAGCCGTATTTAGTCTCCGTAGTCCGGTTTCTTTGAATAGCCGAACTGTTGACACTAAAGAAGTCTCAGTACTCCGGTACTGTACAAAGCTACCTAACTAGACTGACACTAGAGGAATGCAACTTGTATAAGCTCACTGTTGTTCTACCCCGTTCACAAAGTACTCGGACTTGGTGGCACAAAAGTAATGGCGGGCAATAAGTCAAGTGGCAGTCAGTCCATCATACCTTATAAGCAGTGATCGGAATAGGTAGAGTATATTTACCTAAAGTTCGCAAAAGGACATAATATAGAGTGGTTACAACCGGATGAAATATTAATTTATCTTTATTGAATTCCGGATTTCCGGTATTTACATACATACAGACATAATCTCACGCCTTCGTTCCCAGAGTGGGGTAGGCAGAGCTACAGAATTACAAAAACCTCTAAAAACTTGTTGATAATTCTATAACCACAATTTGCACAATTAGGCTAAGATGTTTACCAGCGTATTAGTGACAGGTTGCAAGCCCATCGCCTAACAGTACTACAAGCCTTTATTCCCTTAGTCGTCTCTTACGACATCCACGGGAAGACATGGAGTGGCACTATTCTAACTCGGCAACCACACGAGGAATTTCCGGTATTTTTAATGCTAAATACATACCTATACGTAATATTTACTTACCGTATGGGATATTTTATGTTAGTTTGTGATAAAAGGGGCCTGTACTGTAAATCATTTCTTTTAAATCTAAATAAAAGGAGAGTATATTTACCTAAACTTCATAGAACAGAGACAAAGTGGAGACTTCCTTGCTACTACATTTACTAGTACCAGAAAAATACCGGAAATCCGGACCTAAATAAAAATAAAATAATATTTCACCCGGTTGTAACCACTCTACATTATGTCCCCTTGCAAACTTTAGGTAAATATACTATACCTATTCCGATCACTGCTTATAAATACGAACTGTGCTTAACTTTTGTGCGACCTAGTTAGTATACGGGTCAATGGGAAAATAGTTAAGGGGGAAAAGATTCCCAAAAGTCAGTCGAAACAGTTCAATCTAAATTCTAAGGTTTGTGGGATCCTTAAACTCTGGGTAAGTGTGAACTGTACTAACAAGACGTTGACCTTTTGTACTGTTGTGGGTATATTGGTTAGATAATGAGGTTACTTACCATTGTCCTCTTGATTTCGTGCTCAGAGCGAAGTTTCGTATGTGTTTTGATAAAACAGGGCAGAAAGGGTACCTACTTTAGTCAATTGTCGTGTGTAAACAACATACATCGTTATCACGGGAGCAAAAACGATTTGACAGTAGTGAAAGATTATGACAAATAGGCAATAACAGAAGTGACACTCGTACCTATGATTTCAAAATGTATACATTTTCTTTAAAATATCTTACCTCCGTACTGACTTGATTAGTAGTAAATATTAAAAAAAAAAAAAAAAAAATATCCCGACGAATTGTGAACCTCCTCCTTTTTTTTAAGGCGGTTAAAAAGTATGCTAAATACTTACGCAATCCTAATGTCAGCCTCTTTAGTCACTTCTCCTGCTACTTTAGACATTTGTCATTCTTGATTGATTTGATATGTACAAAAACATACAAAAAAAAATATCTTAATTAAATTTGAGTGCAAATGGAAAACATATATTTAAAAAGTTAAAACTAGTTTTGGAGAAAAATACTGGATTTGACATAATAAAACAAATTATTATTCAAGTTGACACGTTGACTTATAAAAGCGTTTACTCAGTGTAACACAAGTTTGATTGACCGTTTCCAGCGAAACCTTCGTGCTAGATATGAAGAACTTCTTAGAGGCTTAGAATGTATAGGCAGAATATTCCGTTTATACTAAACAGACATTCTGTTATGTGTTCTTTAATAGATTTGTTTTTGCTCCCGCAATAACGACGTATGGTAAACAAACACTTATAGGCACCAATATGTAAGTATACAACAGTACAATACAAAGCCTCAAAAATATTTATACGACTTTAAACTAGATCAAAAAAATATCACATATATTATATTATATCATACTTGTACATACTTATTACATTTTTTGCGAACTTTTGTGCGAGATATTTGTTTACTTTTTACTGTTCCTACCTACATATTTCGCTAACTATATACGGGTAGGTTACAAAATGAAGAAAATCAAACTACAAAAATGGTGATCGAGAATACATTTAACTCTTAAATTATCAAAATACATTACAAACTAAACTTGTTTTTTACAAAAATTAAATTAATATGTATGTATATAAATTCATAAAAATAAATAAATGTATCAAGATAATTATTTCGCTGTATATAATAATAAACGACATACCAACATTATACTACAATCTCAATATTAATTTTGATTTGCTAAGAAGTTTACTTTCCCTTCATTTTCCCTTAAACAACGTTTTACATTTACTACACAATCACAAGAAGCAAATATTTAATAATACGTTGATATTTCTACATACTAGTCTCAATACGATAGTGATTCTAAGAATTTCAACTGGAAAACAACAACATCTAATTATGTCTGTAGCATAAATTATTCGAGTAACCTCAATCTAAATACGCTTATAAACTATGACTTCGCGCCTAAACGCCATTTTTAACAACAATATGGCGTCAAATGTCATTTACATAGTTTTTAAATGGCATTGGAATAATCTTTCCAGCCAGTGTGTTACTCAGCGTGTTCTAAAACCGGTTTTTATATGCCGGTTTGTTCTAATTATATTATAAAATATATTTGTGTTGGGTGTTGTTTAGTAAGCGTGGTTGGCAACGAAAAGTGAGGCACCGCCGCTCGCACCTGTTACAGAGCCCGCTACGTATTTGCCCATAGAAGCTTGTCCGTTAGACTGAAAAAAAAAAGGAAATTTTACATTTTTTAAATAATTACGATATGAATCTTACAACAAGTTCGTACGATTTTACGTTCAAAAACGCAAATATCGTCCAAGTGAAGACGTTTGAGACATTGATAAAAGTGCGATAAAAAGGTAATTGTTTTTAAATCGTTTACATAACATTCGTGGTAGTCTTTGATACTGGAATAGTTTGATAACGCGAGATAGCTCACAATCAGTCGTTTTTTGAGCGTTGTGTCGTGATGTTGGTACAAAGAACTAACTTAAGAATCATTAAATAAAGGGTTTTATGACATTTTACGTGGTTGGCCCGGCAGCGCCGGAGAGTGATTTTGCATGGTGATTGAGTGTTTCCCATTGGTTTCATAAACCTACATTACATTGTATAGAGCTATGAGATAACGTGCGTCGAAGATAGGGAAATAATATAATTTGTAATTTAATGGAACAAATGGGAATCTTCTCTTAAATCTCATTCGTGAAACATCGAGATGAAGTCATAATAATATGCATATAAAGCTCTACTACTGGTTACTATGGAACACTGAGGTTGAAGCCACACGAACACGAGCGTAATTTTGTGAGTTGTGAGCCGCGTATTTTCGGTTACGTAAGTTCTGCTGCATCCGGTTTCATACAAAAGTCCTGTGCGGTTCACACGGCGACGTAAAATCAGCTGGGCTTTTGTATGCAGCAGAAATAACGCGACTCACAATTCAAAAAATTACGCTTGTCTGACTTCACCCTCAATTCGAAACTTTGGATGCCCGTCTCTCCCTGCTACTCGTCATTCGAATCTTTATCATGAGAAAGAAATGGATTTTCTAAATAGTGCTCTAAATACGCAACTTCTTAAACTCCCTTATTGTCTACATTTTATATGTGATCGAGAAAAAGAGCTAATGTTACTTCATTTGTAAGAGCCTACCTAGATTTAAATGTGACTTGAAATGTAATTCCACTAAAAATAAATAAAATTGTAACTTAGTTAAGTACGTGACATGTAAAATATTACTTTTTACCAATAAACTTATCATATCATATCATATCATATTGTGAACTGGTTTGGTTTGTGGACAAAACGCATGAATTGATTTCGTCTACACTGGCAACTTTGCCGCTTAAACGGAAACAAATGAGTTTTACGTTATGAAAAAAACGTTAATGTTACCGAATGATAGGAATTAAAGTTTTACAGTCAATTTAAGTGGCAACATTTATTTTGACTGTATGTATTATTGGGCACATTTTTGCGTGGGCCACATTTGCAGGATTCGGCGAATATTCGTGATGGCATCTCATCTGTACTAATATTATAAAGAGGTAAAGTTTGTGACGTTGTAAGGGGTAATCTCTAACGGCCAAACCCTATATTCAAACCGCGGATAGATAAGCCTTACTACGGGTTAAAATTTGACATTTGCCCATACAAAATGTGTCAAATTTCAATCCGAAGTAAGCCTATCTATCCGCGGTTTGAATATTGGGTTCCGACATTAATCTACTGAATCGATTTTGAAAATTCTTTTACCAATTAGAAAGCCACGTTATTTGTGAGTGTCATAGGCTATAAATATACTAACCCAAAAAAATGTTTAATGCCCAACGAAGTGGGCACGTGGACAGCTAGTTTAATAAAGAGACAATACGCATCATAGAGTCCCGCAGTTGTGGCTCCAGCATTTAAATTATGTTTCAATACACTATATTTACACTTCAGATAGGTGTATCCTTCCATCAATTGCAATGGGACTATAAGAAAGGGCCAACTTAATTTGGAACTTCTATTGTTGGAATAGCGACTTTGTTTTTCGAGCTACTTTCACGGTTCCTCAGTTTATAAAATAGTTGCAGTCAAAATCTATTCGTTTTTTTAAGTTTTATTAATTGGATTAATTGAGAATATTACTATTAGGTAGGTAATAATCGGTGGTACAAAACTATAGTCAAGTTAAACTGGGATGATCCCTTTGACAGCGTATATAATACGCAGTTGATTTTTCATAAAAACATGATTGATTTAAAACTCTTGATATACCTTGCTTGCAGGTAGTATTTGAAATTTGATCACGACTAATTCAATTTGTGTAAAATTGTAATGGACGAAAAAAATACAATTCAAACTCAATTACATAACAACAATAAACATTTTGAATTTTTTGAATTTCAACTGTCAGACGTAGTCTCTGACAGTCGAAGACTCACAAAATGTTTTTTGTAACTAAATGAATGAGAACAACTGAGTTAGCTCACTAATGTATGATGCTTAATCAAACGAAACAACTCCAATAAAGAAATACTCTACAGGTAACATGACCTTACAACTAAAGAAAACTAAATGCAGTATGTAAATAATTTTATTTTCACATTTCACAGAAAGCAGCATAAAAAGCACGACAACGTCATAAGTATAATTGATTATTATTTTCTCCTAATTTTTCAAAATACATACATACATACATAATCTCACGCCTTCGTTCCCAGAGTGGGGTAGGCAGAGCTACAGAATTACAAACATCTCTAAAAACTTGTTGATCATTTTTTTAAATATGAATGTGATAATTAAACTTGATTTAAATGTATAATTCAAAGTATAAAAATAGATTGCTCTTGATATAGACTAGATGCCAATTCGTAATTAACTCTTAAGGCGCGTCTCCAATGAGAGCATTCATCTTACTTAAGGTCTGTTCATTCTTCCTCGTCTTATTTAGTAAACAACTTTCTAACCTCAAAATGAACCTTTTTTGGCTAAAGCAGCTATTTTAAACAAAATAAAGCAACCACAGACAATACATTAGCCAAGTGATGTCCATAATATTTATTCAGTTTACTTTATTTACGATAAATGAGCTGTTTTAGCCAAAAAAAGGTTTATTTTGAGGTTAGAAAGTTGTTTACTATAAAAGACAAGTAAGAATGAACAGATCTTACCTGGGTGTATCCCACTACTTCTATTATGAATTTCTATTGATAGAAATACTGGGACTGATTCTCCCATTTCTATTGCCGGCGGCGGCGACAAAAAAAACGCTACATCTCTTATGACGGCGTGCACATAGAAACTATTTATTTTGTTCCTCATAAGATAAAACCTCTTCAACATAGTAATAATTGACTTTTATTGATAGACTATTATCACTGTTTCATACGGGCACTAGCGGTTTCTTTGCAGCAATATAAATAATCGGGTATATTTTGGAAAAACGCTTGTCACAATTATTATTTTCCTTGGAAATAGTGGGATACACCCTATAGGGACACGAATGTCAGTCAATTTGGATCCTTTGCTCGCTAACGAACAAATGCTCTTGGTGAAGACCTTTAACGCATTCTCTGGCAGCAACGCGTATTTATATGCGTTTTCCTGACTTCCACCCAGTGTCCTCAACGCATATGTGCGTTCATACAGTAGGCAAGCTTCGTATAAAACAAAATTGGTACCTGGCGAAAGTTCGAAAAACGGTACTGGCAGTGAATGCGTTAACAGACTTCAAAAATTTTTAACCTTTTCAACGCCATGGTTTACCACAAAAGTCGTTATCACATTAGTTTTAACTTATCTTGCTGCCAAATCGTCATATTGTTGACGTCTGGTAGCTCTCATTCATTTGACAATAGGTCTACTATAACGTCAAATTATAACGATATAAAATAAAGATTGGCTAAAACTAATTAGAATACAGCGCTTTTGTTACCAAAATTACTTTTACGCGGGTTATTCCCACCTGTTACCACCAATTTGTTACCACTGGTACTCGGTGGTAACAATTGGGAATATTTTTCCCATTTGTTACCAGTAAAATATTTGGTGATAACTACCACCAATTAATTTAGTGGTAAGAGCTGGGAATTTTTATTCCCAGTAGTTACCAGTGGTAACAGGTGGGAAAAAATTCCCAGCTGTTACCAGTGGTAAAAAATTGGTAGTAACAGGTGGGAATAACCCTTTTACGCTGACAACTATGACGCATGAATACGTCGTTGAAATATCCACCATGAGCGTGAAAAGGTTAACAGCAGGAATATTGAAATTCCAAACAAAATTGTAATATTAAGCTTTAGTAAGCATGAGCCTTGACAAAGTTCGATTTGCCAGAGGCCAATGATGGAATTGATCCTGCCACATATTTCCCTGTGGCTGCTTGACCGTTGGCCTATTGCAAAAATTGACCATAAACACATGTTTGAATTGGCAATTTAGAATTACGGAACATTATTATATATGTTTTTTAAAGCAAGATTAAAATTAAGATTAAATTAATTGTATTGCAGATTTTGAGGGCAGCAACGGTGCGTGGTGTCGTCAGTGCGATGAAACAACGTGCAAAAAGGAAGGAAAACAAAAATATTAGTACAAATGGCTAATGAGCTAATAAACTAGTTTCCGTACATCGCATCACAGCATTCTATTTACACTATGATCGCATCTAACTGCGACTAAAACACGATATAAAGCGAGTAATAAGTTTTTTTTTCTTGTAAATAAACGAAGACAAAATAATCATTAATGTAAAAAAGAAAAACAACGATGCACGGAAAATATGAACACAAACTAGTTACAAACACAAAACACAAATTTAATGAAAAAAACTACTAAAAAAATCTGTCTGCCTCTGCATTTGTAATGGACCCCCATTATTTTTCCTAGCATTAGGAACTACTGAAGCTGGCACAGTTCGGCTCAAACCGACATACCTATTGTATAAATTAATTTCTAACCAGTAGCTACCAAATTAAATCCCTCTATTGTCCACATGGTCAAGAATTCTACAAAAAAATCAATCTAATGTAGAGAGAGACAGATTCATTATGTATAATTTTATTAACCTTTTTAAAGCCACGTCAAATAAAAGTTAACAAGTCCAAGGACAAGCGAAAGAACATCTAAATTTTAAGTAAAAAAAAATTTCAGTAGCAATAAAAAGGTTAAACAAACAGATTTTAATAAAATGGGAATAACAAATTACTTATTATTCTCGTCTGTTACTGGCCCGCACACTTTGACTGCATAACTGATGTTAAGACCATTTACTAACCACCTCATAATTGTAACGAACTTGATAGCAATAAATGATTCTAAGATCAGAGGACCAAACTATACAGGGTGCTAAACGAACTAAGGGAAATACTCCTCCCACGATAGTTGATCAGAGCGGCTATTGCCTAACTCACTCGCAATCGCAATCGTGTTCATTTTGAAAATCGAAGGCTTGTCTGCATACAAAAGGAAAACAATTGTTCCACTTTGAAGTCGATTGCGATTGCGAGTGCGTTAGACAATAGCGACGCAGGTTATATGATCCAATTTTTACCCAAAAACTGCTACTTGATATGGGTTGCCACTTGAGAAAAATGACAGTTCCATCTATCACCATCCCAAACTTTCTTTTGCCGAACTGTACGGCTGGAACTTGACTTGCTAATTCTGGCATACAACGACATTTGCCAATGGAATATGAACCGTTTAAAACACAGTAAAATTTTCAATTACTTGTGGTCCATAAAAACAAAGGAATATATTTTTTATTTCCTTCGCAATGGATCTAAAAATTCAATGGCAGTCCTATGTACAGTGTTCTGTACAAGGGGCCTCAGGAGGCTATATTTGCCATCCGTTATTTACATTTGATTAGTAATTTCTTAGTAAGTTTTAGTAAACAAAATACGATAGATATTAGTACAGGACAAACACAAAATGGTAATATTATGCACTATGCAGTCGCCAATATATCGGAACGTAAAAGTTGTTAAAAATATCTGAACTCTATTTTTAATGGCTGTTTAGATATTTTTAACATGCTCTTAATTATTTGATCTACATGCATATCATAACTTCCCTACAATATGTTCAGAAACGATAAGCAAATATTAAGAAACCTGTATCTGTGGTTGTATTTTATTGTTAATATTAAAGTATTGCATGTCATTAAAGTATCGGTTAACGATACTTTAATGTAAACATTAACGTACAGAGCAACCACAGATACAGGTTTATCACATATTGTAGAAAAGTTATGATATGTACACATAATTAGATATTAAAACACCGTGTGATCTTATTATCAAATTCCTTTCAGCTCGTTTTATTAAACCACACTCGTGTATTAATGCCTCTCATTATGCATCAGTCGCAAACTGTTATTATTGAGACTATACTTAAGTACATATTTTATATACAGACAAATATGGTAGCGGAAAATTACATATTCGTTTTTAATCTCCACAATTAATAGCATGACCGTATTAAGAGACTGTCAATAATAATTAACTTATAAAAAGTCCTGATATCATTACATTCAGGTAGGAAAGCAGTTATATTTGCTGGCAGAGTTTCACCAAACCCTGTCTTTTCAGACGAACACACGACGGACAAACAACAGAGATGCGACAGATTATATATTCACGATGAGTTAAAGTATCTAAGGATTTTCGAATATACGTGAACTTGGCAAGGTAAATTTACATCAACAATTAGCAGAGTTGCAATCATCATTGAAACCGGATTGGAGCAGTTTTGTAAAGCGGCGTGTGCAAAGAAATAAGATAACTATATCTCCGAAAGTGAAGACAACTGCCCACTACCATATTTTGTCAGTGACACTACTGATACTGCAATATCGCGTAGCTAACAAATTAAATACATTACAAAATATACCTTACTAACTCACATGCTAAGGTGTAATTTGCACCTTATTTAATTTGTTCGTTACGAGGTATTGAGGTAGCGACGATTTGACATTGCCTACATGATTTTGTTAGAGTGATATCTAAGCGATAAATATATTCTTTATAAAATACTTACCACAATTTAAGACTTAACGTATCAAAAACCACCACCAATTTGTTCACCTACTTCTATAGAAGCTCCTTTTATGGTATTAAAAAAGTTTCTTTTAGGCCTGTAATCCTAGTAGTTATAGATGAAAAGTAAAGCTCCTCTTGCATGTAGTTGTGTACAAAACGAATATGGAATTTACGTCAAATTTCAAATATAGAATGTTTAACGGTCTATACAGATGTGTTACAACTACATGCTCTCTCGCTTGTAGCTCAATGCCTCTTTCGTTGTATCGGGGTTTCGGATGCCACACCGCGGGATGTCAAGTAGAAATTTTATTATGGATACGCCGTTTGACCCGCGATACCAATTAAACTGTTCGAATAACTGTTGGTATTATGTTTATAATTTATAATATAAACGACGACATTAAAATAGAAGCAGTCATGGCTCGAAATCCGGAATTAGTTGTTATCAGACGATATGCCGAGCATTATTATAACACCAATACACTTGACCTACGAGGGGCGGCTGAAAAGTAATCTACCTAACAATGAAACAAAAGACTGTCGTGGCTAATTTTTTTTTATTTTTCTATATAGTCCCCTGCTAGTAAAATGCACTTATTAAATTTTTCAAATATTGAATTTAAACCATTAAAAAAAAAAACTTTCGGTTTGTCGTCAAAAAAGTCAGTAACCGCAGCCTTCATTTCGTCATCGGTCATAAACCTTCGTCCCCTGAGGTCTTTCTTGAGAAGTCTAAACAGAAAATAGTCACAGGGGGCTAAATCTGGACTATAAGGGGGGTGGTCAATGGTTTCGAAGCCATTGTCTTTAATTGCTAGCTTCGTTGTGCGGGCGGTATGCACTGGTGCGTTATCGTGCAAAATCAGAATACCTTTGTTTAGTTTACCTCGCCGTTTTTCTTTTATTGTCTCTCTTAGTTGGTATAGTAAGTTTGAGTAATAATCAGCATTCATTGTGATTTTCTTCGGTAAATAATCTATGAGCAAAATCCCTTCTGTGTCCCAAAAGATTGTAGCCATAAGTTTACCTGCCGATGGACAGACCTTGAATTTCCGAGGCGGCTTCTCATCCTTAAATTTCCACTGTAACGACTCTTGCTTACTTTCCGGGTCCCATTGTCGAATCCAAGTCTCATCACATGTTACAATTCTAGAAATTATTTCTTCCTCTTTCCCTCGACTCATCTCCAAAAACTCTTCGCAACATTTGACACGCCTCTCCATGTCAAATGCAGTCAACATTCTGGGGACCCAACGTGCACTAACCTTGGACATGTTCAAATGCTCATGAATTATTTCATTGACTCGCTCTTTACTGACGCCCACATCTCTAGCTATCTCCCACTGCTTCACTCGTCGGTCCTCTAATATAATTTTTTTCACCCTGGCTACATTTTCATCGGTGACGGCCGAAACTGGTCTTCCGCTACGAGGATCATCTTCCAGACTCTCACGACCTAACTTAAACTGCTTTGACCAAAACTTTATAACAAATTCGGAAGAACACAAACTGCCAAACACACGTAACATACGCTGTCTGATCTCCGAAGGCGTATTCCCTTCTTTAGTCAAAAACTTAATCACCGCACGCTGCTCGATTTTATCCATTTTCACTTTTTCTACCGACATGTTTGAAACAATTGTAGGAGACAAATAAACGTGATGCAATAAACAAATGAATGTAATACATTTTGAAAATAGAATAACAAACGAATATAAATCCATACCAGCCAGCATTATTTTTGTATATATTTCTGACCAAGGAGATTACTTATCAGCCGCCCCTCGTAAATAAATAAAAAATTTAAAAATGCCTTATTTTACTTTTTATCATTATCCCATTATATACCCATATTTATTTGAAACATTGACCAGTTATAGCAATTGATTGATAACAATATGTAAATAAATAATATGACAAAACAACTGTCTTTTATCAAACCACACGGAGCCCGGAATCCCGCGGCAATCCATACTAGCACAATGATTGACGTCATTCACCCCGAGCTGCATCCAAAACCCCGATCACTTTTCATAGTAGTCTACCACCCGCTAGAGTCGAACCGGCGTCGAGGCGCATCTGACAGGCCGCCGCCGCCATTTTGTCATTTTATACGCGGAAAGAACACGTCTACCCACGCACAAGATTTAATCTCAATGAACTTACCATTCCATGATTTCTAGCTTTTAAATCGAGATCTATGCATGCCAGTCCTTGAATACCCACGGCGTCTTCATCAGCTCCATCAGCGCGGCTAGCTCGTTCGGCCTTCTACCCCCTGTGCACCTGGTACCTTAGCACGATTGATCAGGTGCAACTGCGGGGCCAGCTCAGACGCTTCACCTCCATCGCGCTGATGCCGTCCAGGTTATCCTCCTCCTCCTACACCCTGTGCCCCTGGTACCTTACCACGATTGATCAGTTCCAACGGCGCGGCCAGCCGAGGCGGTTAACCTCCACCGCGCTGATGCCGTCCAGGCTAACCTCCTCCTACCCCCTGTGCCCCTGGTACCTTACAGTTCCAACTGCGCGGCCAGCCCAGACGCTTCACCTCCACCGCGCTGATGTTGTCCAGGCTAACCGCCTCCTACCCCCTGTGCCCCTGGTACCTTAGCACGATTGATCAGCTCCAGCTGCGCATTCAGCACGTTCTCGGGCTTGCCGGCCCAGGCGCGCAGCACGGAGGCCTGCAGCGCGCGGCCGTAGCTGAACGTGAGCGTCCAGGGCCGCTTCATCTCCACGGAGTTGATGGCGTTCAGGTTCACCGACGCCTCCTCTTCGGACTGCCCGCCGGAGAGGAAAGTTATGCCTGGAAAAGGGAGGTCATACGTTAATGCAGAAGCGGCGAGAAACGGATTGCCTGACAAGTACTAGAAAGCATTTGCACAATGTGTCGTGCAGGTCAAGTCATGCAGGCAGGCTCCGGCCAGTAATGGATTTTCATACTTAGTTTGCTAGCGTTAATCAAAACATGATCATCATTTTGTTTGTAATTAATGAGAATATTTACAAGTATAAAAACTTAGTGCGTGACCGACGACAACAGACTTTGGTGGAAGCGAGTCAACTGATACGTTGCTAGCTTCCTCCGTTATGCCGCTCGCCGCATACGGGACATACGCCGCACACACGTATGAGACTTTACTCACTGATACACACAGTTATTTACAAAAATTATATGCATAAAAGATCGCTTCTCACACCAAAACTCTTTTTAGATTTGCATTTTTAGTCTCTTTTTCCGTTATTGTCCATAGGTAATCTTTTCTTTTTAGAGCTTTCTATGGGGAAATAGTACATTATTGCCTAGGCATGGAAGTAGGCAATTGCGGGCCGAGTATTGGATTAAACGGACGAGCTTGCGAGTCCGTTTAAAAATACGAAGCCCGCAATCGCTGTTCCTGCCGAGGCAAATATAGTGCTTTTCTCAAAAATCGCAAGAAAAAAATTGTGTTTGAGTCAAATCTTCATCGCTTGAACAAATTTTTTGAATTGCATGCAAACAGAAACTTCATGTGAAAAAACCATCACTCCTTACCGCCTTTTTGTTTATGACAAGGATAAACGCAATTCTTGTTTTAAAAAACAACATAAGCTATTCCAGGTACAAATAAAAAAGTTATGTTTCGAGTAAAATTTGGATGTATAAGACTTGTGCCCTCATTTTATTATGGCCCTTTTCACTTTTTAAATAGTTACAAGATAGATAGTAATGGAATTTGAATGCAACATTGCGGGCTTGTGTGGCGAGCACGCAATTATTTTTTTTTTAATTTGAGAACTGTCAGTAAACTATGTGCTTCGCGTCTCAATATGTAGATAGGAATGTCAACATTTCCGGACATTTTTGAGAAAAATAATATATCTTTGTGACAACTGATGGCGAAGGATTGGTGAGAAACATACTGTTACTACTACTCTCTGAACACAGAACCCTAAATAAAGACACTAAACGTTTAGGTCCATACCAGGAACAGCAGCCGGCACGGTCCTCAGGAGAGCGGTGACGGTGGCGCGGCCGATGTCCATGGGGGTGTACTGCTTCTTGCACGACTGGCCGGCGGTCACCTGCAGAGGGAACTCAATCAGTGTCTTCATTCACTGCCGGCAACTATATGAACGCGTATGTATAACTTTTTTGTTACCAGCGTATCAAAGCCTGCAAGCGCTTACCATGTTGGGCTTGAGTAGTATGCCCTCGAGATACACGTGGTGGTCGGCGAGAGCCTTGAACACCGCAGTCAGGACGACCTCGGTCACCTTCTGCGCGCGGTCCAAGTCATGCTCACCTGTCGAGGAAGACTCGCGTTACTAGGAGCTCATGATATAAACGGACAACTATCTAGTTCGCATTTTTAAAGTATAAAACGCGAAGTGATACTGCTAACACATAGATGATAAGAGACGAGAAAAAATAGATGATAGTCCAATTGCTCTGCGAAGTACAAAGGCCGCATAAGTCACCAAGGGGTTAAATCGCCGTGACGCAATCAATGCTTTGGGTTTCACATAGTGTTTGGGTTTATTCAAAATTGGTCATAAGACAGGTAAATCAAACTCCGTCAAATCCAAACTTAAAATCCATTTTTTATATAAAAATCCTTGTTGGTTTTTGATTTTTCAAGTAGTAATGAAATTAGGATCAGAAAAGGTTCTCCATAATTATCTCAAAATAAAGTTCCATGGAGTTGGCCACATTTAATACTCCCGACACATTACCCTTAGTAAAAGCAATTTGACAGTTTCAGACACAGGTAATAATAATAATAATAATAATAATACGTTTATTCACAGATCTTGCTTACAACTAAATACATATATTCTTCTGCCAAACCACAGGGTGGTTTGTTGGCAGACGAGGCTCCTTTACATTTATGTAAGCTAGGCTGGTATTAGCTTAAATGTGTAACTTAACTCTTTACCGCGTACGCAGCCGTATTTGGCAGTTATAGTTTACAACTCTATTGATAGCTATTAAAGTTCATTTTTAAACAATAACTTTTTATTTGTCATGAAGTAAGGGGTTAACTTTAGAATCTGAGCGTACAGTGTAAAAAATGTAATGTATTATAATGGTTGTATTTGACCTTTTATTTTATTTAATAGAAACTTACTTTATTTATTTTTAAAAGTTCGTTTTGTCTCCTTGTAGTCTTTAAATCCGACGGCAACTCGTTATAGATCATAGGGACTAAATATTTTCTACATCTCTGTCCAAAATAATTCGTAATACTAGGCACCAGTAATTTATTACTATCTCTGTTTCTTATTAACCTTTGATTGACCCTAGGTATTTTAAACTCATCATTACACATTTGTTCCAAAGCTAAGAATAACGTGACTTTTTCATGGACGGTTAAAACTTTACATTCCAAGAAGAGTTGTTCATAGGTAGTACTTCTACATTTAAATTTAGTTTTTTGTCAACCATTAATTTCATGAATCTTATCTGTAATGCCTTTATTTTGTCTAGATACGTTTTAAATGTACGACCGTAGCTTGACAGCCCATACGATATAAGTGAATCCACTAAAGCATAGTACACTGCATACATAGTAGCCCTATTTAAAACGAACTTCAGATGGTGGAATTTTGCAAGCACTGCTCTTAATTTATTGCATACGCCATTTACATGTAGCTGCCATGAGAACTTATAATCTATAAGCAAGCCCAAGTACTTGTATTGTTCCACCACCTGGAGCTCGACACAGTCGCACGAGACCGCGGCCGGCCGCGCACTGTGGAGGCAGTCGAAACTGTGCCCCACAATGCACGGGGGCCTGTACCTATCTCTAGAGTAGGGTGACCGTATACACATACATTTAGTTTTTTCAATGTTAATAATTATCCCATTATCATGTGACCATTTAATAATGTTAGTTAGATCTTCCTGTACTCTGTTTTCTATTAGACCTAGGTCTTTATCCGCGTATATTAGGCAGGTGTCATCTGCATACATGTAAACACTACAATTTTTGACAACATTACACATACTGTTAACATGAACTATGTACCCAACAGGACCGGTTACCGAGCCGGTTGGCACGCCGCAGGAGACGCGCGCGGGCACGCCGCACTCGCCTCCCACGGCCGTGCGTAAGGTTCTACCCTCGAGGTATGCGCGGAGCCACCCGTGAAGTGGACCCGCGATTCCACACTCTTCCATTGCCTGAAGCAGCTGGTTGTGGCCCAAAGTATCAAAAGCTTTTTTGAAATCAATAAAGACCACAACCACCTGCTTCGGCTGGTCAAGAGCCTCATTGACCTCGTCAGTAAACCGAGCCAGCGCGGTCGACGTGCTGCGCCCACGACGGAACTCGTGTTGTGAATGATCGATGATATTATTATTCTCTAAAAAGCTACTAATTTGTGCTGTCACATACTTTTCTACTATTTTATTAACGACTGATAAAATGGCAATAGGGCGATAGTTTGTATAATCAGCATATGATCCTTGCTTAAATATAGGCCTTATTATTGCTGTTTTTAATAGCTCTGGGTACATAGTTTTTGTTACACATAAATTAATAAATTTTGCCAACACCGGACTAATTTTTTCGCTTAAATATTTTACATCTCGAACCCTGATTTGATCTAATCCAGGCGACTTTCTTTCACTTAAATTATTGATAATTTTCTTTATATCGTTAGATTGCGCCTTAACAAACCTTAGTGATACTTGACTATTGTTTATATACTTTGACCTATTTAAAAACTTGACATTACAGTTATGCCTTATATCTAATATTTCCTTAGTGAAAGTTTCCGAGAATTTATTACAGATATTCAATATGCTGTCATGCTTTGCTAACTGTTTTTGTATAATTCTATCTATGCTCAGTTTTTCCGATCCTGTCCACAAATTTATTTTTTCCCATATTTTTCTAGGATTATTATTACAGTGTTTTAACTCTTCCTGCCTAAACTTATTTTTAGCTCTATTTATACATTTGTTGACCCTATTTCTATATCTATTATATAGCAATCTTAAGTTCATATCGTTAGGACTACTCTTACACCTTTTAAATAGCTTATCTCTTATTGATAACATTTTTTTAATACGTTTATTAATCCACGTTTTATCTTTGCGTCTACTCGGCGGCGATTTTTGTACTTTAGAGTCATTGTAAACACGAGAAAAAGCTGAGCATAACCTATCATACAATTGTAGTGGACACTTGCAGTAAGTCAGTTCTTTCCAATTAACACTGTCCAGTTGCTTTTTAACTGTTCTTTCACATAAAATAGTCACAGGTGCTCGCTTACCAGTATGTGCGGGGCCAACAACCTCGAAGCTCACTCCGATAGGATAATGGTCAGATACCTTGGTGGTGAGGACGTACGCGGACACCGGCCGCCCGCCCTAGGCCCTAGGCCCGCCCGTAGGCATTGTGTAATGTAACTTATATAACTTGTTTTTAATACATTATGTATGATTTTAGTAAATAATTATTTTAGTTAAAACACGTTACATTTTTAAAATATTCCCATATATTTCCAACATTCCCGGGCACAAGGGCACTGTCCCAGGAATATTTCCATGCGCAATATTCCCGGGAACGGGAATATTCCCTCTACCCATCACTAGTTGCACGATGGGCAAATGCATTCAGGTACTTCAAGCTACACAATAAGAACGATGAAGCACTGACATTCTCCTAGATTGGCAAATATTACAATCCAACATCACGCCCATGTCCCGGAGGTATGTTATACGCTGCCAAGAATTTGGAACACTAATACATATAATTTTCCTAGACGCCTATATATTACTAACCAATATGAAGTACTAGGGCAACATAAGCTGCAAAGAGTTCAACTCACCATCGGGCAGCACCTCAGGCTCAACGATCGGCACAATACGCTGGCTCTGGCAGATGGAAGCATAACGCGCAAGCACGTTGGCGTTCTCCAAGATGGCCTGGTAGGACGGCGTGAAGCGGCCGATTTTCAGCACGCAGCGCCATTTGGCGAAGTGGCAGCCGTCCTTCTTGTACTGAGCGCAGCGCTGGGCCAGGTCATCGAGACCTGGAATAGAAGGAGTCTGTTAATACTAAACGGATTGGCGACTTCAGTCTGGCAAATTCGTTAGCGGCATACACGATCCTCCTGATAAACCAGAATCCATAACTTAATGGACTCGTTTGATAAAATGTTCTAGGTATGTATGAAATTTAATAGTGGGAAGGAAATGTCGCAGGTTCAGTAGGTAGCTATTAAATTGACCTACATGGTCTGCCAAGGCCGAGTTATACTGCAACTATAGGAAATTAACCTTTTGTATGCGGTACGCAGAAAATTTGTTGATGGCTCAGGTGCGGCGACGCGGTCACCTGACCAGTCACGTGACATCCAATCCACAGAAATAGCGGCTATATTGAATATTTTTATGTAAGGAGCGATTTTTGGTAAAGGGCATTGGGTAAATTTGTTTGAAGAATATTGTCATTATTTTTATCAGCGGCCACTGATGATTTTTACATAGTTATTTAGAGGACCTCTAATTACACATAGATATTATATAATTTATGGCGGTAAATAATATCGGAGCGGAGATTTTAAAGATTTAAGTATTCAGTTTTTAGTACAAAAGTACGCCCAAGTATAAATATTTAAATATCTCGGCTCCGATGCACTTATGAGTATTACAATACATAACAGAATATGTTTATTTTTAATAATTCTATCATAATTTACCACTTTTACGAATGGCCGCTCACCTTGAAAATGTATGAATTTTACAAATGACAACACTTTTACCCAAACCCCTTTGATTACTTTATTGGCTAACCTACAATAAACTTTAACCCTAAGACGCTTCACAATAAGGGTCAAATTAAATTCGAGTAGGCACGCAAAGCATTTGGTGCAGATAAGCAGTTAGCGTACATGGAGCAGATCTGCTACTAAGCCACGGACCTAAAAAAAATACGGACGTAACCTAGTCTAATCATCAGTGAAGCACACAAAATGGCCGTCCGTTTACGAGTGAGCGTGCTTTAAGGGTTGCCATATAAATCGTCAATTTTCCTATTTTAAAGCCTTTTACCAACTGCAACTTTTTGCAGCGATACAAATCCGCATTCGACAGCCGCAGCACTGTATCGCGACTAAACCTAGACGATTTGTGACTGTATCGATAGGTACTGCATTGAGACTGAATCGCGATTGTATCGCTGCAAAATCTTCGTACAATTAAATCGTGTTATCATTTATGTACTACTTCAGCATTGGGTTCGATTGTGTCATGCAACCGTTTTAATTTAATTGAAATTGGGTTTTCTCATTTTGTAATGACAAAACCAATTTCAACTAAAAAAATAATGGGAACTAGAGATGAGAAAATTATATGACAATTTAAATTTCAACGTTTGCACGACAGAATAATATTAATAATATTGATATATCAAACCACATTTTTATGAACCTACCGTACCTAGTGACAGAAATAATTTTAACGAATAAAGCAATTCTTATTTTAACTTAAAAACTTGAACTTTTAGGAAAAAAAATCCGTGAAAAAACTGGCAACACTGATTGTCATTTTTGTTTGTAATTTGCGTCAAAGTAAATAAACACGTATTTATGAAAAATAACACGAATAAACATAACTTACAGGTGATAAGTGATTCCGTGTGGCTTTTTATATTTACTTATGTAGATTTTACACGTTTTTACTACACAATGCGGCATTTTCTTCGGTGTAAAGTGATATGTCACTCGGGCTGTGGCTGGACGCGTAATGGCGGCGGGTTAACAGACCTAGTGCATTTGTGAGACGGTAGATTGTGTATGACGGAACGAAATAACAGGCCTTGCTTGCTTCGCACCTTTTGAGTGTAACGTTACGTCCGTGTACTAAGCATACGAAAGGTTAAAGTCCGTTGAGGGTAGTAAAAAAATGATTGGTGATTTGTCTACTTGAGACCCTCGACTTCATAAAAAGCCATGTTGCCGCGAGCGCGCACGGTCCTGTCACTCAGTCCCCCCCGACCCTTTACCGCTGCTATAGTATCGCTACGCGCGCTTTTCTTGCTGTGGCGGTGAATAAAAAGTATATTTTCTTTGGTTCTTCAACGATTTACAACAAAACAAAACTGGTTAGCAACATCTGTTGATTGGATTCTGGGATCTATACAATATACATCAGAAGTCAGAATGCGGTCCGCAATTTTGCAAACGGAACTCCACTGAGAGCTTATTATAGTATTAATTTATCAAGTTATGATAAACAAAGAACAGATAGATCCTTGGTATAGAATTGAACTTTTTTTAGTATAGATGCTACGAACTGGACTCTTTTGCCAACATTGGTGCATTTCAAATTGTCCAGCTGGTCGTCAAATGCGATACCGGTTAAAAAATTACCTACTGTGAAAACACAAACTCAATCGGCCTAGTATGACCACCTTATAGGGCGATCGCATTCCTATTAGGGATTAAGTAAAAAACGAGGTTGTCAGTTGGATCCGATTGCGATCACCATATCAAGCAGAAGGACTAGCTTAACGGAGTCATAACATAGAATATCATAATCATCTGTTCACTCTTACTTGTCTTATATAGTAAACAACTTTCTAACCTCAAAATGAAACTTTTTTGGCTAAAACAGCTATTTTAACCAATTTTGAAGTGATAACTACATTATTTTATTCAAATGTCGGACCCTAATCCTATACATACGTCGGAGAAATGAGCTGAATATCTATTATCTATTAACTAGGGACCCGCCCTCGCCTCGCTTCGATTTATACGAATTTTCTCTAACGCCCCCGTACCAGAATTAATCTTACGTAAAACCCTTACGTAAAAAATTAACTAACCTATGGCGAAAACCTCGTGAAAATCCGTTCAATAATGAACGAATACTTTCATCTTCTACTCGCACACTTTCATTCGCACCTGTTTGAAGAACAGCGCTTTCTTTTGAAGTTGTCTCTATACATATAGTCATGGAATGGGACTAATAGCTATTGTTATCCGTAGGTACTTATCGATTTACAACCGACTGAACAAGGTGATAAACGATTAGCGTTATCAGGATTAATCGCGATCGATAACTCAAAGGTAAAGTAAGCAGATTTCAAATAGAACACTTGAGAGAGCTTATCTTAACCGCATGGAATTATAATTGATCGTTAAACCATTTAAGACAACATAGGTTTTTCCTGCGACTCTTCGGTTTTCCGCATAGAAAGAAGCCTACCATACTATTCCTGCTGAGACTTTCCCAATGCGCTACAATATGGGGCTTTTTAAAAAGGGTATCATTAAATTTCTTCGAGACCGGCAACGCATTGGCGACGCCACCGGCGTTGCAAATTTCCATAGGCGGCGGTGGCCACTTCACATCAGGTGGGCCGTCTGCCTGTTTGCTCGTCGACGGCAATAAAAACAAAACTATAAACTATCCCATTATCGAATTTCACAACAAAGAACTTGCGCATTCAATAATAAGCATAAGGAAGACTATTACGAAGTCCTACTGTCGTACTAATTATAAATGCGAACGTTTATGTGTTTTTTACTTCTTCATAGGCTGCAACGGCTGCACGGATTTAGATGGAATTAGAAATGAAGATAACTTATACCCTGGATTAACACGAAGGCCACTTTTCATACCGGAAAATTTAAAAGTTCCCGATGATATGACGATAGCCAAAATCTACGCGGAGGAAGTCGCTGGCAGAAGCTAGTGCATCAATAACTTTTGCCTTGTTAATTTTCTCTAAACCTAACTCAGAATTATAAGAATTGTCAAATTCTCTGGAATTATTAAAAGCCAAACATCGGAACATCTTAATGACTATAATTAAGTAACATTGTTTTAAACAAATTACTGAGACAATCATTAACAAATAACTCTATCGCAAGATATATTATTTGTGTAGGCGACAAATACTTCAGTCACCAACCGAGAGAGTCAACAATATCAATTATTACATAATCCTCCAAAAACAACGGACGCCATTATCAACCGAAAACATTTGACATTATCACAACTAAATTGTAACCAATTCTTAAACACCGGTCTTAAGAACCATATTTGTAAAGACGTCAAAATGACAATGTGGACTATGACCCTGTTATCTCGAGATAAAACTGGTCGAGCCCCTACACACAAACAATCACAGTGACTTGTAAATTTCAACAACAAAAATCCGTGTTTACAATTTATATTGTTACCTACATAGCTAAATAACTATCCACATTCATATACAGAATTGCATCATATAAATTGACCACAAGTGTTAAAAGTATATCAGGATTGTCGAATATGCATGATAAAGATTTACTGCCATTTATTACAAATGGAAAATATACAGCTCTACGTTAAATCAGAAAAATGCCAACTTGGAATACAATAACAAGGAAAATTGACCATTCTGAATATCGTCAAAAATTTAATTATATCCCATGGTAAAATAGTCCAATTTGATATAGGCCGAAAGATAATGACCATTTGTATTTACGTAGACTCAGAAACATTACTTTAGTAAATACATTCCTCCTAAAACATGTACATTGCATAATCTATTTGGTCATAATTGGTTTCGAGCCTACATACGAGTATTACGTTTTGGTCCTAGTTGATATTAGACTACATTGAATTTGTGCGTATTTAATTTTGCTCCTAATTAATAATGAATATAATTCAATTTGGGCTTAACTACTTTATAACGAAAATATATTTGGTTATACTTTTCAGAGGATGCCCGGATAGCCCGAAGAAAAGCCAAACTTAAGTGGCAGTGGGCGGGGCACATTGCTCGCAGGACTGATGGCCGATGGGGTCAGAAGGTTCTTGAGTGGCGTCCGCGGACCGGGAGACGAGCTGTAGGTAGGCCTCCAACAAGATGGAGTGACGACCTTGTAAAGATCGCGGGAACGCGGCGGATGCGAAAAGCACAAGACCGGTCTGAGTGGAGAGCCTTAGGGGAGGCCTATGTCCAGCAGTGGACGTCTTTCGGCTGACGATGATGATGATGATGATACTTTTCAGCACAATTACATTTTGACAAAATTCACTTTGGATGGTAATAGTTTTTGTCCTAATTCAAAATGGCCAATTCAAGTGGTCAATTTTCCATTTGTACTTAATAACAATTAATCGTGATAAATTTGGCAAATTCCATTTGTTTACATCATCAATTACCCATCAGCAGAGTTGAATCATTATTGAAACTGATTGGAGCAGTTATGCAAAGCGCCGTGTGCAAAGAAATTAGATAAGTACCTACCTGCAGATACAATAAATAATCATCCGATATCTTATTTGGTCGGTTAAGATTGTATTTATCTTAAGGGGCTTCTAAACGGGCCATATTTTCACTGCAATATGTGGCCGGCAACTATTGGTGTCTTTCTCTAATATACGAGTAAGAGAGGGACACCAATAGTTGCCGGCCACATA
The DNA here is from genome assembly GCA_946894065.1 of Acleris literana. Classification (NCBI taxonomy): domain Eukaryota; kingdom Metazoa; phylum Arthropoda; class Insecta; order Lepidoptera; family Tortricidae; genus Acleris; species Acleris literana. The sequence continues at coordinate 16,357,220 of OX335687.1, read as the reverse complement.
TTGCAGTGAAAATATGGCCCGTTTAGAAGCCCCTTTATATCCATAGATGAACACGAACTTATCTGATAAATAACTTATATGATAATTTCGTGGATCTTACGTAGGGTCTTGGTGGCATAAGTGGTAATGCGCCTGCATCGGCCCGGAGAGCCAGAGGAGATGTAGGTTCGAATCCTACCTAAGATCGACGATTTATTTTCGCTTTAATATTGTTTTATCTGATAATATGTTTATTAATTATATCTATGTGTACGTACTGTTCGAATCCAGTACAACTGTATTGTTACATCATCTTGATATCAGAATTCGACTTATATCAAAACCCGTTGCGAAAAAGTTGTATAACACTAGTCAGACAAAGAAAAACCGTCTGTAGAAATGCTCTGATTACCGTAAACTTATAAGTATGACGAAGAATAGAAATATATCCAAGCCAATATCAAAAATCAATAGCTATGTCATCCGGTTCAGTCGATTCAGTCGTCGGTGAAGATGGAAGTAACAAAGTATTATTGGATGCAAATTGTAATCCAAAACATCCAAAATATTTGTTTCATAAAATTCAAGCTCAAAGTCAAGGTGAAATTCGCGACATCAAGGTTACAGCTATGACCTCTTTGACCTTTTCCCTCGAACGGAGCGGGCCAATTTATCTAGACATTGTGTTAAAGATAAATTTTATTGTCTGTTTGACCTTGATCGGGCGCGAGGGCAACGTCACCTATCTCCGAAAATATTCATGTTGCATTACACGAATAGAAAAGAATAACTATTTCAGGCAACAAGGCCCATATTGAAATAGTACATTATTGCCTAGGCATGGAAGTAGGCAATTGCGGGCCGAGTATTGGATTAAACGGACGAGCTTGCGAGTCCGTTTAAAAATACGAAGCCCGCAATTGCTGTTCCTGCCGAGGCAAATATAGTGTTTTTCTCAAAAATAACAAGAATGAAAAAAATTGTGTTGGAGTCAAATCTTCATCGCTTGAACTCATTTTTTGAATTGCATACAAACAGAAACTTCATGTGAAAAAACCATCACTCCTTACCGCCTTTTTGTTTATGACAAGGAGAAACGCAATTCTTGTTTTAAAAAAAAACATAAGCTATTCCAGGCACAAATAAAAAAGTTATGTTTCGAGTAAAATTTGGATGTTTAAGACTTGTGCCCTCATTTTATTATGGCCCTTTTCACTTTTTAAAAAGTTACAACCTAGATAGTAATGGAATTTGTATGCAACATTGCGGGCTTGTGTAGCGAGCACGCAATGATTTTTTTTAAATTTGAGAACTGTCAGTAAACTATGTACTTCGCGTCTCAATAAGTAGATAGGAATGTCAACATTTCCGGACATTTTTGAGAAAAATATCTTACATACTAACATACCATGACAATATACAGGGTGACTGGAAATTCGCCGTATTCCTTGAAAGGGGGTTACAGCTCATTTGTAATGATTTAAGTCCAGTCAACCAGGGGTCAAAAACAAAGTGCGTTCCTTATTTTACTACAACGCTTCCCGCGTTTTTTGTTTGACACGATGGGGCTTAACCGCGAACATTTCTGCGCTATTATTATTAATTGTAATATTTTTGATTAAAATTAATTTTAAAATGTCATAATTATTGAACTTTTTTAGTAAGCTTATTGATAAATTAAATTCATCGAAATTGAGCGAACTATTCCTGTAATTTGTAAGCGAAGTGTTGTACTTTTTTTTTAGTTATGCTTTAAAATGTTACAAAATTTGGAAAATAATAACTTCAAATCCTTTTATTTGCAAAACTTTGCAATTTTTTTGGCATTTTTTTTTTATTTTTCCTAGTCAGTAGTTTTTTTATTTCTAAATGACGCAGTTTTTACACAATTACCAGTTTTAGGTCGAAAGGCGGGTATTTTACAAAAATATCTAAAAACGTGAATAACTCGAAAACCAATTAGTTTTGACCCCTGGTTGACTGGACTTAAATCATTACAAATGAGCTGTAGAATAACCCCTTTCAAGGAATACGGCGAATTTCCAGTCATGTATAACTTGAAATTAACATGACTACTAATACACTTTCGCGGTGTCAGATAGCCGGCGGCCTAGAAATCGCCGAAATATGATACCCCTCGGCCAGAATTAAAGGTCGACAGATCTTACTTACGTTGCAGTTTTTTTTTATAGCCGGCCATTTGATGGTAATCAGTCACCGTCGGCCATAAACATCAGCAATACCAGGGGCACAGCGAAGTGGTTGCCTTTCAGTGAATACTCTTTTTAAGCCGCGTTTGAAAGAGAACATGTCGTAGTGCTGAGGAAACACCGTGGGGGGAAGCTCATTCCATAGTTTCAAGGTGCGAGCAAGAAAGGATCGGATGGAAACGGACTGCAGTCGACTTTAATGGTTCCAGGTAGTATGGATGAACTTTATAGACTTTTTAGAAGCTTACCGAGTTGCTTTTCTTAGCTAGGTTTGATGTGAATAGGTTGGATCGCGGTTTATGTCAGGTGTTGTTATAGATATTAAATGAAATAATTCAGTTTCACCCACGACGCGAAAACCTGGGCTAAAACTAAATAAGACCTGACCTGAGTGAACCTGGATATAGAAGTCCCTGCGACTCCCCAAATAAAAAAAACGGGATCCGCCTCTTGCTACTAGGAGCTCATAAAAACAAAGAGCTTACCCTGAGTGGTGCACTCGTCATCAGAGCCGAAGAGCGGCACGACACCCTTGTCGACCTTCATGCCGCAGATGATACCACGCTTGTCCAGCAGGCTCACCAAAGGCGAGCCGTCATCAGCCTTCTGGTACAGGGTCTCGTGGAACAGGATCACTCCGGAAATATTCTCGGAGATGGCCTGTAGACAATAAAAAATCTCTTCAGAAATTTCATTTTTTATAACGTTTATTGCCGACTGTTATTCTAACACGTTGATGAACTAGTATTAAGGGGCTTCTAAACGGGCCATATTTTCACTGCAATATGTGGCCGGCAACTATTGGAGTCTTTCTCTAACATACGAGTAAGAGACACCAATAGTTGCCGGCGACATATTGCAGTGAAAATATGGCCCGTTTAGAAGCCCCTTTAGATTGAGGAATTATTATAGCCACCTTCCCTCTTAATTGTTATACCAAGGTACAATAATTATTATGTTAATGTTATCGCATGCAAATGTATAAGCATGCAAAATTACAGCTCATGTAAGAGTGATAAAAGCTGGACATTGTAAAAGTAATTTTCTACCAGCGAGGCGAGAAGATAGGTACTGGATCTATCTTATTATAATCATCGGCTGTTTATCGCTATCACTATCACACTCATACTCACATCTGCCAGTATATTTTCGTCTTTCTTAGAAACCCGAGGAGCAGCGAAAGTAAACAATATTTCATGTTCAATCAACGTGAAGGGTAAGTTGACATTTCAGTCGCAGTAATTTATCTGCTTTTAATTCTGGGTACCAGGCAATCAGATCTTGTTGAAAGTCTACATTGGTTCGACCTTGGCATTAACTTTGCAAACAAAATGAATATACCGTTTAAAATTCCAATGAACCTGTATGAGCGTACTGAAAGCCGCCCATACCAGTTTTAACAATTACGTAAAAAAACCAACATAAATAAAAGCCATCAATTTTTTTCCTCTTTCAACAAAGTCCTGATTTTCGGAATAAAAACATAGCAAAACCACATTTGCACGTGGACGTAACAGTATCATCTGCTTATCAAAACCGAAGCAACTGTTAGGAATATGTTAAGGATTAGAGATTCAGTTGCCACCTAACTAGGGCATCCTCCCGAGAAATCCCGGTTCTGTAATTCCCGGGAAGTCCCGGGAATTTCACAGGTCCTAAAGAACCGGTACTGAAGATTACATCCCAGTTCTCCCGGCTCTTTCCATAAATGCCAGACAAATATCGTGGCGCGTATCACATAATTATATCCAATTCACACCTGAGCAACGACGCCGGCACAAGCGGCGACATCGCATCAACATCCATCATATTTTGCGGTATATTTGCAATAATTGATCACTAGATTTGTAAAAAGGAAGAACAAATAAGTTTCTAGTAAGTATTTTACTTAATCAACATATGTTTTTGTTGAAGAAAACGTGCATGATTTTATTGCATATTTATAAAAAATATCCTAATGTTTTTCAATCGTTTTATATCTTAAATGTAAGGGAGAACCAGGAATCCCGGTACCGTCCCTGCTTAGAACCGGGAAATGGAAGTCTCCGAACCGGGCCCGTTACTGCATGCCCTACACCTAACTAACTCCTTACGACAAGCATCTGTTTTGTGCTATGCACATCCATCGATTTCGCGCGATCTTCACCCTGATCGTCGATCCGTAAAAGAAACAAAAAAGACAAGTAACAATAATATCAATATTTCAAATTCCAGCCCATTCCAATACAGCCCCCACCAATCTAGATGTTATAACTACAGATAAGATACATATTTTGAGTTAGTTGTGTTTTGTGTTAATTTTCATATAGATTTAAACTTTATGTCAAGGTACAAAGACTGATATTTCAATCAACCGTATGTGGTCGATAAAAAGCCTCTGCCATGATAAGGGTTAAAATTGACTAGCAAGAAGAAAAGTATAAAGGTAGACTCACAGTGTCAGTGCTGAAGAGCAGGTTGCGGTACCGGCGGCGGTTCTCCTCGATGTTCTCCACGCCGATGTCCTGCAGCCGCTTACCCATGGTGCCTGTGCAACAGAATATCAAACTAACATCTGCTTCACTCCTGGCTCCCTGGTACTTCAATTAAGTTATATTTTCAAATACGCCAATCCCACGGGAACTGTGGTTTTTCCGGGATACAAGGTAGACGCACGGGTCTCGGATCGCCCTTTCTATCTAGTCTTTAACGATAGAGACGCACTGTACGGGTAGCACAAGTTGTATATTCTCGCTTGTTGCTCAGCGCGGCTAGCACAAGTTGCCCGCGACTTGTTTGTCACTCGGATATCCCGTTCTATCTAGTCAGTAACGATAGAGACGCACCTAGCGACAAGCGAGAAAATAGAACTTGTGCTATGCAGTGCGTCTCTATCGTTAAAGACTAGATGGAAAGGGAGACCCAAGCAACCAACAAGTTGCGGACAACATATGCTAGCCGTGCAGGGTATAAGCTATCTCCCTCCATTCCAAATTTCATCTAAATCCGTCAAGTCGTTTAAGCGTTAGGGAGTAACAAACATACACGAAAAAAATAGGTCAAGAACATGTCGCGCCATGTTTAATTTGCTAAGTCATAAAATAAAACTAAACCGCCTGGACCAACACATTAGCAGTACAAAGAACACTTGATCAAGGAACAGCGGGACACAGGCATCTATCAGCTAGGCAGCTGTCTCAACCCCTACTGCCGCCTAATAAAATAAATAATAGCTAGCAAGCCTACCGACTCACGTACATAATCCATAATTCATTATTAGGGAATGCAAATAAACCGGTTATTAACCGTTTTTGTATGAAAATAACCGGTTAAAATCGGCTAAAACCGGTTATTTGCATTCCCTATTCATTATAAAACTTTCCTCTTGAATCAAACTATTATTGAAAACCGCATTAAAATCTGTTGCATAGTTTGAAAGATCTAAGAACAAGCGGGACATATACTGCCCTCCTAAGCAAAAATGCAATAACTAAATTCAATAGCCAAAGCAGATTCAACTCTCTTCTGTTTGTAACTAGGTTGCAATTTCTGCAGATGTTTTGTTTGAGATAACGCCATTATGCTTAGTAGGGCAGTATAGTGGGACAGATGGCGGGAAGCGCTTTGTCTTATACTATATAAAGATGATAATAATTCTAAGTATTTATTCATAGCGAAGAGTCCCAACCTCGACTCGACCAACACCTCAAAAGACTCTCGCTAGGTGGCTGGACCAAGGGCCAGATATAGAAAGCTGTACTCCTCTACACGGCACGCATTGTGAAGAGGTGCCTTTCTCAGCAGGTTAGGTTTTTCATGTTTATTTTTTTGTAATGGCGTATTGTACTTTTATAATGGAATATTTATTGTAAAAAATCCAATCTATAGAAAATAAAAATAATAATTTTAGTACAAAGCTTTTCTTTTAAGGGACACCTACAGTTTGGTCGTTCTAAGGCCAATTTGACAGCTGTCAACGCAGTATAAAATATAACCTCAAACACATTTTGTATTAAGTTGACAGCTGTCAAATCGGTCCTCTTAGAACGACCAAACCGTAATAAATATATACCAGGGACTTGACAGAAGCCCATGTGCTTCTGTTTAGTCCACCAGAGTAAATCTCTTTAACCGAACAATTGTCCTCGCGTGTGATATCCATGGACTTGTTTCTCTAATAAGTCCATGGTGATTGTCTAAAACTCGATACTGGCGAAATACACCTTGTTAAACACAAGTTGTGAAAGCCATTAATTAAGAAAATATATATATATATATATATATATATATATATATATACCATCAAGACAGTTACTAACCAGTGGATTCATCAGCGGCGAGGATGCCCTTGCCCGGGGCTACTAGCGCCTGGGCGATCTTGCGGAGCTCCTCCTGCAGCTCGGGAGTCGGGTACTGGAAGTATGTGCTCATTGTGGCTGGAACAAACTTTAAATTTAAGGCCATTTCGAATAATTTGTCTCCTTCAAGCAAAGTATGTATATACTGTGGTGTTCACGTAATTAGGGATGCTTGCGTTTTTCCCATACAATTGCCTACAAATACGAGAGAGTTTAGATTAAAATGTTTAAAATGTTCGTAACCGATGTTATTGCTAATTACAATTTACTTTAGATCATTAACTAACGTTTAAACTGATGATAGTGAACTACTATTAACTACGGACCTTATACTTTATAGGGATTTAAAAACTAAGTGCGGACACGTCCAATATGTCCATGAACACCAAACAAATCCTTATGAAATGAAAGATCTGTTTTCACCAGAGATAAATTGTAGATGAGATAATATAGTTTGTCAAACTTGAAAATTCCTCACCACTGTATGTAAACACTTGTACAAAACACAGAAATTCAAATACAATATTTACCGAACAGGAATGTACAAAGGTGAACAATATTTCCTGGTATTTTTTTACAATAATTAGGCACCTGACATGGAGTTATCAAAATACAAGAGTCCGATATTACCAGGCTATTTTATATAATCATGGACTTCAGTCAAGTTCGTGTCAATTTTAACTATTATTTATAACGATTTTCGTTGAATAATCACTTTAAAAGCTTATCTCTATTGTTTATTTGTTTCTATTCAAATATCTGTACTGTATAGGCAATGATTTGGTACCTTTGGTCCCGAAGCCAGGCATCCATCCTGACTCAGGAGGACCCTTCTTAGCTTTCCCCTTCTTGGGTGGCATTTTAAATAACGGTTATAATTTCACTTAATAATTAGTTAAAGGAAAATCCTATGATCGACATTATTTGTAAATTTTTCAAAAACACATTACTCACCGAGCCTCAACGTCGAGCTGACAGTTTACTATTTTGTTTAATCAAAAAAGAAAATTCCACTTTCAAAAATGTTAACTTATGTCAAACTGACAATCTTGAGCCTATTTGATTTGATTGCTCATAGGGATGTACCAACTCATTACCAACTATAAACTTAAATTAAAAGATTATGTCAAAGTTTAATTTATAAATTATACTTACGTTACTAAGACTACACAATAAAAAAATATGGAACTAGCTAAAATACTAATTAGAATCCAATCAGACCTGTAGGGACGACCCAAACAAGCCAATTTCAATGGTAGCTATAGCTAACATCGAACTTAAAAGAAAAATAATTAAACCCACCAAAAGTGTTTCGGTACTTTCGGTAAAAGAATGTACAACACACGTTCATTAGGAAAATTTATAAAATCGGGAAGACCTGAGTGCAGGCACGCAGGTTGGTATTTATTAAAAGGTGACCTTCAAAGGTCACTGAAAACAAGGCGTCACAGGCGTGTTCTTAGTCATGTGCCGAATCACAGGATAAAATTCCAATGAAAATAGAACTGTCGGAGTTTGCGTACAGATTTATTGATGTTATGCAGTCATGCTGCATTTGATTATTATAATGAAGTAGGTAACTAAGTAAAGTCAATAACCTGATAATGACACTTATTGTATTTGAAAACCCTGCATGGCATTAAAACGGTAGTTAATTTATGACTTGAATTCTTACTGCAATAAAATCGCAAGTTTTTAGAAACAACATTAATTAGTTATATAACGCAAGGAACTGACATGTTGTGAAATCAGCTATTTCCATTCATCACGGCAACCACACTCATTCAATATAATACCGAAAATTATACGAATATACTAAGATAGAGATGTGCCTGTTATAAATTTTTAAAAGACATAAATTTTCCAGAGGTTATTCATAGGTCGATAAAATAAAAAAATGTTTTTACCACTAAAACCTTCTTAAAGTAGAATTCACAATTGATGTGTAAAAGTAACCAGAAATAATTAAATAAACTTACATTTTTAATTTCTGTTTTCAATTGGTTAAACACGGACACTCCCGAACTGCTACGCGGTTACTACTGTGAACTGTCAAAATGTACAGAGAGGACACGAATAAAGGTCATTTGAAGGTCCAATGATAACGAGACAGGTTCTCAACCAGGGGCTATACTTCCAATATCAATTACATTATCTCTGTCTCTTTTATACAGTGACATCAAGACGTAAGAGGGAAAAAGACAGAGAATCTTTAGTTATCGAGGATAAGAAATAGTGTTTCTGAGTAACCCCAGTAATTTACTTTAACTACAACGCCATCTGTACGGTTGCCCAGCAACTACGTAGCTAACGCGCCAGAATTCTTTGTACAGAACCAACAAGCCATTCTACGCGTAATGTGCATTGTGGTTCCTCGTAATTACTGTAGATGGCAGGTAAACATAAATATCTGTAAATGTATGCCTGCGCTTTCCCGCGATTTCATCCGCGATTTCAATTTTTCATTATTTATTACAATGGTCAAATGGGTATTTTAGTGGTGGTAGGACCTTGTGCCGTCCGGGTCCGTCCGGCTACCACCATCTTATCCATTACCCGATCTCCAAGCATCAGTGTTCGCATTGCTGTGGTCTGGTGTGGGGATAAGACAACCGGTGAAATTACTAGCATAGAGGCATTCCATCTAAGACCAGCGCTTGTTTTACTACCGGCAACATGCTGAGCTGGGACCATTTCATGGCATCTGGCATTAGGTCAGCCATATGTTCTTTGTATTTTTTTTGTTTAGTACTTGTTTTTGTCCTTTGTTAGATGTCTGAATAAACATTTTTCTTCTTCTTTCTTCTTCTTCTTCCATGTTAGCCCTCAGGGTTGGCAACGCATTTGAAGTAGTATTGCAGTTTTGAGATTGTAGTCTTCAGATTTCAAATGTCTGTGGGTCTAGGATCCTACTTACCATCAGGTGGCCCGAGTGCTCGCGTACCTTCTCCTTGCCATAAAAAAAATACAGTGGAAGCCATTTTATGTCGGGTTTCATTCTCTTTACACCACATAAGAAAGTTATTTCAGGAATGTAGGTAATGTTTCTAACTTCAGTTTGGGCTGTGCATGCCTGTGCTTTGATGAGTCAGTTGAGAGTTCAGGGGCCTATTGCATAATAAAGTACAAGCTACTATTAGTAAAAATCCATACAAAACCACTAATACTATTAGATTGTACTTTATTATGCAATCGGCCCCAAGTTGAGAGTTACTGAAAATATGTATCGACTTACAATTACATACATACATACATAAACTCACGCCTTCGTTCCTAGAGTAGGGTAGGGAGAGCTACAGAATTAACCACCTACAACTCTAAAAACTTGTTGCAAATTCCGCAACCACATTTTGCACAAACGGCGATGTTTACCAGCGTATTACTGACAGGAGTGGCCTATTCCCAGCTGTCCACACCCTCGAAAATAGGTGTGGACAACTGGGAATGAAAATTCCCAGTTGTCCACGGTGTGGATAACTGGGAATTTTTATTCCCAGTTGTCCACACTCTTTAATTTGACTCAACTGTGTTAGTTTTTATTAATGTACTTAAGTAGATATATTCGTATTAAAACAGAGTAAATAGAGGAATAAAACAGAGTTAATGTAAATATTTGTTAGATACTCTTAAATTTGAGAGTATCTAACAAACATTCATTCATTTATGACTTTTTGTTTTTTCCTGAACCTAGCTATAATATAATATATAAACCATATTTTAAGTAAACGTTTGTTAGGTACTCTTAAATGACTCTTTGTATTTTCCTGAACCTGGGTATAATATATAAATACGAATATATCTACTTAAGTACATTAATAAAAACTAACACAGTTGAGTCAAATTAAAGAGTGTGAACAACTGGGAATAAAAATTTTCATTCCCAGTTGTCCACACCTATTTTCTAGGGTGTGGACAACTGGGATCTATTATTCCCAGTTGTCCACAGTGTGGACAAAGGGGGTGTGGACAACTGGGAATAGGCCACAGGAGTGACAGGTTGCAAGCCCATCGCCAAGTTCGAGTCGGACTCGTGCACAAAGGGTTCCGTACTATTATCTATAAAAAAATCACGCTTGTTATATGGGAGCCCCTCTTAAATATTTATTTTATTTTAATAATTAAATTATTTATTTTTAACGCGAATATACGACTAAATATTCTGTGATTATTTCAAGCGTCTACTGTTCCCGTTATTAATATCGAGCAAAAAACGGCATAAAAATCACGTTTGTTTTATGGGCGCCCACTTAAATATTTATTGTATTCTGTATTAGTATTTGTTGTTATAGCGGCCACAGAAATACATCATCTGTGAAAATTTCAACTGTCTAGCTATCACGATTCATGAGATACAGCCTGGTGACAGACCTGGTCAAGCTGTTCTAATTTCAACTGTCTAGCTATCACGATTCATGAGATACAGCCTGGTGACAGACCTGGTCAAGCTGTTCTAATTTCAACTGTCTAGCTATCACGATTCATGAGATACAGCCTGGTGACAGACCTGGTCAAGCTGTTCTAATTTCAACTGTCTAGCTATCACGATTCATGAGATACAGCCTGGTGACAGACCTGGTCAAGCTGTTCTAATTTGACAATCATTCATATGAGGGTGTTTAGTCATTATTACCAGCGGCCCTACTTTGAAAATCGAAGTTCGAAGTTACGTTAGCTTCATCTCTGTCACTCGTCATTCAAGACTAAATCAAGAGAAAGGGATGGAGCTATCGTAACTTCGAACTTCGATTTTCAAAGTAGGGCCTCTGGAGTTTAGAACCTGTAAGGGTCTGCTCCATACTGGCTGGCCTTACGGTCAATGCAAACAGATGTTAATTGAAAAAAAGACCGGCCAAGTGCGAGTTCGACTCGCGTGGCGAGGGTTCCGTCTCCACACCATATGCCTGTCTGTTAGTCTGTCTGTCTATCTGTCCATCTGTCACAGCAAATTTGCTCCAAAACTACTGGACCGATCGAATTGAAATTTGGTACAAATATGTAAGTCGGTGACTCAAAGACGGGTGCGTAACGTAATTATAAATGAATTTTGAACTTTGGGGGGGGGAAATTAAAAACGAAAGTTTCGCAAAACTTATTGTGTGACTAGTCAAATGAAAGGGCTTGTTGTGAGCATCTCAAATATATATTTTTTATAATTTGAATATAAACAGTTTTTAAGTTATTTAAGAAAATAGGAGAAAATTTACCATTTCGCAATTTCTTATAGGTTTTCCTGTAATCTATAGGTGAAGAAATATTTTCCATTTTTTTTCCGAAATTTTAGGCCCAGCAGTTTCGAAGATAAGGGGGGGATGGTCAATTTTCGCCTATTTTCTTAAGCAAGTAACTTTAAAACTGTATTAAATTAATAAAAAAAATATACTTGAGATATTCAAAACAGGCCCTTTCATTTGACATGTAAAACAATAAGGTACGCAAAACTTTTTTTTAATTTCCTTATTTACCCCCAAGTTCGGCCCCCTTGTCCAATATTCATTTATTTACGTTACGATTGTGTACCAAATTTCAACTCGATCGGTCCAGTAGTTTTGGAGCAAATCGGCTGTGACAGACGGACAGACAGACAGACGCACGAGTGATCCTATAAGGGCTCCTTTTTTTCTTTGGAGGTAAAAATGAAATAGGTACATACAGACAGACAGACAGACGGACAGCGGAGTCTTAGTAATAGGGTCCCGTTTTCACCCTTTGGCTGCGACTGAACACTCAAACTATAGAAAAGAATAATATTTGTTATCTCGTGTTATGTTGTTTGTTAAGTTATCTCCGTCAATATATTACTTAACGACTATACAGGATGGTCTAAATATTATGTATTCCTATTTTACTAACATTATAAATAGGTATGAAACTTTTTAAGCTGGGCATTCACGATCGCTCCAACAAGCCGAATAGAGCCGCGCCAAAATCGATCCGTGTAGCGTTTAAAAGTGGTTCACTGTTGGATCGCAGAATTAAGTTTGGCCGATCTTTACAATAGAAACGGTCTTATTTTAAGTTATTATTATAAAAAATGAACCTACCCTAATTTAACCTAATCTACACAATAGACGTTTATTAAATTTTGCAATGTCAGCCTAAAAGGATGTTATGCGAAAAGATAAATGACGCGTATAAAAATTATGCGTCCCAAAGTGATCCCTTTAAAAGTACTTGGCGCGGTCCGTTGGATTTCCAAATGGACGGATAAGCCAGCGCAACGCGCCAACGCACCTTCCGAATGGAACTATCATCGTGAACGTCGAAATTCAACGTTTGAACATGCCACGCCACCGCGTCAATCACTTGGTCCATAACATACTTACTTATGCACTCGTTCTGTCGCCGAGACCAACAGCGCGTCCGTGAATGCCGCTGTATAGTTTCGCCAAGTCCATCCGTCTCAGGAACTCGAAACATGCTGTAGATTGTGTTATCATGTAATCTTACATAAATTATGACTGCTCAGTTTACTTCAACGTGACCGAGACGGTAGGTGTTCTATTTGTGATTAGTTTGATTCATAATTTAACATAATATTGTACATTTCAAAGAAATTGCGTACTATATTAGTAAAGTATTTCTAACACTACAATATAAGCTTATTTTATTATCCTATATTTATTGTTTAAAATGTTTCAATATCTATTATCTTTAAGTGAGCTATGTTTATTTACATCTATAAAAACGCACACACAATGGACTGATTGTGTACCTACGACCTTCTGAAAGTTAAACAGACTACTGTCGCTGGTTTTTGTAATAGTGATCGTTTTTAAAGTTTCGTAGCTTCAATATTAACATATATAGAGGGTGTCCCAATGCAGTCGGGTTTTTAAAGTTAGATTTTTGTGTCCCTTTCTAAGTTTTATACAGTATAGAGCCTCGCATCAAAGCTGGTACTTGACGAGTTTATAAGTAGGTACCCAGCTAACAATATGTTTTTTTTTCAGGAACAATGACGACGTACTTCTCCTACCCGAAGCCTGAGCTGCAGGAAGAGCTGAAAAAGACCGCAGAAGCCATAGTGGCTCCTGGAAAGGGTATTCTGGCAGTCGATGAGGCGAACGGTAATCCATACTTACTTATAATAAAAGTTGGCGCAGACATAAACCGCTTCTCACCGGATCAACTCAAAGTGAGACATTGAAAAGTGAGCTTTGATCTGTGTTAGTACGATACATTTTTCAATGGACCACTTCTTGCTTGTGCTGAGGTGAGGCGGTGCCGTTCCGATGCCGATAAGTGTGCGTTACTTAGGGCCCCCATATACGGAACGATCGGTCGTTACGATCGATCTGAAACGATAGGTATCGTAACGATTCATATTTCTATTGAATTTTGGACGCGATATTGCCACACACGTACAATCCGTCGTTCGATTTCAGTCTGAACCGACGGATCGTAACGACGAATCGTACCGTATATGGCGCCCTTTATGGAGTTTCATACTAAGAATACTGAACGGCTCGAGTTGAGGTGGTGCCGATCCGGAGCCAAGCCGTTAGGTGTGCGTCAACGTCAACCTTATTGCGTGTGAACCTCTGTCTGTCTGTTTGGACATATACGCTAGGGTTGTGTATTTCATGTACTAAGAGTCAAAAAGAATTAATTCCCGTCACTGTACTAGAACGAACTATTCCGTGAAGTTTCTGCTCTTAGTTCATTAAGTACACGCGGAGAAAGAACCGGACAGAGCAGGCAGAGCAGTGAGTGACACTGACAGCAAAGCCGGCCATTCATTCGGTCAAAGGAGCATGAACAGACCAGTTTCTTTCAGTGTATTAGTGTACTAAAAGAACTAAAAGACCGAATTAGTACATTAGAGCGATTGTACTAGTTTGGAGCGATCCGCTCAGTGCACGAGCGCGCACAACCCTAAAGCCCCCCATACATATACAGGCCGATCGGATCAGGCCGAACTGCGTCAGTTCCGCCTGACCGGATCGAGTGGCCATACATGATCAGTTTTTCCAACGGCCAATCGTTCAGGGGGACGGATCTGATTTGCCTTCAGGCCAAAATACACATACACGATGCTATTTTGCATCCGGTCAGTTAGACCTGAAGGCAGATCGGATCATGTATGGCTTAATATACGCACACTAGGCACTGTGCGGTTTTCCGCATTACAGCCAACCGCGCCGCACTGTTAGTGAAACTAACGTTTGTTTGTTTGTCCTAAAGGGGTCCAAGTGTATCCATGTTTTGAATAACATTTGTTCGCTGTTTCGTTTGTCAGAAAACTTTATTTGTCCGAAAATCTTTTTTCTCTGAACCCATAAACTTTTCAAAATGTTTAAAGAGAATATGCCAACATAAACTGCAGGTTAAGTTAGGTTAGTTTTATAATAATCCAGGAAAGTTTATAACAATCAAAGTAACCAGGGGGGTGTTGAGCGCGCGGGGCGAGGATACTCAAAAGTTTATGCGTGATTATAATGGCGGTTGTACACTCTCGCTCAAGAGCAGGTACTCGCTATGTCTAGCCCGAGATGCCTCCACTCTCGCTAGAATAGAATAGAATAGAATAGAATAGGATAGGATAGGATAGGATAGGATAGGATAGGATAGGGTAGGATAGGATAGGGTAGGATAGGATAGGATAGGATAGGATATGATAGGATAGGATAGGATAGGATAGAATAGAATAGAATAGTATTTCGTATTATCACTGATCCATGAACACTCTCGCTGGGGACATAGCGAGTTCTCTCGAGTGAGAGTGTACAGCCGCCATACAATAACGACGCACTTGCAGTTCGCGCGAAGCAGCGTGAGACCTTTTGACTAAGGCGCAAAAAACCGACCCAAGACGGAGAGCACCGAGCCAGAGCGAGACGAGCGAGCGCTATCCTCTTCACTCTCGCGCTCGCCCTGGCTCGGAGTTTCTCGGCGAGAAAGTACACCCGCCATAGTATTATGAGGTGATCGTTGTATTTCCAGAGGGCATTGGTAAACTCCTGGCTGCAGTGGGTCTTGACAACACGGAGAAGAATCGAAGACGTTACAGACAGCTTCTTTTTACCACTAAGGTATGGAAATATCATATTGTTAACAAAGAAAACGCCACATGTATCACACTAATTACTAGCATAGCCTCGTAAGGCCCAAAGGCCTATATGTAGGATATATGTCAAAGTTACTATAAACAATACTCGGCCCGCAATTGCCTACTTCCATGCCTAGGCAATAATGTTGTGTTCGTAATTATCAGGACAAGGTTAATATGAAAAAGCCGGGCGGCGCTGCGCACGGACAGCTAGTCTAATTATATAATAGAAGAAACTGACACTAGTCACTAGACCAGAGGTCCCCAAACTCTTTGTCTCATAGACCACTTGGCATTTGTTCCGGTTTTGGTGGAGCCCCTGCTTACATAATATTTACGTACATACATACATACATTAAATCACGCCTGTTTCCCAGTGTGGTAGGCAGAGACCACTTCTTTCCACCTGCTACTATCCTGACAAATCTCTTTCGCTTCTTCCACATTCATACATCGAGTCATGCATGCACGTCGGTTGTAATATAATACGTTGTCACATAAAAAGTAGGCAAAAAAACTTCGGGATTTTTTTCACGGGTAACGTTGGAGGTCTAGCCGGCTAAAAATTGACACAGACTACAATGAAAATTTTGCGCGGGAAAATATTTTTTACAGAGTAAAAAACTACACACAGAGAAAATTTAACATAATTTATATAGATAATATTCGCTTATTTATATATTTATAAGAAAGTATTACGTAAGTAAGTAGGTACCTACTATATGTGTATGAATATGGATTATTCCATTGGAATTGGAAAGCTAATAAAATCACGACCTGCTTTAATGGGAACCACCGTCGTTTTCATCTCATGGACCCCCATTTATTTTTTCCGCTCCCATAGACCCCTTGCAGGTCGTCGTAGACCCCCGGGGTCGATATAGACCACTTTGGGGATCACTGCACTAGTCTGACATAGGTATTTATTTACTCGTACTCGTATCAACGCACCGCCCAAACCGCTGGGTGGGTCTTGACTCTAGACCCAAAAAAACCACAACAAACAACAAATTTGGAATCTCTAGACTCTAGACTAGAGATTCCAAATTTGGCACGTATGTTCCTTATGAGGTCTGAGGGCGAACCAAGAAAGGATTTTTGGAAATTCGTCCCCTATCAACAAAATAGGGTTTTCTCTTCTCATGCTCGTAAAGTCCTTCTTTATGCTGGGTAATGCATAAAATTGCATTTTGTGCACTAGTGCATAAAGTGTTGTCGTCATCTAGACTAAGACAATTATACCCTACAGCCAGACAGACGAGGTGACTGCATTAAATAAACTTGTTATTTGAATACATTGACTTTAATTTGCGTTCTATGTTGCATCTAACAAAAGAGAAATTTAAAACTATTAAAAACAAGCATTATCAACAAAAACATTACAAAATCAAGACCCTTTTCTTGACGATGTGTATTATAAGATACATACCATGACATTCACTTTTTGTATCTTTTTTGTTATTTAATTTAATTTTATTGCTGGATTAAAATCTGAAGAGGCTTGAGTCCATAACCTTTTTTAATTTTGCCAAGAAAAGGTTTATAAAAACTCATGCAGAAAATTAAAAAAAAACAGTGGCAGGAAAGAGGTTTTTGTCTCGTTTTGGACTAATAATTATTTGTTTTCTTTGCAAAACTTGTTGTGTTACGGAATTTACATTTTATTTCCTCGTAATCAAAGGTCTTAAAACCCATTTTATCCTCGACTTAATTATCCACCCTCGCCTATACCTACCACCAGTCGGATACCATAAGTCTTGGGTAAAATGCTTTGTTTTATGCCCTTGTTGTACAATCTACTATTTATTTAACACATTCGTTTTCTGGGCGTGCGCTTTAATCAGTCTAATTTCATTTAACTACCTACGAAAAGCATAATAAAATGTTGACCATAAAAACAAATTGTATAATTTTATCAGGAATACGATCAAATAACATAACAATCATTCTCATTTATCATAACGATCATTTTATTTTTTATTATGCATGTCAAGTCAATTTCTTCTTACTAGGTTAGGTTAGGTTAGAATTGTGAACACATTAGTAGTAATCAAAGACGATAGTTATGTCTAATTTGTGACCTATGAACATTATGATTTAAGAAATTATGCATTTCGTTGTGTATGTCATCAATGTCATCATCAATTTTTAGATTTGTGAGACCGTTTTGGATATATAGAACTCTAATGGCCTGTTGCTTGATCGGTAGTTAAACTAACTAATGGTCAAGAAACGTTACTAATGGTTAAAATCTCAAGGAAATGTGTCAGATTTTCGAATCCTTTTTCGAATTTTATCAATTAGGTAGTTTAACTACTGATCAAACAACAGGGCCCCCAAGGTGCCATTTTCGCTACAAATACAAAAAATCTGGAAATTATCTTAAATAAGTAAAAGAACATAATAATTACTTATAATGAATTTAAAAGGAAACCTAATACGATGAAGTACTAGGTACTAAGACTTGATTGGTTCCTGAGATACAGGCAAGTAAAGTGTTTATACTTACTAAAAATTGTTTGAGACAGCATCGAATAACCATACGTCGTTATCGCGGGAGCAAAAACAAATATATTAAAGAACACATATAACAGAATGTCTGTTTAGTATAAACGGAATATTCTGCCTATACATTCTAAGCCTGCGCGGCAAGCGATTTCCTAATACATTGCTTGTGATGCCAACTAACTGCAGAACGTTGCGCGTCTCAACCGAGCAATGAATTCAGAAAACGCTCGCCGCGCCGCAATTCGCGCTATGTCGTGGCCAGGCCGTAAGAAGTTATTGATATCTAGCACGAAGTTTTCGCTGGAAACGGTCATCAAACTCATCTTACACTGAGTAAACGATTTTATAAGTCAAAGTATGAACTTTAATCAAAAAAAAATTTACGTCAAATCCAGTATTTTTCTCCATTTTTTTAAATATATGTTTTCCATTTGCACTCAAATTTAACTAAGACATATTTTTGTATGTTTTTGTACATATCAAATCAATAAAGAATGACAAATGTCTACAGTAGCAGGAAAAGTGACTGAAGAGGTTGACGTAAGGGTTGCGTAGCTAATATTTTTAAATATGTACTACTAATCAAGTCAAGTACGGAAGTAAGATATTTGAAAGAAAGAAAAAAAAATTGAACTCGTAGGTATAAACGTTTCTCGATACGAGTGTCATTTCTGTTATTGCCTATTTGTCATAATGTTTCACTACTGTCAAATAGTTTTTGGTCCCGCGATAACGATGTATGCGAATAACTTTAAATAGAAAATTCGTTTATAGGTACCTACCTACTTGGTCGTTGTTTTTCTTCGCAGTTTTTTTTGTATTCATAGTAACGGTGTCGGAATCCTACGCTAAGCAGGGTCCGACATGCTCTTGCCGTGTTTTTTACTAAACGGGATCTAAGTGATAGTATACATAAGTCGAATCAATCGTTTTACGAATGAATATCGACTTCCAAAAAAATGCCCTCATGAGGGAAGTCATTAAATACTCGCGGCCTACACAGTCCACCCAAACAGATTTAAAAAGTGTACGAGTATGTGCTCTTATAAATTGCGGGGTAACCAAACGATTGCGCGATCTAAAGTACAGCTAACGCCATCTATCTGGAAATTATGTTACTGGTGAAAGCGGAATATTGTAGCCCGACTGCCGCCGTACTGAGAGACAAACTGTTGTGACATACAGACAGGGAGACAGCCTATAAGGGTAAAGTAAGACTTCGGTGTCTGTCTGTATGTCACATCATTTCTTTGAAACTTTAGAAGATATAAGTTGCTTGACCGCATCTATTTTTAGTAAAAACAATATGAAATTATTTTTCTAAATATTTGAAAAGGCGTCTGGACTGGGGGTTGTAAAATGAAAGTGATTTGATTACAGCAAACGGGGTGTCATATGAAAGGGCTCAATTTGAATACTATTATTTTTATAATTGTGCGTGTCGTACTATTTGATTTATTATAATTATTATGCAAAAAATATATACATTGTCAAAAAATAATTGCTGCTTATCTCCTTATCTCCAAAGCTTATGGACCAAAATATCTGAAAATAATACCTGATTTAAAAATAATTATATTGCGATATATAAAATGAACTTGTTTAATTTTACAGTTTTGGAAAAATTATCAAAAAACTTTAAAAATCTGTATAAAAATTTAGGTTAGTCAAAATGAACCTTATTGCAACGAAAATAAAGTTCATACAAAAATAAATATTTTCTTTGGCGTTTTCCAACCATATTATCTTTCTTAAATACGGAACCCTCGGTCGGACTCGCGTAGAGTCCGACTTGCATTTGACCGTTTTTTTGGGTTCTGTACCAAAATGGTAAAAAGGAACCCGGTGAGACTTCGTTGTCTGTCTGTATGTCACAGCAGTTTTTCTCAGAAACTATAGAAGCTATCAATTTGAAATTTGGCATAGTTGTATAACTTGCTTGCCCGCATCTGTTTTTAGTAAAAAAAGTATGAAATTATTTTTCTAAGTATTTGTTAAGGGGTCTAGAATGGGGGGTTGAAAAATGAAAGTTATTTGATTATAACAATCGGGGTGTCATATGAAAGGGCTCAGTCTGCACATTTCGAAACTATTTTTTTATAATTTTTCGGGACGTAATTTTTGATTTATACGCAAAAATGTACAAAAAATGACCGTTCCCCCCCTTATCTCCGAAGTTTATGGACCAAAAAATCTGAAAAAATCTTGATTTAAATATAATTACTTATATTTAACAGGAAAAATAAAACGAAGTTGTCAAACTTTACAGTTTTGGAAAAATTATCAAAAAACTTTAAAAATCTGTATTAAAATTTAGGCTAGTCAAAATGGGCCTTAATGCATAGATAATAAAGTTCATAACAAAGTAAGTATTTTCATTTGCTTTTTCCAACCATATTATCTTAAATACGGAACCCTCGGTGCGCGAGTCCGACTCGCACTTGACCGTTTTTTTTTAAAGAAAGCTAATGTAATGAGGATGGTCTTAGCATTAACGAAAATCGTATAAGCCGTTTAAGTGATCAGTTTTGAAAATAGGGGTGCATTGTATGTATAGGGGCTATTATGTATGCAATTTTGGACCTTATTTCAATGCAATAAGATGATACATCTCTTTAGTCTTCTCTAAAACATGTTTCGTATTTTACAGTACCTAAGTCGAGAAAGGTTAAGTTTTTTTTATCGCCCCAGAACCTCTCGGAGCACGTGTCAGGGGTGATTCTCTTCGACGAGACCGTGTACCAGAAGACCGATGACGGCACACCCTTCATCGAGGTCCTGAAGAGGCAGGGCATCATCCCCGGGATCAAGGTGGACCGGGACGCTGTGCCACTGTTCTTGTCCGAGGGAGAAGTCACGACCCAGGGTGAGATTAGGGTAGAGGGAGTTAGAGAGAAGGAAGTAGGAGGAAGGACGGACGAAGAAGGAGGATGAACTAAAATAGCAGTGCATGAAGTAATGGGATTTTGAAGAGATGAGATCAATCATTTAATAGTGTATTTCTGTCTAGACAGATTAGATTCAGATGCCGAGTAGTGAATGCGAAATGCATATAAGTGGTTTCCTGATCACCCAGGAGAATATATAAAACAAAAGATAAAGCATCGAGAAAAGATCTAGGCGAAGGGACCGTATTGATTGCGATACACGTTTTTTTAGCCGTAGGACTGGCCCTATTTCAAAAGTATGCACGACACGGGCGACAAGTATTTGTAAAACTACTGTATTCCGTAAAAAAGTATCACGGCTGTTATGTTTGTGAAAAGCGGTGAAGGGTCCAAGACAGGATGCGTAACGCTAACGTAAACGATTTTCGAGAAATTCCATACGTATAGAATTGACTTACGTCAATCCTATAGATTTTCTATAAACTATAAGGATAACGATCGCCGAATGAACTTATCTCGGGCCATCGGTCTGGTCTCTCTCTCGGTCACATATATACAGGCGTCCCACGGCTATGCCACATGGAAGGGAAGTACCTTAAATATTGTAGATGGAACATTTTACTGCAAGAAGACATTATTTGAATTTAAAAAACAATTTAAACTGCATTCATAGATATTTAAGTAATTACATGGTTGAACCGGGAATCGAACCCGTTATACGATAAAAATAATTAACCTGTAGCTTTATTATACCGATCGAAAGGCTTTATCATAAGGATAATTTTTTGCTAAATAACATAGTGTCAGAAATAAAAGGAAGACGATGAATTTTAACATTTTTAATACCAAATTAATCAATTTATCGAGTGCTCAAAATGAGTCCCTAAAATACAAAGTCGCACTCTTTTGATTATTTCGCTCCCTGTCGTTTTTTGATCTTGTTGTGGTCGATATTTAGAATAATACGTCTAAGTTCTGTTTGTAGCTCGTGGACACTTTCATACTGGTAATTAGTAATAGGTACTTATGACAATGTCAGTTGTATGTCCTTACGGCAATGTCAGCTTTTCATTTTACTGTTCAAAATTTCACATCAAATGTTAAAATTCATGGTCTTCCTTTTATTTTTGACACTATGTTATTTAGCAAAAAATAATCCTTATGATGAAGCCTTTCGATCGGTATGATAAAGCTACAGGGTAAATATTTTCTCGTGTAACGGGTTCGATTCCCGGTTCAACCATGTAATTATTTAAATATTTATGAATGCAGTTTAAATTGTTTTTTAAATTCAAATAATGTCTTCTTTCAGTAAAATGTTCCATCTACAATATTTAAGGTACTTTCCTTCCATGTGGCATAGCCGTGGGACGCCCTGTATAAGTCAGTCATATTAGAATTATAAACGTCATTCTTTTGTTTACAATATCAGGTCTCGACGATCTTGGCAAGCGCTGCGCTGCCTACAAAAGCCTCGGTTGCCGCTTCGCGAAATGGCGCTGCCCTCTGAAGATAGGCGAGCACACCCCGTCGGTCCAGGCTATCTCCGACATGGCCACGGTCTTGGCGCGGTACGCAGCCGTCTGCCAGAGCGAGGGTCTGGTGCCGATCGTGGAGCCAGATGTTCTGCTGGATGGTAAGTGATGCCTATCCTCCGAAGAAAGTTGAGCAGATGCCGTCAGCCCATGATGGTTTTGACATGGCCACAGTAATGGCACAGTGCGTGAGTGCGCATATGATGCCTGTCCTCCGAAGATAGGTGATAGACGCATGTACGTTGGTCCAGGTTCTTCCACATGGTCAGACTCTTTGCACGGTATGCAGGCGTCTGCCAGAGCGAAGGTATGATGCCGATCGTGGAGCTAGACGTTAAGCTAGATGGTACGTGATACCTTTCTTTCGAAAAATGGCGAGCATGGTCAGAGTCCTTACGCGGTACGCAGCTGTCTGCCAGTGTGAGGTGCCGATTGTAGAGTCAGTTTTATTTTCTTAGAAGGAGCCTTAAAACTTCTCTACAATAGAACTCAGCATGCTGTTCAGATGCTTTATAATAATTGTGTGCAGCATTGTTCTCACGCTACTTACGTACAGAGACGGAAACTGAAAGACGACTTGTTTACGTCTTATTCACATTGTGACAATATTGAAAAAGGTACGTTTTTCCTTTTCCTTGACTGTACCATACATGGGTTTTGTAGACTTATAAGTGATAAAACATTTTTTTTCTGTCTGTACTAGGTAATCATGACATCGTAAGAGCACAGAAAGTGACGGAAGTGGCTCTAGCAGCACTTTATAAGGCGTTGAGTGACCACCACGTCTTTCTGGAAGGAACTCTGATAAAGCCAAACATGGTAAGTACTCGTACGATCAGACCTGTCCACAGGCCTGTCCTGATGATCGTTTGCCATTCTCTTGTATAAAAAAAGATAAACAAAAATAAATGTTTGGTGGTGGTGGACCTTGTGCAGAGTCCGTCTGGTTCGCTACTACCTATAGCATCGTACCTTTAAATCTACCGTTAAGCACAAGTGTTCGCATTGTTGTAATCTTGGTGTGGGATTACGGGAATCGGTATAATGACTATCATAGAGGTATTCTGCCTTAGTTCTCAGGCCTCAGGTTTGGCAACGCATTGCAGTCTTGTTAAGATACTTAAGATTGATTTTAATGAGTCATAGAGTCAGATGGGGTTCATATGAGGGTGTTCGTTCTCTCTATAACCAGGACATCAGGACATGCAAGGATTTACTGAGTAAAATAGAGCTCCTGTCTTCGTCCGGTTTCACCACAGGTTTTCACCAACATTTAAGACGTGATTTAGAGATGGTAGTTTACTTTGATGTATCTCAGGCAAGGTCTTAAATTGCTATTTTCAGGTGACTCCCGGACAAGGGTACAAATCCAAGGCATCCCCGCAAGAAATAGCCCACGCTACCGTCACTGCTTTGTTGCGTGGCGTGCCGGCTGCTGTTCCTGGTAACAATACAATACAATACAAAACACTTTATTAAATCATCAAGGAAAGGATATACAAATAGTAGTTTATGTGACTTTTGCATTATGCCTATTTATGTGTACAGTCGCAAACATACCTTTATCTACATGCATATCATAAGTTTTCTACAATACGAGTATGTGTGATACCTGTACCTAAATATCTGTGGTTGCCCTGTATCTTAATGTACCTGTATAGTCCATTCGCTTAGATAGTGTCGCTACACTCACACATACGTGTGGTTATTGTAATAAAATACGAATATAATTCGATTATTGGTCCTTGTCCATTACTGGTTCCGTCACCCTACTATTACGGTTCACGAGATACAGCTCTTTGAATCTAGGACGGACGGACTGACAGCGTAGGTATATAAATAGGGTCCCGCGTTGGGTCACTTCGGATATGGAACTTACAAAAAGACGATTCGGATAATGTGTTTAAAAAAAATCCGGATTTCCATAAAAACGATTATAATTTTCACTTCAGGTATCGTGTTCCTCTCCGGAGGTCAGTCTGAAGAAGAAGCCACCCTCAACCTGAACGCCATCAACCGCGTCCAGCTGAAGAAGCCCTGGACCCTGACCTTCAGCTACGGCCGCGCGCTCCAGGCCTCGGTGTGGAAGACCTGGGCCGGAAAAGACCAGAACGTGGCCAAGGCTCAAGTGGAACTGCTGAAAAGGACCAAGGTCTGGTTTATTTTCTTACACCTCTTGAAAAAGTCCTGATATTTATCATCATCATCATACTCTCCAGTGACGGATCCTCCCAGGATGGATGCCTTCGTCTTTAAACCAAGGCAAACCCTAAATAAAATATAAATATCAAGTATCAGGAGACAATCCCACACAAATTGACCTAGTCCCAAAGTAATCTCTAGGGTTATAGGTATATATATATATAGGCTACTAGACAACAATATAAATACTTATATAGTGAAATAAATACATAGAAAACATCCAAGACTCAGAAACAAACGCGCTCATCAAATTTAATACACGATGCATAATATTTTATTTACAGAATTCTACATTAATACAATTAAAAATTCTCTTGACGAAGCATGTTGCTGATGATTGTTGATACATATTTGATAATATAATATATTACTATAAATTAAGCACGGAGGAAAGATATTAGAAATTAAAACTAAACTTATTTAAATTTTAATTAAACTAAGCTACTCAAATATTATGAATAATAATTAAACACCACTATAAAAAGAACACCCCCTCTAGCAGGTCCGCTCGCGGCATGGTCCCTATGACACTGGCTGCATTACCTCTCTGGATAGCTAGCCCAATCCTTTGGAAGAGGTAAGCACCGGCTCTAGGATCTCCGGAGGAGTCTATGAGCCGAGATGACAGGGCCTTAATAAAGCTTTTCATATCAGCTGACCAAGGTCCCATGGTCTCCACTGCAAGCGCCATTTTATATTTGCCCTTACCGGGAATTGTAACTACCGGGGACCGCAAGCTTCGTAAGCAGGGTCACTACAACTACTAGACTAACGCTTCGTCTAAACAAAGATAAATAATTAATATGGGGCCAAACTAATAGAAACTCATTCCATAGAATGTTTTATTTACTTCGCCGAATTTTCATTTCATCGACAGAAGGACATACCGCGCTTCTCTCAAGTCCCCAATGATAAGTGTGTATCAATCTTTTTCCCGAACTCGATTATTCCGCTCAGCAATATTTCCAGTTCTTTTCCCATTCTTTATTTTTCCTGGTCGCAAGTTTCCCCATTGTAATGAAGCCGAAATACTTTAGCTATTGCGCGTTTAGGAATGGGAGGGTTAGTATACTATATAAAAGTGATACTTAGAAAAAAACTTAACTTACACACTGAAACTTAGTTCTTAAAATGATAGGCACTGTAATACTCCGAGAGCTCATCAAATTGTGATTGTGGTTAACGGTGTTGGTCACACAAATGTCATCTCACTCTTTAAGTTTTTTCTGTAATTATTTCCTTGTTGTGACTACTGATGTGCAAGTTGCGGAAAGTTTCCAAAAAGATGGAAAAATTCTATAAAATTTCCGGAAACTTTCACTAGAAATATAGGAAATTTAAATTTAAGACGCGGAAAGTTTCAATCCCCATACAAAATTATGAGATATTTCCGAAATTTTCCTACATGAAATGTTCCGCAATTTTGGAAAGTTTCCTCTGGCACATTAGTTGTGACTGTTTGTTGATCCAAATATGTAACTAAATATTCAGATAAATACAGATTGGGAAACTATGATAAAAGAATTTCTGCTGAAAAAAATCTTCGGAAAAATAAACTACTGAAAAAATAAAGACTGGTAAATTTTGCGAATAAAAATGAATGACTCATATGATGCATAGCAATGCATCCATGGACTTAAATATTTAGTGTCTATAACTAACTCAACACAGTTCATATTAGAATTAGAAGTATACTATACCTACAAAAGTTCTTGTTTTTGGTTTCAGGCCAACGGATTAGCATCTCAAGGGAAATACGAGGGGGGTTCGGTGACGTCCTCCGCGGCTGGGAAGTCCAACTTCGGCAAAGATTATAAATATTAAACAGATTGTATGATTATGCATAAATTATTTTGATGACACCAATTGTTATGCGTATTCGTAATCGGTCAAAACGATGCAGAGGGCCCTGCAAAGATGCACTACGCTAACTAACGTTTCTATTCGATTCGTTTTTAAACCAATCGCGTCACTGGCAGACCACGTAACTTTTCGTATCACGTCATCTCCCAGTGACGCGATTGGTTTAAAAACGAATCGAATAGAAACGTTAGTTAGCGTAGTGCATCTTTGCAGGGCCCTCAGATATCGTCGGAGACACTGCTAAACCGTGCAACTAACAAATTTATTTTAAAACCAAATAAACCTTACTATCTTAATGAAAAGGTGCAGTTTGCTCATTATTAAAAATGTTACTTAAGCGGTTTTGCAGTTTCACCAACGATATACACGCGAAGCCTAACCTAGCCTAACAGCTAACCTAACGTTTTGTGTGTTTTCGATAGCTTCGCGTGTCGTTGCTCAGAGGTTACTGGCAGGCGCTTGAGCCGGAACAACTTTAAAGTGTCTGTCAAAAGTTATGGCCCATTGGAAGTGTCTGGCAACTGTATACGTTCTAAGTTTATGGTATACTACCGACCCTAAAAATTTCATCTTTCCGAAAATCACGTAAGTCTGGGGTGACTGGGATTATGTTGTTGAGTATTTCCTGGTACAAAATGCCCAGGCACGGAGCAAGTCACGTCCTACCCTTGGAGTTCCTGAAGTCTTTGGAGCTATCGGGAGTTTTCAGTTGGGTGGTGAGCTTTTTTTTACAGGCGTTCAGCGCGCTTTCCCCGCCTTAATACAGGAGGTGGTAGCTTGAAAAACGCCTGTAAAAAAGGTCGTCGTGAATCAGTTTCACGTTTTCCGAAACGCTGTGATGTAAGATTTCGAATTCAAGATGGCGGCCATGCTGTTTTTCGAAAAAGTCGTCATGGGCATCGTTTCTCATGTTTTCGGGGATGGCAATTTCGAAAGTGTTATCAAATTTGGAATTCAAGATGGCTGCCATGGTGGTTTTCGAAAAAGTCGTCATGGGTATCCTGTTTCATGTTTTCGGGAATGGCAATTTCGAAAATGATGTCAGAATCGGAATTCAAGATGGCGGCCAAGATGTTTTTCGAATGAGCCGACATGGGTAACGTGTTTCATGTTTTCGGGGATGGCAATTTCGAACATGATATCAAATTTGGAATTCAAGGTGGCGCCCATGATGGTTTTCGAAACATTCGTCATAGGTATCGTGTTTGCACAGACGAAAAAAATTCAAAATTCAAAAAATTCAAAATTCAAAATATTTATTCAGCAAATAGGCCACATGAGGGCTCTTTTACACGTCGGTAATGTAGAGTGAATCTACCAGCGCTTCGGACAAGACCATCATTGCGGAGAAGAAGCGCCGCAAGAAACTCCAGCAGAAGGTAATTTTTTCAATCATAAAAGAAAAGAAAATAAAAAAATAGTTATAATAGCTTAGGTCCTGGAATAGGACTTGGTGGTTTTTATTACGAAAAACATCTACGCAGACGAAGTCGCGGGCAGAAGCTAGTTTATAATAAATAAATTATGTTTTATTTTTTATTTCATTAAAGTGTTGCATTATTAACCCATTAAATATTAAGGTCATACCTGTTTAAACAAATACCAACATATAGATCTACAGACAGAGTCCTAAAAGTACCAAGACGCAGCCAGGTGAAAAAAAAAAGACTTTGTACATGGTCCCATCATCATGGTCATGGTGGTTTGGTCATAGTAGGGCGATTGATAGCCAAAGGCCCTAGCGTGCCCTAGCTAAGATGCATTACGCTAACTAGCGTTTTTATTCGTTTCGTTTTTAAACCAATCGATCGCGTCACTAGTAGATCACGGGAGTCTTCGTATCACGTCATCTTAGTTTTAGAACTAAACCATAGAAACGCCTCAGTTCTAATAAGTTTCTGCCAAAAAAATCGTTTTAGAAACCAGCTTTTATTGTCAACTATAGGTACCTTTTTTAATTATAGCTATCATCTGCTTGTCAAGACAAAACGAACGGTCTACTTAATAAGGCGGAGAACCTGTTGCCAACTTCCGACTCCATCATCAGATCAGCTCTAGATACCCTAATATTGCATTATCATAGGGTATACATGTGACGGACCGGGAGACGAGCTGTAGGAAGGCCTCCAACAAGATGGAGTGACGACCTAGTAAAGATCGCGGGAACGCGGTGGATGCGAAAAGCACAAGACCGGTCTGAGTGGAGAGCCTTGGGGGAGGCCTATGTCCAGCAGTGGACGTCTTTCGGCTGACATGATAATGATGATGATGATACATGTGATCCGTATTTCAGCCCAATCCATACGAGAACTGGTTAAAAATTGACTTGCAAGATTTGCAAGTTAGTTAAAAGCTTGTAAAAAAATGTAAGGTAATAAAAACTGTGTAAAAAATAGCAAGTTTTGAAAATCCGACTGCATTTTTTTATACTGTCGTCTATATATCGTAAAACCCCCTCAATACTTTGATTAAAATATAGCTAATATCACTCCCACAACCAAGACATGACAAAATCCATCACTCCGTTTATGCTACATAGCGTATAGAAATAGATATACAATACATTCATACATACAATCGATATAACCCTTCTTCTGAGGCAGTCACGCCTCCCAGAGTGGGGTAGGCAGAGCTACAGAATTACCAACAACTCTAAAAACTTGTTGATAATTTTGTAACCACATTTTGCACAATTAAGTAGGCTGAGATGTTTACCAGCGTATTAGTGACAGGTTGCAAGCCCATCGCCTAACAGTACTACAAGCCTTTATTCCCTTAGTCGCCTTTTACGACATCCATGGGAAAACATGGAGTGGCACTATTCTAACCCGGCAACCACACGGGCAAAAGGAAGATAAAGAATATAAATATCCTGACGAATTGAGAACCTCCTTTTTTGAAGTCATGTAAAAATAGAAAAGTTTTCCTAGAGGTGATAATGAATCTACAACCAACTTATCTAACAAGCGTTAGTATCTTGTTTGTCGGTTCACCCTGACGACGCAACTGGGTACTTAGTAGATAGTCCAGTGTTATCTCTTCTATTAATTATTATATTTGACGGCGGCGTCGTCATGACGTGTGTAACACCTGCAAATGGTTCGAGCGCATCGCGTCACCCTGCACCTGCTGAACTTGTCAAAGTCAAAGTCAAAGATATTTATTCGTAAACATAGGTAAAACTGGTTACAGTGGTAGAGAGAAATAGTTTTATCACTATGTTTTGCCAGGTGGCCTACGAAAATCAGTAAAATTTGTGCATGAATTACACAAACAAAATGTTAAAAATATATTTATAATATTACATTTAGAATTTTACCACATAAATATTACAAAAAGAAAAGAAAAAGTACAATTAAAATTTACAAAGATGTCAGATTAGGCCATCTTAACATAGAACAAAAAATACAAAAATTGCAGATTGGAGTAAATTACTTTAAATTATCATTTAAGAACGATGTCAGAGAATAATAATATTTAGAAATTAATAATTTTGATAGTATAATTTTAAAATCTTGCAATGGTGTCATTCTTACAGCATATAGTATATTGTTAAAAATTTTACTTGCTAAGCAGACTACGCTTTTCCTCATCAGTGCAGTATGTGAGAATACAGGACAAAGATTTTGATTATGCCGGGCCCTTGTAAAGTGTACAAATATGTTTTGGTTAGTCTTCACAAACATGGCTATTTCAAAAATGAGAATGCACGGCATGGTCATAATGTTCAACTTCTTAAAATATGGAACACAACCGTCAGTTTGCTTCAGGCCACACATTGCCCTAATGCATATTTTTTGTGCTTTAAAAACGTTTTCCCTGTTGGTGGAGTTTCCCCAGTAGATAATACCATAGCGAAGTGCTGAAGCCACATAGCCACGATAGGCTGCCATGACTGCATCAATATTTACTTATTTAGCAAGTTTGTATAGAGCAAAAGCACATCGATTTAGTTTCTTACGCAGTTCGTCCGTGTGTGGTTTCCATGACAGGCAATAGTAATTCCTAAAAATTTCGTTGTAATAACGAATTCAATATCATAGCCTTGATAATAACAGTGTAGAGGTATTGTTTGTATTCGCTGTCTAAAATTTTCGTTTTGTCTAGGTTTATCAATAGATTATTGTTTTTAAGCCATTCAATTATAATATTAATAGTTTTATTAATTTCAATTTCGTACGTATCAATATCGTTGCATTCAATTATTACTGTGCTATCATCTGCGAATAGAACCATAGGATGTTTAACATGCCTAGGAAGGTCATTGATGTACACTAAAAACAAAAGAGGACCTAAAACGCTGCCCTGAGGTACACCGTACGTTAATTTACACATATCTGACTTGTACGTTCTCTGTTCTTTTGAATTCACACAGATTTGTGTAAGTTCAGTATATTGTTTTCTATCATTTAAATAAGACTTAAAGAGTTCCAAAACACTTCCACGTAGGTATGCCGTAAGCATGCAACTTTTTTATAAGTATCGAATGATCCACATAATCAAAGGCTTTCGTCATATCCATGAAGACAGCGCAAATCCGTTTCCTTTTGTCCATCTGAGTAATCACTGTCGATATTAACCTATATATTGCCATATTAATCGTTTTCTTTTTACGAAAACCTAATTGTTCTTTTGCAAAGAGATCGTATTTCTCAAGATAGTTGTAAAGAGCTTCATATATTACCTTTTCAAATATTTTAGAGATTATGGAAGCAAGGGCAATCGGTCTTTAATTTTTAATTTCGTTGTAAACAGCACGAGCAGCTATTCAGGTGGTCGTGCCACGCCGCCCTCCCTAGCCTCCCTACTAGTCCCTACTACGAAGGGGTACCTATTAGTTTATCGAAATGTGTTTTGTCGATTTTCATGACGTCGAAAACTATTCCACGAATATCATTGCACATACAACTTGAGTCCCATAATCATCATCTCATGCTCTATTATATAACCGAACTACTTTCATCGAAAAATCCTTTCGAATTTGTATCAAGTCATAGCATAACTGGTTATCGAATTTACCTTTCGTAGAACTATTATTTATTCATAGAATCAATTCATCGAAACAATTCCCAGAGGTAACGTTTTTTATTTTCAAGAACAATGTTTCATCG
Organism: Acleris literana; assembly: GCA_946894065.1. Taxonomy (NCBI): domain Eukaryota; kingdom Metazoa; phylum Arthropoda; class Insecta; order Lepidoptera; family Tortricidae; genus Acleris; species Acleris literana. The sequence goes on along the minus strand of OX335687.1, from coordinate 16,325,538 downwards.
CAGTAACATTTCATTCCAGTAACGTTTCATCGAACGATGCACGAGGGCTAGAATTTGCGACTGCTCCGGCGCTGCGGGAAGTGCAGCCCCCTCGCGCATGCGTAGGAAAGCGCAAGCACCAGAGATCACTCGGTGCCAGCGCTTTCCCACAGCGAGCGGGGGCTGCCCTCCGCGCCTCCGGCTTTTTATATACACTCTAGGGGCAGGGCAGACAAGCCACCGGGGAATCGGGGTTGACAGATTCGATTTTGGGACTTTTTTGAGTTTGTAAACTGAGAAGGAAAAGCAATTTTTCTCAAAAATGTCCGGAAATGTTAACATTACTATCTACATATTGAGATGCGAAGTACATAGTTTACTGACAGTTCTCAAATTAAAAAAAAACATTGCGTGCTCGCTACACAAGCCCGCAATGTTGCATACAAATTCCATTACTACCTAGCTTGTAACTTTTTAAAAAGCGAAAGCGATGTCTTATACATCCAAATTTTATTCGAAACATAACTTTTTTATCTGTGTCTGGAATAGCTAATGTTTTATTTAAAACAAAACTTGCGTTTCTCCTCAATTGTCATAAACAAAAAGGCGGTAAAGAGTGATAGTTTTTTCACATGAAGTTTGTTTGTATGCAATTCAAAAAAGGAGTTCAAGCGATGAAGATTTTACTCCAACACAAATCCAATACTCGGCCCGCAATTGCCTACTTCCATGCCTAGGCAATAATGTACTATTGTCTTGCTCAATCTTGCTCGCCATACCTCTTTCGTAACTCTTTTTCGTCCATACTTTCTATAGCCAAATGCATTCGATGAAACGTACCGTCGTCGTTAAAACGTTTTATCAGTTATACTGCCCTCCTAAGAAAAAAGGGCGTAAGTCTCACAGAACCGCGTATGTATTAGTGACCTTATTTTTTAAGATAGAGGTTTAAATTTACTTTGACTATCAAATTGCGCATGCGTCCTTTTTATTTAGGAGGGCAGTATAGTAGCACTGATTAAAAGATTTTCAATATAATATGAATTATGGGAACTAAACCTTACATTGAATTAAAATTATACAAAAATATAGCTTCGATGGAAAACTATATCGATGTACAAATAAAATAATGAAGTAAAATTCGATGAGTTGCTTTTTGAGTAAAAGGCTTTACTAGCAAATGTATGAGCGATATAATGAGGTTCGATGAATGGTTTCTAAATAATTATAAAATTCTGCGATACGGGTTATGGGAAATGATAATTTAAAACTAAAATATTATCGGTGTTGTCTAAAACTATTTTTTTTATATCTATTTACGAATTTACATTTTGTTTTAATTAAGTTAATTTATTGTTTGGTTAGGTGCTACTTGGATTGTTAATTAATGCGATAGTTAATATTCTCTTAATCAAGTTATGTACTCCGTAATTGTCTTGTATATTAGAAGATATTACTTTATCAATAATAGCCTGTAAGTGTTTAATATATGTTATGTGGATGTACTTATTAATAAATAAATAATCGATAAAATAGGTTTCGTTAAAATGACGGATTACTTATACTTTCTGCAAACTGTGTAACTTACAGTCGTACATGCCCAGTCAAAATAATTCTGACAATTGCGAGAATACAATAAAATAAGACGTACCTATATTTTAGTGCATTGTAAAAAGTATTTAAAATTTGACACTGACATTATTTTTGTACTTACTAGTTAATATAATATAAAAAAACGCTTTTTATGCTGATGGTAAGAGAAGTAGAGGAAATTTAGTTATGCAATTCCACGCTCTCGGTAATTCATCTTTAGATACTTATACTCGTACACACACGCACATGTTATTTGAGAAGGTGGGCAGCGATTTGTTTACAGCTGATAGAATTATCGTGTAAAGAGTCGCGTGATAACTTTTTAATGAGGCTAAGACGTCATTAAATAGGGCTTTCAAATGCCGGAGTTTTGTATAGGTACTTAGATTTTTATTTAGAAAAAAAAACCCTCCCTATTTTATTGAAACATCTCGACACTAAGTACTTTGAAAAAAACACTTATCAGATTCTTTCCGTTTTTAACCGACTTCAAAAAAGGAGGAGGTTATACGTTCCACTGTATGTTTTTTTTTTTTATGTATGTTCACCGATTACTCCGTCAATTATGGACCGATATTAAAAAAAATTTTTTGGTTTGATAGAGTATACTTCCGAGGTGGTCCCATTGTCACCAAATCTGTATCTGATGAGGGGATCAGTGAGGAATTGAGGGAACTCCTCAAATATTGTAGGCAAACATATAGCGATTTTAGTATTTTTAGTAACAAGTCCAGCAATTGCATTCAGAAAGTATCATTTGGTGAAGTGGAACTGATGATGAAGACCACAGATGGCCACCGGAACTCCTCAATGGTACCGATTTCAAGGGTGGCGATAACATATCTCGATTAAGATAGTTGAGCGACTACCTACAACGAATAATATTTACTTGTTCAAATATGACTATGACTTTCCTGCGGCGTTGCTTGCGGCGCGCTTGATATAAGTTAAAGTTTCATTTCAACTAAGAAGTGGGACTACGTAACAGCGTATTATGATCACTAAAAAGTATAAAATAAAATAAATGTTTTAAAAAACAAAAAACCACCTTCAAAAACGCAAAAAATAACTTCTTTAAAATTTTAGGCACCTAATAGGTTAGTCCAACTGAAGTCGGCGACCACAACATTTTCAACAAAAAGCCGACATCAGTTGGACTAACCTATTAGGTGCCTACAATTTTAATTCATTTGTAATCATTTCACCGTGTCACCTTCATGCCAAACATAACAATAGACTTCTTTTGCTCTAATTCGTAAATGGTAAACTGATGTCAAGCCAACTTTTTTGAAATTTAAAGCTCCTGCTGCTGAAAAAGGCACCAGTTGTACAGCTTAGAGCTCGTTCCCACTATGTCGTATGTCGGTCCGGATTTTAATCGGTCGTTCCAGTGGCAAAACGTTTTATATGAAGCTATTCACACCCGTCCGACAACGATTCTGTGTCGGATCCGACCAAAAATATCGTGTGTTTTGCCAGCCCTCTCGTCCGGATAAAAATCGTGTCGGAATTCGCTCGCCTTTGAGTAAGTATGGCGCTGTTCACATTGGTCGGATGTCGGGGCCGACCCCGCCCCGCCCGCACCCCTTGTTCCGCCCGCGCGTGGCTGCCATAGTGGCCGACAGGCGCGGATCCAGCTTTCAGATTAGGGGGTGGTCATTAACTGCTGAACGCAGAAGTTCGGTCAAGTGCGAGATAATGCCACACGACTATTTACTTTCTAAACCGTATCTACGAGTGCCGAAGGGGGTGGTCATGACGTACTTGACCACCCCCGTGGATCCGCCACTGGTGGCCGACAGCCGACTAGTGTGAACAGAGGCGCCGACACCCGATTAAAATCGGAATCCGACATACGACATAGTGGAAACGAGCTCTTTTTATCCGGACGAGAGGGCTGGCAAAACACACGATATTTTTGGTCGGATCCGACACAAAATCGTTGTCGGACGAGTGTGAATAGCTTCATATAAAACCTTCTGCCACTGGAACGACCGATTAAAATCCGGACCGACATACGACATAGTGGGAACGAGCTCTAAGCTGTACAACTGGTGCCTTTTTCAGCAGCAGGAGCTTTAAATTTCAAAAAAGTTGGCTTGACATCAGTTTACCATTTACGAATTAGAGCAAAAGAAGTCTATTGTTATGTTTGGCATGAAGGCGACACGGTGAAATGATTACAAATATATTTTTATTTTGCGTTATTGATTATCTGGTAAATCAGGGGCGAGATAAGTCTACACCACCTTATTATCTTCACTGTAGGTGGTGTAGACTTATCTTCACTGTAGATCATTTGTAGATAATCATGTTACTACTATTATTGCTACTATTTTACAGCCCAGAATATAAATGTAATTCTATTAAATGCTTTACAGGATTTTATCAAAAATATCTAATTACACACAGAATGGAATGTGACAATGTGCGTTCTCATATAGAACAAAAAAAAATAACGGGCATGAGCATGTCGGACCATCATCTGTATATCGAAAGTTAATATATTTAAAGTTAAAATATCGAAGTCCTATAGAAAGTTACAATATCGAACGGTCAAAAAATCTACAGTCATAATATCTAAAAAACCCTAAAAAAAAAAAGCCTTAAAGGGATAAGTTCGCCTTTGTACATATTTTTATATTAATTGTATTTTTCTGGTTTCTCTTTTGTACAATAAAGTGTTTACATACATACATACATCTACGTCTGAAAAGCCTACGATCAAAATGCCAACTGTTTAAAATATCGAATGATTAAAACATCAATAGTTATTTGAACTTTGTATTAAAATATCGAAAGATAATATATATCTAAAGTTTAAATATCGCAGGTTACAAAATCGAACGGTCGACTTATCTACAATCGTAATAGATATCTACGCCTGAAATGCCACACGGTTAAAACATTGAAAGTTCAGATTGTTTACCTTTTTCTAGAAAGGTGTTTCCGTGAAGTGAGCGAGCGTAGCGAGCGAACCAATCTGTTTAATGCGAAAGTGTCTCTGTCAGGTTAGGTTCAGTAAATTATCGCAGTTCAACCTGACACTCCTCCTGGCTACGCTCGTCGTCGTATCTTAATGTTATAATTCAACTACAATAACCTTTCGATATTTCAACTTACGACATTTTGGACTTCGATATTTAAACTTTAGATGCATCAACCTTCGATTTTTGATTACATACCCAAAAGTACGTTCGATATATTACACATCGGCATAATAGCCGTTCGATGTTTCCACTTGCGATGTTTTGGACATCGATCTTTTAACTTTAGATGAATCAACTTTCGATATTTGATTACATATTCAACAAGAACGTTCGATATTTCAACCATCGGCATATTAACAGTTCGATATTTCAACTTTCGATGGTTTGGACTTCGATATATTAACTTTCGATATTCAGATATGTACCTACCCAAACTCTTTGGCTGGATGCACGGCTTAGTATATTTAAGAAAAGTAAAACGCACTAGTGCGAAATAGGAAAAGTAAAAAGCACTAGTGCGAAAAAACCCAACTTTCCGCACGATATACAACTACGAAAAGTACCACTTTTTGAGCAACTGTATTAAAAACAAATTAGACCTCGCGATAAACTTAACTTTGCCGTTGGAAAAATGTTATCCCCATACATCGACATAGGTCGCGGTCAGTTTACCAACACCGCAAATAAGATTTCGGTAGGTATAAACATTAAAACCGTTTGTAACTCAAGAACTAATGAAGTCTACTTATTCGTGATAGATATTAGGATATTAGATCGTTTTTGACCTGAGGGCCCTACCAAGATGCATTGCGCTAAATAGCGTTTCTATTCGTTTCGATTTTAAACCAATCGCGTCACTGGTAGATCACGTGACTTTTCGTACCACGTCATCTACCAGTGACGCGATTGGTTTAAAAACGAATCGAATAGAAACGCTATTTAGCGCAATGCATCTTGGCAGGGCCCTCTGTTATCGTTTTGTCAACGTTTTGATAGCTCTTATTTCCTTGACAGTAATGGCGGCCGAGTTAAAAACAATACCATAACACGTCAAATACGATTTGGATTTTACCGCCGAGAATAGAGGCGCAGGCCGTTTGTTATTATATTAACATGTTGTTTGTTTTTAATTAAAAAATATTAAATAATAATAATAATTTTACGTGGTGTGGATTATAATGTTAGACAGGGTCGGGCAAGTTTAGTGTCGTATACATACTCAATTTCACTGAGATGAGTTTACATTAATGATTTAATAAGTAGTTATAGGTGATTTATCTGATATCTTAGATGTCAGATTTGTATTATTTAACGTGGTAATTTGGGCATAGTCGACTAAGAGACACATGTCCATTGAAATCCCTAGCTTCAACATTTCGTTGTTGTAAAGGCTTAACAGCATTAACTAGTAACTTCTTACTCTGTTCGAAACATCTGGGGCACGTTTTATAAAGCTATAAGTAACAATTTTACAGGTTCAAACTGGTATCACTGCTCAAATGGCTGGTCGTCATTGGTCGAGATTGTCTCAAATGGAAACTTGTAACCTGTAAATTATTGTAATTTGTAGCTTTATAAAACAGGCCTTTGGATGTCGAGGAAAATGTCAGTGTTTAGACACACGCTTTACCTTTGCCTTGGCATTGAATAGTTAGTAGGTACCTACTTAAACTAGGTAACAACCGATATTCAAAATATTTGTCGTATATCAAATGCGACAACATCAAAATGTGGATTCCCTGAATGCCAGCATCGAAAGCCCTAGAAACTTAAATCAATTAATTGGATCCAATCACCACGAATATGTTATGGTTGATTAAAATTATCTTGATTGACGTCCATAACGGATTATCAACACAAATCACGATACGCTGATTTTTCAACTAAATAAAAGGAAACACAGTGATTATCACGCTAATTGCCAACGAAACCTCTCTAATAGAGGTAGTACTCGAAGTAATCAAATTTTAAAGTCGGATTTGTATTTCGTGCACAAAACAATCGCGATTCTGTGAGAAATATCAAATATGAAGCTTACAGAAGAAATGATGAAAGCCGTGGGAGCTACCACGGGGGCTTACGATGACTCGTACCATCTGGGGCACTTTTTCATGGATTATATGGTTCATAATCCAGAGGATCACGTTTGGCAGGTTTGTTTCATGTAGTTTGTTTCTTTTAAGAGGCCACATAATATATGATAAAGTCGGTACTTCGGTAGTGTTCCGCGATATGGATCTCAATAACCTTAACGCCTATGGGTCTGTTTTTTTGGATATATTTATTAAAAAACAAAAAACCGCCTTCAAAAACGCAAAAAATAACTTCGGCGGTTTTTTGTTTTTTAACACATTTATTTTATACTTTTTCGTGATCATAGTATGCTGTTACGTAGTCCCACTTCTTGGTTGATATGAAACTTTAAGTTATTTCAAGCGCGCCGCAAGCAAAGCCGCGGGAAAGTCATAGTCATATTTCAACAAGTAAATATTCTTCGTTGTTGTCGCTCAACTATGTTAATCGAGATATCTTATCGCCACACTTTAAATCAGTACCGTTGAGGAGTTCCGGTGGCCATACGTGGTCTTCATCATGAGTTCCACTTCACGAAATGATACTTTCTGAATGCAAATGCTGGACTTGTGGCTAAAAATACTAAAATCGCTATATGTTTGCCTACAATATTTGAGGAGTTTCCTCAATTCCTCACTGATCCCCTCATCAGATTCAGATTTGGTGACAATGAAACCACCTCGGAAGTATACTCTATCAAATTAAAAAAGATTTTTTAAAATCGGTCTACAATTGACCGAGTAACCGGTGAACATACATCAAAAAAATACAGTGCAACGTATAACCTCCTCTTTTTATGAAGTCGGTTAAAAATTGTCATATTCCTTGAGACTGTAAAACGTGAAAACACGATTAGAAACAAAATCGTCGATAGTTTGTTTAGAAAATGACTTGCTATACTTTCAAATTCTATAACATTAATTTACTCTGATAATTATTAGCCATAAGCTTTAAAGGACATAAGAAAGAAGGTTATTTTTAACCGACTTCAAAAAAGGAGGAGGTTATACGTTCCACTGTATGTTTTTTTTAAATGTATGTTCACCGATTTCTCCGTCAATATGGTGAACTGATTTTAAAAATTCTTTTTTGGTTTGATAGAGTATACTTCCGAGGTGGTCCCATTGTCACCAAATCTGAATCTGATGAGGGGATCAGTAAGGAATTGAAGGAACTCCTCAAATATTGTAGGTATAAAGCAATTTTAGTATTTTTAGTAACTCCAGCATTTGCATTCAGAAAGTATCATTTGGTGAAGTGGAACTGATGATGAAGATCACAGATGGCCACCGGAACTCCTCAACGGTACCGATTTCAAGGGTGACGATAAGATATCTCGATTAAGATAGTTGAGCGACTACAACGAAAAATATTTACTTGTTCCAAAAAACATCAAAATATTTATTCAGTAAATTGGCTACACCAGGGCTCTTTTTCACGTCGGTAATATGGAGTGAATCTACTAGCGCTTCTGACAAGACCATCATTGCGAGAAGAAGCGCCGCAAGAAAATCCACCAGAAGGTCATTTTTTCAATTATTAAAAGAAAATAATTACTTAAAATTAAGTTACATTACAAGGTAATAAAGTAATAAATAAAATCATAAAAAATGTAAAGACAATAAAAATAAATTAAAAATAATGACTAGGAGAACAACATGACGAGCTCTCTACGTCAGGAACGATAATTAAAAATAACTAAATTGGAAAACACATCCTTGCAAGCGTGAACAGACCGGACCCCACAGACAGCACCCGTTCACGAGTATGACGCGTATCTCAGCCATCGCCTCCCTCAACTATGTGTAGCTTGCGGCGCGCTTGAAATACTTAAAGTTTCATATCAACTAAGAAGTGGGACTACATAAAAGCGTATGATCACTAAAAAGTAAAAAATAAAATAAATGTTTTAAAAAACAAAAAACCGCCTTCAATAACGCAAAAAATAACTTCTATTAAAATTGTAGATACCTAATAGGTTAGTCCAACTGAAGTCGGCGACCACAATATTTTCAACAAAAAGCCTATAGAATATGCAAATGTTAGGTTTGGTGCAAATTATTATTACCGACTTACCTACCTATCCAATAGTTATGACGGGAAAAAATAGTCAACCTAACGTTTGCATATTTAATCATATAAGGACTGGACTGAAATTTTTCAGTCACCCTATTCGCGATATATTACTTGGCATATTAAATTTGATATATAATATTTTTTATCGAATAAACAGCCCGGTGAAGGTCGTCTCCTATTCGGATCCTCTATGCTGGCGCCGTAACGCGTTACGTAACGACACTGTTTACCCTCCCATAAGAAGTTATCACTTTAAAAATATTAACCAGGGTTAAGGACTTATATTATAAGTACTTAAAAATCATCGTTAAATATCGTAGGGGTCCGAAGATTCAACCAAAAAATGTAATTTTATATGGAGTTGACATCTTCATCTCGCATGTTAGTTTATTAATCTCGAGTGCCACGAGAACAGGGGTCCAGATTTAAAAAAAAGTTATCTATGGTAAAATTGGCGGTGATGTCACATTAACATGAAATAAAATTTGAGTTTTGAATATGAATTTTTATTTTATTTCCTCACAGTAGTTGTGAAAAGCACTGTGTCTGCCTCGGTAGAAAGTGCAATTTATGGACTCGTACACTAGAGGGCCTCAACTACGTTTCGGCCCTCTATATGACTCGTCCAAAAATCGCGTACTTTCTATCCTCTGCAACAATGTACATTGTTCCGCCATATCTTCCATGCAATTTCATTTTTACATATTACAGATTAGTTTGAATTGCATTGAAAAAAAAGCAGTGACATAGTTTTTAGTCTGTGTATCTTTTAGCAAAAATACACCTAATATTTTACGACACAAAATGGTGTGTTCTGATTGGTCGATTTCAATTTTTCATTTTAAGGAGTTATGACACAAAAATTGATTGATTGGTTTTCATTGGTTCTTAAAGTTGGACAACAATGTTCTCGACCAATCAGCAAACACGCCGACAAAAACATTCTTGGTCTGTCCTTAAAACTGTCGTTTTGTGACCCCAATCAAGACCATCTATGGCCATATTTCCGAGCAGTGTTGTGAAAATATATTTACTTGCTATTGTACGCTCGAAATGGGCAAACTGTTGGACCTTTTAGATGTGACCTAATTGTACACAGTTTCTGACAATAAATGGATCTTATCTTATCTTATCTTATCATATATGGCCTCTAAATCACAACTGATAGTTATTTTTAACCCCTGACGCAAAAAAGGGGTGTTATATAAGTCTGATCGCTATGTGTGTGTGTCTGTCTGTGGAGCCGTAGCTCTTAAGCGAGTGAACCGATTTGGATGTGGCTTTTTTTATTTGACAGCAGGTTTTCTAGCGGTGGTTTTTAGCTAGGTTTCATAAACATCGGTTGAGCCGTTTAAGAGATATCAGCTCTGAAAGAAGGGGACACCAATATATCGGAGGTTTTTATGTATTTTAGGTATAATTGACAACATTTAAAAAAAAAAAAAAAAATTGTTTTTTTGAGTTTATAATAGCTTTAAAAAATTAGACTACCCTTGTTTCTCGGTTTTTCTTTATTTAACTTAAATTCGTCGTTAATAATTTACTAACCCCCTTACTAATAAACGTCGAGTAACGGTGGTATAGCTATACAATGTTTTGTCCTTATCTGTCAAATTCAAATGTCACAATGTCAGATAAGGACAAAACATTGTATAGCTTTTCCACCGTTACTCAACGTTTATTAGTAAGCGGGTAAAGAAATAGTCATTAAAAAGTCCGTATTTACAATGTTAGGAATACTGATGTCGTGATCTTAGCATGATATAAAATAAAAACAAAAGTAACTTTAAACAGAAACAGAACTGACTCTCATGTCATGTCACTTGTCAACCATAACAACTATAATAACATAAATTCGTCGACTTTGGGCAGATTGCGGCTATCCGCTTTTCCAAATCCGTTAGTCACTTTCATTTTAAATAGCGTATATCAAAACAATAGTATTACGAGAATCGAAAGCGTGTCGTTAGAATCAAGTAATCCGTCAGACAGATGAAAAATGGACATGACAGTTGTATATTTTTTTCAATTCCTGTGGTAATAAATGAACTAAGGGCACTATAAGTGTATTCCTAACATTCACAATCCAACTTTTTTTTATTGTTTTTCCTAAATATTATAAACTACTGCGTAAAAAAAACCAAAACTATTTTTACTGTAATCAGCAGTGTAAAAAAAAAAAGATAAAAGATGTTTATTCAGTAAGTAGGCCGCACGGGCACTTTTACACGTCAAAAATCTACCAGCGCTTCGCAAGAGACCACTGCTGAGAAGAAACGCCGCAAGAAACTCAACAGTCAGTCGTTTTTTTTAAAAATTACTTATACAATTATAGAACTTAACCTAGCATTATATAAAACAATGAATTTAACATTAAAATATATATATCATGCGTAGTTGAGCAGGAAAATGTGTCAAAACTCAGTATGTTCAGATGAACTCTTAAATTGTAATAATAATAGTATACATATACTTACCCATGACGGTGCAAAACAACCACATAGTTTTGATACATTCTCCTACAGAAACCGTGTCCCCTAGACAATAATTATACCTACAATGTTTAGATATTTTCCTGACTAAGCTATTACTAAGTTATTTAGGTGTTTAATTTAGGCCAAGCATTTTTATCTGTTAGATAGTCCTCGACCCTATAATAAGCTTTCGACATCAACGACTTTTTCAAGTAATTTTTAAGTGCTGGAAATGATAACTTTAAAACTTCGTCAGGTAATTTATTATAGAAATGAATGCATTGACCAACAAATGATTTATATACCTTACGGACACGAAATTTTTTAATAGCAATTTTATTTTTATTTCTTGTATTCAAATTATGTATATCACAATTCTTAACAAAAGAGTCTTGATTTTTAATGACATAAATAATATTCTCATAAATAAATTGTGACGCTACTGTCAAAATACTAATTTCTTTAAATAGTAATCTTAAGGAATCACGGGAGTTTAGGTTATATATGGAACGAATGGCTCTTTTTTGTAACACGAATATAGTCTGTATGTCAGCAGCTTTTCCCCAAACCAGAATACCGTACGACATAACACTATGAAAATAACTATAATAAACTAAGCGAGCTGTCTCAACATTGGTAAGTTGCCTGATTTTCCTAACAGCATAAGCTGCCGAACTTAATTTACCTGCTAGTACTGCTATATGGGGACTCCATTGCAAGTTTTTGTCTATAGTTATCCCTAAGAAAAGCGCCTTGTCCACCATCTCCAAACACTCATCATTTAGAAATATACTAGATTTTACCGGTCTAACATTAGGCAAAACGAACCTAACACATTTAGTTTTCTTAGCGTTAAGTAGCAAATTGTTAATAGTAAACCAATTAAGTACTTTAACCAGCGTGGCGTTTATCCTACTGTAATCGACGGATTTTCGGTCCACCTTGAAAATTAATGAAGTATCATCAGCAAATAGCACAATATCACAAAGGTTATCTACCGTGGGTGGTAAGTCATTTATATAGACCAGAAATAAGAAAGGACCTAATATAGAGCCCTGAGGCACACCTAATTTAACAGTTGCTCCAATGGACTGTGTTTGGTTTACAACAACCGTTTGTGTTCTATCACTAAGATATGTAAAATCTACAAACGGTATTTTATTTTACTACCTTAGCACATATGAATTGTTTGTTGTATTGTTATTTCAACAGATTGATGCAGGCACTGGCGAGTCGGAGACCAAGCTCTCCGTGAAGACCCGCACCATCCGCCTGGCCCGGAGCCTGAGGAACGCGGGGCTGAAGCCAGGGGACGCCATCGTGGTCTCTGGCAGGAACCACCTGGATCTAGTGATTCCCGTCTACGCGGCATATTTGAACGGACATCCATATACGGGCATCGATGTATCGTTTAAGTATGGTAAGCTCTACCAGTCTTTTTTTTGTCGTCATTCTGCGTATCGTAAAAATGTGCCCTAGTGGCATTGGACAAATCTCGGCGCGGTGCTGAGTTTTCAAGATCGATGTCACACACATGATACAAAACAAACCATTATTGGACAAGAGTCAATAAAGAAACAATCATTGCGTACTTTCATACAAATAAAGATAAAAATTTAATGTAGATTACAGTAAATAATAATGAGGATTAATATCCAATGATATTTTATATTAAGATACGTCATGCAAATACTAAACGCATTCCAAACCCGTGACCAATTACTGACAGAGACAAAGACTACAATCCATAGCGAACGCTATTGTTAGAAAGAGATAAATAGATAAAAAGTGAGGCAATTTGCCTTCCTTTTGAGGAACGTTTTTGCGCGCAGATGACGTATCTTTATAAGTATAAAATATCATTGGTAATATCCAAAAATACTTCGGTAAAACGGTAAGCTGTTCAAAGGTATGACTCCCGGACTAATAAAATGTTCCAAAGTTAAAGATAAATTTCACGCTCAATTCCGTATAAAATCCCAAAATGTGACATATCGAATCACGTTCACTAAATACAGAAACTTTTATATCAATTTTATTCGGAAAATTAAACATGTTATGGTTGTAGCAACTGTATGACAATAAAGATAACCCTAAAAAACTTTGGCAGACATTAAAACCTTTGTCTGGATAAACAATCGTCGCATGCACTTACTTCCATAAAGCCAATCGCTGAAACCCGTTTTTTTTTCGAAATTGCTAGGACAAAAAAAAAACAATTTAATTTTCCTAACCATATTTTAGTGTATGGCAACACTGTCTAATTGGCAAAGAGGAGTGATGTGATTTCAAGAACTGTCGGTCTATCTATAGTCGAAGGTTCCCTTCCCAGTTAAGAGGCCTATCCCTGTCACTCGTCATTCGAGACTCAATCGAGAGAAAGGGATGGAGCTATCGTAACTCCGAACATCGAATTTCAAAGTAGGGCTTAAGCACTCAGAAGTTGCTCTCGATACGGCGCCTGCGCCGAATGCGAAGACTTTTAACTGATTAAAAAATACAAATGTCGAGACCCGAAAATGAATCTAGCTAATAATCGATTGATTCTGCGACATATATTTGGAGCAATGCCCGATATCATTTTGAGATAGTATCAAATAAAGGTAATAAGCGGTTCATGAAGTAAGATGACCTTATTTTTTAAGTCTGTTGAAAAGTTGACCAAGATCGATCAAGAAACACTCAAAGTCTTTCACTACCCTGTTTGTTAGCAATTGGCTACATGGATGAAAATCTCATCTTCAGAAAATCAGATCTTTATTCTGCTCGTAGGTATCTGACACTTTTTAACCGACTTCAAAAAAAGGAGGAGGTTCTCAATTCGTCGGGATATTTTTTTTTTTTTTTTTTATGTATGTTCCCCGATTACTCGAAGACCTCTGGACCGATTTGAAAAATTTTTTCGTTGTTCGAATGGGTATACTTTCTAGTTGGTCCCATTGTCACCACGTCAGGATCTGATGATGGAATCATGGAGAAATCAAGAGAACTCCTCAAATATTATAGGCACACCTATAGCGATTTTGGTATTTTTCACTGTAACTCATGCATTTGCTTTTGAAAAGTACTATATGGTGAAGTGGAACTGATGATGAAGACCACAGATGGCCACCGGAACTCCTTAACGGTACCTATTTCAAGGGTGGCGATAAGATATTTCGATAAAGGAAGTTGAGCGACTATGACGAAGCATATTTAGGTTTAAATATGACTATGACATTCCCGCGGCGTTGTCTGCGGCGAGCTTGAAATGTTCTATAGTTTCTTATTAGTATTTAGAAGTAGAGTTACGTAACAGCATAAATAGGATCACTAAAAAGTATGAAATAAAATAAATGTTTAAAAAAACAAAAAAACCGCCTTCAAAAAGCAAAAAATAACTTCTTTAAAATGGTAGGTAAATAGGTCAGTCCAACTGAAGTCGGCGTCCAACAATATTTTAACCAAAAGCAGACTTCAGTTGGACTGACCTATTTACCTACCATTTTAAAGAAGTTATTTTTTGCTTTATGAAGGCGGTTTTTTTGTTTTTTTAATTCTTAGAAAGAAATTCAATAGGTAATTATAACGCAGTAAAGTAAAATATGATAGCGTTCGATAGGCATTTCTAAAAACTTACTAACCCGTAGGTTGGTACCTACGAATTATGAATTTAATCCAGAGTTAAGAAATGTTATTACGTTGATGACAAAGGCGGAGAAATAAGCATGCTGATTAGTTACTTTTATTAACACCGACATTACCGTTATTCCGAAAGTTTTCTTTATATTTATCAAATAGCGCAGTCTAACCTCTGTTTCATAAACGTGACAATGTCAAGTGACAGATGATAATACAGTTAACAATATTCCCAGCTCCTTAAAAGCTTTCGGCTGGCTATCGCTGTCACGCTTGCACTCGCAACTGACAGTATATTTGTCTCTCGTGTGTCATAGAAAAACGAAGATTGCCGATCGCTATTAGGAAAATGGTAGCACTGTACATAGCGTATCTTATATGAAGCCCAGTGACCTAGGATCTCGTCGACCTTGCAATGTCAAATAATCACCTGTCACCTGTCGCCTGTCAACTTAATAAAACGCCCTGATTTCTCCCACAGAGGAAGTCAAAAGGATCCTGGACATTACCAAACCGAAGTTGACTTTTTGTGAAGTTGAAGGTTATGATCTGTACTGGCGAATCGCAAAAGACCTTGGCTTGGACATGAAGGTTGTCACATTCGGGGAAGGCGACAACTCCGTGGCCAACTTTATCAAGGTGTACGATGACAACGCACCTGAAGATGACTTCAAGTAAGATATCCTAAATAGATTTTTCAAAAAAAAACCTTTGATTGTTCCGTACCGTACCCAAAGGGCGCCGAACGGGACCCTATTAGGTACTAAGCCTACACTGTCCGTCCATCCGTCTGTCCGTGTGTCTGTCTGTCCTAACTTTTAAAGAGCTGTATCTTTTGAACCGTAATAGATAGCGGGATGAAAATTTTCTGAAAAAAATCCATAAATTTCTAAATACCCAGGTACCCAAAGTAATCATTGTTCAGTAGCCAAATGCAAATCTTGTTAGCAATCATGATATTATCAAACCGCGATAAGAATAGAATTCAGCACATTTGTCGTTTTTAGGGTTCCGTACCCAAAGGTTAAAAACGGGACTTAGACTCCGCTGTCCGTCTGTCCGTCTGTCTTTCACACCACACATACTACGCAAAGAGAGCATGACAACGGTATTTATACGACTTTTATACTTGTCCTGCAACACCCAACATTCACTACCATACATCAGAGTAGGGGCCAACACTCCATTGTGAGCAGGCAGTCGCGCTTTTTGTGAAACGCCCGTTCTGGTCACAAAGGTGTACAGGGCCCCATTAATTTGGTTTCCCGCATTCACCCTCCACTCGACATCCTTCTCACGCTTACCATCTCTTGTAAACATACTTCCCAGGTACACAAATTCACTCACTTGCTCTACCAATTCACCATTTTTATTTATCACGCACTCAGTCATCTCCTCGTCCTTCTCTATCACCATGACCTTGGTCTTGGCAACATTTACTTTCATCCCCTTTTGCTTAAATCCCTCATTCATCACTGTCACCATCTCCTGCAACTCAAGTACCGATGGAGCAAGTATAACTTGATCATCTGCGTATAAGAGGCATTTGATTAGCAACTCTTGCATACGCAAACCTTCATCATACCCTTTCAAATCTCGCATACAACTGTCCATGAATAGATTGAACAGCCATGGTGAGGCAACACAGCCCTGTCTAACACCTCTAGAGATATTAAACCAGGCCGAGTATGCCCCATTTATCCTGACACAGGTTCTGGAGCCCTCATAAAGGGACCTCAAAGCCTGCACCAGGTTGCTGCTCACTCCATACATAGACAGCACCGTCCACAACTCTTTTCTATCTATCCTATCATAGGCCTTTCCCAGGCCCACAAAAGCACAGAAAACCTTTTGGTTGACAGCCAAAAACTTTTGTGTGATAGACCGTAGTGAAAAGACCTGATCCGTACATCCCATTCCCTTTCGAAATCCCGCTTGTACATCCCAGATTTTATCATTCGTTACATTCAATACCCTTTCAATTAAAATATTCGCGTATACTTTGCCGACAACACTAAGGAGGCTAATACCGTGGTAGTTTTTGCAGTCTTGCTGTGATCCCTTTCCTTTATACAGAAGGACGATAACGGCCTTGACCCAATCTTCCGGGACTCGGCCGTTCCGACACTCTAACACAACCTGCCGACTTTCCCGCTTTCATACTTTTTAAAGCTTTCACGATTTCACTCATGCTAATCAGACTTTCATCTTAGCTATTTACATCCTTACTCATACTATCTGGCTCATGGAAAACATCTTCGCATTCAAACAAGCTTTCAAAACAAGTTTTCAATCTATCAAGCATTTTTTCTTCCTCACATATCAAGTCTCCAGACTCATCCCTCACGGCGCTTCAAAATCCAACCAACACTTCATCTTCTCTTTCAGTACATCATCTACCTATCTATCCCACCATTCCGGACGTTCATTCTTGCTCTTTCTTCTCTTTACTACACGCATACTTCAATGGCCGATATAACCATGCCATTCTTCATAATCTCCCATACATTATTTATATCATTCGCTACTTCACCGTCATTCATCTTATTAACACATTCAAAACATTCTTTCAGCTTCCTTACGTACTCATCTTTTTATAACTTGATCATTAAGTTTCTCTACTTTTATCCTCTCTAACGCAGTTGTCGATACGGGAACACGATGGCGCCAACATGTGAACAGACCCCTTACTCGTGTTACCACTAAGTAGTGATCTGAACCTACGCTAACCTCTCGGGGGGTTAGCGTAGGTTCAGTTCAATGCTCTCGTATCTACAACTTTGTTACGCAAACGTTCATCAACAATCATCAAGTCTATCATAGACTTCTCATTCTGACGTCTCCGCGTATACTGATGAATCTCTTTGTGATCAAACAGAGTGTTTGTCACGCAGAGATTCTTAGCCAAACATACATTGAATAGGCATTTGCCTATGAATACCATCCACGCCTGTCCAACCATTAAAATCGCCTAATAAAATAATCCTTTCATTTTCCTTGCATTTTGTTGAAACCTCGAGCAGACTTTCCCAAAACTTCTCCCGTTCTTTTTTTGATTTATTCGTATCGGGGGCATAAGCCGGTTAAGCCAGTTAATACATTGAAGATAATTTCTCGACGCCCCGACCGTTCAATACTCCACGATTCATATTTGATAAAAATGTACTTTTTGATAGGTACAGCGATTCGATAACCTGAAAATTAAGTGATAAATAATGGAAGATTTGTCAAATATGGTATTAATATTTTTTATAAAACAAATGATTTTTCGCAAGAATACATACATACATACATACATACCTTCACGCCTGTAATCCCAGGGGTAGGTAGAGCTACAGAATTATCTACAACTCTAAAAACTTGTTGACAATTCTGTGACCACATTTTGCACAATTAGGCCAAGATGTTTACCAGCGTATTAGTGACAGGTTGCAAGCCCATCGCCTAACACTGATACAAGTCTTTATTCGCTTAGTCGACTCTTGGAATATCCACGGGAAGAATGTTTATGGTAAAGCATACTTTGTAAATCTATTATCTTTAAGTGTCTGCATTTAAAGTACAGAAGATATCATAGATTGACTTCTGATTATATTTTTTAATTTAAAGTACTGTTGTGCTAACGGTACTTCAAACACATACTATCTACAATCACATTCCAATCGAGGTTTGATTATACCAATTATATTTATCAAATATAGCACCATCTATAATCCGTGTTTGATTTCTTCATTGCGTCAACAATAGTGTTTATCTGCGAGATTGATTACTGTTATCCAATTCGGCTTGGTTTGAAGTAAGATAGTTGTTTTTGTTTGATAAGAGGCCAAACAGACAGACAGAAGTACAAGGTTTTTAGGTATAATTATTGAATCTCACTGCAACTGGAGGGAGCACGTAGAAACAGTTTGTTCCAAACGATGGTTCCAAAGTTAAGAGATTTGTGTATGCACTACGTAGAATAAAACAGACTGTTTCTCAACAAGCCGCCTTAACCGCTTACAATGGCTACCGTAAATTATTTCCTGAGATACAGGCTCGTGTTGAGGGGTAATTGCGTTGATAGAAGTAAAGTTTTTATCATGCAAAAATGCTCTATCAGAGCAATTTTTGAAATTGACCGCAAGAGATCTTGCCCTCCATATTTCATTAGAAGTGGCATTCTTACCGTTCCTTGTCTGTACATTTTAGAAGTTTGCGTATTTGTCCATAAATAATAAGAATCTTTTTACTGAAGCACAGATCATGTGCCCACGGAAGGTTAGGTCGGAATACGAATATAAATTGCACAAACCAGGAGTTAAACTGGCAGTTACTTCGGAAAAATCGAATGCGGTGTGCATCCTGGTGTATAATAAATTACATGACGTTTTTAAAGATAATAAATTATTAGTAGGTATTTAAGAATATGATTAATGCTTGGCTCACTGAAAAGTGTTTCTATGACTTGAATGAATTTTTAAATATGTGTTAATTACTATTTTAGTTTAATTAATTGGCTATTATTTGCTCATAAAACTGTTATGACTTAATTTTTACTCAATGATTTAATTGATTACATTTAAAATATAGTTAAGTCTAAATTTGTACACCTATTTGTTATATTAAGCTATACCCATTTTTCACAAATAAATTATTCATTTCACTCACTTAATTTCATTTCAAACAAGTAAAATGAGGAAAGAAAATCACTACATACCTAATTATAAATCAAAGATTGCTACCGCGACTATCTATATATCAGTTCTATATATCATGTTCGCACTCATCTTAGAAACGCCTGAGGGCCCCGCCAAGATGCATTGCTCTAACTAACGTTTCTATTCGTTTCGTTTTTAAACCAATCGCGTCACTGGTAGATCACGTGACTTTTCGTATCACGTCATGTACCAGTGACGCGATTGGTTCAAAAACGAAACGAATAGAAACGTTAGTTAGCGCAATGCATCTTGGCAGGGCCCTCTGCTTGTTTTATTTGCTTTTGAATTAGTAGAAAATCGGGAGGCCGTGCAAGAAAAGCTCTAGGCTCAGTCTATGAGTCCTTAAAAACGATAGTGTATAATCGTAATAGAGTAATATTTACATACATGGGTGATAAATATTTACATGAACTTATCAAAAACCATGCAGTTAATAAAAATCAATCATAAGTATGTACAGGCAAGGAAATGTATTCACATACCTTTTTGACTCTTATTCTCATTGTGACAAGAGTGAAAAAGGTAAGCGAATACATTTCCTTGACCGTACCTATCATGACATGCTGTTATTTTCAGAAAAAATAACAGCAATCAAGATCGAATAGACATAAGGCATATCTTAATACAGCTTGGCTTTTTATTATACTTGTATTTCATATGAATAACTTTATTTCAGGGTTGCCACTTTCGACACAAACAAAGTATACGCTTGGCTTATCTGTACCAGTGGTACCAGCGGGATGCCCAAGGTCGCAGGCATGAAGCATCATAGCGTCCTCCAGAGCCTTCGCTATTCCACATTGTTACGAGAAAAGTAAGTACACGAACACTTAAGAAAAAATAAGGAAGGAACAGACTTTTGAATCACTTCCATCCATATATTCTACAAGTCGATAATGCCTTGTAAGTTGTAAGCTTCATCTTAAAGATATTTTATGGCATATCATTTCGAACATGATTAAACCTTTCACTTATCTTTTTATTCGTTATTTTACGCGTGATATATATGCGACAGTCAACACCTCGCAGCGGTTCTTGGAAGATCCAGATACATAAAGGCAGCGGGCGACGATGCGAGCGTGTCAACTGTAGGCATACCGTTTTATTCATAAACGTGCAATAGCTAAAGTATACTTAAAATATGCTGTGACCTTGTCACGTTGTGACATTTGAATTTCCCAGATAGTGACAATGACAATACTTTAACTAAAAAAAGTTTAAAAAAACAAAAACCCGCCTTCAAAAAGCAAAAAATAACTTCTTTAAAATGGTAGGTAAATAGGTCAGTCCAACTAAAGTCTGCTTTTGGTTAAAATATTGTTGGACGCCGACTTCAGTTGGACTGACCTATTTACCTACCATTTTAAAGAAGTTATTTTTTGCTTTTTGAAGGCGGGTTTTTGTTTTTTTAAACTTTATTTTATTTTATACTTTTTAGTGATCATAATTATGCTGTTATTCTCCCATTTCTCAAGAAACAATAAAACATTTCAATCTCGCCGCAAGCAACGCCGTGGGAAAGTCATAGTCATATATTTAAACCTAAATATGCTTCGTCATAGTCGCTCAACTATCTTAATCGAAATATTTTGTCGCCACCCTCGAAATATATACCGTTTAGGAGTTCCGGTGGCCATCTGTGGTCTTCATCATCAGTTCCACTTCACCAAATAGTGGTTTCCAAGACCAAATACACGAGTTACAATGAAAAATACCAAAATCGCTATAGGTGTGCCTATACATTTTGAAGAGTTCCGTCGATTCCTCATGGATTCCACCATCAGATCTTTATTTTGAAAAATGGGACCAATCTGGAAGCACCAGCTTTCAAATAAAAAAAAGAATCTTCAAAATCGGTTCACCCAGTCGAAAGTTCTGAGGTAACAAACATTAAAAATAAAAAATAAATGAAAAAAAATACAGACGAATTGAGAACCTCCTCCTTTTTTTGAAGTCGGTTAAAAAGAGGGTTATAGTGCGTTTATGAATAAGAGGGATAGTATAAATAGAAAAGTAGTAGGTTTCCGGCCCTTTAGAAGTTTCTGTTACCTATTGCCGCTTGGGTGCTATACCTCAATAAGCATGACTTTTATCCGAACACCTTTCCAAAAAAATCCTGCTATCAAATTGGCGTGCGTTTTTCATTTTACTTTTAATCATAGACTTTACCAATATTTCCAAACTGTTTGCTTTAATGTTGTTTCTTTTGTAACTTTTAATACAGTTTTGGATAAATTTGCAGAGAAATGTCGTCAATAATGAACTTTTCAAGCGTGCAGTGGGCTTCCTCGTATACGATTCCGTTCTGCGTGATAACCTCCAACCAGATCAAGCTGCAGACCTCCTCCCCGGTCACCGTAGAACACGCCATTGATATTATAAATAAATATAAGGTACTATTGTTGCTCCCCTTTGTTTCTAATTATCATTGTCTATTTCCTATTTTTTTAATTTGCATGCATGCATCATTACAGAAGAGAATCACTGACTTGTCATTCCTGAGGGCTCAGACAAGATGCACTACGCTAACTAGCGTTTCTATTCGATTCGTTTTTAAACCAATCGCGTCACTGGAAGATGACGTGATACGAAAAGTCACGTGGTCTACCAGTGACGCGATTGGTTTAAAAACGAATCGAATAGAAACGTTAGTTAGCGCAATGCATCTTGTCTGAGCCCTCTGTTGTCCATTTTAAGCAGGGATCAATACCGATATTAATTAAAATTGAAACATCTTCCTTAATTTGCATTATTTCCTTGATATTTTCGACTGTAATTTAGGTAATTACACTATTCTATTATATAATTTCATTGAAGAGCAAAAATATTCAATAATAAGCGAGATACCGAAATTGAATACCGGTATTTTTGTATGAAAATAATACCGGTATACGATCCCTGAGTTTAAGTAACAAAATGAACAGTAACAAAACGGAGAGTAACATACACTTAGGGGACGCATTTTTTTATTATTGTACAGAATATCCCCTCTAATCTCGAATCATATAATACGTGCTT
Organism: Acleris literana; assembly: GCA_946894065.1. Classification (NCBI taxonomy): domain Eukaryota; kingdom Metazoa; phylum Arthropoda; class Insecta; order Lepidoptera; family Tortricidae; genus Acleris; species Acleris literana. Next base: position 16,303,017 of record OX335687.1, on the reverse strand, counting down.
GTTGCTTTTACTCTCCTATATTCATGAAGTAAATTAACAAAAAATCTTATACATACGATAATGACGATGATGGTGATGGTGATGATGATACTGATGATGATGATGGTTCTTCAGCCAGCAGTGGTCGTTGGAACCCCTGCTCTAATTGATGGACTTTTGGAGAGCCCAAAATACTGCGACCTGACGTGCTTCCGAAAAATAATCCTTACAGGATGGAAAATTCTTGACGAACCACTTCAACAAGTAAAGGTAAAAGAAAAAATCACATTATTATCGAATAGGATTTTGTGAGACCTCCTGAGGTTCCTTGTACTAAAACTAGTACAAAACACGGCCATTCAAATAAAGATCTAGTGCAAAGAAAGTAAAGTGTAATTTATTTTGTTTTTATGACATAAGATGAAATAGTATAAATAGAAAAGTCTCACACAATCAGCTTTTAGGACAATGCGAGTACACTCAACAGGACAGCAAGTTATAATATTTTCTTAAGATGTTGTTTACCGTTGCACGCAATCTTGGGATCCACTGAAAATCAGCGTTGCAACACATGCTGAGTGGACCCCTTTTGGCGTCAGGATGCAGCACCACCAATGCTTATGTTATGTTAGGTTTCTTATGTTTAAGTTAATTAAGTTGGTGGAGGTGCTCTTTTGATTCCAATAAAATATTTTTATTATTATTATTTTATTAAATTGGAAAATTGACTTTGTCATTCGTAATAGATTCTTATTCCATTGACAAATTTCGTTGTATGCTGGGCCGTAGGAGGATAAATTAACAATTTCGAGTTAAAAATAATAATATCTGTCATTAAATGTTTTACAATAAATAACACAATTTTAATAGAAAATATAGTAAACATTGTAGTAAATTAATTCAAATAGCCGTCAGAACAACCCATAGAATAAGTCATATAGGCAGGTTAGTCAGCAGACTTAGAAAAACTGATTTTAACAGTATTTTATGGACAATAACTAACAACTATAGCTAATGTGATTAAATTTTGAATTTGAATTTGAAGTACGCGATCACAATCATTAAATTAACAACAAACTAACATTTGTGTCACCTCTTAGAAAAAATTACACAAAGACGCGGTAGTGTGGAACATGTTCGGACAGACGGAGTGCGTGGGGCCGCTGCTGATGCCCGTGCCGGACGGCCCGAAGGGCAATGCAGGCATGCAACTACCTATGACAGAACTAAAGGTAACAATATAGTCACAAACTTTTTTTTTTTAGATAAAATTACAGGTAGGTAGAGCTCATTATACTATATGGGTCATCATCATCATCATCATGTCAGCCGAAAGACGTCCACTGCTGGACATAGGCCTCCCCCAAGGCTCTCCACTCAGACCGATCTTGTGCTTTTCGCATCCACCGCGTTCCCGCGATCTTTACAAGGTCGTCACTCCATCTTGTTGGAGGCCTACCTACAGCTCGTCTCCTGGTCCGCGGACGCCACTCAAGAACCTTCTGACCCCATCGGCCATCAGTCCTGCGAGCAATGTGCCCCGCCCACTGCCACTTAAGTTTGGCTATTACTACAATAATCTAATACCATAATGCAAATTCTTTTAGGAAGTGTTTCTCTTTGTTCGGTACATAATATTCTGCTTCTATCTGTGAAAACCTGTCATTGGCTTTGTTTCTTAATGCTTACAAGGAAAGGTGCCCAACTGTCCGGCTGCGATTTGGTTTATTTTGATATATGTTAAAGAGTAGTCTAAAATAACAGACACGTATTTTTTTTTAGCGGCCCAACCTCAACCGGTTCGGAGAAAATGACCTCCAAAGTACTGAAAAGTGACTAAACCCTCTAACTTCTATTGAGAATTAAAAAATACAACATGCTATTTTCCTACTTTTTTTGATTATATGTTTAAGAACATGAAAAAATAATGAACACGTGTTTTGTTATATCGGCTAAAACTCATATTTAAAAAAAAATTGCCTTCAAAGTTATATACTAAAAGATACACTGAATATTATTTGGTTTTTTTTTTAAAATATGAGTTTTAGCCGATGTAACAAAACACGTGTTCATTATTTTTTCATGTTCTTAAACATATAATCAAAAAAAGTAGGAAAATAGCATGTTGTTTTTTTTAATTCTCTATAGAAGTTAGAGGGTTTAGTCACTTTTCAGTACTTTGGAGGTCATTTTCTCCCAACAGGTTGAGGTTGGGCCGCTTAAAAAAAATACGTGTCTGTTATTTTAGACTACTCTCTAACATATATCAAAATAAACCAAATCGGAGCCGGACAGTTGGGTACCTTTCCTTGTTAGTGTAATTTATCAGCTGTTGGTTTTCCTTTAATATATAAGTAAATAAATAAATAAAATGTCCCAAAATAATTGTTTGAAAAGTTATTTTTTTACCAGATTCATACGATTGGTAACGAAACGGGAACTTTGTAGCAATCAATTTTAGCCAACTTATTAGGGAATGCAAATTAACCGGTTATTAACCGTTTTTGTATGAAAATAACCGGTTAAAATCGGTTAAAACCGGTTATTTGCATTCCCTACAACTTATACACAGAGGCGTTAGAAGTTTTTAGTAATTTATGTTATTGTGGTTATGATGTTGCCCAAGATTTTATTGCTATGGTAAATGCAAAAAGAAATGAGATGTTGTAAAGTTTTGTTTAGGTACTGACCAATCAAAACTGTTTTATCTAACTTAAGAAAATTGTTAAGTGACTGTTAACTCCCTGTCAAAAAAAACAATTTAATTTAGCTCCAGGCGATTCTCACTTTTCTCACCCCTTAAATCAAGTCTAATTTCCTCAATTTTTGAATATGTTGTAGTTGTTATGAGCCGTATAAACCGTTGGGAAGGAAAACATACAGACCTAGTTTTTATAATATCTACAACACATTAAAAATCCTAAAATTTTTACTCGGTTTAAGGAGAGAGAAACGTTACTCATTTTTAATGGAAAATTTGAGCTTCACAATCATCTTAAACGTGTCAGTGTTCGTCTGTCGGTTGACAAGCTACATCACGTGGTTTTAATAGTTTTAATTAAGTTAAATGTCTAAACAAATTGAAGTATAGTTAGTTCAAGATGCCTTTGGTTTCAGTTGGTTGATACGGAAACAGGAGCCACCATCTCTAAACCAAACACAACAGGGGAATTGTTGTACAAAGGCCCCAGATTCGACGTAAGTTATAGCAGATAATTTATTATTTATTATATTTACTTTAGGGTGGATACGACCAACCGATAATAAATATTATTCTTGGGATAAATCGCTAATAAAACCAGAGTAAGTCAGTTTTACATTTTTACCAACCTATTCGGGAATAGTTACTGTACCACCGTTTCGCGCGGAATAACAAAGTTTTACCAGGCATATTTTTCTTCTATACGAAACGACAGAGTACGAGTACATGAGAGTACGTCCGATCAATACCTACAAAGTATTTTAGGCATATAAAAAATATGTTTATTAAGTAAGTAGGCCGCACGGGCACTTTTACGCGTTAAAAATCTACCAGCGCTTCGCAAGAGACCACTGCTGAAAGGAAGCAAGCTACTCAACAGTAGAATGTCTCAATATTTCTCCAATGTCGAGTTTCAGACAATCACCATGAACTTAAAGTAACAATTCCATGGATATCAGACGCGAGGACTAAATATTGTTCAGTTAATATTACATTGCTGCAGAGACCAGTAAGTGAGCCTTCCTGGATAATCTTTCTGCTGTTTTAGTTCTCGTTACTGAAAAAAGCTGTTTCAAAACAGCAAAAATATCTATTTTCAAAACCAAACAGAAATGAGAGATAAATGAGTCCAAAGTTTGATTAAATCTTAAAAATAACAGTGTTTTAAATAAACGCCCTACTCATAAGCCTTTTTAGAATAGACTTTAAGGTTTTTGCACTCCCCTTATTGTATTGTTTTTACAGAAATATTTAAACAATCCCGAAGACACGGCGCAGGCACTGACCGCCGACGGGTGGTACAGGACTGGGGACCTCATGTACCGGGACGAGAAAGGGTTCTACTTCTTCGTGGAGAGAATGTCCAGCTCGTTCAGATACAGAGCGTTCTTCGTAAGTATTTTAATGGATACCATACAAGTATTATTGATAAAGTCACCGGGGAACGGCGGTAAGTCGGCGGGATGACTATCATATCAAATTGAATGGTGATACAATCAGTTACAATTGATCGTCGGTCAATCAGTGAAGAACATAGAACTAGGTACGCGAATTACGCGATTATAGCCTTCATGATCAAGCATTTTTAAGCTATTTCTGCCAAAAAAAGGATTTTTTTTATGGATAATTTAAATTCGCTCAGGTTTATAGTCCTTACCTTAGATATTTAGTTCCGCTACAATCACACATACTTGCGGTTATTGTTATAAAATGAATATAATTCGAAGTAAACTGCCAAATTCACTTGCGGCGGAACACCCGCAAGAGGATTTGGTAGTTTAAATGGAATTATATTCGTATTTTATGACAATAACCGCAAGTACGTTGTGAGTGTAGCGACATTATCCAAGCGAATGGACTATACTTTGTCCATATTCTCATTTTGTCCACATTCTCATCTCAGCGACATTCGGAAAATGGGAATGTGGACGAAATTGGAATGTGGAAGAGATGGCAATGTGAACGAGTTTGGACTGTGGCCGAGATAAGAATGTGGACGAGATGGGAATACAGACAAAGTGAATTTGAGCGTTTAAATTACCAGGCAAAACGTACTAAATCTGTTTGTTCTTAATAAAGAACTCTGGGCAGGACGAGGATGCCTACAGGCTGTATCTATCGGGGTAGAGTGGATCGGTACGTCGTCAATCAACGATAACGACTAAATTTAAATGTTAATCTGATTGTTGATAAGACATAACCTTCGCAAAAAAACCGATTAAAGTTGATCTTAATCTAGTTAAACAATCAATTATGGTCAGCTGATATGAAAAGCTTTATTAAGGCCCTGTCATCCCGGCTCATAGACTCCTCCGGAGATCCTAGAGCTGGTGCTTACCTCTCTCAAAGGATTGGGCTAGCTATCCAGAGAGGTAATGCAGCCAGTGTCATAGGGACCATGCCGCGAGCGGACCTACTAGAGGGGGTGTTCTTTTTATAGTGGTGATTATTATTTATATCTTTAATATTTGAGTAGCTTAGTTTTTAAATTTTAATTTAAATACGTTTCGTTTTAATTTTTAATTGTATTAATGTTGAATTATGTCGATTAGTATTCCCTATATATATTTAAAACATTAAATTAAAACCCGATTGGCAACTAGAAAGTCGCAATTAATAAAAATCTAAGAGCCTTTGACCACAGAATTTATAAACAGGGGTCCTGGGGTCTCCTGAAGATAAAATTAAAAAGAGTTTAACTGTAGTTTACTCCGTTCATGTATAATATATCACATCAAAAACATAAATGTAAAAATGGGAGCCACATTCAACATTTAGAACCGATAAAATAATTGAGATCTAAATGGGTGCCAAGGTCCATAGATAATCCTGATTACTTATTAAGAACATACAACATAGTAAAATAAATTAAAAACTCAATTTATTATTTTTTCTGCTACAAAAATGTTTGCTATTTAAAAGTGTAACTTGTTCAATTTGAACACTGGAATTATTTACACAAAGCAGATAACTTAGGATAATTGAAGCTCAAAATTTGATTTGCGTGAACTTGGCTGGACACGCTGCCGGTGTCTAGACCTTGTTTAGTACGAGATAAGTCGACTTATACCCTTTTTCTCTAGGACCCCAGTAGTACTTTGACAATTGCACATAATTCACAATGATCCCCATTTATAAAATCTATTCAAAACTAAATTTCTTAAAAGTAAAGCAACGAATTTAAAGATAATTAACTCGTTTTTTTTCATACTTGTCTATGAAAACTCGTCACTAAGAAACATCGTAACTAAAGCTAGGGATTCACGAGGGGATAAACGTCCAACGACACGTGTCGGCGACATGTCAAGCGACGTCGATCGACTTCACTTGACATATCTGGGGACATCGCGCGATAGGTGTCGGCAGTGACGTCGGTCGAAGTCGAGGGACTTCGCCAAACTTTGCTGAACATATGTGGCAACACCTGTCGCGCTATGTCGCCAAATATATCGCGCCAAGTCCGGCAACGTTGCGCAACTTAACCCGACGTCACTGGCGTCTCGTGCCACAGAACATTGGTCCAATGTCCAAATGTCAATCGCTGGCTTTATTCTGAATGCGGCCGTTAGAATTTTAAATTGAATAGGTACCCTCTTTTTGGTTCCCGTGCTTATTTACATTGACATATCAGCTCCAAGACAGGCATAGCCAATAAAAAGACTGCCCAGCTAAAGTGGGTCTGGGCCGGGCATGTTTGTCGCATGCACTCAAAAAGGTGGGCCAATGCGGCAAACTGGTGGGTGCCCCAGGCAGGACGGCTATAGACTGCGAGGTAGGCCAGGCGGAGATGGCGGGATGTCTTGGACGCTTTTCTGAAGGATTGGCCGAAGATTGCCGCAGAGAGAGAGGTGTGGAAATCAAGGGAGGATGTCTTTACCGAGCAGTGGCACACTATATAAGTATTAATAATAATAAATAATAATAATCAGCTGAAAAATATCCTTTGCTCGTCACAGGCATACGATCCATTCCTCGGCTATAGATGCGGGTCAGGTATGGGCAGGTCAGGTCAGTTCAGGAGATCCCGCGACATGCACCATGGCGCCACGCCATGCAATGCGTAGGCCAACCCGCCCTAAGCTGCGTCTTGCAGTACGCGATCACCAAAATTATTTCCTCATTTCAAACTTATTGTAGGTGATGCCCCTTGAAGTGGAGCAAGTGATCCTGCGGCATCCTGACGTGACCGACGTGTGTGTCATCGGCGTGCCGCACCCGGAGGACGGCGCGAGGACGCTTGCGTGCGTCGTGCGGCGCCCCGGGTCGGCGCTTACAGAGCAGGACGTCAAGGATCTTGTTGCCAGTGAGTACTATCCTTTAATTTTGGCTATCACAGTACTGTTTCTTAATAAATAATTTGTTATTTTATTTGATTTGGCTGTTTTTTTCCATTGGTGTGTGTAACTTACTTTTAACTTAAAAGTAATATTAAGGTAATAATGTAATAAATAATAAATTCTTTAAACAAGGTACCAAAAAATTAAAAAATTAAAAGTTTTAAGTATCATTTATGTTTTTAAGATTGAAAAAGTGGTCTTCTGCTGGAGTTTCTTGCGGCGCTTCTTCTCCGCAATGATGGTCTAGTCCGAAGCTCTGGTAGATTCACTCTATATTACCGACGTGTAAAAGAGCCCTCATGTGGCCTATTTGCTGAATAAATATTTTGAATTTGAATTTGAATATAGACGAGACAGAAAGTGGACAATTTGGGATTGGTATGTGGCCGAGTTGGGAATGTGGCCGAGATGAGAATGTGGACGAAATAGGAATATGGACAAAGGGAACCTGAGCGCATTTATCAAAATCGGTTGATCCGTTGAGTAGTTACAAGGGGACATAGGAACGGATTCATACATACAGGTCAATCACTTAACCCTACTTTTGGGTTTCGACGCAGTCGGGTAAAAATGTAATATTTTCTTGCAGACGCGCTGTCACATCCAAAGCAGCTCCACGGCGGCGTGGTCTTCTTCAATGAGCTCCCGAGAACAGTTTCCGGAAAGATCATGCGAGCGAAGGTCCGCAACATGGTGCTGAATCCTCAGGGCTCCACGGAGTCAGACCTGCCCTGCGCAGGCACAGTTAAGAAGCTCATCAGCACCTTCCAGAGGCTCAGCTCAGTTTCTACTTAACATATTTTAATACTTACTAAATCTGTACAGAAATAGCGTTATATTCTACTAACTTGAGCTGTAACTGTTACTGTTGCACGTAAAATCGTTTTGTGTACGCGGCTCGCGAAGCTGTTCTCGGGTTTCTACCATTCGTTACAGTAACTGCTACGGTTACAGATACTGTAACTGCTACGGTTACAGATACTGTCACTGCTACGGTTACGGATACTGTAACTGCTACGATTACGAATACTGTAACTGCTACGATTACAGATACTGTAACTGCTACGGTTACGGATACTGTAACTGCTACGATTACAGATACTGTAACTGCTACGGTTACAGATACTGTAGCTGCTACGGTTACAGATACTGTAACAGCTACGGTTACGGATATTGTAACTGCTACGGTTACAGATACTGTAACTGCTACGGTTACGGATACTGTAACTGCTACGATTACAGATACTGTAACTGCTACGGTTACAGATACTGTAACTGCTACGGTTACAGATAATGTAACTGCTACGGTTACGGATACTGTAACTGCTACGATTACAGATACTGTAACTGCTACGGTTACAGATACTGTAACTGCTACGGTTACGGATACTGTAACTGCTACGGTTACAGTTACAGCTCGCTAGAGCGTACCCGGCTTTATAGGTTTTCCTTCTTGCGATATTGAACAATATGTATAAGCAAGACGTATTTGCTTTCGGCGACGAGACTCGGTTCTTGGGGTTCAAGTGCCCCGAACCTTTTTTCAGAGCTATGGTTAATGTCGATTGGTCTTGGTCGACGAGTCGGATGAACAAAGAGCTGGCAGCTTCCTCACGTAACCTATTAGCAAGTATCAGCGATGCCACACGAGCGTTGCCTGTGCGTTGCGTTGCCGCTGCGTTGTACTACATATAAATTAGAACGACATGCCACACGATGCGTTGAAACACTTGCGTCGCTCTTATTGAAATCACAGCGTTGCGACGACGACGCAACGCATCGGCAACGCTTGTGTCGCATCGCTCTTGGCATTTCTCTATTAAGCGAGGTAAATGCTGCCAGGATATTTGGCACTATGTCATACCCACGGGGCCTTAGTTTTTATATTGTATAACTTAACATAATAATAACTTTTTATTCGTTAATTTTATTAGTCATTAATTTACGCTGTATTACTTGGATGTTTTAGCATTAGAGTTATTCTGAATAAATTGATATTTATTTGACAAAAGTAATTCACATACAATTTAACCACCGCCAGTATTCTTTTAACTTTTTAAGTGTGAATTGCCCAAAAAAGTATCATTAAAAATGTTTATTAAGCAATTCATATTGATGTTGTTATGTTAATTGAGCTGATAATCGCACGTGATTTGTTGATCTATCATTATGCGAAAGATTTTATTGATAATTATTGTAAAAAACATTTTTTCCCGAAGTTATCAGATTGTACTAGTTAATCTTTTGTGATGTAGCGATAACATTGCATCCAGTTTATGGGATTTGAACGCAAAACTCACTGAATTCGGACGCGGAGCGGGCGCGGGTCAGGTCGGGAGTACGGCGGCCATTTCGCCTATGTCTATATGAACGACCAACCACACACAGCGTGCGCGGGTGGGGCGCGGTTGGGGATAATTGAAATACATGCGATTATAAAGAGCTGTACTTATATTTCATTTAATATTTTGGTTGATTAATTTTAAGGCTTGTCATCTGTATGCGGAAGAGTATGATGGATCTAGTTTATTATACAAAGCTTATGTTATTGTAAGTAAGTTAAAAAATATATTAAATAAAGAAAATGTTAATTGAAATAACTTTAATTATTTACCTACCTATAAATAATGTAGGTACGCACTACATAAGATGGTCTGACGGGAGGACCCTGTGCAGGGTAGGGACCGGAAAACCCCTTTATTTGATTAATATGCTCTCCCAACGTTAGGGTAACCGTATAGATAGGCTTAGGTACCCTAATGATATGAAAACTGCTTCGAACTAGTTAACTACTACCATTGAGGTTACCAGTTTCGTAAGAGTTTCGGATTTAAGCTGCACTTAGCAATAAGTTCGTGTTACCCTATCGATTCTCCCTCTCCGTTAACTCTGTTACGCAGATTCGTATGATTGGTTGGTTTCAAGCCTCACTGAGGTTGCGTTGGTGGGAAAAATTGTTGTACGGATTGCGCGTAGAGATTAAAATAGCTTGAAGCCGTTCTATAAACATTTCATAGGGAAAGCCTAACTTGGGTTTTAAGGAATAGGTAAGCTGCTGACATACAGACTATATTCGTGTTACAAAAAAGAGCCATTCGTTCCATATATAACCTAAACTCCCGTGATTCTTTAAGATTACTATTTAAATAAATTAGTATTTTGACAGTAGCGTCACAATTTATTTATGAGAATATTATTTATGTCATTTAAAATCAAGACTCTTTTGTTAAGAATTGTGATATACATAATTTAAATACAAGAAATAAAATAAAATTGCTATTAAAAAATTTCGTGTCCGTAAGGTATATAAATCATTTGTTGGTCAATGCATTCATTTCTATAATAAATTACCTGACGAAGTTTTAAAGTTATCATTTCCAGCACTTAAAAATTACTTGAAAAAGTCGTTGATGTCGAAAGCTTATTATAGGGTCGAGCACTATCTAACAGATAAAAATGCTTGGCCTAAATTAAACACCTAAATAACTTAGTAATAGCTTAGTCAGAAAAATATGTAAACATTGTAGGTACAATTATTGTCTAGGGGACACGGTTTCTGTAGGAGAATGTATCAAAACTATGTGGTTGTTTTGCACCGTCATGGGTAAGTATATATATATTTAATTATTATTATTATTAATATTTATGAGTTCATCTGAACATACTGAGTTTTGAGACATTTTCCTGCTCAACTACGCATGATATATATATTTTAATGTTAAATTCATTGTTTTATATAATGCTAGGTTAAGTTCTATAATTGTATAAGTAATTTTTAAAAAACGACTGACTGTTGAGTTTCTTGCAGCGTTTCTTCTCAGCAGTGGTCTCTTGCGAAGCGCTGGTAGATCTTTGACGTGTAAAAGTGCCCGTGCGGCCTACTTACTGAATAAACATCTTTTATCTTTTTTTATCTTTATCTTTTTAGGGAATATTCATGACTTTTCTCCACAGCTTCACTAAAAGCTGATTCGTGTAACAAACAGTTGAGAAAAATCATTTATTTTAATATATTAAAAAAGTTGCCAAGTGCGAGTCAGACTCGCCCATGAAGGGTTCCGAGAAAGGTAAATTGCGGTTTACGATTTATGACGTATTAAAAAAAAACTACTTACTAGATCTCGTTCAAACCAATTTTCGGTGTAAGTTTAATGTACATCATATATTTTTTTTAGTTTTATCATTCTCTTATTTTAGAAGTTACAGGGGACGACACACATTTTACCACTTTGGAAGTGTCTCTCGCGCAAACTATTCAGTTTAGATTTTTTTTTATTAGAAACCTCAATATAATTTTTGAAGACCTATCCATAGATACCCCACATGTATGGGTTAGATGAAAAAAAATATTTAAGCTTCAGTTCTAAATATGGGGAACCCCCAAAATTTATTGTTTTTTTTTCTATTTTTGTGTGGAAATCTTAATGCTGTTTACAGACTACGTCTACTCACCAAGTTTCAACAGTATAGCTTTTATAGTTTCGGAAAAAAGTGGCTGTGACATACGGACGGACAGACAGACAGATATGACGAATCCATAAGGGTTCCGTTTTTTGCCATTTAGCTACGGAACCCTAAAAATAACATGGACTTTGTATGGCCGACGTGTTACATGGCGTCACACGGCGTATTGGATCTCTCTCTCTAATCGCTGTGTAATAAGCAGTTTATAATCTCGTAAGGCCCACCATACTACAAACCGCCAATTTTTGTCAGTGGGACTTTGAATCTACCAACAAGGCAATAAAGTTCAATTACGTTTGTTCGATAATGCCATATTCGATTTATAAAGAAAGAAAAATGAACTTTATTCCTATTGCAATACAGTTCAAATTAAATTGCCTTTTTGTACATCCTACTGCACACTGGGCCTTACGAGGTTAATGCTTGTATCATCCGTATTTCTTGGCCGATTTTATTTTCATATTTTGTTGAGAAATGCGATTTAAAAACTCCAGGCATATTCCCTATTGGAAAGTGCTTAGTCGAATTAATAATAATTTATTGGATAATTTTTTATTGAGGTAAGTTGATGATATGGTTACCGCATCGTTAGGGTTTGTAAAAACCAGTCATGTATTTTTTTATTGACAGACTTTACCAACACGGCTTGATATAACGAAATAAAACACGTAGGATAAACAAGATATTATAATTTGAAATGCTTAGTCACTTTGTGGACCAAATTCGATTGTGGACGTATAGTAGTAATTATTTGCTACTTTTTTTGATGGCAATTTACCGTAAGCCAACCAACCAACATACATGGTTGAGCACTTGAGTGCCTTTTCATAAAAAAAAATCAAACTGAACATGATATACCACGCATGATGATTACGATGACTACATTTACAATGACAAGGTTCTAAGTATGTCCGACATTTTTATAGGCGGACTGTACTTTTATGTATTTTTGTTAATAAAACACGTGGAATAATGAACAAGATATTATAATTTAAAATTCATAGATGGTAAGTATTTTTTAATTTACTCTGTGGTCCAAGTTTAAGTGGGGAAATTATTTGCGAGTTTGCTGTCAACAGCGGCGGCGCGGCGAGATGTTCAACCTGCTGAAACAAACGATTGTTATTTTTATCACCCAGTAAAACTATTTAGTAGGTATAATTTTCTGACAGAAAGCGGATGGAAGATATCTTTTAATGAGCCGAGTATAATTTGTCTGACGATGAAGGTAACCTATCGATCGATGTTTAGAAAAACTTTTTTCCTGTTTCGTTTGTCCGAAATTTTCATTTGTCCGGAAATCATTTTTCTATGAACCCATTTAACTTTTTCAACACGAAAAAGGATTTTCGGACAAGCGAAACAGCGGACAAAAGTTTTTCGAACTTAAGATAACCGACGATGAAGCATAGGGTTCAGAAACACAGATCAATTTGGTGGCTTTGGGTTAAAATTTGTTTTTTTTTTGTTTTTTTTTTGATAACGTCATGGTACTACCAGTTCAATGGCATCCTGACCCAACATACAACGGTGTCAGTGACATTATAATAGTATATTATTGCCTAGGCATGGAAGTAGGCAATTGCCGGCCGAGTATTGGTTTATAAAAATACGAAGCCCACTATTGCTGTTCCTGCTCAGGCAAATATAGTGCTTTTCTCAAAAATCGCACGAAAATAATTGTGTTGGAGGAAAATCTTCATCGCTTGAACTCATTTTTTGAATTGCATACAAACAGAAACTTCATGTGAAAAAAGCATCACTCTTTACCGCCTTTTTGTTTAAGAAAAGGAGAAACGCGAGTTTTGTTTTAAAAAAAACACAAGCTATTCCAGACATAGATAAAAAAGTTATGTTTTGAATAAAATTTGGATGTATAAGACTTGTGCCCTCATTTTATTATGGCCTATTTCACTTATTAAAAAGTTACAAGTTAGATAGTAATGGAATTTGTACGCTACATTGCGGGCTTGTGTAGCGAGCACGCAATGTTTTTTTTTCTTAATTTGAGAACTGTCAGTAAACTATGTACTTCGCGTCTCAATTATGTAGATAGTAATGTCAACATTTCCGGACATTTTTGAGAAAAACAAATTGTTAATTTTTTTGACACTTATTACACCTGAATAATAACGTCACTGTGACACACTGGTCACGGTTACATTGGGCTAATAGTACCCAAAGGAATTAATGTTTTATCCCGAAGTTCTACCTATTATCCCGAAAAATAACAGGATTTTCGTGGTATTGTCGACGAAGTCTCGGGCAGAAACTACTCGAAAATCTAATTAAAGACCAAAATCTGACAGTTCCCATATTGATTATTTCGTTATTTTAACATTATTTCATAAAAATATGAATGAGAACTCGTGTAAGCAGTAATATCAGGGTAAGTTTTATTGATAAAAATAGCTACACTTAAACCAAAATGCAGTAATCACAGCGAATGTGCGCCGGTTGAGGTAAGGATTCTGAGGGCTCAGACAAGATGCACTACGCTATCTAACGTTTCTATTCGATTCGTTTTAAAACCAATCGCGTCACTGGAAGATGAAGTGATACGAAAAGTCACGTGGTTATTCGCTGTGTTGTCTGGTCTTTAATTAGATTTTCTAGTATAGTAAGGAATAACCTTCTTATTCATAAACGCGCATTAGCTAAAGTATGCTTAAAATATGCTATTTCCTTATTGTTATTATAAAATTTAAATTTGACAGAAAGGGAGAAAGAAACCAACGTACACTCAACCAATTTGATAGGCCACTATGGAGTATGTTTATGTGACGGTTGCAAGGCTGCGGCTCCACTGGGGGGACCGGAGCTGAGCCAATATTAACCAATAGAAGGCGCATGCGGTCACGTGGAGCTCGCCTTGCGCACGTTAGTTTAGATTCTATTGGTTAATATTGGCACAGCTCCGCTCCATTCCGCTCATCTCCGCCTCAGTGGAGCCGTAGCCTAAGAGCCTTCTTATGATACGTCACGTTAACATAGTCCATAGTGGCCTAGGAATCAAATTGCTTGACTGTAAGTGCATGAAGAGGTTGATGAATGTAGAGGAAGCAAAAGTTGTATGTAGACCGGTGCACCCGGCGTTTTGATCTCTGCCTGCCCCATTGGGACACAGGCGTGAAGGTTTGTACTTATGTACAGTCAAGTTTAAAAATATGGGAGAACGCAACATCCCAAAAATATGTCCCAATGCACCTTATTCCAGTGTAATAAGAACTTCGTAACATATTTATGAGAGGATTATTTCGATACATATTTTTGCTCTTAACTGTATATATGTGGACAAAGAAACTCTAACTAAAATAGGTTTATTGTGCCTTTATGAAAAGGGGATAAGGGGGGTCCATATTGGTTCACCTAATTATTTTTACTGATAGAATAGAATAGAATAGAACATTTATTAGTAAGAAATATACATCGTCATTTTTAGAATTATGCGGTAAGTATAAACTAATTTCTATACATTCCATTTCAATATGTTTCATAATATTATTCAATATAAAGGATTACATTAAAGGATTAAAGGATAACGATTTGTAAGTCCTAATCATCGCAACTCCTAACATATTTTTTTCAGCAACTTACTTTTTCAGGATTTTTATAAATCAAACCTGACCTAACCTAGTCTTATCTACACATTGAATATTTCAGAACTTCTGAAAAGTTTACGGTTCCAGGGGTATAAAAATTTCATTTTCGGTGTTCCGATAATAGGAGTTGCAATTTTAGTTGAACTTTGGCGCTCGCGGATAAGGGGTGGAATAAATACGTACCTTGTGTTCCGGAGCCGGCGCCCGCGTTGCCCCCCGCCCCCGCGCCCGCGTTGAATCCGAAACCAAACCCTGCGCCCGCGCTGCCGCCCACACCACCTATTTAAATACAGAAGACAAATAAAGTATATCCTCCTACTTTATCGCATTAACGTATTTCACAATCTTTTTGCAAGCATTTGCAGAGTGCACTTAGCTAGGTTTGTACTAAGTAGTTATTACTTATTCTATAGCTAGGTCAGTGCGAGTCGGACTTGTTTGTTACCGTTTTTACGATAAAACATTTTTTTTTTAAATTTCTTGTATTATTTCACATTTTTTAATTATTTTTATTTGTTAGTAAATCAGCAGTAATAACACAAATTCTGATTGAAAAAAAAACCGCTGTCTATTACGGTTCAAAAGATATAGATTTTTTAAGTAAGGACGGACGGACGGACGGACGGACAGCGTAGCCATATTAATAGGGTCTCGTTGGGTGCCCTTTGGGTACGGAACCCTAAAAAGCATATGTTTTTTGTAACTAGAACTACTACTTACTAAATAAATGTCTACTAGTACTCTGTACAAAAAATGACTTTGTGTACCTACGGACAATCACTTAATTGAAAGAGAGTAAAGCTTTATATAATAAGCGTAAAGTAGCAACTAACGAACCTCCAGTATTCGCACCAGTGCCGCTACCTGAAAATATATTTCGGAAATTAATATACTATAATTCATGCCAAATAAAAAGCTCTCACATAAAAGAAAGTTAGCATCTTTCTGTGTTTTCAATAAACGACGCGACACGCCGCAACACTCAAATTGTGTTGATAAATACCAAACTCCAATAATGTCCTTGAAATTTGGTATACGAATTTGAAACTTAATTTGTTCGGATTAGGTTTTAAATTCGTATACCAAAAGAGATTGACCATATTTGTATGGGAGTTGGACCAAGTGCTGCCCAGAATGAACACATAGTGCATTATGTTCCTTACGCTAACACGAGACGGTACACTAAATCGCTTCAAGATGTCATGAAAAAAATGACTTTGACTTTTTGTTGAGAAGTAAATCATCAATCATCAATATACATTACTTACTAATGGTCGTCCTCTCCGTTCATAATAATTCTATCTAAGAATGGAGCAGGGCGCCTAACAATGAGTTGGTACCTAGCCCATCCTAAAAACGAAACTAGGCACATAATTATGCACTCAACAGCCAGTTGTTCCTAGCATGAAGATTGCTTTATGTTGATGACTGCATCAACAACATCATCTATAGTCGTCAACAAAACAAACACGACCAAACAAAACGTTTTTTTTTCTCGAACCAATTTTGAAAACATGTGTTTTTTCTAATGGATAGTAACGTAAGAAACTCGTTAGAAGTATTTCCACGTCTGGGCAGCATTTGGTCCAAACCTTGTCAATCTCCTTTCTAGGACATATTGGAGTTTGATATTTATCAACTCAATTGATCTTGTTGCACCACAGTATAAATAGTAGTCCATCTTCAAACAAATTTATGTCGCGTGGCTTGCAAGTGTGCGTCCCTTGAACGTACGCGTCGCGAACCATCACTAGCAAACTCAGCAGGACGGACCGAGCCGGTTTAGCCGGGGCCGTTCAGTTGCGTGCGTGTCAAGTATGAAGCGTCATACTATAGATAAATGTTTAAAAAAACAAAAACTCGCCTTCAAAAATGCAAAAAATAACTTCTTTTAAAATGGTAGGTCAGTTCAACTTCATTCGGCTTTTGGTTTAAAATATTGTGGGACGCCGATTTCAGTTGGACTGACCTACCATTTTAAAAGAAGTTATTTTTTGCATTTTTGAAGGCGGGTTTTTGTTTTTTTTAACATTTATTTAATTTTATACTTTTTAGTGATTTATGCTGTTAACTAACTAAAAACTAACTCTTAAACATAAACAATACTTTAAAGTGATGTGTTAAGTATTATTATTATTAATTATTATTATATTTTATGGAATGGTTTAAATTTTATTACGTTTATTTTATTTAATCTTAATTGTGCATAATTTTAGCCTAACTGGGTACGTAAAATATCTCGTGGTTTTATTAAGAAAGTTTTTAATTAAATGTATTTGATTGGATTATTTTATTAATGGAATGATAGATATAAATTATGTATGTTTACCAACTTATAAGTAATAAAGTTTTGTAGGATAGCACAAATACTTTTAAGTCGCTTTTGTTATTATTTATGTGAATGAATTGTAATTTACTTCATTTTAGGTTTTTGTGGAAATAAATGGCTTTATTATTATTATTATTATTATTTATGCTGTTACGTAGCTCCACTATCTAAATATTAATGAGAAACTATAGAACATTTCAAGCTCGCCGCAGACAACGCCACGGGAATGTCATAGTCATAGTCGCTCAACTACCTTAATCGAAATATCTTATCGCCACCCTTGAAATAGGTACCGTTAAGGAGTTCCGGTGGCCATCTGTGGTCTTCATCATCAGTTCCACTTCCCCATATAGTACTTTTCAAAAGCAAATGCACGAGTTACAGTGAAAAATACCAAAATCGCTATAGGTGTGCCTATAATATTTGAGGAGTTCTCTTGATTTCTCCAAGATACCATCATCAGATCCTGACGTGTTGACAATGGGACCAACTAGAAAGTATACCCATACAAACAATGAAAATCGGTCCAGTGGTCTTCGAGTAATCGGGGAACAAACATTAAAAAAAAACCGACGAATTGAGAACCTCCTCCTTTTTTTGAACTCGGTTAAAAACTGTTCATTATCACGTAAATTTATAGGTATGGATAACCCTAGCGCCCGAGCTGTAATAGAGTAACCGGAACCCTATTCTAGGCCGTAAATAACATTATCATCCTTGACCTGCGCCTCTATTCTAGGCGGTATAAACGATATCGTAGTTTGCCTGTTATGGTATTGTTATGACGTCAGCCGCCAGTACTGTCAAGAAAGTAAGAGCTATCAAAACGTTGACAATACGATAACAGATCAAAATACGATATTGTTTTTACCGTCTTGAACAATTACCGTACTCGCTAGCGAGTCGAATGCTCTGTCCTTCGCACTCTATGCAGGGATCCGACCACCTATTTCCCGATAAAAGCCTTTAAAAGACTTACCTCTCGAAGTATAACCCACTAAAACAATAACCCCTTTGGAAATATATGACTTAGTTATTTGTTAAACTAACCATTTACATAAGGGATACTTAAAGAGCTAAAGCTCAGATCGTCAGCAGTAAATTGATATCCCTCTCTTATTGCATAACCAAATATAAGGGTAACCCTTATAAATAGCGCTTAAAAAGCCAATAGAACGGCTTTTTTAAGTTAAAGAAATATTGGTATCACTCAAAATATAGCGCTTTAAAAGCCAAATCGAACAAGACTACGCGAAACGGATTTGGATAGTTAATCCTTTCGAAATACCCATTCCAAACCATTGGTAATGGTATCCCTTATAAATAGCGCTTTAAAAAGCAAATCGAACGGTTTCAAGCGACACGGCTTTTCTAAATAAATCCTTATAAAAACCCATTCGAAACCCCTTGAATGGGATACCGAGCCGATCCTTGGTTAATTGTAACTCATGGTAAAGGCTCGAACAGACTGCGGGACGGTAGCGGGGCGTGATGAGTGAGTGATGCGGGCGGGACGCCCGGTCACACGGAGCAAGCACGCATCGCGCTGGCCTCGCGCCATCAACCCGCCAGCAACGCGCTCTCCCGCTCGCTCTCTGTGGTTTGGTCATTCGTTTTGCCCTGCGCTGTCTGACGTCACACTGACTGGTCGCGCGGCCTGGGCGCGGCGGGCTGCGCTGGCGGGTCGCGACAGAAGCGGGGCGCGATGCCGACGGGGCGCGGCCTGTTTGACCACGCTAGCGGTTTGTATGGGAATATCATGCGGCGCGCAGGCCGCGCGCCCGCGACGGAGCTGTCTGGCCGAGCCTTAAGGGTACAGGTCAAACACGATATGATTTTTAAAGCCTAAAATCTCGGGCCAGTAATAATTCTAATTCGGGAACGGCGCGACAAGATTTGGACTCATTGGAAAAATTTGAAGTCCTAGACAAGATTTTATATGGCTACGAGCGTATCCGCGTGTCTTATTAGCTTACACTAACTTGAGCTATTGTACGAGTAAGAGTAATATCGGAAACCGTCGCTTGACTGACCTGCGGTGGATTGTTGATGGCTCTGGAAAAAAACAAAACACAGTTTATTTATAAAGGTGTATACTGGGTGTCCCTAAAACCAACGCCTAAACTGAGAGGGCTGATAGAGCAGCTAAAAAGTTATCGATTTAACCCCTATGTATGTTCAGCGATTTTTACTAGGTTCGGAGATATTGATCATTTTAATCTGAATTTTTGTAATTTTCCCTTATGTCCATGTCACGAAAAATTATTAATTTCATGTTTTATTTCATAAGTTTTACAGTGGTATCTTACATAATTAGAATAATTACGAAACAGCGAAGTTTTTAAACCTATTTGCCCGCTTTTTTCAGTATTTTTTTTTGAGTAATTATCTAAATTTGTTTCTCCATACTAGGGTGTCCCAGTGTTTGCTTATCACTTTGTATGGAAAAAACAATATAGATGTACTTAAAAAAAATACTAACAAAAAAAGGGCTAATAGGTTTAAAAACTTCGCTGATTCATAATGATTGTAATTATATAAGATACCACTGAAAATCGTATGAAATAAAACATGCCTTAATAATTTTTCGTGACATGGACATAAGGGAAAATTACAAAACTTCAGATTAGAATGATCAATATCTCCGAAACTAGTAAAAATCGCTGAACATACATAGGGGTTAAATCGATAGCTTTTTAGCTGCTCTATCAGCCCTAGGCGGGTTGACGTCGGTTTCTGGGACACCCTGTATATTATAAATATTAAGGAGATCATTTAAATGATCGATCCGACTTCAGTTGGACTGACCTGATGGTCCAACTGAAGTCGGCTTTTGGTTAAAACTGTAGTGGGACGCCGACTTCAGTTTGAATGACTAAGCGCCACTTGCACCAAAATTTTTACACTGGGTTTAGACATTACCTTGAGTTTAAATTTCAGTTTGAGTATGAATCTGACGTCTACTAACTCGATTTATGAGGATTTATTTCAGTACCATCGTGTAGAACCCTATAGGTTAGGTTAGGTTAGTTTTTATACAAATTCTGAAATCTTTACAGTTACAGAAAAAAAGCGGATTGGCAAATGAAACGGTTGCGAAACGATACATGTTGCCAAAAATAACGTCCATTTACTTTCTCAACCTCGGATCTTGAATACTTACATAGGAAAGTAGTCTGTATTCTTTAGGGATCATGAGTGCTTTTCCTATCTAACTATTCGATTAGATACGAGGTTGAGGAAGTAAAGGGACGATATTTCTGAAGGCAGAGGACCAAAAGAGATAACTTACTCCGCCAATCAACAGGACCGCCACGAACAAAACCAGGAAACTCTTGAACATTTCGCTTGTCGTTTACGAAACAATACGCCGCCATGCGCACACGCTCGCCTTATATACTGCGCGTAATGATGATGGTGGAATAATGGGCTGAAATCGACACGGTTTCACACCACGCCTAAATTGTTGTGATGTTCATGGTTGAACCTTGGGAAGTTCCTGTCGTCAAATCGTTTTGTCGATGCGTTTGATAATGTGTGTATGCATAACAACACTTTTTTTTTAAAGTGCGGGATAAATGCGGGTTACCTGATGGGAAATAATCAGCACCGCCCATAACACCAGCTCAAGAAGAGTTGTCGATGCGCAATTAGGGAAATGTATGCTCTTTTCTTGAAGGCACCCATGTCATAACTGGTGGGAAATACCGCCGAAGAGAGTTCGTTCCACAGTTTCAGTGTACGAGGCAAAAAGTGCCTAGTGAAACGCACGGTGGAAGATCGCCATTCATCAAGGTACTGTACTATCCCCATGGGGTAGGCCTTATAAAATATAAAAAAAAAAAAATTATTTTTATTTATTTAATCCGTTTGGCGGGCCGGAAGACAAAAGAGATTTGCCAATCGAAATAGTGGTAGTTACGTTGTGTGATTTTTTAAATGTTTTAGTAACCCATGATTCCTAGGGCGAGAATGAGGGATAACAGATTCTTCTGATTAAAGAGATATTCAAGAATAAGGGAATTCAAATAATTGTATTAGTTGAGGAAAAGAAACGACTAGGGAACTTCAGTTTATGGAAATTCGACAAGCTTCTGAGATCTGGTAAAAGCAGAGCCCCTCCCCGCTCTTGCTCATGTGCTCGACTCCAGACTGGTCACACTCCGCCAGCCTGTCTCGAACTTGTCTGGGGAGAGCTTCCATTACGTCGCCAAGTCAGTCTAAGTAAGTCCTCGTAACCAAGAGAGCAGAGGGCCCGACAAATTATAGTCACTCCAAGAGACAGGATTTATTTCTTTTCCTAATAATTTAGATGGAGAGACTATCGACCTAAACTACCCCTCTTGTGTCCTCGGATATTTAGGACGACGGAATGTGTGTGTTTTCTGCAATCCAGTGTGACAGGTATCAAAGCAAACCCAGAATATTGGAGGTCTCCTCCCCTTCGAATCCGTCAAGGCACCCGATATCACACGCTCAGCTTTCGCTTCGCTTAGTCGAGTCCCCACGAACCGACATGAGAGCCGGGAGTAGAAAGCAGTTGCCGAGCTAAACTCGCAGGCATCCTTGCTGACATGAGATCATAAAAACCAAGCCAGCAAGTCACCTCAACTAACTAACGTCTTTCGACCAGAGGTGAGATCGACTCTTGACGCAACTCAAATCCGACCCCCGGTTCCCCAAGATAAATTTTGAAGCTATTAACCTTGAACCTTCAACACACTGAAGCAGTCTGTGAAGTCTGTATGGATACTGAGCGTACAGTGTGTAGTGTCTCTGCTTGCTATTTTAATCCAAGATGTTTAGTGGCGGTAAGATGTCATCGACGTCTGTGTCCCGCTGATAACTTTCACCAAGACACTAAACCCTCTTCGACTCGAATAGAAACATGTAAAATATCCGATGCATTAACCGAAAAGGTAAAGATAAATTGTAATTTAAATTGCCAGGACACAAGCAAACTGTAAACCCCAATATAAGAGCCGAAAGAAAATTAAATAATCTTAGCCAAACAGCATGGGAAAAATTTAGAAAAGTTCTTCCAATAAACTGAAGATTAGACATGGAGTCCTAAAAGGTACACAAAATCCAAAAGAATTAGATCAGTCATGAATTATTAATAAACCTTTGAATTCCCTTGATTAAAAACATTTATAAAAGAATATCAAATGAACAATAAAATTATTTACCTTTAAATAATTATTAGTTTCGCAATAGAATTAAAATCCCGTGAAATAATTCAAAGAAATTTATCACTAGTTTGGTTTTCCGACGACCAGCGTATATCACTTTTAAATTCAATATGATTTGCTTCTAAGAATTTATTTTTTAAAAATTGTTCTGTTTTTTAAATAAATTGTTCCTCCCAAAAAAATAAAATTTCGAAACTCAAAACATTTTGAAAATATTCGTAAATAAAAAAAAAATCAAAATCAAAGAAAAATATTCAAATAAACATGTCCTAACAAGGACAGCTTTGCTACGAATGATCTAATAACCTTGTTGTCAAAATTGCAATGACATCTTCCATAATTCAAAATATTTTGAAAATGACGACATCAAATGTCATTCGTAACCAACTGCATTACTACCCTAAGTGCAACGATGCACCCATCGAGTAACCACTAAAAGACAACACTTAGCTTCGGGTCCCGACGAGATGTCAAGGCCGCGCAGCCGCAAAC
Source organism: Acleris literana (assembly GCA_946894065.1). NCBI lineage: Eukaryota > Metazoa > Arthropoda > Insecta > Lepidoptera > Tortricidae > Acleris > Acleris literana. The sequence goes on along the minus strand of OX335687.1, from coordinate 16,279,921 downwards.
CGAACTCTCACGACAGCGACTCCAAACCGCTTAGAAGCCCTCGTAGTAAGCGACGGAGCTCTCAGGATCATGCTCCCGCGTGAAATGTATTAAAATGAAAAGTTAAATATGCAACTAAGGTTTCCCTGTACTACGAAAGTTTTCCCTACTCTGTTACTATACCCTGAAACACAACAAACATTCACAATAAATTAAACACCATACGGAACCCCTTCTAAACAACGACCATCACCCTTCCATTCTTCTTTCAGATCCTCAACTAGAACACTCATTCCCAAGCTTCCCTATTCTAAGTAATAAGACATATACGAAAGATTAAAATACCTATGAGAAATCACTAGTTCGATTTTCTTGTTCTCAAACCATAAATCAAATTATTCGTGGACATGACTTCTTATAGATAAGTGTTTCCAACAACGGTAGGACTACAATATTTACCTTTTTAAGTAGACTTTGTCTACATGAACTTACGAGAACCTTCTAACGTCTCCTTGCAATAATCCCATAGATCAGCTTTCCATAAATTATTTTCCATTAAACACTCGGCACATTATTAATTTTAAAAGGGAAATTTTGTAGATACAACACTATTACTTTAAAGAAAAAGCAAATAAAAATCTTAAGAAAAACATTTTTTTCAAGCCCGTCGATCACTCCCGTCAACCACCCTCCGTTTCCTAGCAACCCTCACACTCTCTCTCGCCGTTTTCTAACCAGTCAAATACCAAAGACAATTTAATTCTTGCTTGAAGGTTTGACTCGAGATGGGGTCAGTACAGTACCTAAAGTAATCATATATTCGTACAGGCACCAGTATATATGATTCAACACTGGACTCAAAAATATGTGTCACGTCTTTATTACTATACTCGAAAATCTAATTAAAGACCAAAATCTGACAGTTCCCATCTTGATTATTTCGTTATTTTAACATTATTTCATAAAAATATGAATGAGAACTTGTGTAACCAGTAATATTAGGGTAATTTTTATTTATAAAAATACCTACACTTAAACCAAAATGCAGTAATCACAGCGAATGTGCGCCCGTTGAGGTTAGGATTTTGGCCTCAAATTAGATTTTCGGGTATAGAGGTACTTATAAAAGCGTGTTAGATATTTTAAAAGTCCAATGTTGGATCATATATTATCGCTGGTGACTGTACATACATTTCTTTCACACTGATTCATGAACCTGGAGCTGTATTCCACTAGGTAAAACGATATGCTCTGGACATGTTATGGTATTGTCAACGTTACGATAGCTCTTATTTACTTCACAATAAGGATGGTTAAAATCAATACTATGACATGACAGCAATATGATTGTACTGAATACAGTCTCTCTCTTCTTAAATTTAAGAGCTAGGCTCTTCTCGGTGGAGCAATTTCCATGACTCTCTTTCTAGAGCCTTTTCTTTTAGGCCCTGATACGACTCGACGTCTACTTTTTTACCCGACTGTCGAAGGAGGAGGGTAATGGGTTTTACAGCCTATATATGTATGTTTGTTCCTTTGTCGTGTCACTAAAAAACTAAACCCGTTGTACGATTTTGATGATTCTTATGTCAATCGCTTCGTCTTAATCTGGTGAGTGTCACTGAACAAATGACAGTAATCAAAATTCAATATGGCGGTAACCAGACGCCATATTGTGCAAATTAAAAAAAAAAAGTCGACCAAGTATGACAAGTGGTAGTGGTATTAAGTATCATTGAATAGGGATTTAAAAATCATCTTAAGGTTTCTTTCATCATTTTTCATTTTGAATGATCATTTAGGATTTATAACGATTTAAAGTTTGTTAGCAACAGTCGGGTTTTGAAAGCTTGCTTTTTGTTAAAGTTATTTTTTATCTGATCCATGAACGTTCTCCTTGTCTTCCTCTCTTCCGCTTCCCTTCAACTTTCCCTTCCACTATGATCTTAATGTTTTCGTCTTGTCGTAATAGGTGACCTAGCATCTTCCCTCTTCTATTTACAACGGTTTCCAATGAGCACCTCTTATCTTTAATCATGTTACTGAATACAATAGAGCCCCTGAATGTTATCGTGTTGGCTTTACCATTACATACACACACAGCAAACCCTTACTGATTTACTTTATATAATAATGTTAAATGAGTTGTTTACCGACATATTTAATGGCTGGAAAATTTTAGAATTCATTCATAACGTACAGAAATACGCTGACCCCCAGAAAATTATATTTAAATTTATAACTTACTATAAAAAATGGCAATGAGAAGGCACACCCCAACAAGCAAAGTAGCGATAACAGCGTCTAAACTTAGAGCCTTAAGTGATATAGTTGCTATATAAGACATAAAATAATGGTTTTAGGTCATACTACGGACATAAGATGATATGTTAAATCACTGGCGATAGTAAGGTGATATAATAGATATATAAAAATATGTTACAGCTTAAAGCTGTATAAAGGTGATTTAAACGACCACTTTACATTTTATTGTTGCAGCTTTAGGTTGATTTTAACACTAAAGGTTCTTTAGGAGTGCCTATTAGCACTTGCTCGCACTATTGCTCTATAAAAGTATTATTTTGACCTTTTAGTGCTAAGCCTCGCTTACAGTGTTAAAGTGGCTATAAGAAACCCCTAAAGCTATTTAAGGGTTATCAAACTAATTCTTATAACTCTTAATAGTGCAGTGATATAAGGGAGATAAGGTTCTCTATTAAATCACTATATAGCTATTTTAGCTCTTGAGGTGCTATAAAAGCAGCATGAAGCTAGCTCTTTAAGAGTGCTTGTGTGAATATTATTAACTCTTAAAGTGATTTTAAAATGTTCTAGATATATGACAAACAAAGGTGCTAACAAATCATTTTATAACTCCTTTTAAAATTTATCAGTTCTACAGATGTGATAATTATCACTTTTGAAGTTAGCCTTATGTTTAAACGAAAACGCCATATTTGTTTACAAATATAACCTAAAAATAATTGAAATTACATCTGTTATTAAAGTTACGTTTAATGTTTTATTTTCCCACAGTGCAAAATCAATCAACTTTAGCAAAACCATTTACAAAACGAATTAGTATTATTAACAAAATTACAAAAAATAAATAAAACCGCAACATTTTTGCAATTTAAATTTCTCAAAACGCCTTATTTTTAAGGGGCTTGAAAATTGAGATGAAAAATAGTATGCATAATAACAGAAAACTTACAACCGCAATAGTATTTCACTGTATTATTACTAAAAAAGTTATATTTTAAGTCCTTACCGTCATTTCTGAATCCGTACATCACAAAAACAATTTAACAACCCGCACGCGCTATGAGAGACAATAAACATTACACTGCTGCAACGGTAAGAGTTATTTTTCACTACTCCAGTGTTTTTGCAACACAATAAGTGATATAAGGTAACATGTTATAACTTTAATAGAACCTTTGGTAGTAAAAACCGCTTCTGCAACACTTTAAGCGATATAAGGTGACACTTTATATCTTTAATAGAACCTTTGGTAATAAAAACCTCTTTTACAACACTTTAAGCGATATAAGGTGACGCTTTATATCTTTATTAGGGCCATTGGTAAGAATAATCTATATTGTAGCACTATTATAACACTCATTTACCACTATTGCAGTTAATACGAGCTGCTGTAGAACTTTTAAGTGCTAACGCCGGTGCCTAATTCGGACTATAAGAGAGTTATAGCGTGCTCTTGCACTAATATTTAGGACGTGCTATCGCTATTGGTGTTTAATTGAACTAATAACCGGCTATTATAGAACTTATTTTATCGCTAAAATGTTAGTTGGGACAGGCCCATTGTACGGTCGAGTTCATAAATATGTATACACTTTAGTACCTCGTCACTTTAATCGCTGATAATTCGTATATGGTAGTTTGAACATGACATTAAATAGACGAGGTATTAAAGTGTACACATATTTATGAACTCTACTGTACGTGGTATCTCTGAGACCCATAGAAATTTCAACTCTCAAGACTACAATCTCAAGACAGGGGCACGTTTTATAAAGCTACAAGTTACAATGTTACAGGTGTAAACTGGCAACACTGCTCAAATGGCTGGTCGTCATTGGTCGAGGTTGTGTCAAATGGAAACTTGTAACCTTTAAATTGTAATTTGTAGCTTTATAAAACAGGCCCCTACAATCTTAAGACTCCAAATGCGTTGCCAAACCTGAGGACTAAGGTGGAATGCCTCTATTTAGGAATTTCACCGGTGGGGATAACCCCACACCGGAACACATGTGACCACTGTAGGTTAGAGAGGATAGCTAGAGATTATTTAAATGATAAGCTTTAAACCTACCGTTCTACTGTTTTAATCTCTGGTGTTATTTTTATAGGTAGATATATATATTATTGTATTTATTTATGTATTTTTGTAAATTGTTCTCTGTCTTTCTCATTTGTTTCTCTTTTGTTCGTTTTTGTATGATTATTCGCTTATCTGGTAACGAATGCCATTAGCCATTAAGCCCGCAATTTGTACTTTTTGGGCAATTTAGATTAAAAAAAAAAAAATTTAGATGCAAGAGTTTCTTTGTTCCCGTAATAATGCGATAAGTAAATAGACAGAGTCGCAGGCAAAACCTTATGCAGAGCAACGAAAACGGGCCAGAGGCCCTACATCACTTTCTCTCGAGTTAGTCTCGAGTGACGAATGACAGGAATGAAGCGAACATCGATAGCTCTTACTTAATAGTAATGGCGGCTGAGTTGAAAACCATAAAATAACATCTCAATTAACCTCGTAAGACCCACCATACTGCAAACAGGTAGTTTTTTATAAGTGGGACTTTGAATCTACCATCAAGGCAATAAAGTTCAATTATGTTTGTTCGATAATGCCATTTTCAGTTTATGAACATAGGAAACTGAACCTTATTCCTATTGCAACACAGTTCAAATTAAATTGCCTTGATTATGCACATCGTATTGCACACTGGGCCTTACGAGGTTAAAATAAAAATAAAAATAAAAATCATTTATTTCGGACCAAAAGATCCATATTATGTTAGTAACAAGGGAAGACTATGTTATTAGTAAACTGTATAATAAAACAAACAATTAAATATTTACGCACTGTCGCACATGTTAGCGTTTGTATATGTAAGTACCTAGTATACTTTTTATTGTTGTTTAGCGACATATGTTTTTTTATTGAACAAAAGCTTCATTAAGGCCCTGTCCTCCCGGCTCATAGACTCCTCCGGAGATCCTAGAGCTGGTGCTTACCTCTTCCAAAGGATTGGGCTAGCTATCCAGAGAGGTAATGCAGCCAGTGTCATGGGGACCATGCCGCGAGCGGATCTGCTAGAGGGGTGTTCTTTTTATAGTGATGATTATTATTTATATCTTTAATATTTGAGTAGCTTAGTTTAATTTTAATTTAAATACGTTTAGTTTTAATTTTTAATTGTATTAATGTTGAATTCTGTACTTAGTTGGATGTAAATAAAGTACCAAAATATAATGTTTAAATAAGAAACATCTATGGTTTATCAGATAATGACACCACAGTTATAGGTGATAGGTAAGTTGAAGGCGATTTAAAAAAAAAACCGAAGCGCGGTGGCGTGTTACTTTGAATACCCCCCCTCCTTACCCGCCCGGTGTGGCGGATGGCTACCGGCCTAAATCAGCTCAGTTTGTCCTAGGATACATTTGGGCCAAGTGAATTCATCCGGTACTAAGTTTTGACCTCGCCATACATTGGGTGGCACTACCGCGTACTAAAGTCGAGTCCAGAATTAGGCGAACTAACTTGAAAGCCAAAAAAAAAAAAACCCCCGACGAATTGAGAACCTCCTCCTTTTTTTGAAGTCGGTTAAAAATGTTGCCAGACAGGAAAAAATAAATAGTGATAGGTTTATGTCGACACAAACATGTCGATATAATATCGATATTTTAGTGTTTGGAATCAAAGTAATAATTTTACTAAGCAAAATAATAATAATAAAAATTGGTTGGAATTCAAAATACATCGAACATTGTTTTGGAAATCGTTAAAGACGCTGTCCGCCATTTTGTTTTGTTGACATTTCGGACCATTAGCCAAACAAAGCAAGCCACTCGGCTTTCTGTCATCGGTCTGCTAGAAGCTATAACAATGATTGCGAACCCACGAAAAGACGTCAACTGCTGGACATAGGCCTCCCCCAAATATTATTTCTATAATATAAGATAATAATCCATTATGTGTTCGATTTTTTCAGTCAAACTGTAATCTATAACAATACTTATTAGGGTATTAAATTAATTAAAATCAAACACATAACGGATTCGGAATTATCATCAACGATATATAGCGTTTGTCTCTATCGCACTTTCATATTTGCCCGAAAGAAAGGGATGAATGCTATATGTATGGTACATGGAATGTACCGTACTAGTAGGATCACAATGGCCTGCTGTAATAACAGCATTATTTTTGTATTTAATTCCTAATTTGAGGAGTAAGTAAGTATCGTAAACATCCGCTTTAAACCGTACATCCTTCAGATCATTATTATATCATAAAAAATGCTGTAGTTCGTCCCTATTTGGCAAGTATGTATGAATGTGAAAGTTTCGACGACAATTACTTGACAAAATATATATAGAATCAGATATAAATAGAAGGCACAAGGTTATATTAACAGCACTAGCCAAACTGTGGCAACATTGGTGTACAATGAACTGTCAAGTTAGTTCGCCTAATTCTGGGCTCGACTTTAGGATCGATGAAGATGTTTTATAAACTATACTATCGAGAAATTTGAATGATTAGCAGTTTGCCATTACGTAAATTTGCCGGGTTATCCGTTTTCCACGTGTCATTAGTCGTGTCACGTCCGGAAATAAATAACACGACTAATTTACGAATCATGTCACGCTGCTAAACACTAAAATTCCTTGATGGTATGTATAACCTATCAATTCCATTAATTAACTTACTGATAACTTTAGGAGGACTAGATAACGTTTGATTTGTTTATTATTAGTAGCATTTTATCAACGGCTTGTGAACGAAGTGACTGCGTAAAGTGTTGTTCAAAGAAATGTCGATTTTGGAACGATGTGATGACTGCCATGTCGGCCATTTCTTGTTTAATTACATGCGAACAGAACCAGACGAAATATTCCAGGTGAGTTTTGTGTTCGTGTTATTCTTTGGGAATTTTAAATTGGGTAGTTAAGTAGGTATTGGTATGTATTGGTTATTTTTAAAACAAGATGAGTTGATAGTAGTTTATCAACACACATTATTATAAGTAAGTACCTACTCTAAGATGGATTCAGAAGACGAAAGGCAAGGCAAATGACCAGCATTACCTGTGGTAGTAGGTGACAGCGATGACATCTGTAACGTAATTTCATTACGTTATCGAATATTGGAAGGTAATGAGATCCAAATTTGGAACATCTTCCAAAATTAACAGCTGTCATCGCTGTCACTTACTACCACAGGTAATGCTGGTCTTGCCAATGGATAGTAAGTACAACGCCTTTTCAAACATTAAGATCGACTTGACAGAAGCGCGTGGAGCTAACCCCATGTGCTTCCTTTTAGTCCATTTGAGAAAATTCTCTTTTACCGAACAATTGTCTTCGCGTGTGATATCCATGGACTTATTTCTCTAATAAGTCCATGGGAGTGTCTATAAATAACTCGACATTGGCGAAATACACCTTAACAGGAGTGAAAGCCATTAATTAAGAATAGAATAGAATAGAACATTAAGATCTTATCATCTAATTTGTGGCCTAGCGTTTACTTGGGGCTAGATTAATTTGAGTTAGATTTTACCCTGGTACCGAGTTTTGTGACAGTAGTTCTTGCTGTCAAGTGAATAAGAGCTACCATAATTTCAAAAATATGATTGCGATACAGAAACAAGATGAACTAAAACAAATTGGAAAAAGTTTAAAAAAACAAAAACCCGCCTTCAAAAAGCAAAAAATAACTTCTTTAAAATGGTATGTAAATAGGTCAGTCCAACTGTACAACTTTTTTTTTTATTTTATACTTTTTAGTGATCATAATTAATTATGCTGTTATTCTCCCATTTCTCAAGAAACAATAGAACATTTCAATCTCGCCGCAAGCAACGCCGTGGGAAAGTCATAGTCATATATTTAAACCTAAATATGCTTCGTCATAGTCGCTCAACTATCTTAATCGAAATATCTTGTCGCCACCCTCGAAATATATACCGTTTAGGAGTTCCGGTGGCCATCTGTGGTCTTCATCATCAGTTCCACTTCACCAAATAGTGATTCCCAAGACCAAATACACGAGTTACAATGAAAAATACCAAAATCGCTATAGGTGTGCCTATAAATTTTGAAGAGTTCCGTCGATTCCTCATGGATTCCACCATCAGATCTTCATTTTGAAAAAAATGGGCCCAATCTGGAAGCACCAGCTTTCAACTAAAAATTGAATCTTCAAAATCGGTTCACCCAGTCGAAAGATAAAAAAAAATAAAAAAATACAGACGAATTGAGAACCTCCTCCTTTTTTGAAGTCGGTTAAAAAGAGGCATTGATTGAATTAATCGGTCAACAATTGCGCAATTACAGACATCGAACGATTACATTTTATCGATTATATTTTATTAGTAAACTTTTTTGTGATTTTGACGTGTTTAGACACATTTTCTTGGTAGTCTGCGATAACAACTGATAGGTACCTAGTTTGATATCCTATCTAGCCTTCCAATGTCTCTATTCCTAACGTGTATTGTCGTAAGTTATAATACTCATAATAGTAGTGCACCGGTTATTCAGGCATAACACTACCTACATCTACTATACATAGATACAGCGCTGCAGCGTTTTGCCACAGTACATTTTACTGAATTTTCAAGCCTATAAGTGGATGTAAATAATGTGTCATATGAAAGGGCTTAATTTGAACACATCAAAACTATTTCTTTTTAAATTTTCTATGATGCACTTCTTGATTTACAGCCAAAAATATACAAAAAATGACCGTTCCTCCCACGGGTTCCCCTCTCTTATCTCCGAGAAAATCAAAAAATCGGAAAAATCCCTCGGTGCGCAAGTCTAACTCGCACTTGACTGGTTTTTTACTTAAAAATTAACATAAAATAAAGCAATACTTGTTTGAATAATTTGGTTGTGATGTTGGTGTAATTGTAACACCTAGTTAACCTATTTTTAGCGTTTTTTTCCCAAAGCGTCCCAACGGGACCAGTATACTATAGCTCCGCTGTTCTTCCGTCTGTCCGCCCGTCTGTCATGCGGCGGTAATAATATCAATATATAGTACGCGATATATATACCTACTACGGTTTATAGTACGCGAGTAGAAAAAATGTTTTAACAAACCCGCAATAAATTTTACCTATAAAAAATTCATCCCCACGTTACAGTGTAAAAAACAATTTTTTTTCAAGATTTTATTTTACCACTAATATGTATATTCATGCCAAATTACAGCTTTCTAGTGCTAAGAGTCTCTGAGCTAGGCTGCGGACGGACGGACGGACGGGCGGACGGACGGACGGACATGGCAAAACTACCTATAAGGGTTCCTAGTTTGACTACGGAACCCTAAAAATTACTGACTGTTGAGTTTCTTGCGGCGTTTCTTCTCAGCAGTGGTCTCTTTTTAGGGAAGTGCTGGCAGAATTTTGACGTGTGATAGTGCCCGTGCGGCCTTCTTACTGAATAAACATATTTTATCTTTTTTATCTCTTAAAGGGCTACGCTCTTGTCGGTGGAGTGCCGCTATTCCTCTCTATTATTTACCAGGTTCTCAACATCTCGATACGACACGACCTTTTCCTTCCACTTACTCAAACTCTTTGAAACCTTAACTTAATAAAATCCCTCAGATTGACGCGGCGACCGGGCAACAGGAAACAAGGTGGTCTGCCCTTTCCCGAAGTATCCGCCTGGCGAGAAGCCTCAGGAGGTTCGGGCTGGTGCCAGGAGACGTGCTGGTGCTAAGTGGCAGAAACCACCTCGATGGCCATATACCCTACAACGCGGCCATGTTTAACGGCCTTCCGATGGCTGGGATCGATCCTCAGTTTAAATACAGTAAGTTTGTTTACAGCGTCGCTATTGCCTAACGCACTCGCAATCGCAATCGGCTTCAAAGTGGAACAACACGGGTAGCACAAGTTGTATTTTCTCGCTTGTCGCTCAGTGCGTCTCTATCGTTACAGACTAGATAGAAAGGGAGATCCGAGCGACAAACAAGTCGCGGACAACATGTGCTAGCCGTGCAATTGTTTACATTTTGTATGCAGACTCGCCTTCGGACTGTCAAAATGAAAACGATTGCGATTGCGAGTGCGTTAGGCAATAAGCCCTCAGGTTTAATGTCAAGAAGGTTGTTCTGTCAACAAGGTTATTTGGATTTTAAGTTTCATACATGCAATGCAACTACAAGTTGGGAAATGCTAGGAACAGCGTCTATTATAGTAATTATTTATTACATAAATACATAAACTCACGCCTTCATTCCCAGATTGGGGTAGCTATAGAATTACCAACAACTCTAAAAACTTGTTGTTAATTCTGCAACTACATTTTGTGACCAATCAGGCTAAAATGTTTACCACCGTATTAGTGACAGGTTGCAAGCCCATCGCCTAACAATACTACAAGCCTTTATTCCCTTAGTCGCCTCTTATGACTTCCACGGGAAGACATGGAGTGGCACTAAGCCGACAACTACACGGCGGAATTATTTATTGATTTATTATATTCAAAAGCAAAGTGAAGTGGCAGTGGGCCGGCCATATCTCGCGAAGAACCGACAACCGCTGGGGTAAAAGTGTTCTTGTGTGGAGACCACGTCTCGGCAAACGTAGTGTAGGACGCCCTCAGGCCAGGTGGGATGACGATCTGCGAAAGACTGCAGGCAGTTGCTGGATGCGGCAAGCTGAAGATAGGGCGCTATGGCGCTCATTAGGGAAGGCCTATGTCCAGCAGTGGACTAATATAGGCTAATGATGATGATGATGATGATGATGATGATGATGATGATGATGATGATTATATTACCTTTTTAACAGCAGCCCTAGCCGAGATGCAAACGCTGCTAACATTTCTGTTGTTTCTCTGAGTTGACATAAGCAGTTGACGCAATCTATCATCAGCTTACATCAATCCAATACATTTTTTCGCTTATTCGTATCGCTAACTTAACGTTATGCAACTTGTCTAGGCCCTTAGGTATCGATATTGGTTCTCAGTCCACTATATGGACTATGCCATCGTGACGCATAGAGCTAACCCCGTGCTTCTGTTTAGTTTACGATTTGGTGGTCAATTTCACTTTAACATAGTTCATAGTGTAGATGTTCACCACCCACCCCTCGAAATTAATTTAAGTAACAACACTTCGCGATCTCTCAAAGATAATTGTGTAACAAAGTTTCAGTTCTACAAAACCGACTATACAAAATGCAACGAGGACTTGAAACTTGTGAATTGGGATAAACACAAGAGCTGTAAATGCACCGACTATCTAGAAACACTGTACGGAATTCTTTGGCAAGTAATAACTAAACATACACCAAAATCCAAACAAAAAGATGCCCAGTACCCTTATTGGTACAAAAAAAAAATTGGCAACCCGCGTAACTATGACGTGTTTTCTTTACTTAGGGCGAGGGCTAAAGTGGCGCTTGAAAACTGTTTTAATTCTTATATCAAATTTACTGAAAATAACATACAAACTAACATAAAGGCTTTTTGGCAGTACGTGAATTCAAAAAATACTTCTGACAGAATTCCCAATCAAATGCATCTACAGGATGCGTGCGCAACCAGTGGCACTGATATAGCGAATCTTTTCGCAAAATACTTTTCATCAGTTTATTCAATCTCTGCCTCAGCTCCATACTACCCCGACTTTCCTGAATCAAGCTACAATTTAACATCCATATTTATAACAGAACTCGAAATTGAATCCGTACTGGCAAAAATCGATATTAACAAGGGAGCGGGCGACGACGGCATACCACCTTTATTCTTTAATCAGTGTCGTAAAGTATTACGAGTAGTTAAACCATTATTTACATTATTTAACAAATCTCTTTCTGAAGGCGTATTCCCTGATCAATGGAAAATCGCAAAAATTGTACCCATTCATAAATCTGGAGATAAACATGACGTCTCGAACTACAGACCAATAAGTATTCTGTGTTGTTTGGCCAAAATATTTGAAAGCATCGTATACAAACACGTTTATGCGCACTTCAAGCATGTTGCAAGTCCAAAACAGCACTGTTTTATGAAGGATCGCTCCACTAATAGTAATCTTATATCTTACACTGAAACTCTTTGTTCTGCTTTTAATAGCAGGACCCAAGTTGACTCCATCTACACGGACTTTGCAAAAGCCTTTGACCGTGTCGATCATACCATCCTCTGTAAAAACGCCGAACACCTTGGTATACACGGTTCACTGCTACGGTGGCTAAAATCTTATTTATTGAATCGCTCTCAACTGGTTAATATCAATGGTTACTGTTCTACACCATTCTTTGCTGTTTCTGGTGTCCCTCAAGGATCAAATCTGGGCCCTCTTTTGTTTCTCATCTTTATTGATGATTTATTGATTTGCTGATGATGTCAAAGTGTTTAATAATATCGACAGTATTGACGACTGCCAAGCACTTCAAAGCGACCTTTCTCATTTAAGCAATTGGTGTAAAAAGAACAACATGTCACTTAATGTTAAAAAGTGTAATGTAATCTCATTTACCAAAAATAAGAACCCATTTATATTTGTTTATTCCATTGGCAAAACACCTTTACAGCGAGTCTCAGTCATCAGGGACCTGGGAGTATGGTTTGATACAAAACTTTCTTTTACGGCACACTATAATGACATTGTTCAAAAAAGCTATAAACTTCTAGGATTTCCGTACAGAACTACCAAACTCTTTAAAAATATTAAAATTATCTTGACGATTGATTGTGCTCTAATAAGAAGTTCTCTCGACTACTGTTCCAATGTCTGGTCACCTTTCTACAAAATTCACATTGACCATTTAGAATCAATTCAAAAAAGATTTCTCCGGCATCTTGTGCATAAATTACAGCTTAGAAGAAAGCTACTTTCCTATGAAGAGAGACTTAACTTTTTCGGAATAAGCAGTCTACAAAATAGGCGACCGTTGAGTGAACTTCTATATTTGCATAAATTCGTGAACAACAAAATAGATTCAAATATCTGCTGTGACATTTCTTACAGAGTATACCCTAAACCGAGTCGTAAACCTAAACAGTTCTCGTTGCCGCTAGCTCTCAACAATGTTACTCACAATAGTCCCTTGGCACGCATGTGTATGTCATATAACCAAATATGTAATGATGTTGATATTTTCTATTTGAGTTTTAATTCTTTCAAAAATTGTATTCTGCAATTGGATCTATTATCCTAAAATAGCACTCCTTTATTTATTTAAATGAGTTTCTTTTTAACGCTGAGCAATGTCATAACGTTTACCAGGCTTCATGTCATTTGTCTATAAGTATGTACTAATCCTAAACGAGTGTTGTGTGTGGTAGTAATAGAAATGTAGATATTAAGCTATGTTACTAGTAATATTATCATGATTATTGTACTCTACATTTTGTTACCATGCCTAATAAATAAATAAATAAATAAATAAATAGTGGCCTAGTAGGCATAAAATTATATAGTTGACTGTACATTTGAAACGCAATAAACATCCTTGTAACTAACAATTTCAGGTGAAATTAAGTTGCTCTTTGAAATACTTCAACCTAAGATAGCCTTCTGCGAATTCTTGATGTTGGAAGACTATAAAAGAGTGGTGAGAGACCTCAACCTTGATACCAAGATCGTCACGTTTGGAGGCGGGGAGTGCTCAATGGACCAATTTATGGAGACCTATCACGACCCCGAGGCAGAAGAAGAGTTTAAGTACGTATTCCATGGAAATTTATACGCCCACAACTACAAACGCCCACGGCTTTATACCCGTAAAAAAATAGGGCATAGGTATTCATGACTTTTTTCTCAGCTTAAAGCTGATTCATGTTACAAACAGTTGAAAAAAATCATTTTTGAATAGGCTCTAAAATCAAAAATAACCAAGATATAAGCTAACAATGAATTGTTCCTATCTCTTTCTAGCAAATAATTTAACATGGAGTTACTATGGCCGACCTGTTACATGACGTCACAGTGCATATCGGATCTCTCTGTCTCAAAACGCAGTCTAATTAGCAGTTTAAAATGCTAGTATTATCCGTAGGCATTCCTTGGCCGAATTCAATTTAAATTTCACTTTTGGTAATCTTGTTTACGGTATTTTCATATAATTTAGTTGAGAAATGCGATCTAAAAAATCCATGCATATATTCGCTATTAGTTTACTTATCATTCGTATATTTATTATTAATTAAGAACTAGTTGTGGTTCCCAAGACAAAACGATAATCTAAATAGCTGAATCATAAAGCTGAGCTGAGTAAAGTTTTCTACATCTTCATCGGCCTATATCAGTCCACTGCAGGACGTAGGCCTCCCCTAATGTGCGCCATTTCACCCTGTTCTTGGCCTGTCCCATCCATCATCTGCCAGCAGCGTTTCGCAAATCATCACTAGGTGTTTTTTAAGTTTTCTACGTTGTATTGTAATAAATTTTTCAGGGTTGCTATAATTGACACCGATAAAATTTATTGCTGGCTTCAAAGTACGAGTGGAACCAGCGGTTTCCCGAAAGTGGTAGCCCTGAGACATTCCAATATTCTGCAGAACCTCGGCTTCTTCTATTTCGACAAACCAAAAGATGGGTAAGAATTAATTAAATCCTTTAAACATTGTAATAAATTAATCTTCCTAACACAGAGTACAAAACAAAGTCGCTTCAAGAATCTGTCTGTATATCCGCTAGCTGCTCGTAAACCACGCAACGGATTTTGATGCGGTTTTCACCACCATTTAGATATTTATTTACGAAAGGTTTTTATGTATAATAAATTCTGGTTTGTGTACGGGTGTTACAGAAAACTCACATAAACCGAAGCGAAGCGAGGGCGGCAGGCCTTTCGCGTAACTCACTCACAATCGCGATCGGCTTCAAAACAAAACAATTGGTTTCATTTTGTATGCAGACAAGCCTTCGATTTTGAAAATAAAAACGATTGTGATTACGAGTGTGTTTACGCGAAAGGCCGTCTGGTCCCTAATTTAATAATAATCTTCATCGATCAGTCACCACGTTTTAGGGCAGGCCGTTAAAAGGTTCTATCACCAGTGATAAGTGGTATGAATATTCCAGAGTGCGTAGACCAGGTCTCCAACCGGCTTCCATCCAGTGGATCTCGGCTTGCTTCAACGCGCTGCTGATGCCGCTGCACCACATCAAGCTGCAGACCTCCGCGCCGGCCACCACGGAGCACGTCATCGACATCATCAATAAGTACAAGGTACGGTATATTTGCATTTTTATCCAACTGTCTGGGGCTCTATTCAACACGGTAAAAACAATATAGTTTTTGACCTGTTATCGTATTGTCAACGTTTTGATAGCTCTTATTTACTTGACGGTAATGGCGGCCGAGTTAAAAACAATACCATTGCAGGTCAAATACGATTTGAATTTTATCGCCTTTATATCGCGTTTATATGTATGGTTGTTTTTCTGGATACACTACATAATTCCAAAGAGTCGTGATAATGAATTATTCAAAATTCCGTAATGATTCCAGAAGCAAGGTGATTTTCCAGATTAAAGACTTTATTTTTTGATATCGCTTTTAAATCGGAACTCTTTTTTATACGCTGGAAAATGCGTCAACGCATACCACGATGACCTTCGTATAGCAATTAAACTAAAATACCTCCAGCATAACAAAGCTTTCGGAAAAATTAAAATTAATAGTCGAAAAATTAAAATTATTTTTCTCTAGTAGAGGCTGAACGAATAGCGTCGATGAAACTGCAAAACAGCGTAATTCATATTTTTAATGAGGAGCAAAATGCACCTTTTTTCTAAGACGTTAAGGTTTATTTTGCTCTATAGTAAATTGGTTTTTTACTCGGTTTTGCAGTATCACCGGCGATAGCCCATAAAAATTGCTGGTCTTCGTGCAGCTTGCGTTCTCTATGCTATTAAAATCTAAACTGGTATGCCTCTAGCCCGCAGTCACAGTGACCTCTCCTACCCTGCTGGCACCGATCCTGCAGCATGAGAAGCCTTGTGACCTGACGTGCTTCGACGTCATCAGGACCGGTGGCTCCAAAGTTTATAAACAATTCCTGAATGGACTAAAGGTAAGTACGTTCTGAAATTAGAGAATTCTCTATGGATACGCAAATAAAGTATGGAATGATTTTAATAATCGATTACGTACAAAAAACTGTCAATATCCAACGAGTCAATTGCTGATTTTCTAGATTAATACTCGTAATTTAAACATTGTTTCTTTTTTGGTAGCTTGTGCTTGTGTCCCTCTTATTTGAGGTGTTTAACGTATAAGGTCTGTAAATTCGGTGGTCTGGTTTTAATATTCATACATTATTATTAATCATAAGTCACCAGGAAAGTTTTAATATCACAAAAGAAAAGGAGTACCTTAAAAGTTGATTCACCCTGCTACGATATCTGTCTCGTGGATGCCAATCGGTCGTATTTTTGGCCCATCTGTCATCGTGTATGCAGTACACCTGTCCATTCCAGTCCCACTTCCACTTTGCGGTCTTCACTTCAGCATCGGCAATACCAGACTTGGAACGCGTGTTCCTAACCCTATCGGTCCTCCTAGTATGTGTTGTTACTAAGGGCAAAAACATTTGAATTCCAGGCTAGGCTACGTAAAGATGCAATTATCGGCCAAGGATATGGACAAACGGAGAATGGCGGGATCATCCTAGAACTAGCACCGGATGGACCTCTAGGCAACCTTGGACGACCAAGACCGGAATATCAATTGAAGGTACTATTCGGACAGGAACAGATACATTAAAATTATCTTCAGTTGATTGTTCGATATTATTAAATACCGAGCGATCAAGAGAAAATCAATAGTGAAGGTAACTGGAGGATCATACATAAAACACTGCGTTTTCGTAAATCATGTCCGGCCGCAATCTTGAATTCCTTGATTCCGAATCTGACATCATTTTCGAATTCGCCATCCGCGAAAACAAGAGAAACTATACCCATGATGACTTTTTCGAAAAACATCATGGCCGCCATCTTGAACTCCGAATCTGACATCATTTTTATTAGTCCCGTCAGCGAGTTTAGTTAGTCCCGTCCGAGCGATCAAAACACATTTTAGCGCGTGCATTCTCAATTAGGCAGCCTTATACGTTCGATAAGCTATGCTGGCAAATTGAAAATGCACGCGCAAAAATGTGCTTTATTCGCTCGGACGGGACTACTTAAACTCGCCGCTGCAATATCGCTCGCTCGTTTTGAGATAATCGCAGCCCTGTATAATTTTACCTACTATCACAGACAAGAAAGTTCTCATAGTAAAATTCGTTGTAATAATGCTGGTCATTTCCTACGGTTTCTGAACACATTTTAGAGCACTAATGATATGTGCGTAGATAAACGGTATATATTGAAATCTTTCTCAATGTCCTAATTATAATAACACCGTGCTTAATAAACTTATGAAGTTATGACTTCTTTATAGATAGTGGACCCCGGTTCAGGAAAAGTTATAAACGAACCAAATGTAACTGGGGAGCTATGGACGAAAGGACCATGCATGGCGGTATGTATGTAACAAAAGTTCAATCTCGTAAGCACATGTGACACTTACAGTTGTTTTATCTCAGGAAAGCGGTTGAGCTATACTTGTGTGTGTAGATAGTGGTGAAGATGCACGTGCACGTTGTCTCTGAGTGCGTAGCTGTCGTCGCTTAGCGACGCCGTAGTGTGGGTGTCTATACGTGTTACAACTACGAGTATCGCCCATCCGCTTTCGTGAGCTAAACAACTGTTATGGCCCTTCTACAGGATGGCCCATCATGGGCCAACGTAAGGGACGCATTAACACGTTAGAGCGAGCAACATATTCTTGCATCTCACTCTTACGAATCACTCCGTCCCTACGTTGGCCCATGATGGGCCATCGTGTAGAGCAGCCATTACACGACTATCAACTACAATACCTTAATTGATTTTTAGTGCTATTATAATGACCCGAAGGCAACAGCGGAGGCATTTTCGGAAGATGGGTATTATAAAACCGGCGACTTGGTCTACAGAGACGAAAACGACTACTACTTTTATGTGGACAGAATGAAGATGCTGTTGAAGTACAAAAACTTTCAGGTACCACGTTTTTATGTTCGTAAAGTCGATCTTGTAGGTAGCTGCTAGGGCATGGAGTACCGGGCACGGTTCCGAGACTTCCATTTCCCGGTTCTAAGCAGGGACGGTACCGGGATTCCCGGTTGTCCCGGTTCTTTATTTTTTACATCAAATCACCGCAATCATGGACATTTGAGATATAAAACGATTGAAAAACATTAGGAATCTTTATTTTTTATAAATATGCAATAAAATCATGCACGTTTTCTTCAACAAAAACATATCTTGATTAAGTTCAATACTTCCTAGAAAGTTATTTGCTCTTCCTTTTTACAAATCTAGAGATCAATTATTGCAAATATGCCGCAAAATATTATGGATATTGATGCGATGTTGCCGCTTGTGCCGGCGTCGTCGCTCAGGTGTGAATTGGATATATGTGATACGCGCCACAATATTTGTTTGGTATTTATGGAAAGAACCGGGAGAACCCGGATGTAATCTTCAGTACCGGTTCTTTAGGACCTGTGAAATTCCCGGGATTTCCCGGTAATTACCAGGGGTCGGAATAGGTAGTGCTTATTAACCTAAACTTGACTCTTGTTCATTCATGCGTGAGTGAGATAGGAATACGTTATTGAATGAAGATGCATCAAGTTTAGGTTAATAAGCACTACCTATTCCGACCTCTGGTAATTACAGAACCGGGATTTCCCGGGAATTACAGAACCGGGTTTTCCCGGGAATCACAGAACCGGGATTTCCCGGGAATCACAGAACCGGAATTTCCCGGGAATTACAGAACCGGGATTTCCCGGGAGGATGCTTTTGCTAGATTAGTGCAGGAATTCAAACATGATGTAAACGTGACAGAGCACTAAAGTGACCAGCTACTTATAAAGCCGTCCGAACGGTTACCAGCAATATAATTACTATCTAAGATTGCGCTCAAATATCTGACTTGCGCTCATGCCTCTAGGACAATACCGTACAACAAAATTAACAAAGAAATTCAAAGACATGAAATCCTTTTACGGTAGACAGCAAGGGCTAATATTATTTAGTATGGCGGTAGTAGGTAATAGAGACGTATCAGATACGTATTTTTAAGCCTAACATTAGATACTTAATATAGGTATTCAGAATGACGAATTTGTGAGTCTAGGTGGTAAAGTCGTGGATACAGTCGGCCAAATACTTGACCACTAGAGCACCACCCTAAGCCTGAAACGTGAGACCCCATCAAACAATAAGGTCGAAAAGATATTTCTGTTTAAGATAATGTTTATTTGATAAAAAGTTATGGCCAATAATTACATGGATGACCAATTATGGCACACAGGTTAATAATTGTGTATCGTATTTGCTTGCAGGTGGTTCCTCCAGAAGTAGAGGAGGTGATCCTATCCCTAGAGGGCGTGGAGGCCGCATGCGTTACGGGCGTGCCGCACGCGCAGGACGGCGAGCGCGTGGCGGCGTGCGTCGTGCGTCGCCCCGGCGCGCGCGTCACGGCGCAGGACGTCAGAGACCACGTCGCGAGTAAGTTCTGAACAACAACTCTAGAGATTCGGTGGCCTTATGGGTAAGGGTGCCGACTTGTGATCGTAGAATTGAAAACCCATAATGGATCGCCATGTGCCAGTTAGCTTTATTTTTCCAAATTGAGTATAGGTAGATTCACTAAAGCTGGCACGAATGGATGAATAAAAGTAATGCCAATATCACTGTGTGAGTGCCGTCCTTTGAACCGAATGTTCGAATTTCAAACCGAAAACCTGTTATTATTTTACACACTTGTGTACTTTCGTTCACTCATTCAATCCATTCGTGCCAGCTCTTGTGAATCGACCTGTACCTACAAAAGGGATAATATATTTTTTAAATCGAATTTCTCGACAAAATATGAGTACCGTAAACGAATCACCAAAAGTGAAATTAAAATTAAAATTGCTTATAAGACAACGATTAGACGACGTCGTTAGGTGACGTCGTGTAACAAGTCGGCCATATAAACTCCATGTTAAATTCTGTTTTGCTAGAAAGAGATAGGAACAAATATTTGTTGGCTTGTATCGTGTTTTTTTTTATTGCTACGCAAAAAAATATTTTTATCAACAGTTTGTTACATGAATAACCTTTTATTTAGCTGTGAAAAATAGTCATGAATGTTCCCTAATACCTGAGTGCTGTGGTAGCTGACGCTCTCACAGTTAATGCAAATGTCCTTGCGTCTCAGATCCCGCTTAGCATCAGGTGGCCTGAGTGCTCGATAGGCTGGTCAGGCCGTTTATAAAGCGGTCACTGGTTCCAGGTCACCTGTCAGCACCCAAGCAGCTGCACGGCGGCGTGGTGTTCGTGGAGCGCCTGCCCCTCACCGCCACCGGCAAGGTCGCCCGGAACCAGGTCCAGGAGTTGGTGGTCAAGGCTCTTGGAGAGGTCGCGCATCTTGAATGAGGCCCTCCGTCGTTGGATATCATATTCGCAAAACATGTTATTCTCAAAATATAATACAAGCAAAACATCATATTCGCAAAACATGACATTCGCAAATCATCATAGTAGCAAAACATCACATTAGGAAAACATAATTAATAGTAAGACACGAATTAGACGGTGTTGACGGAGCTTCGCTGCTGCGGAGCTCCTATTTCTGGGTGGTTTGGCCCTCCGGGCGTACTGTAAATCTAACATATCCTAAACCTACCTACGATTCTATGACCAAACCCGACTATTTTGCGAATATCGTGTTTTGCTAGTATGATGTTATGCGTACCTGCATGATGCTTTGCTAGTAGGTATGAAGTTTTGCGAATGTGATATTCACACTATGAACGGGAATGAGAATTGAGGGTGGGTACAGGGTAACATTTAAAATACTACAAACAAAGAAGGCGGCTTACTGAATAGCAATACTATCAGTTTTCAGTTATTGTTTTCATGTATTCATTTAAGTTAATATACGTTGTTTTACAACAATAAAACAGTTGTTTTTTTTGTATTGTGTCAAAGATAATTTGATTTTTGAAAAGTAAAAAAGTATGGACTCAGTAAAGTATCAAAGAAGTAATGTATATTTTCTGTAAGGTTCTTTTAATAAACACACAAAATAATACACTTATGTATTTATTTAAATTACAAACTTACGTAGCTACTTGTAAAATAAAGTCAGCGATCACAGGCAGTTCCAAATTACTAAAACCCGGCTTTACAAAATTCCAGAAATTACCTAAATTCGAATTAACCTATACAATATATACCATCATCCATATGCGTTGTATCTTTACTTTTTTTTTGCAAGGCAAGAGCACGACCCGCACAGCCTTACTCACTATTTATGTTCGTTTTATCTTCATAGTATTATAAATTATTACAATATTAATTATATCGTGTGGTTGCCGAGTTAGAATAGTGCCACTCCATGTCTTCCCGTGGATGTCGTAAGAGACGACTAAGGGAATAAAGGCTTGTAGTACTGTTAGGCGATGGGCTTGTAACCTGTCACTAATACGCTGGTAAACATCTTAGCCTAATTGTGCAAATTGTGGTTATAGAATTATCAACAAGTTTTTAGAGATGTTTGTAATTCTGTAGCTCTGCCTACCCCACTCTGGGAACGAAGGCGTGAGATTATGTATGTATGTATTAATTATATTTATATGAAATTGTTATTGTCAATTGGTTATATTTAGTTGAGTCAATCTACGGTTATCTTTGTGACAGTATTACAGTTTCTTTGCCTTTTAATAAATATTACATTATTACAAACCTCGCGACGTATTAGAATCTCCCAATCTCTCTCAATCGATAAAATGAAATTCTGCCCCACTATAGGGTCGACGTTGTTAATCAAATCGTAGGAAATCACAAACAATTTGTTTTCTATCATTCATTATACTCGTATTAAGAAAGCTCGCCGTCGTTCGCATCTTAATGCTTAAGGTGGTGTACTTGTAACATTTCTATGTAATAATCTCCTGCGGTCCTTATCTTAACGCACCCATTAGATAAGAGCCGCGAGAGATACATGATACATTACACCAAAGTTTTACAAATTTTAATAGAACGTATATTCCAGTTTGTTTTTATCCATGTTAGGTGTAAACCTATTGCTTGTACTATACGCCCTCACTGTAAATAAGAGCTAGCTATGCTAAGGATAAATAACGATATGGCGTAAAACAAAGTTAAACATTTCCAGAAAACAAAATTACGACTCTTCTATTCACCTTGGTCCCATTGGTTAAACTAAAGCTATCTTTAGTCCGAATTTTCGATCCCATCAGATTGTTCTCTATGGCTTTTCGTCTGAAACCGTTCATCTTTTCAGAATTGTCATAAAACAAACCTTACATGATTTCTGATAAAAATACATTTCAATGTAAATTTGGAAAAGTGCAACAGGAAACAAAACTTCAGACCTCCGTTATCACCGTTCTGGCATTCAGCACGACTTTCTTGTCTTCCTTCACATCTCGTCTTCAAGCTGCTACTCCATCTGAGCTCCGTCTACTAGTAGCCGGGCTTTTGCTCTGGAAACCTTCCCCGTAGACGTCATCGGGAGCTGGTCTACAAACAGCACGCCGCCCCTCAACTGCTTGTTTACTGACAGTTTATCTGAAATAGGGAAATCACTTGAGTAGGCTCTTTGAATGTAGTGGTAAAGGCAAGGGTTACGAGTAGGGATGTTACAGAGGTTTGATTCCGATTCCGAAAAGTCTGAACTTCTGATTGATATTTTCTTAGTCCGTGTACGGCTCCGACACTTTTAAATCGGAGGTCGACGCGCAGCGGCGGCACGATGGCTGCGGTTAGGAAGTATGAACAAACTTATAATATGTTTGTCGCGCGGAGTACCCGCCTCTACATGCTTTCTTTCGATTACTCTTTCTTAACAGTAACACACTCTCTCTCTACTGTGCCTCCGCCAGCTCTGGTTCCGACTCTAATTCCGAATTTGGTTTATCGGGGTCGCAACCAGAATTACAGTTGCTATTTCGGTACAGACTCCGATAAACCAAATTTAATAACATCCCTGGTTCAGAGCTAAATCTTTGTGTCTGTGTTTATGTGTGGTTTATGTCACTTGCAATGCCGAATTAATTGATAGCTTAGCAAAAA
This sequence comes from Acleris literana, assembly GCA_946894065.1. Classification (NCBI taxonomy): domain Eukaryota; kingdom Metazoa; phylum Arthropoda; class Insecta; order Lepidoptera; family Tortricidae; genus Acleris; species Acleris literana. Next base: position 16,256,520 of record OX335687.1, on the reverse strand, counting down.
CTTACGCAACACTTACACATTACATTATCCAAGTATCTTTTTTCCAAGCCATATAAAACAACAACGTAAAGACACAAATAATTAGTAATTTTTTTTAAATCAGCAACACGGTTCATCTACATACATCTACATATTTTAATACGTTTCATTTTGAGTAAGTCCCTGTCCAGTAAGTATGGCAACGGGTTGACGATTAATATTTAACAAAATCATGGTGATGGTGACAGTTTTGATTTAAATTTTGAGTCTATAGTCCATTCGCTGAGATAGTGTCGCTACACTCGCACGTATTCGGCAGTTCACATGGAATTATATTCGTATTTTATTACAATAACCACAAGTACGTGCGAGTGTAGCGACACTATCTAAGCGAATGGACTATACCTACACACGAGAATCATTTCGCATTTATTTTCATATTCCACATGTATTCCACATAGCCAATACCAAGTCTCTTTCGAGCAGCGGGTACTAGAGCCCGTTTCTCAAAAAGTATTAATCTAGTAATATTAGTGTTTTGTCTCATTTTTTAGTATTATTTACGAGACAAATCACTAGTATTAGTAGACTAATACGCTTTGAGAAATGGGCCCCTGGTTTCATTTAAGAAAAGAAGATAAACAAAAACACTAACCAGCGATGAGGTCCTTGATCTCTTGCGCAGTGACCTTCGACCCTGGCGTCCTCACCACCACCGCCACCGGCCACTCCCCGTCGACCTCGTTGGGAATGCTGGTCACGCACACCTCTTGGACTCCTTCGAGACTTGATATTAAATCCTCCAACTCTATTGGAATTACCTGAAAGTACCATTTCAAGGTTGTAACAACATAAATGTACTAAGTAATTTTCATTTTGCATACCAATATTTGCATCATTTCGATTCGATCAGAGAATATAAAATTGAAATGCATACGAACAAAATGCATAATTCCTTGAAATATGATCTATTATAGCCACTATCTGTAGTTGTATAATGAACAAACAGTGTAATAATCACCTCATATAATGTTTGATATGTAATAGGTACATTATTTTGCTATAAGCACGGAGAGCATTATGCCCAAAAAATATACGATGTGTACGACAGAGTCAGCGGAGGTCCTGTTCCGTGTAGGGCGCTCAGCGCCTGACGCGACTCTAACCTAACCTAACCTAACCTAACCTATCAACTGATGATGAAAACCGATTCAGAATCCGTTGGTGGTTAGAGTTAGCGGATATAAAGATACAGATGCGAAAAGCGACTTTGTTTTATACTATGCAAAAAAGATAAAGATGTTTGTAATATTAATAATTATCATTATTCTACTCATTAATTTTGTTCAAAATGCTCTTATGATAAATGAGTATTATATCTTAATTTTTACATAATAAACAACGTCGCTTCCCGCGTCTGTAAGTATAATAAATTCTGGATTATGGCCGGGTGTTAAAGCAAAGTCATATTTAAACCGAAGCGAACTACCTAGTCGAAAATAAATTAAAGACTTACATGATAAGAGCGGTATTTGATGAGCATCTTCAGCCGCTCCAAGAAGAAGTAGTACCCGTCCTCATCCCTCCGCAGCAGGTCTCCAGACCTGTACCAGCCGTCCGGCGAGAAAGCTCTCGCTGTTTCTTCTGGGTTCTTGTAATACTCCTAGAACAATTGATCCCAGGATCCCACTATAATATTATAAATGCGAAAGTTTGTGTGTGTGTGCGTGCGCGCGTGCGTGCGTGCGTGCGTGTGTGTATGTCAGTTTGTTGCTAGAAGACAGCACTAAAGTGTGTAGTTACTTATAAAGCCAACCGTACGCTCACGTACGTTAATTTATGACCCATTTCAAAAAAATATATGCTTCAAGTCGTCAATGTCATTAGAGATGCAAAGTCATTTGTAACTTATAGGAAACTCAACCTTATTGATGTAAAATGTCACATTGACTTTGGACCTAAGGTGGGTGAGTACCAAAGTTAAGTCTTTGACTGTACGTACAGTGAATTGAGGTCCACCCTTCGACCACAGCTCTCCTGGCACGTTGGGTTCCGTTATTGTTTCTCCTGTGACTGGATCCACTAACTGAAAATAAGGAATCGAGTCAATAACATTCACAAGACGTCGCCAGCCGATGATCAAGAGGGGGGAGGGGGGGGCTAGTAAAAGTATTCATTTATTTGTCAGAATGCAATTAAATACATGGTTTTACTTAATTATAATTATTAATTGCACTTGTATTCAGCAAGCAAGCGTACAAATATTGATTTTAATCTTATTGCTAAGTAATTAAAATTAAAATTAAAATTAAAAAAAGGTAATGACATACTTCATCGTCATAAATTTTATCTAACATTTTAATCAATAATGTAAAAGTTTGATATCGAAGCAACATGGTCTTAACGAATGGTACAATAGAAGCCATTATTTATGCCAGTCTTAAGATTGTAGTCTTGAGACTGCGTATTTTTATGGGTCACATATCCCACTTACTATTAAGGCCTGGACCGATATTATAGGCGGTAAAAATCATATCGTCTTTGTATTATTGGACGACGCGCTGGCCTAGTTGGTAGTGATGCGGCCTACGAAGCTACCGATCCTAGGTTCAAATCCCGGATATTTGTGTGATGAGCGCGAATATTTGTTCCTGAGTCATGGATGTTTTCTATGTATTTAAGTATATAATTATTTCTCTATACTGGGTGTCCCTAAAACCAACGTCTAAACTGAAAGGGCTGATAGAGCAGCTAAAAAGCTATCGATTTAACTCCTATGTATGTTCAGCGATTGTTACTAGTTTCGGAGATATTGATCATTTTAATCTGAATTTTTGTAATTTTCCCTTATGTCCATGTCACGAAAAATCATTAATTTCATGTTTTATTTCATAAGTTTTTCAGTGGATTTTTCGTGGAGTTAAAGATAAGTTTTTCAGTGGAGTGAGATTTCATTTATCATACATAATTAAAATCATTACGAATCAGCAAAGTTTTTAAACCTATTTGCCTGTTTTTTCCAATTTTTTTTCAACTAATCACATAAAGTTGTTTTTTCCATACAAAGTGAAAAGCAAACACTGGGACACCTAGTATGGAGAAACAAACTTTAGGCGATTACTTAAAAAAAAAAACTGAAAAAAAATGGGCAAGTATACGAGGGGCGGCTGAAAAGTAATCTACCTAACAATGAAACAAAAGACTGTCGTGGCTAATTTTTTTTTATTTTTCTATATAGTCCCCTGCTAGTAAAATGCACTTATTAAATTTTTCAAATATTGAATTTAAACCATTAAAAAAAAAATCTTTCGGTTTGTCGTCAAAAAAGTCAGTAACCGCAGCCTTCATTTCGTCATCGGTCATAAACCTTCGTCCCCTGAGGTCTTTCTTGAGAAGTCTAAACAGAAAATAGTCACAGGGGGCTAAATCTGGACTATAAGGGGGGTGGTCAATGGTTTCGAAGCCATTGTCTTTAATTGCTAGCTTCGTTGTGCGGGCGGTATGCACTGGTGCGTTATCGTGCAAAATCAGAATACCTTTGTTTAGTTTACCTCGCCGTTTTTCTTTTATTGTCTCTCTTAGTTGGTATAGTAAGTTTGAGTAATAATCAGCATTCATTGTAGTTTTCTTCGGTAAATAATCTATGAGCAAAATCCCTTCTGTGTCCCAAAAGATTGTAGCCATAAGTTTACCTGCCGATGGACAGACCTTGAATTTCCGAGGCGGCTTCTCATCCTTAAATTTCCACTGTAACGACTCTTGCTTACTTTCCGGGTCCCATTGTCGAATCCAAGTCTCATCACATGTTACAATTCTAGAAATTATTTCTTCCTCTTTCCCTCGACTCATCTCCAAAAACTCTTCGCAACATTTGACACGCCTCTCCATGTCAAATGCAGTCAACATTCTGGGGACCCAACGTGCACTAACCTTGGACATGTTCAAATGCTCATGAATTATTTCATTGACTCGCTCTTTACTGACGCCCACATCTCTAGCTATCTCCCACTGCTTCACTCATCGGTCCTCTAATATAATTTTTTTCACCCTGGCTACATTTTCATCGGTGACGGCCGAAACTGGTCTTCCGCTACGAGGATCATCTTCCAGACTCTCACGACCTAACTTAAACTGCTTTGACCAAAACTTTATAACAAATTCGGAAGAACACAAACTGCCAAACACACGTAACATACGAGGGGCGGCTGATAAGTAATCTCCTTGGTCAGAAATATATACAAAAATAATGCTGGCTGGTATGGATTTATATTCGTTTGTTATTCTATTTTCAAAATGTATTACATTCATTTGTTTATTGCATCACGTTTATTTGTCTCCTACAATTGTTTCAAACATGTCGGTAGAAAAAGTGAAAATGGAAAAAATCGAGCAGCGTGCGGTGATTAAGTTTTTGACTAAAGAAGGGAATACGCCTTCGGAGATCAGACAGCGTATGTTACGTGTGTTTGGCAGTTTGTGTTCTTCCGAATTTGTTATAAAGTTTTGGTCAAAGCAGTTTAAGTTAGGTCGTGAGAGTCTGGAAGATGATCCTCGTAGCGGAAGACCAGTTTCGGCCGTCACCGATGAAAATGTAGCCAGGGTGAAAAAAATTATATTAGAGGACCGACGAGTGAAGCAGTGGGAGATAGCTAGAGATGTGGGCGTCAGTAAAGAGCGAGTCAATGAAATAATTCATGAGCATTTGAACATGTCCAAGGTTAGTGCACGTTGGGTCCCCAGAATGTTGACTGCATTTGACATGGAGAGGCGTGTCAAATGTTGCGAAGAGTTTTTGGAGATGAGTCGAGGGAAAGAGGAAGAAATAATTTCTAGAATTGTAACATGTGATGAGACTTGGATTCGACAATGGGACCCGGAAAGTAAGCAAGAGTCGTTACAGTGGAAATTTAAGGATGAGAAGCCGCCTCGGAAATTCAAGGTCTGTCCATCGGCAGGTAAACTTATGGCTACAATCTTTTGGGACACAGAAGGGATTTTGCTCATAGATTATTTACCGAAGAAAACTACAATGAATGCTGATTATTACTCAAACTTACTATACCAACTAAGAGAGACAATAAAAGAAAAACGGCGAGGTAAACTAAACAAAGGTATTCTGATTTTGCACGATAACGCACCAGTGCATACCGCCCGCACAACGAAGCTAGCAATTAAAGACAATGGCTTCGAAACCATTGACCACCCCCCTTATAGTCCAGATTTAGCCCCCTGTGACTATTTTCTGTTTAGACTTCTCAAGAAAGACCTCAGGGGACGAAGGTTTATGACCGATGACGAAATGAAGGCTGCGGTTACTGACTTTTTTGACGACAAACCGAAAGATTTTTTTTTTAATGGTTTAAATTCAATATTTGAAAAATTTAATAAGTGCATTTTACTAGCAGGGGACTATATAGAAAAATAAAAAAAAATTAGCCACGACAGTCTTTTGTTTCATTGTTAGGTAGATTACTTTTCAGCCGCCCCTCGTACGCTGTCTGATCTCCGAAGGCGTATTCCCTTCTTTAGTCAAAAACTTAATCACCGCACGGTGCTCGATTTTATCCATTTTCACTTTTTCTACCGACATGTTTGAAACAATTGTAGGAGACAAATAAACGTGATGCAATAAACAAATGAATGTAATACATTTTGAAAATAGAATAACAAACGAATATAAATCCATACCAGCCAGCATTATTTTTGTATATATTTCTGACCAAGGAGATTACTTATCAGCCGCCCCTCGTAAGTATTAATATCGCTGTCTAGTACTCGTAGTACAAGCCTAGAGCTTAGTTTGGGACTAGGTCAATTGGTGTGACATTGTCCCCTGATTTATTTGATTAATATTATCGTATTGTAACGTTTTGATAGCTCTTATTTACTTGGCGGTAATGGCGGCCGATATAAAAACAACACCATAACAGGTCAAAGACGATATTGTGGTTTTTACCGCCTAGAATAGAGGCCCTGTACGCTCGTTTCCCTTCTTAGTGCCATGAAATAAGTCTTGCAGCCTTCTGAAACCCTGGTCATCCCTGGTCTCTACTTCAGTCTCCACTCAAATTATATTGACAGCATGTTTTAGCGTGAGCAATAGGGTCAAACGCTGAATAACAGGCTACCCCAGAAAAATGAAGATGATGATGACCTTGACTTTGATGGGGGGCATCTCCTGGCCGCAGTTGCCGAGCGGGCCGCGGGGCATGGGGCGCAGTACCAACCCCAGGGTCTCCGTCTGTCCATAGGCTTCAACAACTACTGCATCAGGTCTGAGGACAGCCTGGAAGTAAAAAAAACGAGTCTACAAGTAGCTTTTTCCCGTGGCTTCTGCATAGAACGTCTTTTTCGTTTTTCTCTTCGAAACTATAATTAAAGACCACAGTCGAATGGGATGTACCTAGCTATTTGTTAGAAATAGTCAATTTTACACCTCTCTCATTCTATCAGCGAGCTGCGTGCTTCTCAGCCTGTCAGTCTTACTCTTGCTTTAATCCTCGTCATCCCACAAAAAAGTCATTAATTATCTACTATACCCTGAGATCGACCAGGAAGCTCTTATATACGCTGGCTCCAGCGAGCACCACACTGTTGAAGCAGGTCAGGTCACATGGCAGCTCATGCTTCAGGATACGGAGCAGGAGGGAGGGCGCACTCATCATGTTGGCTGGCTAGAACCAAGGGAACTCGAGGTCAGAACACTTCAATCATTCAGCATTACAATCCAGTGATTTTCAGAGTTACATTTCCTTGTCAGAAATACTAAGGCGTAGGCTAAATAAAAATTAAAGAGTGCGTCATCTATTATAATCGCCCGTCGTTTGGGTTTTACACTGCATTAATTCGTTTGAAAGTTGGATTGACAGATGCACTTTAGTTTACTGTTCATCTATAGCCGCGTACGGATAGCCCGTACCCTGCTACGCGTAGTCGGTTATCACGTGTGTCCTGGGACGCTTTATCCGTACCTGCAGCTTCGCGTAAATTTTGGAGCACGCGTGCCGCGCGATCTGGCTCGCGCGTGAGCCGCCGGCAGTCGGTCTTTGGTCGCGCGTCAAAGGGGACGCGCTCGTTCTGGCACGCGATATTTGGAAGGCTAAATGGATGACATGCTTTATGGATCGATTCACCTCGCGTCCAGGTTCGCGGCAGTACGTACAGAAGCTGTACGCGTAAACACACTCGTAACTGACTACGCGTAGCAGGGTACGCGCTATCCGTACGCAACTACGCACCTTATGAGCATGGTCTTTTCTTGGTGTATATAATTTCAAGAGTTTAGTTCACCCTGTACTGGTTGATGATGTCGATGACGTGTTCCACTGTGGCCGGCGCGGAGGTCTGCAGCCTGACGCTGTTGGTGGCGGTCAAGTTGAGTGCGGCGATGTAGCCCGAAAGCCACTGGACCGCAGATAGGTGTAGGCCTAACACCAGCTTCCTGAAACCATAAAAAAATAAATTTCCGCCATTCTTCTGCCACCGATACTCCTAGATTGCCAAACAGAACAAAGCACTTCGGTTAACTTATTTTAATGCACACAGCCAAGATATGGAACACCATGCCATCGTCTGTATTTCCCGGTGTCCTTTATAGGTATAAGATTAATAGGCACCTTTGAACAAAAGCGTCTTGAAGACCTTGATGCAAAGCTCCATGTACGGAAGACATCTAAGCCCTCCTATAACTATACCTACAGGGTGTTAGGTAATGAGTGGACAAATTGAATTATGGATAGAGGGCACTTAGGACGTTATGAAAAAGCTAAAATAGGTTAGGTAAAAGTCGCATGGTTTTCGAGATATTTGGACTTTTAGGTTTTTTCGAAAATGAACACCCTTGTTCAATGTTTTGATCATAGCACTATTCTAAGCTAACTTTTTCCAAATTTTATTTTTTCTCAATATTCTTGAATACTTAACTCGGCTGGCCAACTGACCAACTCTACTGTTCACCCTGTAACCGCACTTTTATAGCGAAAATCGGTTTTGCCAGCCACCTTAGAGCACATCACCAAGGCTAGGACCTGTAGGAAGAGAGGACAATAGAGAGATCTCTCTCCAGGCGGGTGTTATGCCTGGGGACCGAAGTCCATTGGGATGAAGTTGGAAGTTCTATATATGTCATCTGACTGGAGAAACTTCGTTAGCGCGTTGTAGAACACTTAAGTTGCGCTGTCTGACGCTGGTGGCGCTAGCGAGGTAACGTGTTGGTTGATACAAGTTGCCGTTAGATGTCGCTAGGTCGCCACAGACCTATTGCAGGACTCGCCACAACCGGACACGTTATGGAGGACATGATTTGATTTTAATAGGTATCTTCTGAGTAAGCTCCATAGTCGACCTTGCCCTGACTCTTTAGTCTCGACTAAGGTCAACAGCGAACTCACGAACTCATAATCTTATATATATAAAAAAATGAATCCCTGTTTCCCGTGGTCATGCCATAACTCAAGAAAGCTCATAAGCGCGCGGCGGCGCCAGGCACGGACACCTAATGAATGATATTCCTAATAAAAAATATGGACTATCTACAAAATGAGTTCTAAAGTCTAAGTTAGTTAGCGATATTCGATAGTCGGTATACTTGGATTGACGTAAGCTGATATAACAGCTTATGTAAACTCCATACATTTCATAAGTGCATGTGCACGTTGTGTTTGAGTGCGTAGCTATCGTCGCTAAGCGACGCCGCAGTCTATACGTGTTACAACTACAAGCGTGGGCCACCCGCTTTCGTGTAATAAAATAACTGTAGCAGCGTTTGCATCATGGCTAGGTATACCTTCTTGCCTCTGGGCTTGTACTTTGGATACTTGACAACGATAGAGGGGGTTGTTTAGGTTTCAGCAGGAGCAGGTGGGTGAATTAGCGGTATTGGGTACCAATGCATTTACCCAGGTACCCTATAGGTATTTGCCTATCCTTCCCTGCATTCTAGCACAAAATAGATAGATACAGAAGTCAATCTACAAAGTGCGCTCGAGCAACGCACACATAGACACTGCTCACGGACACGATATCTCGGACCGGCTGGGACCAGTGCGAGCGCGAGTGCCGTCCGCTTGAGACACGCTCTGTGAACTTTTTTGTGCAATTATGGAGCAAAAAAAAAGAGTTAAGTATTATAATTTATAACTAACTATTCAGTAGATGGTTGTTTAAATTCAACATATTTTTTTTTAAGCTACCAGTGGTTTCAGAGAGGTAAGTAGGTATCTGCTTGTAGATATTTCGATGGTTCGTTTTAACGTTACACAGAACAGTTAGGTAGGTAGGTAAGCTCCCCACCCCGGCACCCGAAGAATATATCTAAGATCGATTTATATAATAGTTTCCTATTTTGAATCAGTATAAACGAAGTACTTGACTAAATTATTGTAAGGTAAATTCACGCCACCTTACGTAAGTTGAAAACATGTTTTTTGTTTGTGTAGATATTGTGTTGTTTTTAGTGTCATTTGATAGGTTTAGGTCTAAAACGGTAGGGCAATGGAAATTGTGTAACTAGGGTAATCCTTTAGAAGTTATTAGGGATTTTCGATAGTGAAAATTGACAAATGTAAAATTTTGTATGTTTCTGCTCTGTTAACTTTTTGTATTGTAATAGTAGGTAGGTTTATTGTTTTGTTACAGTAACTAGATAAGAGTGCCACTACCACGATAGTGTTTTGTGCATAAACCATAGTTGACAACCCTAGAGCGACCGCCGAGCGTAGGTATGAAAAGTGAAGTACATACATGTGATTTACTTCTGTACCTATCTGTTTTGTGATTCTAGTCGGCCTAGTGGACAAAAAGTATTTACCCAAACATTTGGTATTTACCAGGAGTACCTTGTATTTACCCAAGTAATCAATTTACCCAGTAGATTGGATAGGTATACGCAACTTAACCAAGTACATACCCATATTTTGAATATTTAGTCAATATCAATATTGGGTATATCCAAGTTTACCCCTGTATTTACCCACTGATTATATCTAGCTGTAGTAAAGGGTCTTACGGTCCCGCGTAGACCTTAAACGCTTTGAGCACAGTGAGTACGGCCTGGTGCTTCATGGCGGCGACCTTCGGTAGCCCGGTGGACCCGCTCGTGCTGACCAGCCACGCGAATACCTTGTCAGTGTCGAAATCTGCTACCCTGAAATAGGATACCATTCTAATAAAATGCCATGTTCCATCCGTTCGGGAGTTATGATAATGTTACACTATCGTTATTCTCGCGCTATAACGTTATTGTTATATTATAACCAGGGATCGGAAATTCGGATAGATATTTATCTAAACTTTGGCGGCGGCGTTGTTGTTCAGTTGTATGGAAGCGGACTCATTTTTAGTTTATTAATAAAGTCTTCGGGATTTATCTATTAATAACCAAATTACGCCAACATAAATTCATATTTAATTAAGTATTTCCATTAAAAATTTTAAGTTATTTTCCATAATATACTTATGTTATTTAACTTACTTGTAACTCATTAAACTAACGAAATTTCAAGAGCTAATTGACGTAAAGTTTAATCCTAAGTGTAAAGTAATAAATTAAACGTTTTATACAACACACGAGTCCCGTAACTTATATTATTAAAATAATATTTTTAAGAAGCCGACGCCATATTTGCTTAACTTTTTCCGGGATTTTGCCAACTTTAGGTAAATATCTATCCGAATTTCCGATCCCAGCAGGCGTTTCGCGTAACTCACTCGCAATCGCGATCGGCTTCAAAACAATACAATTGGTTTCATTTTGTATGCAGACAAGCCTTCGATTTTCAAAATGAAAACGATTGTGATTGCGAGTATCGTTACGCGAAAGGCCTGCTGGTTATAACGTTATAAAACTCGAATCCAATGCGGTATTTATCATAACGATATAAACATCATATCGATAATTCGATCGTATATGTAATATCTATATTTTCTATAACGATATAAGCAACAAAAATTGCAGAAGTTGACAGAGGGCCCTGCAAGGATGCACTACGCTAACTAGCGTTTCTATTCGATTCGTTTTTAAACCAATCGCGTCACTGGAAGATGACGTGATACGAAAAGTCACGTGGTCTACCAGTGACGCGATTGGTTTAAAAACGAATCGAATAGAAACGTTAGTTAGCGTAGTGCATCCTTGCAGGGCCCTCAGATGTCTTTCTCTAACTTTTAAGTTAGAATTAGAAAGCAAAATTGTGCTTCTTGCTCTAGAACAGAAATTAAAGTAAGAGCAGTGGACTTCTGCAATTTGTATTGCAAGTCTTCGCCGCGCTTTAAGGGCGAGGCACACCGGATGCGTGCGCGTAGACGTGACGTGCGCGTTCGATTTCCACTGCGGTGTATAGTATAAATTCTCATACGACATGTCAATATACAACGCAGTGGAAAGCGAACTCGCACGTCACGTCTACGCGCACGCATCCGGTGTGGCTGGGCTTTTAGTCCTCGGGTAACGCATTTGGAGTCTTAAGAATTCATATGTCTATGTTCTCAGATCCTTATATAGACAGGGCTTTCTCCCCGTTATAGAAAAACATTACGATACTTTTTAATGTGAAAAAGAAAGCAGATGAGTAAGTTGGTCACCTGGGGCACGTTTTATAAAGCTACAAGTTACAATTTTACAGGTCTAAACTGGCAACACTGCTCAAATGGCTGGTCGTTATTGGTCGAGGTTGTGTCAAACGGAAACTCTTAACCTGTAAATTGTAATTTGTAGGTTTATAAAAAAGACCCCTGATGGTAAGTGATCATAGCGACCACAGATCGCAACCCATAAAGACCCGCAACACCAGATGAGAATAGAGTAGGCTCGTGGTCTGAAGGCCCCCTAGTCGTATTGGTTCGGAATTACAGACGTGAGAGCTGATTCCACATAGATAAGGTGCGTGGCAAAATGGCTCTCGAATAACGCAAGGTGGTGGATTTCCAACTATCAACAACTTACTCAAAATCTTCTATAGATCCAGTGTCGCAGTCTTGGACTAACTCAGCCATGGTGTGTTCAGCTCCGTCGAAGGCCACGACTCTGGTGTCCAGACCGAGCTCCGCCGCCGCTCGCTGGTAGTCGTTGAAGGACTCACTCTGGCAAAACGCTATCTTGGGCTCGACAAGCTTGAATAGATTCTTGATTTCGTCTGTAAATAAATAAATAAACTGTCTAGGTACAGTCGAGTTCATAAATATGTATACACTTTAGTACCTTGTCTACTTAACGTCATGTTTAAACTGCCATATACGAATTATCACAGCGATTAAAGTGACAAGGTACTAAAGTGTATACATATTAATGAACTCGACTGTACAGTACCCCAACGAAAAATTGATGTATGTTTAGTGCGTTGTCATAGTAAACTTCAAACAGAACATCAAATGACACACATAAAAATTACAATGACATTCACAATGACAAGGTCCTAAGTATGCTCAACATTTTTATTGGTTGACGGTACATCCAGACCTCTTTGTTCATATGCGTTAGCTTAAAGGCCTCGGTAGCGAGGAGGAGGAAAAATGCCACTTATACTGGCGTGTCCTCAAAGCCATCTTATTGAAAAGTTTCCCATCAACAAAAAACAAAACATTTAAGGAACACAGCATGATAAAAATTACTGAAACCCAGCTGTCGCTTTCTAACGAATCTCACAACAACTCGTTTATCAAAATCTTTCTATATCGAAGTCACACAGTGGTGGCCACATAATTAGGGACACTTGTTTTTCCCCATACTGCAATTGCCTACAAATATGACTTTTCAATTTTGACCACTAATCAAAAAGTTCTCGACCAATTTTATTGCTAAATACATTTTACTTTACATAATCAACTAAGGTTTAAACTGATGTGCAGTGAACTAATATTAAAAACGGATCTTATATTTTATAAGGATTTAAAACTAAGTGCTGACGCGTCCATACAAAATTCTACAACTTTGTATGAGCGCCGATTTTTTTTTTTCAAATCCTTATAAAATGAAAGATCTGATCTCAACAGAGATAAATTGTACATACATTTAAACTTTACTTTATTAGTTAACGATAAGTGTAACTAAAAATATAATTGGTTAAGAACTTTTTGATTGGTTGTCAAAATTGAAAAGCCATTTGTAGGCAATTGTATGGGAAAAAAACAAGTGTCCCTAATTATGTGACCACCACTGTATATGCCCTGTTGTTTGATGGGTAGTTAAACTAATTAATTGTTAAAATTCGAAAAAGGAATGGAAAATTTGACACATTTCCTTGAGATTTTAACCATTAGTAACGTTTTTTGACCATTAGTTGGTTTAACTACCGATCAAACAACAGGCCATAATGGTTAAAAATCTCAAGGAAATGTGTCAAATTTTCCATTCCTTTTTCGAATTTTAACAATTAGTTTAACTACTGATCAAACTGCAGGGCCACCTATAGAGTTCTACACGATTGAAATGAATCCTGAAATATTTATTACAGTTACAGGAAAAAAAGCGGGTTGGCAAATGAAACGGTTGGGAAACAATACATTTTGCCAAATGATTTTCGGCCATTATTAACAAAAGAGCATTAAAATTGCTTTATAAATAGAAAAAAAATCTCCGACCCTTTACGAGTTTCTGATACCTAATGCTCGGGCGGGGTTGCGTCGATGAGCGTCGCTCGATACACTACGCACGCACGTAACAAAACGCTGCTCCAGCGCGGCCCCGTCCGTACTAAACCGGCTTGGCGTGAATTGTTGCGTTTGCTTACTCTGTTCGGGCTATAACTTTCAAGACGAACTACTGGCTCTAGAGGTATACGACTAATGTGAAAGTGATATAACGAATAACTTACCGTATTTAAAGAAAGGGTCAACCCCAGTGACTGGGTAGCCATTCAGCAGAGCAGCGAAGTGCGGTATGCACAGATCCAGGTGGTTGTTGCCTCCCAGTGCCAGCACGTCTCCTGGCTTCAGCCCCAGGGCTCGCAGACACTTGGCTAGCTGCCTGGTCCGCATCAGGACCGACCTTCGGGTTTCCTCTTGGCCTGTGGCTGCGTCTATCTGTAAAAAGTGAAAGTTTGAGCAAAAAATAAATGTTTTAAAAAACAAAAAACCGCCTTCAAAAACGCACAAAAATAACTTCTTTAAAATTTTAGGCACCTAATAGGTTAGGTTAGGTTAGATTAGCATTCATGTGCGGAGCGAGCCAGAGAGACCAGCGCCCTCGCTGACCCGCTCCGCCGACGACGGAGGGGAAGGGCAAGGCGGCGCTACGCGCACCTTCTTCCCCCACCGTAACAGTGCGCTGGCCGAAGGGGTCAGGGGACTCCTTCGTCCGCCGGGGCGCACCGGAAGTCTGAGGGTGCCTTGGTGAACCAAGGCTCCCTCCCGGAGTAGTTGGCGTCGAGGTGCCACAGCCGAGTGCGCTTGTTCGTGGTCGCGTGGCACCTCCTTGAAGGACGCAGATGGTTCACCGCTGGGTTTTTAGTGGGTATTCCGGCCGTTCTCGGTTGGCGAGTCCCACATAACCATCCCAGGTCCCCCTGGACCTGGGTGGTATGCGTAAATGCATTTCCATTCATGTACATTAGCCACGTTTCTCACTTCAAAAATATATATCTTCCATACAATTTTCTACCCCTCATTTTACCTCCTAAGAGGTAGAATTTTCTCAGTCACCGAAAGTAATATTTTTTGTATGTATATTGCCTTTGTACGTAGATTATATTTACAATGAAGAACATTTCTACCAAATTTCAAGTAGAATTTGATCATGAAAATATTTTTTGCCACACAAACTTAGCAACCCCCTTTCATCCCTCTAGGGGTTGAATTTTAGTAATAGCTGAAATACGTGTCTTATTATTTGCATTATTGCATATTGCAATATTTGTTCCTATACAAACTTTGCAACCCCCTACCATCCCAGGGGTCAGGGAGTCAAAAGTAATATGGTTTTACTTTACTGAGTGCAATAGAACCCAAAATCTCAAAAAGTAATTTGTGCTTGCGTAAAGTAGGTTAGAAAGTCCGTATATAAGAACGAGTGAGAGTTCCTTCTCAGGTAAAACATCAAAAGTCATTTTAATAGCTATTGCACTAGTTTTAAGCTCTATTTTTAAATGCCATACTATGTCACACTGAGATTATCTCGGAATTTACATTTTAACGATATAAGTATGTAGATAAAAAACCGCATCCAAATCGGTTAATCCGTTTAAGTGCTACGGTGCCGCAGACAGACACACACACACTTACACGTTAAAATTATAGCAACCCTCTTTTTTGCGTCGGGGGTTAAAAATTCAGTTATTTAATATCATGAATAAATGCGCAAAAGGGATGAAGTTATATTAAAGTGAAAAACGACGACAAGACGTTTCTGTTAGATTTAAAAATCTTTAGGGATGAAGTTTACATAGTTTTAAAAAACCGGTTAAGTGCGAGTCCAATTAGCGCACTGAGGATTTCGTACCGCAGCACAGTAGGTATTATTATTATTGCGATTTGAATTCATATCGAATCGAATCAACGCAAGTCCAAGTTACACTTTCAAGATTTTCATCAAATTTTGTACCTACTCTGCAAATGATCTCCTCTGTGTTCTACCCACGAATATGAACAACTTTCACTATGGGACCAACTCTGAAATCAGGAAAAAAAAATCAGCTGCTTCATACATTTTGGTCGAGTACGTATTGAACTTTTCTATGAAACAGCTGATATTTTTTTTCCTGATTTCAGAGTTGGTCCCATAGTGAAAGTTGTTCATATTCGTGGGTAGAACACAGAGGTGATCATTTGTATTGTATCACAACCCCACAGTCACCCTGTATAATCATACAAAATTTTACGTTTGTACCGACTGTTTTAGGATAAAACAAAAATATAAATAAGTATGGGGGAAGGGGTTAAATCCATAGGCATTCTGTAAAAAATCAACCCGCTGTTTATTTATTTATTTATTTAAACTTTATTGCACAATACACAAAGTAGGTACAAATGGCGGACTTAATGCCTTAGGCATTCTTTACCAGTCAACCAATGGGCCAAACAAACAATTTAAGGTTGGTGCTGAGAAGGAAATAATGAAAAATAAAATTTTAGTCTCAAATAAATCAAGATATTAGGTATACATATATGTATAAGTATAAAGAAATAGTATATACATAATACATATATAAGTATAATACAAACATAATATATACATACCCACTATTTCAACATTATGCAGAAACTACTTAAGTTTATCAATAAAATTTATCTATTACGATTTACGGTTCAAAAGATACAGCTCTTTAAAGTTAGGACGGACGGACGAACAGATCAATAGGGTCCCGTTGGGCACCCTTCGGGTACGAAACCGCTTCGCAGTTGCCGGTGCGTTCTTGTTGTTGTGTCGTCGTAACGCTCGGCTGTGATTTCAACATAGAGCGACGCAAGTTTTTCAACACATCGCGTGGCTAGGGTTGCCAACCGTACTATAACATACTGGTATAGTATTGTAATATTTTGACTGTGTGTACTATTCGTATACTGTTGAAAAATATATAGTACGCAAAAATACTATATTTCGGTCAGTCCTTATCATATGCGGTTTGGATTGGCCATTCCAACCTGATTTTAAGCAGAAATGTGGTTGGAGTGGAGAAATAGGTTTTATTCAGCTCAGATAGTTGCCCCAATAGCAGGCAGAATGTTAGTAAGTAGTAGGTACACACTTTTTAAAAAGTTTTTCTTCAAAGTAAGTACTATTTTTTTTCTGTGTACTATATTTTTTATACCTTGGGCTGGAAAATACTATATTTGCCTAAGAAATAGTTGGTAACCCTGCGTGTGGCACGTGGTTCTAATTTTATATGTAGACCAACGCAGCGGTAACAAGCTAAGGTTAAGCTTTGTCGGTTCCTTATCTCTTATGGCTGATTTACACTGGTCCAGCAAGAGCATGCCAGTAGAAGTACATTGACGAGTTGGTTTGCACGTTTGAGGCGAGAGCTATAGTAACGACGCAATGTAAGTACATTTATTACACACGCAATGTATTACTGGCTTGCTTTTGCTGGACCAATGTAAATCAGACATATGGGGCGTTATGTATGAAAACGGACCTTATTGTTTATGGCGCTTCCGCCATTATAACAGATGCTCCGATATAAATACAACGTCGCGAGACGCAGTGCGGCGTAAGCGCCTTCGACAATAAGGTCCCTTTTCATGGATAACGCCACATATGGTTTCGGAATTCCCCATACCTACTGACTCGTTTATTTGCTCACCCGTATCTAATAATATTAATTATAAGTAGGTACAGAGTCAGTTATCATCGTAATACAAGGAAACAATTTGTTTTTTCACCGGTTTTTTAAGGCGGTCAGCCAAATTCGATGTTGCTGCGAGCGTGAGACAGAGTAAGTTTCTAATTATTATTTTTAAAATGCCGAGAACAGTGTTGGGTCAATATAAATGGGTGGCGGGGTGGATTTTAATTTTAAACATGTTGTATTTTTTTACTTGCAATAAATTGATGAATGATAAGTCGCTTATTCGCATTTTATACACATTCGCAGTTTTTATACTATTCATGAAAAATTTCAATTCCGTACCCAAGGTACCCCTTAGTGTCATAAATATGAGGTAGGTTTAGGTTATGTTAGTTCTTCAGCTGGCCAAACCACCGAGAAATAGGAGCTCCGCGGCAGCGGGGCTCCGTCGACTTTCTGCGAAAGAGTATAATATGCGAATAAATCTGATAAGTATGTATCTCCGGGTCAAATCTTGTGTGCGAGGGAGATTTAAGCCACTTCCCGCAGACCGATTGAGCTAAACCTTGGTATTCCTATCTAAGTAACTTCGATGACAATACAATAATGTGTTACCATCGAGCTGGTCTGATGACGGAGTCGGAAGGTGACATGATCTCCGCTATATTCAACGTAGACCCGTGTTGGGGCTCATTCGATTGGTCCTGATAAGCAAATAATGACTGCAAAAAAAGTATCTACTTACAGTCAGCAACAACAGCTTGTCCCAAAAATGATTTTTTTGACAGAAACATATTTGTTGGGGATACTTAAAACTTTTGTAAAAAATGTAAACACATCTTTGACGTGGAAGCATAAACAAACAAATGAATACAGCAATTAGACTCCCATAATTACTTACTTATTATTGACTAATTTCAACCATAATTATAAGAACCGGATCTCAATACACGAATAATTATAGTTATTCATGCAACAACAGCGGAGTCGGTTTTTGCTGCGAGTGTTGATTTTGAATCCCGAGTAAGCGAAGGATTCCATAATCGAATCTTAATTCGCTACGCTCATGTTTCTAGGTTAGAATCCTGACCGCAGCGAGGGATTAAAAAAATATGGAATTCTGTTTTGGTAGAATGAGATAGGAACGAATCTTTGTTGTCTTAGGTATATCTTGGTTATTTTAAACGCTATTCAAAAAACGATTTTTGTAACATGAATGTAAAAAAACATAAATATTCGCTATTAGGACAGCTGGTAAACATCTTAGCCGATTTTGCAAAATGGGGTTGTGGAATTGTCAACAAGTTGTTAGAGTTGTTGGTAATTCTGTAGCTCTGCCTACCCACCTCTGGGAAAGAAGGCGCGAGTTTATGTATACAGGGTGTAATCGTTAAGTGTGTCCAGGCGATTATTCCGTAAATATAACAGACATCAGAAAACTTTAAACTGATATCGAAAGTACGTTACCCAATGAGTAAAATCACATCACTAACTTTTTTTTAATAAAACCCGAAATATCCCAAATATTAACCTAAAACCCTCCCATACATTCAGTACGCCGTTCGTTGAGGCTTTAGTTTAAAAGGCCTAGTTATTTCACCATTATCATATGATTTATGTTTTTATTTATTTATTACAGTTTATTCGTGTAAATTATTAATCTTAAACAGTTTTATCTGCAAAGGGGCAAAATTTATTCGAATGACGAATAACGAATAAGAATAACAAAATTATTCGCGAATAACGATCATTATTTATTTATTCAAATAAACAATAATTCGTAATATTTTAATGAATCAATGATTTATTCGCGATTAAATTATCCACGATTGGATCATTCGACTACTTTTCGAATAACGAATAATTTATTAATTTATAAGCGAAAAATGAAGCAGGTATTTCAGTACATAATAATTATTTGTGGCAATTCATTCAAAGAATAAATTATTCGCGAATAAATTATTCACAAATAAATTATTCGACGAATAATTTGATCGAATAAGAATAATCATTCAAGATTTTCATTCGTTATTCGCGAATAATTTGGTTATTCTTATTCGTTATTCGTCATTCGAATAAATTTTACCCCTCTGCAGATAAAACTGTTTAAGATTCATAATTTACACGAATACACTGTGATAAATAAAAAAAAAATTAATCATATGATAATGGTGAAATAACTAGGCCTTTTAAACTAAAGCCTCAATGAACGGCGTGCTGAATGTATGGGAGGGTTTTAGGTTAATATTTGGGATATTTCGGGTTTCATTAAAAAAAAAGTTAGAGATGTGATTTTACTCATTGGGTAACGTACTTTCGATATCAGTTTAAAGTTTTCTGATATCTGTTATATTTACGGAATAATCGCCTCGCTACACTTAACGATTACACCCTGTATATTATGTAGGAAATATTCATTACTTTTTTTTAAAGCTTCAATAAAACCCGATTCAAGTAACAAACAGTTGAGAAAAAAGCCATAGATAGCTGAACCATCGAGTGAGCTTGCTCGCTCGGTCGATCGAAAAGAAGTCGTTTTTGAGAGCGTAACACCTCTGGGACCTTTAACAAGATGTACTTATAAACGTTAACGTAACCTATTATCGAAAACTTTCAAAATGTACGAAATTGACGAAAGCGTCCGGCACCTTACGGCAATCCTATACATATTCGATAATGATAACGATCGTGGAATGCATCTTGTCCAGCGGGCGCTGCCAAGATGCATTGCGCTAAGTAGCGTTTCTATTTGTTTCGTTTTTAAAAAGCATCACGTGATCTACCTGTGACGCGATTGGTTTAAAAACGAAACGAATAAAAACACTAGTTAGCGCAATGCATCTTGGCAGGCCCCTCAGGGCCTTATTAATACGGCATTAAGCGTTTAAGTACCCACCTTATACATATGAATAAAGGTTATTGTTTATTATACTTTATCACGCTATGTCGATGACATTCTTATCATACTATCTTCAATGTCATTGTCATTGTAATCGAGTTTATTATTTAATTACATTATCTCGCAATTGAAACTCAGGTGTTTACCATCTATAAAATGTTCCAAGTGGCATCCAAGTGGTGGCACCAAGTACGCACATTGGATTGGTTTACCTATTACATGGAAGCACTGAGGGCCCTGCCAAGATGCATTGCGCTAACTAGCGTTTCTATTCGTTTCGTTTTTAAACCAATCGCATCATTGGTAGATCACGTGACTTTTCGTATCACGTCATCTACCAGTGACGCGATTGGTTTAAAAACGAATCGAATAGAAACGCTAGTTAGCGCAATGCATCTTGGCAGGGCCCTTTGATCCTGCCTATGGAACTAGTGGTCCTGGGTTCCACTCCCGGTATCAACTAAAAACTGTGTGATGAGCGCAAGTATTTGTTCCTGTGTCTTGGATATTTTTTATGTATTTAAATAAGCATTTCTCTTCATAAGTGTTTATCGTTGTGTAGTATCCATAGTACAAGCCTAGAGCATAATTTGGGACTAAGTCAATTTGTGTGAGATCGTCCCGTGTTTTTTTTATCATCGTCTTTGATAAAGTTCATCATAAACATCTTCCTACCTAAGAATAAAGCGATATATTTAAGTGCTAGTAAGACCTTGAGCTTGATAAGACGTCGGGTAAATATGAAGGGTCCACGGAAAGAACATGTCTAGTCACTTTTTTTTGAAAATGAGTTTTGAATCTCAAAAGCTAGAGGACGAAATGAACTATTACCTACCTTTCAGTTTAAGATATAAATCTTCATATTTCTTGTATTTTTTCACTCTTAAAAACCTCTACACGAAAATTACGTACAAAATATGATGGTTCCTAACTTTCAAATCGCGATATCTCAAAAAGTTACTAATGTGACTAGACATGTTCTTTCCGTGGACCCTTCATATGTCCTATGCCCAGCATTGGATGTTTCGGCTGTTATGTGGATGATAATATACGCCTTGTTTATTCATGATATTATGAAACTTTGTAAAATAGGTAGTCACTAGGTGACACGTTACGTATCCGCCATTTATCCGTAACATGATAAAGTCGCCTCGTCATGGAGGACGTGAGCAATCATCGTCTTTGTCAGGGCCAAACAACAATTGTAGCACGATTAAACCAAAACAAAAAACTACATTTATGTTGTATTGTGTAAGTTTAAATATAAAAGAGCTCAGCAGAGAATAAATAATATTTTTAACCAACTTCAAAAAAAGGAGGAGGTTCTCAATTCGTCGGGTTTTTTTTTATGTATGTTCCCCGATTACTCGAAGACCACTGGATCGATTTGAAAATTTTTTTCGTTGTTTGAATGGGTATACTTTCTAGTTTGTCCCATTGTCAACAGGTGAGGATCTGATGGTGGGATCTTGGAGAAATCAAGAGAACTCCTCAAATATTATAGGCACACC
Organism: Acleris literana; assembly: GCA_946894065.1. NCBI lineage: Eukaryota > Metazoa > Arthropoda > Insecta > Lepidoptera > Tortricidae > Acleris > Acleris literana. The sequence goes on along the minus strand of OX335687.1, from coordinate 16,234,912 downwards.
TATAGCGATTTTGGTATTTTTCAATGTAACTCATGCATTTGCTTTTGAAAAGTAATATATGGTGAAGTGGAACTGATGATGAAGACCACAGATGGCCACCGGAACTCCTTAACGGTACCTATTTCAAGGGTGGCGATAAGATATTTCGATTAAGGTAGTTGAGCGACTATGACGAAGCACATTTAGGTATATATATGTCGGCGTTTTTGATAATAATCCGATTATAATTAGAATAGTAACGCCATCTGGTGGCGGTTGATTAAATTAACAAGCTCGTAAGCAGTGATACTACGCCATCTATGATGAGGAATGCAATCCGTGGATCAGGTGACGGGTGGACAGGCGCTATGGTTGTTTTTAGAATGAAGGCGTTCGTTAATTTTTGAAGCCAAGAAAAAGGATAGTACTGTCCTCACGTCTAATCGGAGTGATATTTCCGCCTGAATCACTTTAATCAATCTCGAGAATACTTTGTTGTTTATTTACATTAGAGATCTGTGCTTAATTTGTGAATAAATATAGTGATTTGCAATCGACTGTTTGATTATGGATGGCCACGAAGAACCCGACGAGGAAATCAGTAAGTCTCCTATCTTACAACACTCAAATTCCGACACCAGAAGAGGGGATGCATTGCCCTGTGCTTCTAATAGTTCGCAAATTCCTGACCTAACAAATAACAATGAGTCCGGCCATATTTTAGCATCATTGGCCAGCATATTAGAAAAACTAACGAATCAACAACAAGCTAATTTGAATGCGAATAACGAACTTTTAGCCGGAATATTATCAAAGGCCACGGCCTCGACACAGCGACCTAGGTTGAGCGATATTTATATAGCACCGTTTAATCCTGACGGTGACGTTCCTGTTCGAGACTGGTGTGAGCACGTTGATCGCGCTAAACAACACTGGAACCTTACGGACTATGAAATTTGTACCAAAATTGCAGGGTTGTTACAAGGTCGAGCCAAAACCCTCGGAGACACGTGGCTTGTAAAGTCCCCGTTATGGAGTGATATGCGCGATGCTCTTGTGCAAACTTTTGAACCCGAAGCGCGGTATTCTAATGATATTCTTAAGTTGCGAAATTTTAGGTTTGACATGTCAAATCCCGCGGAATCTATTACTAAAGCGTGGAATATTTGGAAAAGAGTAATAAGCGGTGATAAGGAAAAGGATGCGGTTGAAGCTGTGATAGGTTGTGTTGACAATGAATTTTTACGGCTGCGCCTAATATCTAGTAAATGTTTAACTGTCCCCGAATTGATTTCTGTGGCTTCAACGACAAAGCCCCGAGATACTAGGAGCGGCGAACCCCCCGCGAAACGGCCTAGATTACGAAATAGCCGTGAGGAGACACTAGCCTGTTTTGGTTGCGGAAAGTTAGGTCACATCCAAAAAAAATTGTTTCAGTAATAAGGTGACGGAACCAAAATCTTTACTTACTGCCACTGAGCCTAGCTCAGAGCCTAAATCCGAAAGATCAACACAAAAGTGTACTTATTGTAGTAAAATAGGACACACAGAAACGGTTTGTTTTAAAAAATTAAAAGACAATGGAGATAAGATAGCTTTAGCACAAGAACAGCCTAACGTGTCCACCCCAATGAAAGTTGTAGTAAACAGTAAAACGATAATGGCGTTATTTGACAGTGGAGCAGACCGTTCTCTTGTACGCAAATCGTTAAGTTTTTCACTGCCCGGTAAACGAGAGGACTATCCCCTTTTACTTCAAGGATTAGGTACTGGCACGCCGGTCCTTTCGTGCCAGTGTATTACGGTTTTGTGTGAGATAAATGGCATTTTTGTCGAAATAATATTTCATGTAGTCGAAGACCATGAGATCCCTTGTGAGCTTTTGATCGGATCAGATTTAGTGAAAATGCCAGGACTAGCTGTAAATATAACTATTGACGGTGCCACTCTGATGCGAACTTCTCAGACCTTAACTGTCTTAGTTAATGATGACTTGACTGAAAAATTAGATACCGATTTAACCGATGTGGAAGAAATCCGGGAGCTTAAGGCAATTCTAGATAAGAACGCAGGTGTTTTTGCGACTGGAATTCCAAAAACAAAAGTAAATACAGGCTATTTAGAGATCCAACTCAAGGATTCTACTAAAGTCGTGTCCCGTAGACCATATCGAATGGCACCTATTGAGCGTCAAAAGGTGAAAACTATAGTAGATGACCTTATTGCTAACGGGATAGTTCGTGAGAGCACTTCCGAGTTTGCCAGTCCGGTAATTCTCGTTAAAAAGAAAAATGGCGATGACCGTATGTGTACGGATTACAGGGAACTAAATAGCAATACTGTTCCGATCAAGTTTCCGTTGCCCATAATTTCTGACCAGATAGATAGGTTAGCAGACGCAGCATATTTCATATGCCTTGACATGGCGCAAGGGTTTTACCAGATACCTATAAAGGAGGAGTCTATATCTAAAACGGCATTTATTACTCCAGACGGTTTGTTTGAGTACGTGATGATGCCTTTTGGCCTAATGAATGCCCCTGCTGTATTTCAGCGGTCTATAATGGCAGCACTGCGCCCATTCTTGGATGACATTCTTGTTTACATGGATGATGTATTGATCAAATGTAAAACTTTTAAAGAAGGTCTTGACATGTTGGACAAAGTCCTAAACGCCCTGCAAAATGCTGGATTCTCTGTAAATCGAAAAAAATGCGTGTTTTTCAAGCGCTCAGTTGAATATCTTGGCAATATTATTTCGCAAGGTACGGTTCGACCAAGCCCCAAGAAAGTGGAAGCGTTAGAAAAGTCTCCGGTGCCGTGTACAGTTAAACAAGTTCGGCAATTTTGCGGGTTGGCGGGTTACTTTAGGAGATTTGTACCGTCTTTCTCAGAACGAATGATACCACTGTATAATTTGACAAAAAAGGATGCCAAATTTATTTGGACAGCTGAATGTGAAAGCGCTAGGCTGGATATTATCCGACGATTGACTTCAGTCCCTGTGCTTAGGATATTTTCAGAGGAACTACCAATCGAGCTCCACACGGATGCTAGTAGCCTAGGATTAGGCGCTATTCTAATCCAAATAAAGGACGGCCGCCAACACGTTATAGCGTACATGAGTATGAGAACTACTGAACCTGAAAGCCATTACCACTCATACGAGTTGGAGACGCTGGCCATCGTCCGAGCGGTCAAACACTTTAGGCAGTATCTCTATGGCAGGACTTTTACGATCGTCACAGACTGCAACGCAATAAAAGCTTCCATGCAGAAACATGAGTTGCTACCAAGGATTCATCGCTGGCTAGCGTTTCTCCAACATTACGATTTTAAGATTGAATATCGGCAGGGTAGTCGTATGAAACACGCCGATTTCTTCAGCCGCAACCCAACCGCATGTATTAATCTAGCTTGTAACGTGGATTCTTGGCTGGTAGTTGAGCAACGGCGCGATGTGGAATTGGCCGCGATCATCAAGAATTTAGAACGCGGTAATGAAGTCAACAAGTATCGATTACATGACAACACCTTGCAACGCCACAGCCCTGAACAAGAACCAGGACGCAATGTTTGGAAAAAGGTTATTCCAAAAACGTACCAATGGAGTATAATAAATGCTTACCATACAGCGCTCAAACACTTTGGTTGGGAGAAAACTCTGGCAAAACTACGTGAAGTTTATTGGTTCCCAGATATGTCTAGCACTGTTAGACGATTTATAGACAATTGCGTCATATGCAAAACAAGCAAAGGAGCTTCTGGAGCAAAGCAAGTACAAATGTTCCCGATTCAGAAAGAGGCAATTCCGTTTCACACGGTACATATTGATATGACGGGAAGATTGACCAAACGGAATGACAAACATGAATACGTTGTAGTGATTATCGATGCTTACACCAAGTACACAACATTGACCTATGCCACTAATAAGACTTCTGTAGCAATGCTTAACGCACTAAAAACTCTGGTGTCTTTATTTGGAGCTCCAAAACAAATTATCAGCGATCAAGACACAGCTTTCAAAGCCGAGTTCGAGGCGTATTGTAAAGAGCATGGAATCCATCAACATTTTATAGCACCTGGCGTTAGTCGTTCAAATGGTCAAGTGGAACGAATGATGGCCGTTGTGAAAAATGGTTTAACTATCATTCGCAATTATGAAACGAATGACTGGAAAAAGGGTCTTGATGCACTGCAGTTAGCCATAAACTGCACTAAGAACAAAACGACCAATGTAAGTCCACTTAAAGCTTTAACAGGCAAAACGTGCGCTGTCCCAGCTGAACTTATATCCCTAATAGATGAAGCTGAAGGCACCGTAGATCGCGTTCAACTTGAAAACTACATAAGCAAAAAAATTGAAGATTGTGGACAAACAAATAAGCAAAAATTTGACAAAGGCAAAGCACACGTTACTAGATTTCAGAAAGGCGAAATTGTGCTTTTCAAGACAAATCCACGATCTCAAATTGGACTAGACTTAAAATACCCAGACGCATACGAAATTTGGAAAATATTGCCCCGTGACCGTTACCAAGTAAGGAAAGTAACAGGTAAAGGAAGACCGAAAAAAGTTGCCCATGATCAGCTTCGCCTCGCACCAAAGCCGGGGAACTGTGATGGTCAGATAGCCCAGTCGGCGGATGAGAACTTAGGCGCTGAAAATGAAGACATCGTCGCATCACCTCCACTACCACATTAATATTATGTGAGTATCTCATTTTCTACAGCTATAATAATATAAGCCCCTTAATATATACGTTTAGTTTTACTTGTATTTAACTTTACTCGTATTTAAATTTGGTACACATATATAACTACGCAATAATAAAGTATAATTGTACAAGCGGCATGACATGCCAAACCGTCACTAAAACATTATTGTTACAGTTAATTTGACCAATGTAATGATTGTATAGTTACATATTTAATTGTTTGACTTTGGAGTTTATATTATATTATTTGGATCGGTTCCTGTCAGATCAAACTTAAAATTTATGCTATTATTATTTTATTTAAGTAAAGTATTTGATCCTATTTAGTAACTTGTAAGGTATTATCGTAAATGCTAAATAACGTGATGGTTTTATTGACTACCTACTTACATTGTGTTTATTAATTTATTTACATATTTTTTTAATGAAATATACGGTTATTTGTTTTGTGGGGTTAGTTCCAAAGCGGCTATATATTAGTGATTTAACCTTCTATGCTTAATCTTTGCTCGTATTGTTCGGTAACACAATTAATTGTTGAATTAAGCAATAATGGCACATTATGTATGTTCAACATTAGTCTATATTCAGATGATAAAAAAAAAAAGATTTAATGGTCAATCTTGTTAGTGCTGCCGTGGTTTACATAATTAAATCAAATTGTTATCTGCATGAAAATACTTATCAACTAATAATAACGGTATTTTGTATCTGGTTGAGGACACGGGCCTCCCATTTGCAAGGCTGAAAATTGATTGGCTTGTACTATGAAAAGAGTTGAGGACAGGGGCCTCCTCTTTGTCAAGTAGTGAAAAAAAAAAGTCGAGGACAGGGGCCTCCTTTTGTGATGTGTTAGTAAAAGTAGAGGACAGGGGCCTCCTTTTGTAATGTGTTAATAAAAGTAGAGGACAGGGGCCTCCTTTTGTGATATGTTAGTAAAAGTAGAGGACAGGGGCCTCCTTTATGACACGGTGGAATAAGTTGAGGACAGGGGCCTCCTTCCGTGACTTATTGTTAGAAGAACAAATTGAGGACAAGGGCCTCTTTGCAGATGCTTAGATTCACTGTCAGATTAGCCGAGTGGCTCAATTGTTGGCAGTTTAGTGGATATGATTGTTTTTTTTTTGCAGAGCATGTCGAGCTCGACCTGCAGCAGAATGGCCATGTCGGCGTTTTTGATAATAATCCGATTATAATTAGAATAGTAACGCCATCTGGTGGCGGTTGATTAAATTAACAAGCTCGTAAGCAGTGATACTACGCCATCTATGATGAGGAATGCAATCCGTGGATCAGGTGACGGGTGGACAGGCGCTATGGTTGTTTTTAGAATGAAGGCGTTCGTTAATTTTTGAAGCCAAGAAAAAGGATAGTACTGTCCTCACGTCTAATCGGAGTGATATTTCCGCCTGAATCACTTTAATTAATCTCGAGAATACTTTGTTGTTTATTTACATTAGAGATCTGTGCTTAATTTGTGAATAAATATAGTGATTTGCAATCGACTGTTTGATTATGGATGGCCACGAAGAACCCGACGAGGAAATCAGTAAGTCTCCTATCTTACAACACTCAAATTCCGACATATATGACTATGACATTCCCGCGGCGTTGTCTGCGGCGAGCTTGAAATGTTCTATAGTTTCTCAATAATATTTAGAAGTGGAGCTACGTAACAGCATAAATAGGATCACTAAAAAGTATAAAATAAAATAAATGTTAAAAAAAAAACCCGCCTTCAAAAATGCCTACCATTTTAAAAGAAGTTATTTTTTGCATTTTTGAAGGCGGGTTTTTGTTTTTTTATTGTGATCACAAATGGGTCAGAAGAGGTATATAATAAGATTAATAAGTATGATTATTTATATAGTTTATACAGGGTGACCGTTGTGTACAGGGGGTTGTGTAGCAACCAAGTAAACTAAAACTCACTACAAGATTAGGAACATTTAACGTTCTACATTTAAAAGCGTTAAGACAGTTACTTTGTTTTTCATTAAAATATTATGTTTGTTTTCTTGGTTTTTTTTTCTTAAATTTCTGTGATTGACTTTTAATAACTTAATGTATATATGTGACGTTATCTATGAAAAGCGACCTTATTATCGATGGCGCTTCCGCCATTATTAAAGATGCTCCGATATAAATACAACATCGCGTGGCGCAGTGCGGCCTAAGCGCCATCGACAATAAGGTCCCTTTACATAGATAATCACGTATATTAACTGCATAGGTAAACAAGAGTCCTGCTGCCGAAAATTTAATAAGTATACATGTTGTTACTGCGTTAATTAGATACCTTATGTCGGTTTATTTATGCGATGACAAACATAACAAAAATCTTTTTAGTAACAGAGGGGCTATTGCCTACCGCACTCGCAATCGCAATCTTTTTCATTTTGAAAATCGAAGGCTTGTCTGCATACAAAATGAAAACAATTGATCCACTTTGAAGCCGATTGCGATTGCGCGTTAGACAATAGCGACACTGGTTCTCACAAAATTATTTTTTTACAGTTGATCAAAACGTGGTACTTTTTGTAGCTGTATGTCTATCGTGCGGAAAGTTGGATTTAAATATCCTGGCTTTACCAACAAGGTTTACTTGATGTTGTATTCGTGTTCTTCTATTAGAAAGCGAAATTCTGTTTTGCTAGAAAGAGTTAGGAACAAATCTTTGTTGGCTTATATCTTGGTTATTTTTAAACTTGTTCAAAAAAAATTGTCAACTGTTTGTTACATGAATTAGCTTTTATTGGAGACTAGAGGACGCCCGCGACTTCATACGCATAGAATTAGTTTCCCGCTACTACCCTATTTCTTCCCGTTGGGGGTAGATTTTCGGAAAATCCTTTCTTAGTGCTCGCTTACATCATGAAAGGAACCCCTGTACCAAATTTCAAGTTTCTAGGTACAGTATTTTCGGCTGTGCGTTGATATCTAAGTCAGTCAGTCAGGTTTGCCTTTTATATTATATAGATGTGAAAAAAAAAACCCTATTTGTTATAAATATAAAATGTGAAGTTGAGGTCATCTAATTATACATGCGTATGAACACACGGACTCGTATATCTATAAGCGTACGATTTTGCCTCTAGAATGAAATATCCTGGTTTTACCAACAAGGTTTGCTTGAGGTTTTATCCGTGCCGAGTGAAGCGACTACGAGTGCCTGTAACATTACACCGACTGTAACATGACCAGCAACAGTATCTTCTAATGCAATTTCACCAGAGAACCGGTAAATAAATGGCGGAACACCTCGAGAGAACTGAAAAGGAATTTCATACAAAATTGAAGGCCTAGGCCTAGGCCTAGGCCGGGAAGTAGTTTTTTTTTAATTTTCTTGTGAACATGGCGGCTGTGTTTAAGAACAGGCTAAATAGCTGTTTTTTTTTTAATATACTAAGCCGTACATCCAACCAAAGCGTTTGCATAAAGGCACTAGGTACCAGGAGGGCAGAAGTTATTAGGGGTGCGTAGCGCAACTTAGATCGCAGGCGGTGTAGCACGGGGCGGACCCGACACAGCGCGGATGACTGAGCACTGTAGGTTACTTTTAATGTTTGTGCACTCCTAATACGTATTTGACGTTGTAATTTTTCTTTTAATTTTTTTAATGAATTATTTATATGTTTGAGAAAAGCACTATACAAATCTCGGCGTGAAGTGGGGTTGCCAGCCTCGTAACTATCCGGCTTCGCTTCGCTCAGCCGTCTATATGAACTCGGAATAAGTGATCATTTATGTACCTTGTCACTTTAACGTCGTGTTTGAAATGTCATACAAAATTGTGAATTGTGAAAATTGTGAATTGTGATAAATGATCACTTATTTATGCTGTTGACTGTACATTTTCGAAGTATGCACTGTATGTATTTTATGATTTAGGTCAAAAAACACTAATCTAACTTTAAAACGATATTAACAAAATTAAAACGTGGTGCATATAGGAGCAAATTTACTATGCCCAAGACAAATCTCGCTCTCGGCAAAAATAATGTCTAGGTACGGGATGTCAATAAGGAAAATCTATTCATGAACTGACAATCTTAAAGGACTAGCCTAGTAAAGAACTAATTTATTATACATACAAAGCTTTCTCTTAATTCACTCTATATATAAGAGGCCACCTATGCTAAAGTCTGGAGTGTTCCGCGATCTGGATCTCAATAACCATAACGCCTTTGTATCTGTTGTCTGTCTTAAACTTGATCATATTTGCTTGAGACTGACAAACGTGAAAACACGATTAGAAATAAAATCCTCGATAGTTTTATTTTTCAAACATGACACCTTTTTTGCATGTTTTTGGTTGAATCTTCGAAATCCTATAATCTTTAACGATGATTTTCGATTCAATAGTTGAGGATATGTAACTTCTTAATCCTGGCAAACTATTTTGTCAATAAATGTTGTGGTTTTAAAGTAAACAGCAATTAATTGAGCTGCCATCAAGGCGCGCGCGAACTATCTCTATCTCACATTATTCGCGCGGAAGCACATAAAGCCATCCCGTTTCATTCTTGTGGGGACGTGGCACCATAGGTGGCCTCTTAAAATCCGTTGCGAAGTTTGAAAGATCTAGGCGCGCATGCGTTATGGTGACTGCCTGCAGAAACGCCTGCCGTACATTCTCAATAGGTTGCCCGGAGATAATTACCTACCGTAAGAGGCCAATAAGGCAAAGTTTAAAAGAAGACTGTTCAATTATTTACGTAGTATTGTATACATTTTAAAATTAATATTATGTAAAGTTATACGCATGTTAGTAAAGAGACTCAATGATCCCGCAATCAAACTGTGTAAACAGTTTTGTGGGGCAATGTTTTACTATTATATCGTAAACATTTGTTTGGTTAATAAATTATGAAAGAGTGACAGACGGTGGGAAGCGACTTTGTTTCATACTATGTAAAGACTAGCGACCCGCTCTCGCTTCGCTTCGGTTTGGGTAGGTTTCTGTAGCACCCGTAGTTACATAAACCAGAGTTTATTTTACATAAAAACCTTCCTCTTGAATCACTCCGTCTATTGATAAAAATAACCTATAAATTGTTTATTCATTTGTGCAAAAAAAAACATCTTTCGATTTCAAGACAATCCCTGTGGCTTCATTTTTAACCGACTTCAAAAAAAGGAGGAGGTTCTAAATTCGTCGGGTTTTTTTTTTTTTAATGTTTGTTCCCCGATTACTCGAAGACCACTGGACCGATTTGAAAAATTTTTTTGTTGTTCGTATGGGTATACTTTCTAGTTGGTCCCATTGTCACCACGTCAGGATCTGATGATGGGATCATGGAGAAATCAAGAGAACTCCTCAAATATTATAGGCACACCTATAGCGATTTCGGTATTTTTCACTGTAACTCATGCATTTGCTTTTGAAAAGTACTACATGGTGAAGTGGAACTGATGATGAAGAGCACAGATGGCCCCCGGAACTCCTTAACGGTACCTATTTCAAGGGTGGCGATAAGATATTTCGATAAAGGAAGTTAAGCGACTATGACGAAGCACATTTAGGTTTAAATATGACTATGACATCCCCGCGGCGTTGTCTGCGGCGAGCTTGAAATGTTCTATAGTTTCTTATTAATATTTAGAAGTGGAGCTACGTAACAGCATAAATAGGGTCACTAAAAAGTATAAAATAAAATAAATGTGTAAAAAAACAAAAACCCGCCTTCAAAAAGCAGAAAATAACTTCTTTAAAATGATAGGTAAATAGGTCAGTCCAACTGAAGTCGGCGTCCAACAATATTTTAACCAAAAGCAGACTTCAGTTGGACTGACCTATTTACCTATCATTTTAAAGAAGTTATTTTCTGCTTTTTGAAGGCGGGTTTTTGTTTTTTTATAAAGGGTTAACGTCATGTACAGAGAATACTGGACTTACTTATGCCGTTTTTCACCTCGGGAGGCTTGTGTCCTTTTTCACTAGCTAGGGTCACAGAATTTACTTTAGTTTACCTATTAGAAAACAGAATAATAGTAATGAAGGCGCCACTAGATTGGCACAGTCTTAACATGAGCGAAAGCTTGGCTAGTCATTGTGTGTGATTGGCTTGAAGACTAAATAAATGCGGTTTACTAAATTACTGTTTTTTATTTGAACGATCTCATTTGTTTATAGGATGTAAGTCTGGCGCCCTTACTTAAATAAATTTGACTTACTCTTTCCTGAGCTGAAACTTACTCACACCCTAGTCTCTTTTGCTCACCTGATTTGCTACCCTGGACTATTACAGTGGCGCCAGACTAACATCCTATAAACAAATGAGATCGTTCAAATAAAAATCAGTCTTTAGTAAACCGCATTTATTTACTGTTAATGTTTTAGGTTAAGTATTGCTAAACATCGGATAATGTTGTTGGTGTTGGTGCCTTAACGTAGAATTAGAGTAATAATCAGGTTTTTGGAGTGTAATCCACCAGTCCTCACTCGTCTGCTACGTCAGTTGCTTTACAATTTGTGGACGAATTATGCGTGTATAAGTTGTCCGGTAGCATTATTTACATCCTCATCATCATTTAACTTAAGAGCTAGGTTCCTGTCGGTGCAGTAATTGCCGCTTTTCTTTGTTCTCTTCCAGCTTTTTCACGTTCTCGGATACGACACGACACGGCTGTAGTAAGTAAGCCTAGTGTTAAATGTTCTAATTTTGGTAAACTGTAATTAAGTTGAAGTGGTGTCTGCCTACCCCTCTCGGAAACAGTTTTTTGTATATATGTATGTATGTAATTAAGTTGCTTAAGTAGTTTACCAACACCGCGGATTGATACATTTTTTGAAATGCCTTCTAATTTTCTATTATCTGTCTTGCGCAACTGATGTGCTTATTTCATTTACAGCCCAAAACGGAGTACAACCCAGTCTAGCTTAAAATACCTAGGTTTCCTCTTCTTCCCCTCAACTTTCTCCTCAAAATTTAAAAAAAAAACAACACGATAGTTCTCGTAATTTAGTCGCAGATTTCGTTGACAAAGAAGCCCGGCCAAAGCGCTAGGCTACCCCAACCTAACACTGCCTTAAGTTCCTACGAACTCGAGATAACCTCAGTTTACCGGTTAATCATTCTTCGACGGATTGAGAAGTGAGTAGGTTATGAGAACAACTCTCCTGCGCATCACGTCACGTCATTCGCAATCACAGCATAATGTCACACGCAAACATTTTAAAATAGAAAACTTCGACTCGATATTTATAGATGACATTGATTAATTCGCATAGATCATTAGGGTGCTTAAAAATAACTAAACTGATAAAGTTAAGCATTTATTTGACGATGTGTATTATATGATACATAACATAACATACAGTTTTTTATCTCTTTTTTTTTGCTGGATTAAAATCCGAAGAGGCTCAAATACATAATTTTTAACTTTTGCCTTGAAAAGGTTTGAAAAAGATGGCTGGGTAAGGACGAATCCGGCTATGAGCTTTAGACATGAATCGCAGGATTCCAAAGAGGAAGACAACTTAATTTTACAATAACATGGGGCTCTAACACGCATGGTCACGAACGTTATATGTGACCTATTTCAAAAAAAATATGCTTGAAGTCATCAATGTCATTAGAGATGCCAAGTCATTTGTAACTTATAGGAAACTCAACCTTATTGTTGTAGAATGTCAGATTGACTTTGGACCTAAGGGGGCCCAAATTTAAGCCTTTGACTGCACACTACGAAACTTCTAAAAGTTGCAAAAAAACAACAATTACTAAATTCAAATTTAGGTTTTGACATACCTGACATATTGCATCTGGATCTTGAAGCAATGTTTCTGTCAAAAAGTGACCGAGGTGATAATTAACGTTTGCGTGATGATGATCATGGTCACCGTTCGTTTTTCCTTCGACCATGTTGTATGGTCGCGATAGGTGCGCGCGCGACCTCTCGGCGGGAGATCTATCGTCGGACTGAGTTCATTGAGTGTTGACGAAGTCCCTATTTATTCTGTGGTTAGTGAGTGTTATTGTTTGTTAATAACAGCAGCGGGCCGATTATGGTCGTGTTTATCGACGTAGATAAGCGTACATAAAACATCTGTCACTTTCTGACCAGTATGTAAGTGCGAGAGTGACGGAAGCTTTATCCACCGCGATAAAGGCGACCATAATACGGGCCCAGCACTTAAGTTATTATCGTCTGTGGCGTGTAGCCGTGTTCTTTTGCATAAAAAAAACTAATTTAGGGCAGTTATTTGTGGCTGCCGGCGTGAATTTAACACATTTGGCACTTTCTAATCTCGTGTGAAAGCAAAGGGGGCCAAGGGTTAAAAGTCGCTACCCAAAAGTTCTATACATCACGGCCTCTATTCAACACAGTAAAACCATATAGCTTTTGAAATGTTACGGTACTGATGAACTGAAAATTTAAATATTTCGGAACTTTGTTCTTTGTATGGTGTTGCCAAAAAAAAATGCTGTCGAATGTAAGTACTTAAAGTTTATTTAGAAGTAAAAAGTGCGCTATTTAAATTCTTCAAAAAAAAATTAGAGGACCACTCGTCAATTTCTTTAATAAGTACGTCATTTTAGTCAACTGGTCACTTTTGAAACTCGTCATTTTCCTGCTCGCTGTCCTCAATTTTATGCCATCCCACCTTTGTCACTTTTCGTATTGTCATGTACAATTTTACAATATTTATATGAATTTTAGTTTAATTTTTATTTGAATATCAAAGAATGATGGGCAAATTGGCCTATATGACCAATAAGGACAAGCGATATGTCACCGAATAGGGAATTCTAAGTTGTAAAACTATTACTGTGGCATGTAGTTCGAAATCTTTGGGCGAAATAAATTATCGCCATGCAAAGACGGCAGCATTTCATAGAAATTATGCTAAAGTCGTCTATGTAGGCGTCCCGATGACCCAGATTAAAAAAAAATCTCCTAGTTATTTGAGGTTTCCCGCTACACAAAATCGTTGTAGAATTAAAAAGGATATCCAATGATATAGTGTTTATTGTTATTGGTTTCTAGGCCATCGTTCATACATTTTTGCCCATCATTCTTTAGCAGAGTCTACGGAGCTCCGCTATCACGGAGCTCCTATTTCTAAGTATTTTGGCCCTTTGGGCCCGATGCACTAACTTAACCTAAACCTACCTCATGTTTATGACACTAATTTTCATCGGTCACTCGTTTTTCATGGAATAATATGTACCCCGAAGATTATACAAAATATTCTTCTCGACTGTACATTACGCATACTGATAATTGCCGAAAGTGATATAATTAGAAAAAATTACGAGTTAGGCAAATTGACGACTTAGAGATGTTGATGGCATTGACAAATTACAGAAGTTGACCAATTTTATAAAAAAAACCGGTCAAGTGCGAGTCGGACTCGCGCACCAAGGGTTAATATTGGTTGGAAAACGCAAACGAAAATACTCTTTTTGTTATTAACTGTATTTTCTGAGCAAAAAGGTCCATTTTGACTAGCCTAAAATTTTATACATAATTTTATTCTTTTTTGATATTTTTTCCAAAACTGTAAAATTTGACAACTTCATTTCATTTACCAAAGATGATAATACGCCTACGTGTTATTGCTGTAATTATTTCAGTTTGTAGGTACCTAGACTTTATCATCATATAAAATATTCAGGCGTTTAATTGTAAAGTAATAGCTGTGTCATTTCATTTAGGTGTAGCGTTTTGGAAGTCGTTTTGTGAAGATAATGCAAATAATGATAATAGAACCAGGGCTCGGGAACCTAGTTAATTTTTGTATCCAGCTCGTCTCAAACGCCATAGGTAATATAGCATTTCCATCTCGATTTCGCTTGAATCGAATCAATTTTATTTCGGTTCTGATCAAAGGTAAAATAAAACTTTTCCTGCTCGAAATACCGGTTAATTTCGCTCGCTATAATTTGTTCGCACCGCCCACCACCACTACTGTTTTCTCGTCTTTTCTACCCTAATAGCCAGGTTAGTTACATTTTCACTTGCTCAGCTTAAAGCAAGCACGCCTTATCATTTTAAAATACCATATTCGCCACGCCATCCAAGTAAAGGAAGAATTAAAAACGAAAAAAACTAGGTTAATCCCAAGCATGATAATGCTCACGAATCTATACCTCTCCGAACGAGTTTTTACGGATTTTACCGGTAATTTTGAGAGCTTCGGATCGGTTCCCGGAACCAGTAACCGGACTTGTGTCTGAAATAGAGGCCTCCTTGGCGCGATCTTCCGAATGGGGCTGACGATATTTCGCCCAGTTCAACCCCTCGAAGACACAGGGCTACGCTTTCTGCCAATTGACGACTTAGGCTGCGGCTTCACTGACGCGGAGACGAGCGGCGCGGTGCGGAGCTGTGCCAATATTAACCAATAGAATCTAAACTAACGTGCGCAAGGCGAGCTCGACGTGACCGCATGCGCCTTCTATTGGTTAATATTGGCACAGCTCCGCACCGCTCCGCTCGTCTCCGCCTCAGCGGAGCCGCAGACTTAGAGATGTTGATGGCATTGATGAATTACAGAAGTTGAGCAGTTTTATTAACAAAAACCGGTGAAGAGCGAGTCGGACTCGCGCACCGAGGGTTCCGTATTTAAGATAATGTTGGTTGGAAAACTCAGAAGAAAATACTCTTTTTGTTATTAACTTTTTTTTCTGTGCAAAAAGGTCCATTTTGACTGGCCTAAATTTTAATACATAATTTTAACGTGTTTTGATATTTTTTCCAAAACTGTAAAATTTTACAACTTCATTTCATTTCGATTTCGCTTGAATCGAATCGATTTTATTTCGGTTCTGATCAAAGGCAAAATAAAACTTTTTCTGCTCGAAATACCGGTTAATTTCGCTCGGTATAATTTTTTCGCACCGCCCACCACCACTACTGTTTTCTCGTCTTTTCTACCATACTAGCAAGGTTAGTTAAATTTTCACTTACTCGGCTTAAAGTCAAGCAGGCCTTATCATTTTAAAATACCATAGTCGCCATGCCATCCAAGTAAAGGAAGAATCAAAAACGAAAAAAACTAGGTTTATCCCAAGGATGATAATGCTCACGAATCTATACCTCTCCGAACGAGTTTTTACGGATTTTACCGGTAATTTTGAGAGCTTCGGATCGGTTCCCGGAACCAGTAACCGGACTTGTGTCTGAAATAGAGGCCTCCTTGGAACGAGCTTCCGAATGGAGCTGACGATATTTCGTCCAGTTCAACCCCTCGAAGACACAGGCGCTTGCTGGCAATTTCGTTCCATCTTTAACAGTACTGGGAACCTTGGTGTTGACATTGCTAGCGACGTGGAGTTTCGGTGTCACCTGGAAGGCAAGGTAAAACTTGCCTCCAAAAAGCTCTGGGTGTGCTAAACCGTTCAAGCAGTACTTCACTCCGCAGCAACGCCTTGTGCTAACGCGCAAATCAGGCCGGATTTAGAGTACTGCTCGCATCTTTGGGCTGGAGTACCGGCCCTATTAGCTTGATTTTATTCAGAGACGTGCCTTCCGGGTCTACCTTATTTCCTATAAAATGAAAATACATAATGGTTCATTTGCTATTATGGTTTTTTTTCTGAAACCGTAATGTTTTAAGAATTGTTATAAAACAAACCTAACCTAACCTAATGGGTTCTATAACATGGCATTTGAAAAAATCCTGAAAAGTTTACGGTTTCAGAAAAAAAACTATTATAGATTATGAATCATTATAGCAAATGAACCATTATGTTTCATTTTATAGGAAATAAGCGTCCACCGTGTCTTCCGCATTATCAACGATCGCACACTTTCAGACCATTTGGACACGTTTAGAGATGCTTAGCCTCCGAAGAGAAGACGAAGAGATGCCTAGCCTGCTTTTACTACCGTCAGTACAATGCGGAGTATTCGGAGGAACTGTTAAGACTGGTGCCAACGGCTTCATTCTACCATCGCACTTCTCGTCATCGGCAGGATGCTCATTCCCATTTTCTTTAGTCACTGCGCTCAACTTCACGCCGGTTCTCTTTGAACGTTTCTGGCGTGTTCTGTAGAAATTCGGAATAAACTTTCTGCCGAGAATTTCCCACAGCGCTACAATATGGGCCTTTTTAAAAAGGGTGTCATTAAATTTCTTCGAGACCGGCAACGCATTGGTGACGCCTTCGGGGTTGCAAATGTCCATAGGCGACGATGACCACTTCCAATCAGGTGGGCTGTCTGCCTGTTTGTCCGTCGATGGTAATAAAAAAATACTAGGTAACTTCTATATATGTGTTACTTCTCCATGTATCTTCAAAAACTGATTTTCAATAAAATGTGGCTCATGAGGGAAAAGTAGTTTAACACAAGTAAATAAAATAAGTAAATTAATTCGCAAAAATATATTTTATTTTCGTAATAAACAATTAAACATTAACTTACTATTAAATTAATACAAAATATTTTCTTAACACTATACTTAATACATTTTGTAAAGATCCTTTGTAAGTGTAAAATTCCGCATAGCAAAAAAAAACAGAATAAATACCTCTTTTTCGAGTTTTTGAGAAATATATAAATAAAAGCATAAAAGCAAGTGACCCTATTAGATGCGTATGCCAATATAATTAGATTTTATTTTGTTTGAAAAACATTTTCGTAGGAGACATTTACTTAAACAAATAAAAAATTAAATATAAAACATTAAATTATAAGGGACATAAACAAACTAGATCTCATAAGGTATCTATAATTCTTATAAACTACACTTAAATCTCATTTAAAAACGCTAAATAGGCGAAAAAAATTGTATACATGCAAGAAAAATGCCTAGCCAAGTTTTAAGAAAATCAGTAATCCGTTTACATTCGTATTTTAACAACACCCTATACTCTATCTGAAGTCTGTAAACATCGGTACTTATGCAACAGTAACCTCGTAAGGCCCGATGTCCTAAATTTAGGACATCTGTCAAAGTGACTTTTGACTTTAATTGACTGACATAAGATTCTTTTTCGAACTAACGAAATTTGACTTGGGCCTTACGAGGGTAAGAAGGATAACGCACCTTTAGAACAATAGTGACCTAATTCAAAATTCGTGCTTTCAAACTTCGAGTCATAAATTTATTATCATAGAGACCTAACTCGAAATTTAAAATTTCTCAATTAGGTCACTATTATTCTGAAGGTGCGATAAGGTGGATCGACTCGTATCATCGCATCGTGGCGATCCTTGGGACATACAGGCAGATTTTAATCTGACTAAACATTACTGCACACTGAGCTGCTGGAAGGTGCTGATCAGTCTTTTCACAGTCCCCGTGCAGGGCAGGTCTGAGGTATTCTGGTTCAGCACCAGGTCGCGAAGCTTGGCTCGTGCGATCTTGCCGGACACGGTTTTTGGGAACTCGTTGACGAATACCACGCCGCCGTGGAGGTGCTTGTTTATTGATAGTTTGTCTGAAGAAATAAAAACATATTTATCACTAAGTACAAAAATAGAGAAATAGCAAGACCAGTGAAAATAAATACAAAATCGGCCAAGTGTGAGTTGAGTCGGACTCGCACAGGAAGGGTTCCGTTATGATTTGTTGTTACAGCGGCAATAGAAATACACAATTTTTGTCTACCTATTACGGTTCATATAGCCCGCTGACAAACAGACGGAAGGACGGGCGGGCAGCGGAGGCTTAGTAATAGGGTCCCGTTGGTACCCTTTGGGTACGGAACCCTAAAAAGGGAAAGGCAACATTAAGGCTGCGGCTCCACTGAGGCGGAGATGAGCGGAGTGGAGCGGAGCTGTGCCTATATTAACCAATAGAATCTAAACAAACGTACGCAAGGCGCTCTCGACGTCACCGCATGCGCCTTCTTTTGGTTAATATTGGCACAGCTCCGCTCGTCTCCGCCTCAGTGGAGCCGCAGCCTAAGGGGAGGTAAGAGAGGAATGCGGAGTTTAAGAGATCGGTGTAATTAATAAAACTTAACTATTAAGATAAAAAGTCACTGTCACAGTGAGAGTAGGTAAATGTCAGTTGCGATTTATTTTTATATAATATATATAAACAGATACAAACCCGGAGCGACGTATCAAATTCATTTTATGTCATTAGATGTTACAAAATGCTACAATCTCAACAATATATTCCATGATGATTATAAATTAATACTAACCGGCGACCATGTCTTTGACGTCCTGCTCCGTAAGCTGTGAGCCAGGGCGCCGTATGACGCACGCCATCGCCCTCCCGCCGTCCTCCGGGTCCGGCACGCCCATGACGCACACGTCGACCACATCGGGGTGCTGCCGGATTACTTGCTCCACTTCCAAAGGCATCACCTTAAAATGTTACGAGAATTAAACGATTTGACATTTGAAAATTCAATTAGCTTTCGACTTATCAGATCCAAGTGTTGATACAGTTCGAGTATTGAGGGCCGAGTTCACCAACAATGAAATGGACGATTAAGTCTTAATCAGCTGTTAATCAATAAATTTGACACCCGTTAAACCGCTAATCGTCCGTTTAATCGTTGGTGAACTCGGCCCTAAGTGTAAGCCTTTGGAAACAGACGTTTAACAAACAAAAGCCAGTTCAAGTTTACAAATACAATTAATGGTCTTAGATCCGAATAGGAGACAATTTGCACCGGGCTGTTTATTCGAAGAAAAGTATTTTATATCAAATTTAATACGCTAAATAATATGTGACGAATAGCTAGGCAGGTATATCATTAAAAAATATTAAAAATGAACTTTTTTTTAAATTGCAAATGCGTGTTTAATAGACAAATTACATACTAATCGAAAGTATGAAGTCTATAGAATATGCAAACGTTAGGTTTGGTGCAAATTATTAGTACCGACTTACCTGTTTATACCTGCCTACCCAATAGTTTGACGGGAAAAAAATAGTGTAATTTGTCTATAAAACAAGCTATTGCAATTTTTTTAAATGCAATTTGCAAAATTTGCAACTTCAGCCTACCTATTCGCCATATATTACTTAGCATATTAAATTTGGTATAAAATACTTTTTATCGAATAAACAGCCCGGTGCAAATCGTCTTCTATTCGGATCTCCTACTATAATACTCTAGTATAAAAGTCACTATTTTTAGGACACGCTGTATTTCAAAATCCCTCAAGCCCTTTTGTCTACAGGAGGTTACAAAAAGACAAACTGGATACAAGTTCCAAGTACCTACTAGTGAAATAATTGAAGAGAGAGTGTGAATTTTGTGAGTTTGTATCCATCCGATAGGTAATCTAGGGAACCACGGAAACACAATCTACAATCCTAAGACTGCAATAGAATAGAATAGAATAGAATAGAATAGAATAACTTTATTTCAGACTACAAGGCCCATATTTACAAATACCTTACAGACTAGCATACATATCAATATATAACATAAAATGAACACAACTATCAATAAATTTTCGCGGTGTCTGCTAGACGGCGACCACGAAATCGCCGAAATAAGACTCCCCTCGGCCAGAATTCCTCCTTTAAAAAGGTCGACAGATCTATGGTCGGTACTCTCATCAAATGACTGCTACTAATGCAATGGTATGCTACTAATTTTAACCGTTGCCTTATTTCTACAATAGAACAACATGGAAACGGGACGGATCCTGCAGAAGGTCCCAGATCCTACCACCACTACTAACGATATATTAACCTAGTAGGTAGAGACCCTGCCTACGAAGCTAGGGGTCCCGGGATTAATCCCGAAAAATCCCAGTGAGGTGATATTTGTGTTATTTAAGTATTTGATCCTGGGGTGTTATTCCTCTGGGGACTTATACGTTCGATCTTTTCGACAGCAGCCCTGAAGGCCCTGCCAAGATGCACTACGCTAACTAGCGTTTCTATTCGATTCGTTTTTAAACCAATCCCGTCACTGGTAGATGACGTGTCACGTGATCTACCAGTGATGCGATTGGTTTAAAAATGAAACGAATAGAAACGATAGTTAGCGCAATGCTTCTTGGCAGGGCCCTCAGATGCCTAATTGAGAATGCACGCGTTAAAATGTTTAAAAAAACAAAAAACCGCCTTCAAAAAGCAAAAAATAACTTCTTTAAAATGGTAGGTAAATAGGTCAGTCGAACTGAAGTCTGCTTTTGGTTAAAATATTGTTGGACGCCGACTTCAGTTGGACTGACCTATTTACCTACCATTTTAAAGAAGTTATTTTTTGCTTTTTGAAGGCGGTTTTTTGTTTTTTTAAACATTTATTTTATTTTATACTTTTTAGTGATCCTATTTATGCTGTTACGTAGCTCCACTTCTAAATATTAATAAGAAACTATAGAACATTTCAAGCTCGACGCAGACAACGCCGCGGGAATGTCATAGTCATATTTAAACCTAAATGTGCTTCGTCATACTCGCTCAACTTCCTTTATCGAAATATCTTATCGCCACCCTTGAAATAGGTACCGTTAAGGAGTTCCGGTGGCCATCTGTGGTCTTCATCATCAGTTCCACTTCACCATATAGTACTTTTCAAAAGCAAATGCATGAGTTACAGTGAAAAATACCAAAATCGCTATAGGTGTGCCTATAATATTTGAGGAGTTCTCTTGATTTCTCCATGATCCCATCATCAGATCCTGAAGTGGTGACAATGGGACCAACTAGAAAGTATACCCAGTCGAACAACGAAAAAAAATTTCAAATCGGTCCAGTGGTTTTCGAGTAATCGGGGAACATACATAAAAAAAAAAAAAAAAAATCCCGACGAATTGAGAACCTCCTCCTTTTTTTTGAAGTCGGTTAAAAATGTGTTTTGTGCGCTCTGACAGGACTGCTTAAAGTCGCCGGTGTGGCACTTTCACTCGTTCTACCGACAGGGCGCCGTTTTTAAGAAAATAACACCCCTGAGCCTTGAATGTTTTCTATGTATGTAACGGCCTACTCAGAGGCACCTAAAAGAGACAGTAAACTCGTTCCTTATTCAAACTTGTCTATGGAAAATCGTCACTAAGGAACGACTTAATCTAATCTGATATTCTAAGTATCTCTCCAGACGTTGTCTACCCATAATACAAGCTCTAGCTTAGTTTGGGACTAGGTCAATATGTGTGCGATAATACCTTGATATTTATCAACGAAACTTAACCAGTAAATAACAACAAAAATAAAATAAATGTTTTAAAAAACAAAAAACCGCCTTCAAAAACGCAAAAAAATAACTTCTTTAAAATTGTAGGCACCTAATAGGTTAGTCCATCTGATGTCGGCTTTTTGTTGAAAATGTTGTGGTCGCCGACTTCAGTTGGACTAACCTATTAGGTGCCTACAATTTTAAAGAAGTTATTTTTTTGCGTTTTTGAAGGCGGTTTTTTGTTTTTTAAAACATTTATTTTATTTTATACTTTTTATTTAGTGATTATAATACGCTTAGTCCCACTTCTTAGTTGATATGAAACTTTAAGTTATTTCAAGCGCGCCGCAAGCAACGCCGCGGGAAAGTCATAGTCATATTTCAACAAGTAAATATTATTCGTTGTAGGTAGTCGCTCAACTATCTTAATCGAGATATCTTATCGCCGTCCTTGAAATCGGTACCATTGAGGAGTTCTGGTGGCCATCTGTGGTCTTCATCATCAGTTCCACTACACCAAATGATACTTTCTGAATGCAAATGCTGGACTTGTTACTAAAAATACAAAAATCGCTATATGTTTGCCTACAATATTTGAGGAGTTCCCTCAATTCCTCACTGATCCCCTCATCAGATACAGATTTGGTGACAATGGGACCACCTCGGAAGTATACTCTATCAAACCAAAAAAAAAATTTTGAAATCGGTCGACAATTGACGGAGTAATCGGTGAACATACATAAAAAAAAAAAAAAATACATACAGTGGAACGTATAACCTCCTCCTTTTTTGAAGTCGGTTAAAAATAAAGAAATGTAAAAGGAAAGAAAGAATGCCGGTAATGGACATAAATAGCAATATTAATCAATTAGGAGATCTAATCGCAATAATTAATCATGATGTACGTAAAACATAATGTCGCAGGCCGGATGTAAATCAATAAGTAATCGATTTGTCACGATCAATTATGTTGTAACTCGGGTGTCATGAGGTCGATGAATTAGCTGACTTTCGAGTATCTTTGTTCGCTGACTGGGTTATTGGTCCGATTTTATTTCATAGACTCGTAAAAAGTGGATAGTAGACAACAACATGGAAACAATCTGAGACTAATTGACCTATTTCAAGCAGGTACACCTTTAAGCGCAAGCTTAAGGGCTATTTGTGGACACTGCAGAAATCCTAGCCCCTATCCAGCACTTACCTATACACTTTAATATTTCTACCAGTTGCTTTTAAAATGACTCTTTAATTATTGGCTTATCACGGCTGTATATCGGTATTTATATATGCGTTTTATTTCTTATTATTATTTTCCCATTTATTTTTCCGCTATAAGTATTATGTAAGTAGTTTACACGTATAATATAGTATGTTTGTACAGCATTCCGTGAGTCACTGCGGGTACTGGCTGAAAATCAGCGCTGTAGGTGGCTGACACCTCAGCATTTTGCTGAGCCAGTGTCCGTTTCACCGCCGCGAGGACACATGCGTGCTATCCCTGTTACCTTACTGTTTTTTTTAATCATTTGTATATGTGTGTCTTATGGTTGGTGAATAAATGTATTTCTTCATCTTCTTCTTCTATTTAGTTCCAAAGAAAGCTCTAGACTTTTACAGTCGACTACAAATACATGCACATTTTCTCCTTTTTAGGGTGCCGTACCTCAAAAGGAAAAAACTTGATCACTTTGTTGTCCGTTTGTCTGTCCGTCTGTCCGTCTGTCAAGACCCTTTATCTCAAGAACGCGTGGAGGTATCGAGTTGAAATTAAAACCATATACTCCAGTCTAGAGTCCCTTGGAGCTGTGAAAAAATCAAACTTCTACATTAACGTAAAAAAAGATACGGCCGTTTATGCCGCAAAAAACGTTTATTTCGACACTCTCAAGGGAATCAAAATTTATGACGTATAACTATGAAATTTGCCAAGTATTACTTCCGCCGTCTTCTACTACAAGTATAGGAAAAAATCGGAAAACTATAGGGACCTACATTTTTAATTAAATCACAAAAAAACAGGGTCTTTATGCAAGGAACGGTGGCCCAAAATTTAAATTGAGTTAACTGTGTCATGTGCGGTCAACCCTTGGTGGGCGATTCCGACTCGCACTTGACCGGTTTTTTTGTAATAAGGACCAAAAGTAGTTACATATCTTTGTAGTCGATTGTACTATAGGAACTAGAAAAAAAACTTATATAGAGAAGGAAACGACAAGTTGCACATCCTGTAAAAAACTGTCATGTGTACAGGGTGCTTTTTATTCGATATACTTACATAGGTACGACGGCACTTGAAAGCGCTGGACATTCGCTCTACAAAGAAGTAGTATCCGTTCTCGTCTCTGTACAGAAGATCTCCTGTCTTGTACCACCCGTCAGCTGTGAATGCCTGAGCGGTGGCCTCTGGGTTGTTATAGTATTGCTATAAAAAAAGAACATTAAAGACAGGACAGTAATTTATTGGTTGCAGAATTTCCATTCCCATTTTTTCCCGATCTTAATTTTTTCCAATCACATATTTTCCCATCCGAATTTCTCCCAATTGCGAATTTTTCCACTTATAATTAGGTCAAAAAAGTAAGGTAGGTTTAGGTTATGTCAGTTTTGCAGTAGGCCCGAAGGGCACAAATAGGAGCTCCACGATAGCGGAGCTCCATCGATACTATAAAATCCATTTCCGGAAATTTCCGGCGGTAAAAATGCGCCAGGGAAAAACGAGCCAGTGAAAAGCCACGACTGTACACAATTAAGATCGGGAAAAAATGGGAATAGAAATTCTGCTACCAATAAAATTAGATTTTAGGAAATTATGGGCCACACTCCTACTAGGTACTATAGGTACTAGGTTTTTCTAAAAACTTACCGCAAATCGTGGGCCTTTGGACCACAGCTCCCCTATCTTGTTTGCTTCTGTAATAATTTCTCCGGTCTTCAAATCAATCAACTGCAAAGAAAAAAAAACTTCTAATGATACCTATCGCTTAACGTATAATTTGATCATATTAGTCCACTGCTTCTCCAGTCCAGTGATTCTCTCATAAACGCGATCGAACGATCGAACGAGTGAATGTCGCAGCGGCGAGTTTAAGTAGTCCCGTCAGAGCGAACCAAACACATTTTAGCGCGTGCATTTTCAATTTGGCAGCATGGCTTGTGTCGATAAGATCGAACGTAAGTATAAGGTAAGTCACGGATGCTTATCTTTATCCACTGCTATAAAGGCGACTGTAATACAAACCCTGGGGATCATGAGCTAACACCGGCTTATGATGATAAACCCAGGTGCTGATGGCTTAAGGATGTGATTTGATAAAATTTTAAGCTTGATCGACGTTTAGTTCTGTTCTGTACCTAAAATGCCGATTATTGAGAACGAAAGACCCTTATGTTTATAACCATTTTGTATGTTTCCAAAATATTCTAGTTTTAAGTTTCGAGATCATGATGTCAAAGATGACATTAAAGGTTATAATCATTCAAAACCTAAAATCTCCAGAAGACAACCATTTTATGATATGACTTAGGTTTTACATAATTTTCACCTCATCTCTTTACTCTTTTTTTAATTACTGAAAATCTTTGTGACAGACTTCTAAACTTCACCATAAGTTCCTAGTCATCAGTGGTCATTGTTCTTTGACCACCAACGACAGTATCTTATAGCTAGCTAACAATGAACCAGACGCTGATATTGTACACGGTAAAACCTAATTGTTTTTGCCGTGTTTCCGTATTGTCAACGTTTTGATAGCTGTTTACCTGACAGTAATAGCGACCGAAGTAAAAATAAAAACAATACCATTACATGCCAAAGACAATATGGTTTCCCGAGAGGAATAGATGCACTGTATTCATTGATACAAGGTAGTTAGTTGTTTGTTATACTTGCTATGCTAACCTGTGTTTTGACGGGTGGGAAGTCGACCCCCACGTTGCCGCTAGGTCCGTCAGGCGCCGGGTGGAATATAGGGCCCAAGCACTCGGTCTGCGCGAACAAGTTCCATGCCACAGCATCCTTGCGCATTCTTGACTGGAAAAAATCAACACTGAAATATTGGCTCGCCTGTACATTCCTTTGAGATCTTTCCAGTGCTTGGGAATTCAAAATGCCTTTTGTATTGGCAAAAAGTTTCGTCCAAGGATATGCTGTAGAAGCAAGGACTTTTTAGTCCCTCTTCTCTAAACTAAATTATAATTCAAAATATTTTCCTCACCCTGAGCTCCTTAAGGACCACGGCATTGATACTAGATCCGGTGACGATGATTTTGTTGAAGCACGTCAGGTCGCAGGGCTTCGGGTACTTCAGCATACCAGCGATCAGGTTGGGGCTCCCGGTGCTCACCACGGGCTGAAAATTAGAGCTGGTTGGTCGCGTGACAACATCGCAGGGCCGAAATTGTAGGCGGTAAAAAATTGGTTGTCTGTAAAGTCGGTTTACGGGCCATAATTTTACGTGATAACGCTCGGCTCAGACGGAACGTGACGCGGAACGTGACAATGAGTCATGGTTTTTCGTGCGTGCAGCCGGCGTTTGTTCGATTTATAAAACGTTATCATGTCAATACCATATGTTTGACGTGTTACAACTGCGCCGAGCTTACGCCGCGCCGGATGTACAATGGCGCCCTAATTATTATTATTGTGTTTTCTAATAAACTAAAATATTTTCTTGAAATCGGACGGTGCTTTTTTGTAGTACAAATGAAAACACAACTCATAGGACATATCACATAGTTTAATAACAATTGACCTTCGAGTTATCAACTTAACGGTAAAACTGGCCGCCTTTTTCCGTTAAGCTGACTAGGTACTCAAGTGTACTTGTTATCAAGGTTTGTTACGTATCCCATAAATTGTGTTTTTACTCGTACTTCAAAAAAGCAATGGATCAACAATGGGTAAACTCACTTTTATGTTAAAAATCGTCGATTTTTTCGTCGGTTAGTATATAATGATTAATTATATACTAACCCTCTTATACATAAACGCGCAATAGATAAAGTATGCTTGAAGTATGCTCTGTCCCTATCTGTCATTATGACATTTGAATTGAACAGAAAGGGACAATGAATACCTTAACTAAATAAGGTTTATTGTGCGTTTATAAATAAGGAGGTAAATCCGCCCGAGTGAAATAAAGCCCATGACCTTGATTCGTCGCAATATTGATTTAAGATTACTAATCAATACTTTCACAACCATCATGTACGAGTATGTGTCATTTTTAGGGTTCCGTAACCAGGACGGTAAGGGCCTACATTACCAAATCTCCGCTGTCCGTCTGTCTGCCTGTCAGTGGGATGTAGGTATCTCATGAACCGTAAGTGGTAATATGGAGACGGTTAAAAGTAACCGCTATAACAACAATGAATAAAAATGAAATATAGTTAAAAAAAGGCATTTTTTGCCCGACCTTAACAATCGCTGTAGACATGTATTGGCGCTTTAACAATAAATTATAAAACAAATATACGGTACCCTTCGTCTGCGAGTCCAAAGCTCACTTGGCCGGTCTTTTTATCATTTCGGTGATAGATTAATAGATAAGATTGTCAAAATAGCTTATCCATTTTAAATTAGTTTCTGAGTTAACTTTCCTCAAGTTTCCTAAGAAGTCTTTCATCACATTACTACACTATTAAAAAAAACAGACATGAGGAGCTTTTTCCGATTGGATAACATAATGGTATTTATTTTACCTAACTGCTGAAGAAAGGTTGTTTGAAACTGTATTTAGGTATGTATGTAAATGTATGTACCTATTTCTCTCCATAACTAAACACAGGTGAGCTCAAATTCAGCTTATCTGTGCTCACGCCCTTTTAATTACCGCAATCTGCGTAACCTATCTATATGGAAAATGTCTAAATGTAATGATATAAATGAATTTGATTTGTAAATAAGAAAGAAAGAAATATGGTAAATAATTAAATGAACATCAGGGCACAATCCCTCACAAATTGACCTATTAGTTCCAAAGTAAGCTCTAGGCGTGTACTATGATGGGTACTAAGCTGAGTCAAACATATTTATGTAGAGAAATACAAACTTAAATACATAGAAAACATCCAAGACTCAGGTCAAATACTCGCTTTCATCACACAAACTATTTTCCATACCGGGAATCGAACCCGGGACCGCTAGCTACGTTAGGCAGGGTCACTACACTACCAACTACGCTAACGCCTGGTGAAACACAGGTTGGTAGGACCTTGTGTAGGGTCCAGATCGCTACCACCATCTTATCCTTTAACGTACCACCAAGCCTATTCTTGAAATCATCATCATCATCATCAGCACATGTAAGTCCACTGTTGGACAAAGGCCTCTCCCAATGCAAGCCACTGCTCCCGATCTTCAGATCTCTCATCGAACCTACACCGGCCCATCTTCGCATATCACCGCTCCATCTTACCTTAGGGCGTCCCACACGATGTGTGCCAACGATATGGCTCCAACTGGAAATACTTTAAGAAAATGGGCAAAGAAAAGAAAGAATACCTTGTACTTGTTGATGATGTCTATAGCATGATCCAGTGTGACCGGAGACGAGGTCTGGACCTTGATGTGGTTGGCTGAGATCATGCTGAGGGACGCCAAGTAGGACGATATCCATTGCACACTGGTCAGGTTCAACGCTGGCTTGATCTCCCTGCAAACAAGTAATGTAACTCACTTGGGGATACTTATACCAACAAGGTAACATGACTTAAGAGGATTGTGAAGCGCCGCTACAATCGCGTAGCTGTCTAAAAAAACCCATACAAATTTAGCTCCGGGCGATAACGTTTCTCATCCCCCTAAATAAAGTCCGATTTCAACAATTTTGAATATGTTGTAGTTATTTTAAAGAACTAGGTCTGTACGTTTCTGTTTGTTTTTGTTAATTTGTTTCATTCTTAGAAATATTTTCTTGGAAAGGAAGACGTACAGACCTAGTTTTTCATGTTATCTACAACATATTCAAAAATCGTAAATTCTCACTAGGTTTAAGGGGAGAGGAACGTTATCGCATTTTGTATGGAATTTTTTAGCTTCGCAATCCTCCTAATCAGCTCCATAATTCTACTTTGGTTGAGTTCATCTTGCTGTGACATCGTAATCACATTGTTGACGATATAACATGATATTCTGTATTTACACGTATTGTAACTTCATTGTTTTTAACTCCTGACAATACGATAACTTGTCGAAAGAAATTAGGTTTTGCCTGAGTAGAATAGAGGCCCAGAATAAGATGATATAATTACGATACTAAAGCAAGGTGGGTTAATACAACGTGGGAACCACCCCCGCTTTTGTGTTACGAAAAAAATATATGAAAGATTACAAAAAGCATAACGTATCATAAACGTATCATATAAGAACCTAATCACAACTTCCTATTGTAATTAAAAATAAATGCCACAGTCATAAATCTTTATGACTATTTTGGTAACACAAAAGCGGAGCGGCTCGAACGCTCCGCTCGCGGCCTTACCTTTCTGCAGTAGTCGTCTTTGTTCGACGTGGGGAATGTGGAACATACTTCCAAGAACTTACTTTTCTTTAAGCAATGTGTACACTCGGAGGATCTGCATGATATCCTGGTGCCTAAAAGCAGCAACCTTGGGCAACCCTGTGGTGCCACTAGTGCTGATCAGCCAGGCGAAAATCCTTTTGGTGTCGAATGCTGCAACCCTAAAATAAAGAGATCTAGTCAACCAAATGAAACCGTTTTCCGTTTATTTATTGTTACATTGATGACATGATGTTTCCGCAAATCAAATTCGATTGCGCCAGAAAGATTTCCAGATTAGATACCTAATCATGTTAATATCTAAGATAAATAGCAAATTAGGTATTTGGAGGATTTAGGTAAGGCGCTAGATAACGGGACATCAAAACATTACAAAAACAAAAAATAATTAAGAACATAAACGCACCGCGGAAAGTTACAAAACCATTTGTAGATAAAAATGGTTTTTGAAGAAGCTATTATCTACTCGTATAGGCGTAGATATTGAAGCGATTTCATTTTGAAATTTCGTAGACTTATTATGATGATATGATGATACATGCATGACAAATAAGCGACATCGTCGTGCAGCTTTTGGTTATTTAAGAGCATTTTTGCAAAGTGTCAAAGTTAGAGATCGCAAAGAACCCAGTTTTCTACTACTAGAAGTAGCCACGCACAATTATCCACCCGCTACTTAGTTTTTTACAAGTAAGTTATATTAAAAGCTATAATTTACTTTAAAAAAATGTGCGTGGTGACAGCCTGGTAGCAGAAAACTGGGTGCTTTGCGATCAGCTTACTACGTCAAGGAGGACATGGCGTAACTATGATTAAATCGATTTGGTTCTCCTGGCACAAGGGTTATAGAGGTAAGCAATCAAACCACTGCCAATCGGCTCTATATCACATTTCAGTCTAGTCAAGATGCGTAAACGCATAGTAATTTTCGAAAATCGACTAAATGTATAGGATTGATGTATCCAAGCTAATGACAGATCACGTTGACCGCTTACTCCACACATTTTGAATCGATAGAAAACAGAAATGCTTGCAACGTTTGATCTTGTCTAGGCTGGGACTGGGGCTCGTTCCTAATCGGTTAAACCATATTGCTTTTGACATGCTATCATATTGTGCTCTTATTTACTAGACAGTAATGGCGGCCGAGGTAAAAACAATGCTTATAACATGATCACGCAAAACAGTTTTCATCCTTTAGTAACATCTTACTTGAACTCATCTTCCGGAGTGTAGTCATCATGCACCTTGAGGAATTTGGCCATGGAGTGGTCCCCGTCTCCAAACGTGATTACCCTTGTGTTCAAGCCGAGGTCTCTGGCAGCTTGGCAGTATAAATCATAGCTCTCAACCTCGCAAAAAGCCGTTGTGGGTTTGGTTGTGTTGAAGAGAAACTTCAGTTCCTCTGTGGGACAAATGAGATTATCAGACAGCGGTCATGGATTTTTTCTATGGCATGCAGAAGGTAAACGTGCACACAGGTCACCTGATGGTAAGTGGAATCTGTGACCCATAGACATTTGCATTCACAAAGCTATAATCTAAAGTTTGCAATCCCAAGACCGCAAATGCATTGCCCCGGAATAACATGGAATACCTCAAAGTAAGCCTTCATGGAACCTTACGAGTATAAATTGTTATTTTGTGTGGAAAATCTTCTGATTTGATGTTATCTCATGCAACATGAAAGGTTTTTTTTATGAAAAGAAGATGGCACACGACCACACCTGATGGTAAGTGGGCTCTGCGACCCATAGACTTCTAAATTCTTAAGACTACCCGGAAATGAATAACACGGCTAATTTACGTAGTAGGTATGTCAAACTGGTAAACAATCAATTTCCTAGACTATTCATTTAAATTATAGGTATGCAACAGGCGTTCTTACTGCTAAATAGTGATCTCTTCCAGACAACTATGGCCATAGAAATAGCTGCAACGAGGACACAGGTACATGGCAGGCGGTGGGAACTAATTGCTTCTTACCATATTTGTATAACGGGTCCACACCAGCTAATGGGTATCCGTTCATGAAGGCAGCATAGAAAGGGATGTGCAAATCCAGGTGGTTCCTGCCTGACACCACCAGCACGTCTCCTGGCTTCATCCCCGCGTTCCTGAGGCTCCGAGCCAAACGGATGGATCGCGATTTTACTGAGAGTTTATTTTCTGATTTGCCAGTACCTGCGTCGATCTGAAATTAGTAAAAAGTTACTAATTTTTTTTATAGTTTGAAGAAGGTTTGGAGAGAATACTGAGATGACGGCTGATATGTTTGATTATTTTTTTTGTAGAAAATGGGTTTGCTCTTTCCTTACTCTTGCCTCTGGAGGACGAAGATTTTGTCGACGATGAAGCGAGCTCACCCAGAACATGCCTATGCACCCTAGCTTTAAATTAGTTTGGATTGTATGCACTCGAAAATACAGATGCATAGCACTCTTTTGCAGTACGCATTACAAATAATGGGATGATGCAAAGCGCTTCGTTCGAAGAGGCGGAATTCCAACCAGGTACGGATGGAATCCCGCAGTGCGTCTGGAAGTCTGATGGTAGAAAGGATGTTTGGAATAAAAAGACTTGGGCCAACCACAAATGATTGGGATAAGGGTAAGATGATGATGATGAGCAGGGTTCGGAGTTTTAATAGCACGGTAAGACGAAAGAGAGCTGAGGAGTAGACATTTACAATAGAATTCAACTCTTACTCATACTCATTTGTATATTTAATTCCAAAATGCTTTTATATTCGCCCTGAGCCCCTGAGTAAGGCTGCGGCTCCACTTAGGCGGAAATGAGCGGGGTGGAGCGAAGCTGTGCCAATATTAACCAATAGAATATAAACTAACGTGCGCAAGGCGCGCTCGACGTGACCGCATGCGCCTTCTATTGGTTAATATTGGCACAGCTCCGCTCCGCTCCTCTCGTCTCCGCCTCAGTGGAGCCGCACCCTGAAGTTGCTAAGCTAAGTAATGAAAGATTATAATTACAAACAAAATAATTTTCATGAACATATTATTTAATAGTACCTGGAAGACCGCGTCGCTTGGGATGAAAACGAAATTTCCCGAAGATGATAACTTGACAAATCGATTTTTCGCCCCCGTAAACACCTATATTTCAAATTTCATCGAAATCGTTGGAGCCGTTTCCGAGATTCAGATTATATATGTATATATATACAAGTATTGCTCGTTTAAAGGTATTAGATAGATTAATCTCATAATGTTATGAATATTTAAAGTGAAAGTTATTATCCATATTTATATTAAAATTAAATAAGTATGAGTATGAGTAAGAGTTGAATTTTAAAGTTAATGTCGACTCCACAGCTCTTATTCGTCTTATCGTGATATGAAAACTCCGAGCCCTGATAATGAGATTGAAGAAAGCCACCAGGCTCACATGCTGCTTTATGGTAAGTGGGCTCAAGAATCGAGACTGCAAGACTATCTAACAACACTACTCTAGTCATTTTGACGAACTCTACAGGAGAGCGAAAAGTCCGTGTACCTATTTGTATTTGGTTGCTACCGCTAGTTTTTTAATTCCATCCTGGCCGAAACGTCTAGAATGTAATTGATGAGCGGTATTGTTAAATAAGTGACGAAATATGTTGCCAACCCTGAGGCCTGATTTGCAATAGAATTCCTCTGTCCCTGCCTCAAGACAAATATTGCTTGAAAATATGGTTGGCTTGGTTTCAGACTCGATAAATAGTCGATCCCAATTTCTGGGCTGCTATCGAACTATGTCATCCTAACGATATCACTGTTATCAGTCAAATCCTAATACTGACCTCCTAAGCCAATTAGCAGTATCTCAAATTCAAGTACCAAAGCAGTTTTAATTCTCTCCTGTTAGTCATAAGGTGTATATTGCTACAGGAGTTTTATCTGAAAGACTGCCTTTTTGCTGGGCAGTGGCCATAGACAAGATGCGTGGATCGTTATCGTAATCGAAAATGCATACGATTGATGAAGCTGCTGGTCGCGTCAAGCGCTTATGTCAGTTCCATACGGCATCCTGACTTTTTACCAAATCATCATTTGACAAACTATTTCATTTTACAAACTTTCATTTCGCAAAAATATAATTGTGCTTAAACCATTAAATATTTTAATTGCATTATATTCTAAACTATTTCTATAATGTACATAATTATTGTGTTTAAACCGCCTTAATATTAATTGTCACGACGCAATCAAATTATTTAGGACTGTTAAAAATATATACAATAAAATATACCTAAAATTTGCTTAAAACTACACTAATCTAATAAACCGCTGCCAGTGGGCATCGTTCCCAAAATGCTGGCAGCATTGCCACGTTGAATGGCAATGCTTAATCTTTGTGCCAAATAAAGGCCAGCATTTTGGTCACGAGATGGGTCGACCAGGCGCTTGGAAAGATCTTTAAAAAAATTATGAGCTCCTGGTCCCCACGGTCCTAAAGTTTCGACCCCAAAAGGCTCAAATACGTAGCTTCTATCGAGCTGACTGTACTTGCGCATTTTCAGGGTCTCCGCTGATTCTGCCGCGGATCCAGCCTTAATTCTCGATCCGGGAAGGTGTGACGGCGCAAGGGTGTCCACGCAAGTAGCATCCCACACCAATGACCGTCCCAACTTCCACGGAATAAGGGTCATCCCATCAGGTCTTTTACCATCGTCACGCATGAGACCATTTGGCTCCAAAATGGCCGCACAGTTGGCGCTGGTAAAAGCCCGGTGGATAATGTCATTAAGGCTGGAGTGACGGGAGAATCTGCCAGCGCTTCTCGCGCAGGACAAGCCGTGGTGACCAAGCCGGTCGACGCTAGCTCCACACTGGCAACGGTGAGGAGCACAACATTGCGCACCCAAGCGGAGTGAAGTTGCAATTCTGAAAGTAGATGAATCTAAAAGAGTTCCAGTGTTCGACGATGGGAGCGCCTGTAGCCATAAACCCGATTCCCATACTCCAACCGCTAGGAGATGGGCACGATCTGCGTAGCTGTTGCACGTTTCTAAGAGTTGATTCCGTACTTGCTCGCAGATCGGTCCATCCCACAACCTCTGAGAAGAAGGAGTTTTGGGGAGCTCGGTATTCGGGCAGGCTACAATAACTAATATTAACTTTAGTTTAGGTACATGGATTTATTAAATAAGTTAGGTTAGGTTAGATTGATGACCACAAAAAATAAAAAAAATATGGCGGGAAGTACGTCTTTGGGAATTGAAAGTTTGTAAAATGATATAGTTTGTCAAATGATGATT
Organism: Acleris literana; assembly: GCA_946894065.1. NCBI lineage: Eukaryota > Metazoa > Arthropoda > Insecta > Lepidoptera > Tortricidae > Acleris > Acleris literana. Next base: position 16,200,378 of record OX335687.1, on the reverse strand, counting down.
TGGCAAAACATTAGTGAACCGTTCCATATACAATTTGACAGATTGCGATATCATCTCGTCTAGGGACTCAGGATAGCTCGCATGCAACAATTCGCTATCGGCCGAACTTTGTTCGGACTTTATCGGAAGCAGTAGCAGCGCTGGAATCTGACGAAATCCAAACAAGTATGAACCAATCCGGAGCGCGCAAGCAGGCGCAAGTATTGGTGACGTTATCTATGAAAAGGGACCTTATTGTCGATGGCGCTTCCGCCAATATTAAAGATGCTCCGATATAAATACGACGTCGCGTGACGCAGTGCGGCGTAAGCGCCATCGACCATAAGGTCCCTTTACATAGATAATGCCGCATTTATCCTCGTAAGGCCTAGTGTGCAATAAGATGTATATAATCAAGGCAATGTAATTTGAACTGTTTTGCAAAAAGAAGAAGGTTTATTTTTCTATGTACATAACCTGAAAATGGCATTATCGAACAAACGTAATTGAACTTAATTGCCTTGATGGTTGATTTAAAGTTCCACTTTCAAAAAACTCCCTGTTTGCAGTATGGTGGACCTTACGAGGTTATGTGACTTAAGTATTTATGGGGAAGGTAAACGAGCACACAGGCCACCTGATGGTAAGTGGGATCTGTGACCCATAGACATTTCCATTCTCAAGACTATAAGGCCAAGACTGTAATCCTAAGACCGCTAATGCGTTGCCAACAGGACTAAGAGCGGTTTCGCACTACGCCTATCCGAATCCGATCCGAACCCGTGAAAATACGGATCTGGACCGGATACCTATATGAAGAAATCAGATCGGATCTAGTGCGTAAATTACCATAGAAATAGTTCTACGGTGACTAGGTACGGACCATATTTTCACGGTTTCGGATCGGATTCGGATCAGATGTAGTGCGGAAGCGCTCTAAGATGGAATGCTATATACGCTAGTTATTTCACCGGTTTTCTTCCCCACACCGGAACAATGCCAATGCTGCTTATTAGGTTAAAGGATGATAGGTAAGGAAGGTTGTGATCCGGATGGACCCTGCACAAGGTCCTACAGTCGATTTCATAAATGTGTGTACACTATAGTACCTTGTCACTTTACTCGCTGTGACAATTCATGTATGGCAGTTTAAACATGACATTAAATTAGACAAGGTACTAAAGCATACACATATTTATGAACTCGACTGTACCACCACTACCTTTTACTAACTTCTACAGTTCTATAAGTATTAATAGATTCCCGCCCTCGCTTCGCTTCCTTTTATGTGAGTTTTCTGTAACGTCCTTACATCAACCTGAATTTATTATACGTAAAAACTTTCCGTGAAAAAATATCTAATTGATGGTGAAAACCTCATGAAAATCTGTTCAGTAGATTTAAAGATTATCGCAAACACACAGAAAGACGGACGCAGCTGGTGACTCCTTTATTTATCTATCTTTACACAGTATAAAACAAAGTCGCTCCCGCTCTCTGTTCGCTTAGATCTTTAAAACTACGCAACGGATTTAAATACGGTTGTCATCAATAGATAGAGTGATTCAAAAGGAAGATTTTTGGTGTACTGCCTTTATGTTTCGAATTATGTTTCGTCAAATTTTATTTGGCAAGACTTTTCGCCGAAGTTTTATTTGGCAAACCAATCCTTGGCACAATTTTACTTCGTAATTTTTTTATTTCGCTACATTTTTATATTGTAATGTTTTATTACGTCAAATTTTATGTAGTAAATAATTGTGTAGCAAATGATTTGCTAAGGCAATTAACGTATTTTTTTTATGACTCTAAAAACGAAACTACCCCCAGAGATAGGTAGGTTAGGGTTATTTTTTTATGACCCTAAAAACGGAACTGCTCCCAGAGATAGGTAGGTTAGGGTTATTTTTAAATTAAGGTATGTCAATCAATACATTTGACGAAAACATAATTGACATCTTAAAATAATCCCTGGTAATAATTTGTCTAACAATAAGTAATTTATCAAATCATTAGTTGGGAAATGATATCAGTGCGAAACGTTGAGTTGGGAAATAAAAATTTGCCCAAATAAAAATATGGGATACGTAGTTTGGGGAGTTAAGAATTTGCTAAACAATTTTCGTCGAAACATTAGTAAACCAAGATTTGTATGTATAATAAATTCTGGATTTTTAATATTTACCACCTACTGCATACATACAGACATACCGACTCGCCTCTCTCCTAATGGGCTGGGCAGAGACTGAGGAACGCCAGGTGCACCGGTCTAAATATACAACCCACAAATCTCTTCATGCACGTACGTCAGTTTCGGGTGCTTTTGATTTGGCCCTTATTCAGTACATAGCTAATCTGATCACCGTACGCCCGTCTCCCTACACCTACAAACATCTCCACTCATTCTCGCCACCACCACCACCACCTGCTGATACTGGTGCTGAATACGAACGAACCGGATCCATATTGGCTCACATAAAATTGTTATTCCTATTTTTTGTTTTCCTACCGATTTTTATTCATAATAATCACTCTTCACAATTTTTTTCCTCATACTTTATTTGTTCATACTTTTTAAGTCATAATTATCGCAATTCATAATGCATTTTTTAAGAAACTGTTACTTTTGAGGATTTTTATAAATCTAACCGAACCTAACCTAACCTTATCTACATGTAAGATATTTACGAAATTTTGAAAAGTGTACTTGTTCCATGAATATTGGCGTTATGAATTCAGATAATAATGAGTTCCGATCGTTAGTATTTAAAAAAATATGAAGAGTATGAAGAGTGATCATTATGATGTAAAATGGTATGAGAAAAAATTTCGGAGTTCCGATAATAGGACTTAAAAAGTTATGTGAAAAAATGCGCTCCCAAACGAACCTGCCAAATATGATCTTCCTGGTTTTGGATCATGTAATCCATGAAGAAGTTCCCGATATGGTAGGACTCATCGTTGGTCTTAGTGGCAGTCGGCATTCTGTTGGTTTGTCTGTTTGTTTGTCTTTAGGTCTTAAAACGGTGCACGTCACTAAGTCAGTGAACAACGTTGTTCCGAGAGACCTACTACTGAATTAAAATAACAATCGGCTGGATCTCTTTTATTTGGGCTTGAAATCAGTGCGTCGTACGATCTAAGTGATAACCTGTTAAGACTGTTGATTATAAGCCAAGAGTCGGTGACAAAAAACTACGTCAATCAATTTTAAAAACTTTTAATTCGCATACATACACATACATAAACTCACGCCTTCATTCCCAGAGCGAGGTAGGCAGAGCTACAGAATTACCAACAATTCTAAAAAAAATGTTGATAATTCAATTGTTGATAAGATACTTAGGTTTGGTTTGGGCGTGCTCGCGTTGCACCTTGCTGAAAGACGTATAATATAGTGTGTTTGTGCAGCGTTTCGTGAACCATTGCCGGTGCTGGCTAAAAATCAGCGCTGTAGATGCCTGATCCGGCCGGGCGTCCCCACTCATCATCATCATCATCATCATCATCATCATCATCATCCCCTCAGCATTTTGCTGAGCCAATGTTCGTTTCACTGCCTTTATTTCCTGCCTTTAGCCTTCATTGTTTTCGTTTATGATTTGTGCCTTTATTTGTGTGTGTTATGGTTAGTGAATAAATATATTTCTTGAAAGAAGCTGTGTTTACTACTGGTTTTCATTGGGTAGATACACTTTCCCAGATAAAAAAAAATACCTAACCCCCCTCTTCCATATATTGGTCGAAATATGAAAAAATATGAAAAATATATTTATTTCGTTAAAGCTTAAGTGTAAATTATTACTAGGTGGAGACTTCCTATTAAGTATGCAATACCTGTATCAGGAAGCCCCGCTCCTCCATAGCAACTAGTTTTCATATAGAGAAATAAATGTGTGTGTGTGTGTGTGTGTGTGTGTGTGTGTGTGTGTGTGTGTGTGTGTGTGTGTGTGTGTGTGTGTGTGTGTGTGTGTGTGTGTGTGTGTGTGTGTGTGTGTGTGTGTGTGTTAATTACTAGGCTAGGTTTACTATGGACTATGCTACTACTACTTGTTGTAAATGTTACAATGGATTTTAACACCACAAATATACACTTATTATAGTAAATTACATTACCATTACATAAATTTTATTTTATTTTATTTAACACCATTGCAGCCAAGAGCTCCAAAAACTATGCTATGACCCGATATAACAGTGCTTCAGTCTCGTTATAACTAAGTGTTTTGAGCCACTCAGACATACTTTTTTTGCATTTATACAATTGTAACTGGTATACACATAATTTTTCGTTTATTTTATTATACAAGTGAGCTGATTGTGCTGTAAATTGTCTTTTTGCAAATGCTGACTTAGTTGCTGGGACGGGGGCAACGCTGTGTTTACGTCTACGTGTTTGTGAAATAGGATTGTATTTTAAGGTTTTGTGCACTTTTAGCGTTGCAGAAAGAATGTACAGTTTCCTCATTGATAATAAGTCACTAAGCTGGTAAAGTTCATCCGTTGGGAATCTATAAGGTTTAGAGTGCATTACCTTTATAAGACAGCGTTGTCCCCTTTCAACCTCCAAAAATTTAGTTTTTGCTGAACCACCCCATACCGATATACAGTAGGACATGACAGATTGTGCTAAAGTTAAATACAGTTGATTTAAAAGTTTTTTTGTGGTTATATGTCTAAGTTTTTTAAATATCCAAATTAGCTTACGTATTCTGGTGTTAACGTATTCAATATGAGTATACCATGACATGCGTTGGTCCAGCATTACACCCAAGTATTTTGTAGAGTTAACTTTCACAATTTCTATACAGTTACAAGAAATATGGTCAGAATTGATACAAGTATGAATTTTTAGATTTTTACTGTTATTTGGTTGTGAACTATTATAATGTTAAGGTAATGTATAAGACCAAAAGCGTTTATGGGAGTATAAAGCAAAGCGGTAAGTTCCTACCTATATAAATATATATATATATACATATATATTTGTGTGTGTGACTCGCTGCGCGCCCAGGGTATTCTTCCTCAACAAAAAATCAACAACAGAATAAAGTTGATCGATTTCTAAACAAAATCGCCTTAATTTTGTGTGCTGTCTCTTAGACTACACTTCTTATCTAGATTCATTCTAGATTAAGCCGAATTAAAATTAAACATCATTCTATAACGAACTTACATACACGCCCACTTGCTATTATTGCGATTTTAACCCCCTACGCAAAAAGAGGGGGGTTATCTTAAGTAAGGTGCGTTAACTGAAGTAAAGACATTGACTTTGTAGTACTACTTCTTCTCAATGGATATACTTGTCAATAAAATTATTGATTTTTTTACCACGTTTACGTAAATTAACTTGCTATCTTGTATGAAACTTAGATTAACCTAGCAGGATGCACCACATTTATTGAAAACCAGCTGCTCGTGGTTCGGTCCGGTGTCACCCGTGTGTAACCTACATATTTTTCATTCAAATATTCCAAGCCCTTTACCATTACGAACACAACAAAAAATAACCAACCAAATCGGCCGAACCGTTCTCAAGAGATGCTCCGTCAGTTATGTGGAAATTCATTTGTTTTTCTATCTATAAAGATAGATGGGACGGACCGCTCAGCAAGCAAGTACGGAATCAACTCTTACAAACGTGAAACAGCTCTACGGATAGTGCCCGTCTCCTAGGTAGCAGACCGAGTTTGGGAATCAGGTTTGCTACAAACGTGGCTACATACGCTTCCATCGCCGAACACAGGAACATTATCGAAGTCATAGGTACCTTTAGAATTGCAACTCTACTCCTCTTGGGTACACAATTTTCGTTGCGTTCAATTTGCGTTGATCGGCTTGGTCACCAGTCACCACAGTTTATACTCTACACGACGTGCTGGTAGATTTTCCCGTCACTCCAGCCTTAATGATGTCATCCGTCGGGGGAACACGTTTAAATTCGTTTTTTTTCCAAATATTCATTCGTCCAATTTCAATTTTTCAAAGCATAATTTAATTTTTATACGTATATACGACGTTTAACAATTGCTTTTGACCTGTCAAGTAAATAAGAGCTATCAAAACGAACGTTGACAATACGATAACATACTGTAATCAATCTAAAACTGGACTTAATCGCATAAAAACCCGTTTTAAGTAGATTGATTACAGTATGTGCAATGAGAACGTCGCGAAAATTTAAAACAAACAATACGATAACAGGCAGCAATTTGTTTAACGTCCCAGCGATGCATTACGCTAACAAGCGTTTCTATTTGTTTCGTTTTTAAACCAATCGCGTCACTAGTAGATCACGTGACTCTTCGTATCACGTCATCTACCAGTGAAGCGATTGATTTAAAAACGAAACGAATAGAAACACTTGTTCGCGTAATTCATCCGCTAGGGCTTCTGGCCTTTGACCTCGTAGAGCGTTAGATTGTAATAAATAACGCTTTGGTATTCCATTTCCATAGTAAATTTCGTTACATATAACTTTTTGCGAAGCGCAACGGAAAGAAAAGAGAGAATAACGGTCAACGTAGAGCAGCATGCCTCTCTGTCTTTTAATACTCGCAGGTATTGAGAGTTTGGGCATGCATGCATTGCATAACCTAATTCCACTGTCACATTTCCATCTTCGGACTTACAGGCGGAGGTAGCAGCTTCACCATCATGTTGTCGAAATACCAATTGGAAGCACAAAACGTTTCGCTTTTTATTGCGAACTGCTAAAGAGAATTGATATATCTTGGGCACGTGCTCAGGCACGGCCGAAAGCAACTTTTGCAACTAATTATGATGGGCGAAGTTGCTGGCAAAAGAAGAGTTGGGCGAAGAAAGAAGTCGTAGCTTCGCAACATCCGGAAGTGGACTGGAAATAAAGAGCGCGTCCGAGCTATTCCAAAAGATAGTGATACATTCCAGCAGCTGATAGCCAACCTTCACTAAGTTGGAGAGGCACTTTAAGAAGAAGAAGAAAGAGTGGAAAAAATTAAAAACCATAACAATCGGACCTTTTTTAGGGTACCGGAACAACGATTTACAAAATGTACGACGAAATTTTTTGTGTGGGCTGTACTTTTTCCAGCATAGCATACTTCCGGTTCAAATATCGGAATGGCGACAGGCAGATCCGTATTCTGCAGGGTCAAAACCCTCGGATAAACGTTGTCACCTCAACTGTTACATGATTTGCCACTTGCATTCTAATTCTTCAAAAATGGTCCTAGACTAATAGCCACTCCGCTCCGCTCGCGTGGCTAAACATCTCGTGTCATTATGGCTGGTTTTAGTCCATTGTTGAACAATCTATTATTGTTACTTTTGAAGTGATCATTTGTTATCTATTTATATTTTTTTCTGTAAGTTTAGCGTCTATATTACCTAAAAGTACCATGTATCCATCTAATAATAATTAAGTACCTGTCTACAGTTTTCTACGATTTTTTATGAGTAATTGTATTCCTTGATAGATAATGTACTAGTGTTCATTTTAAATAGATTATCAGAGGAAATGTCTCACGGGCGATAAGACTCGTGGTTTGATGTATGGCGGTGTTTATTCTAATCTTTTTAATTAGAAATCGTATCAATAAATCTAAAGTTTAATAACTATTAGATACCTAGATAATAACATAAACAAGTTTGAACTAACAAAAAGCAAGCTTTAAAAAACCCGACTAGTACTGTTAGGCGATGGGCTTGCAACCTGTCACTAATACGCTGGTAAACATCTTAGCCTAATTGTGCAAATTGTGGTTATAGAATTATCAACAAGTTTTTAGAGATGTTTGTAATTCTGTAGCTCTGCCTACCCCACTCTGGGAACGAAGCCGTGAGATTATGTATGTATGTATGTATGTATGTAAAAAACCCGACTGTTGCTAACTTACTACCTACCTACTAACTTTAAATCGTTATAATTCCAAATGATCGTTCAGAATGAAAAATTATTTAAGAAACCTAAAGATGATTTTTAAATACAATATTCAATGATACCACACTTGTTACAGTGCATCGACTTTATTATTTTTCTTTTTTACAATATGGCCTCCGGTTGCCGCCATATTGATTTTTTAGTACCGTCACATCTTTAGTGACACTCACAAGATTACGACAAATCGATTGACATAAGAATCATCAAAATCGGTCCACGCGTTTAGTTTCTAAAACGCCACAAAGCAACAAACATACATATATAGGCTGATAGACACCTCGGCAGTCGGGTAGAAACCCAGAGCCGGCTTTACCTATAGTGCAGGGTGTGCAGCGCACACGGGCGCAGGGTATTAAGGGGCACCGAGCACCGCTCGCGACGCCTATACTGCCCTGCTAATCCAATACGCAGTATCTCAGATAAAACTCCTGTAGCAATATCAACCTTATTACTAACAGACGAGAATTAAAACTGCTTTGGTTATTAAATTTGGCTTACTGCTTATAAGCTTAGTAGGGCAGTATAAAGAACATAATCCCTCGCGGCGCAGGTCTTCCCAAGGAACCGCACACGGGCCGGGCGCTACATGGGCTAGAGCCGCGTCTGGAGAAACCCCTGATAATGGTGACCCATTATTTCAGAGCTGATATCTCTTAAACGGCCCAACCGATTTTCATGAATCATAGCTTAAAACTACCGCTAGAAAGCTGCTTTTGAACAAAAAAAACCGCATCCAAATTGGTCCATCCGTTTGGGAGCTATGATGCCACAGACACACGGATACACACGTCAAACTTATAATATTAGATGGAATATGAGTAATCATTATACCTAATTACTACGTAATTACCAGGGTTTGGCTGAAAACTAGCTCTGTGGCTCCGGCTGCAGCACATGCTGAACCGAGTTCTTTTTGACCTCACACTACAGCGCAACATCTCTAATAAGGGCTGTATTAATAAACTAATCTCAACTCCAATGCTCGTCTCGAGATGCGTCAAAAATGACAGTGTTCTATTCTATGGTTTGACGTTTACTTTGACGTATCTTGCGACGGGCATCTCAGCCAAGATGAGTTTATTAATACGGCCCTAAATGCTCTATAGGCTATTTGACAACATTGAAAATATACTACAAATTGGGGTCATCCTATCAGATAATAGCGTAAAACAACATATTTCACTTTATTTTAAACTAAATTATGTATACTTTTTTGGAAATTACACGAAAGAAATTGTAATATTTTTTGAAACCTTGTCTGTGGCAGAAACGCTATGAATTGGTTTGCAGCTGTGGTTACTTGCTGGTGACGTCACATGCAAGTAACCACAGATCATAAGGGCATATCTCTTCAAATGATTGTTTATTGTTTACTTGCGTCTGACGTCACACTTGTCATATGGTCAGCGCCATGATAGAAACAGCGTTTTTAGCGCCGTTTTGAGAATTTAAACTTTAACATAGATTTTTATTGATAATACAGTCGAATCTCAAGGAAATATCGATGTAGTGTGCTTGTTATGTCATAAAGAATCATTTAAAATGGTTTTGTAAACTTAGTCAAATAGCCTATTGTATACATATAGGTACCTAAATGTTTTTGTGTTCTATTCTTTTACTTTTTAGTTTTTTCGATTAAAATGTTTGATCATATTTGTTGTTTGCACTGCTGAGTTGTGGTTTTGAGTTTGAGTTTAATTTTGCTTTGTTATTTTTGGTCGTAATTTACTAAATTTGGTTTACAGATGTCATTTTTAAAATTTAAGTCGTAAAGAGAATTTTGTTATTCATTATATTTTTTTGCTTAAAATAAAGATAATCACCGTACCCAAATGTAATTTCAGTGGTGCCTTATACTTGATTATACTTACTGGATATTGATCGTGCTGATAAAAAAAATAAAAAAATTCAAATTATGTCCGAAGTTTTTAGCTCCTTACTTTTACCTATACGAAAATAAAACGAATATACTTAATGATAAATCGGAAAAAGGAAATTCTTGGAAAATGATAATAAACATTTTCCGAGAAATGAGCCTAAAGCTGTAAAACATTATGATAAGATTAAGGTAAGGTCGAAACGGGCCTTATGTCAGAATTATCTTGAACCATCCTAATTTTCTATCACAAAAACGGAACTCTCGGTGCGCGAGCCCGATACGCACTTGACCAGTTGTTAAGGTTCCGTAGTCAACAATTAAGAAACCCTTATATTTAGTCTCGCCGTGTGTCCGCTGTTTAACTCGGAGACTAATTTGGTATAATTACTTATACATTTAAATTACGACGGCAAAGCTGTAAAAATAGCAGATTGTACAACAAGGGACTAAAACAAGCCATAATGACACGAGATGTTTAGCCACGCGCGCGGAGCGAGAGTGGCTATAGTTCGAGTGTCATTATGGTTGTTTAGTCTCGCGTTAAACACTCTACTTTTCAATTTGAATGCGAGGAAAAAAAAACGTTCTAAACAGAATTACAATATTTATTATAGGTACCTAACAAAGTTTTTTAGAACTTTTTTCCGCGGTTGTTTTTTTTTTAAAGTGACGCTTTAAATGCTTGTATATTTAGTCAACAGATTCATACTTGAAAACTATTTAAAAACTAATTGAACCATGCATAATAAAATGAATTCGTCTTTAATATGTAGGTATAATTAAATAGATTAATATTCGTAATCATTGATCGTGTTTCACGAAATTAAATCGTCTTTTTAATATTTTTGCTTAGTTGTCATTTTGAGGTTATTTCCACGCCCTAAAAATTATCTAAGTAAGTATATAATCACTGAAAATGGCGATAATCCTCCATTCACAAACACCGTGATTCAGTTTAGGGATATCCAAAGTAAATTTTGAAAATATCTATATATATTACCTTTAAACGAGCAATTCTTAATTATATATATAATCTGAATCTCAGAAACGGCTCCAACGATTTCGATGAAATTTGAAATATAGGGGTTTACGGGGGCAAAAAATCGATCTGTCAAGTTGTCATCATCGGGAAATTTCGGTTTCAACCCGAGCGACGCTCGGTCTTCCAGGTACTATATATATTAAATTACGTAGATTATGTACCCACTTAAGACTATCAATTATTGAGGATCGTTTAGGAAATATTGAACTCGAAGTGTAATTTTCGCTAGAATTACGTGTCTGCGCTTACCGTGAGTTACAATTACTTACCGTACTCCCTCGCATTTTATAAGAATCCTGGGAGGGACAGAGCATTTGACTTTCCAGCGAGTACGGTAATTGTAACTCATGGTAGGGGACTTTAATTGTTATGCCACTATGGAACCCTGTCATAATGACAGCGTCAAACCACATGCAACTATATTTTTATTTTGTTTAATTTAATTCTTATTTTTACATTTTGACTGCGTTTGTTTATTTTATTTCATTATTATTTTTACTTTATTTTTTTACACTTTGACGATCTTATTGTGAATTCATTATGATTATGTGACATAGAATAATGTAATTTTCAGTATGAAATAAATGCCTACCTACCTACCTACATGTCAGAAATTACGCTTAAATGAATGATTAAAGTTATGCGACAGGGTTCCATAGTGGCATAACAATTAAAGTCCTTGACTGTACCTACTGTTAATAGACCTATTTTTAACCGACTTCAAAAAAAAGAGGAGGTTCTCAATTCGTCGGGTTTTTTTTTTATGTACGTTCCCCGATTACTCGAAGACCACTGGACCGATTTGAAAAAAAATTCGTTGTTTGAATGGGTATACTTTCTAGTTGGTCCCATTGTCAACACGTCAGGATCTGATGATGGGATCTTGGAGAAATCAAGAGAACTCCTCAAATATTATAGGCACACCTATAGCGATTTCGGTATTTTTCACTGTAACTCGTGCATTTTCTTTTGAAAAGTACTATATGGTGAAGTGGAACTGATGATGAAGACCACGGATGGCCACCGGAACTCCTTAACGGTACCTATTTCAAGGGTGGCGATAAGATATTTCGATTAAGGTAGTTGAGCGACTATGACGAAGCACATTTAGGTTTAAATATGACTATGACATTCCCGCGGCGTTGTCTGCGGTGAGCTTGGAATGTTCTATAGTTTCTCATTAATAATTAGAAGTGGAGCTACGTAACAGCATAAATAGGATCACTAAAAAGTATAAAATAAAATAAATGTTTAAAAAAACAAAAAGCCGCCTTCAAAAATGCAAAAAATAACTTCTTATAAAATGGTAGGTCAGTCCAACTGAAGTCGGCGTCCCACAATATTTTAAACCAAAAGCCAAATGCAGTTGGACTGACCTACCATTTTATAAGAGGTTATTTTTTGCATTTTTGAAGGCGGGTTTTTGTTTTTTTAGACATTTATTTTATGTCGAGTTTTTAGCAGTGTCGAATTCTTAGATGAAATGACTCCCAACGCAAAGGACATTCATAGGAAATTCATGTCAAAACGAAGGAAATGTGTGTATCCTTGTTTTGTGGCTATCATTTGTGTTGTCACTATGATTTCGCCAATGTCAGGTTGAAAGGCACACGTTTACGGAGAAAGTGATCAATTTTGAAAAGGGGGACAAAAAATAAAGTATGTTTAGGTTTCATATACATAAACAAACAAAAGTTACATTTTAACAACTTAATTCTATTTTTATGAATGAATTAACTAAATGTTTAGTCGTAAAGTAAGCAACTTAAATAACTAGCTTACTAAGGGCACGAAAAGAAAATATGATCCGAAGAAATGGTAAAAGGATGACGTTCATAATAACGAGAAGCATCGATTATTATCGTTTTGTAGCGATAAGCAAAAATCATTATCTTACAATATAAGCTGATCATTCTGTTCAAACAAACATTAATTTTGTTGCACCTGCGCCGATAATGCTTTTGTCACTTAGGTATCTGGACTATCAGGAATTGACAACAATTCATATCTGCTAAAGTAGTAAAATAAAATACCTTTTGTAGATTTTATACTGCTGATTACAGTTTTTTTTTTTTATGCAGTTGTTTTTTATATATTTGGGAATTACGGTAAAAAAGTTGGATTGTGAATGTTAGGAATACACTTATAGTGCCCTTAGTCCATTTATTACCATAGGAATTGAAAAAAATATACAACTGTCATGTCCATTTTTCATCTGTCTGACGGATTACTTGATTCTAACGACACGCTTTCGATTCTCGTAATACTATTGTTTTGATATACGCTATTAAAAATGAAAGTGACTAACGGATGTGTAAAAGCGGATAGCCGCAATCTGCCCAAAGTCGACGAATTCATGTGGTTACAGTTGTTATGGTTGACAAGTGACATGACATGACAGTCAGTTCTGTTTCTGTTGAAAGTTACCTTTTTAATTTTATATCATGCTAAGATCACGACATCAGTATTCCTAACTTTGTATATACGGTCTTTTTAATGACTATTTCTTTAATAAATTATTAACGACGAATTTAAGTTAAATAAAGAAAAACCGAGAAGCACGGGTAGTCTAATTTTTAACCAGCTATAATAAACGCGAAAAAACCAAAATGCTATTTTTTTTTAAATGTTGTCAATTAGACGTGGGGCATGATTAAAAAAAATAGTACTTAACCATTTTGATCCTTAATTAAATTACGCAACATGTAGGAGCTGATAGTAAGTTATCGTACATTTTTTAAAAGATTTAGCACTCGCATATCATATAAATTTCAACAAGAGTGGTTATGGGTAATTTAATTTTAATAAAAATGGCGGCCTTAATAAAAACTTAACACGTAATAGTGATTGTTAACCAAGGGATGAAAGGCTTAAGGCGCCTATTTCATTCGAGACATTTTGGTGCTCGAGCATAGAAAGAGCTCCAATATTTCGAGTGTGTTATAAGTTGTGACCTTCACCAGAGTTAAACGCTGCTTGTCATGTTGACTATAATAAAAGTAAGACAGTACGTAGTGCTGCACAGGACCATTGACATAGTTCTTCATTCATATTATTTTTCTTCCCTAGGGTTGAAATAAAAATGAACAGAAAATAATTATTTGTCAGAATACTTATGTTATGAATAATGTACAAGGTGTAATAAATAGTATAGTTTTGGTGTCAAGCATTCGACCGAAAGCAACCGAGATGCAAATGTTGGGAGAGGAAACACTTGAGTAACAATAATATATTTATCGATGGTGCACATGTTCCGATTCTTGAAACTCTTTCACACTATAATGGCTCGTCTGCACATTGGCCCATCATGGGCCAATGTAGGGACGGAGTGATGCGTAAGAGTGAGATGCAAGAATATGTTGCTCGCTCTAACGTGTAAATGCGTCCCTTACGTTGTCACATGATGGGCCATTGTGGAGAAGGGCCATAAAAGCAATGTTCAAACAACAATTTATCAACTCTACGCTCTTTGACAATTTGATTTCGTCTGGAAGGTAGTTGAACACTACTGTGCACATTTGCTATACAAGAGGGACACAAATCAAAATGTGTCTGTGTTGCATTTAAATTCGGAATGCTAGTGTCATTAAGTTTTAAATCGAACTGTATTTGTTTTTGATTTGTGGCGCTTTTGTATTTAAGCAGCGTGTAGAATTTTTTACTATAAATTGCACTGCGACGAGGACGTTGATGCAAGAGGTTTTTGTATTGCGCCCTCTGCCTACCAGTAAAAACCTCAACGCGCATTTTAAAAATAGTAGGTAGAACTAACTTTTACAAACTGTCATACTTTTTTATACTCGGGCCTACACGGTAGCGGTAATATTTTAGGGTCGTTAAACAATCCATCTAAAAAGCCATCTGTGAACTAAGAGTTCTTTATTGCGCGTACGCACTTTTTCTGCAATATGAAAGCCCTTTTTACATCGACATGCATCGCTTTCAGCTTCTTAGATGAACAATAGCCTACTTTCAGAGTTCTGTCGATTTCATAAATATGTGTACACTTTACTACCTTGTCACTTTAATCGCTGTGACGATCCATATTATGGCAGTTTAAACATGACATTAAATAGACAAGGTACTAGAGTGTACACATATTAATGAACTCGTCTCGATATTTACCTACTTGTTTTTTGACTGCTGTGCGATTAGGGTTAAAAGGTTATTTTGCGTCCTTAGCCTCATCAGAATATGCAAATAATTAAGCATGTCAATGGCTAATTATTCAAATCAATGAACCATTTAATGATTTGAAATTGATTTCATTAATTAGCCCTTCGTGCTATGAATTGAGGACGGGACCACTAGCAGTGTCTGCATATTATGACCTTGGACTAGTTTTTAGGGTTCCGTGCCCGAAGGGTGGACCCTATTAATAACTATCCGCTGTCCGTCAGTTTATTCGTCCGACCGTCTGTTTGTCAGCATAATTTTTCAGAGTGTATATTTTTTTTACCGCTACAACAACAAATAATAAAATTAGGCCCCAACCCCATACAAGCGAAATGTTTTTTTGGAGTTTTTTGCTCGATTGTTACTATTGAGGGTACCTTGTTCTAAAAAAAGTGGCACCGTAACCTGTCAATGAGTTTTGAATACAAAGCGTGTGAAATGTGTTTTTCAGAAAAAGTAATAAAAACGTTCATAGATAAGCACAGACCTTTTATTTATTCATTCTTATTAATGTTTTTCAAAACAAATTGAAGGTACCATTTTAACTATAACCTGTCTTTTCCAAATGCGACATGCTTCCAGTTTTTTACGTCTTTGAACGATTGTTGTTAGATATAAGTAGGTAAATAAAAAGTTTACTGGTGTTGGAAGCGTGGGCTGTATATAATAAAACGCGTCCTTTTCACCATTTATCACCTTTAATTTCATTTTTATGGGAGACACGATCCGGTCAGTTTGATGGCCGATGGCGGAAGAGACAGAGTTGCCAGTACAAGCAAATGACCTATCTTAATATATTTTATGTGTTGCTAACAACTGGAACTATATCGCGATCGTTAATTTGTGACCCATTTCAAGAAAAATAGGCTTGAAAGAAGTCGTCAATGTCATTAGAGATGCCAAATCATTTGTAACTCATAGGAGACTCAACCTTATTGTTGTAGAATGTCAGAATGACTTTGGACCTAAGGTACCCACCTTTAAGTTCGTGACTGTACAAGGCAGCAAAGCGGAGCGGTGTACACTCCCCCCGTCGCCCCCACCAATAACCGTAATTAAAACGTAGTGATTAAAAGTACTCTGTGTCCGTCAATTATATTACATCATTGGTGTCCGTAATTTGCTCACTGCGCGCGGGTAGGTCGCTCAGAGGCCCGTTTCACGAAGCTACAAGTTACAATTTTACAGGTCTAAACTGGCAACACTGCTCAAATAGCGGCGGTGAGGCCGGTGTGTAAGTAACTAGTTATTTAGTTACTTACTAACTCGGTCAAATAATAATATTAATTTTACGTAGTTATTTTTAAATAATTTTACGTAGATTATCATATTGTATCTAAGATCCGTATTAGGCGCAATTAAAAAATATGTAGTCTAATTCGTTATTAATCTACAATCAAATCTTATCAGGTAATCTCAGAAACCTAGTTAGTCATCGACGAATATCGTCGAAACGTAGAGATCGGAACTCAATATAACATGCAAAGGCAATGTAAAAATTATCATTGTGAATCAGATAAATAGTGACATTATTTTATACCTACCTACTAATTAATCAGATAATTATAGAGATTATAAAAGGGCGGACTTATAGAGAATCATCGCAGAGCCAACTGTCAAATTAAAAACACTAATTTAAAATCGGACTCGCACACCAAGGGTTCCATAACATTCTTGTAAGGGTGGGTTTAGACCAAGCGAACGAACAAGAATTCTATGGCATTATCTCTTACGGTGGGTTTAGACTAAGGTCCGACCGAGATCTCAGTCTCGGTCTCTGTCTCGGCAAATCTCGGCCAAAAATCGTGCCGAGATCTCGGTCTCGGTCTCGGCCCGAAACGGCCGAGATTCTCGGCCACGGCCGAGAAAACGCGGCAATCGTTTTTGTTTTTGACAGGGTACAATGCCAAAAAATTGCTTTGTTTTGTCGTATAATAAGTATTGTTCTTTTCAATTTTGAGTACCGTAAAATGTGCCTACTTTGCTCCTTACTGGGTAAATTTGCTCCGATTCTGTATTTAGTTTCATTGCCCTGCAAGTCGAAGTCTTTGGGTCAATTCGTTAAAATTGCCGAAAGCATTCGATACATTTGCAAATTAAGAGGCAAAAATGAACGTGAATCGTTGGCTTCGCCATTTCCGTTTCCTGTCAGGCGTCGCTCAGTGCCAACAAGAAAATTTACTAAAAATTCATTATGAGAAAAAGCCACTTCCATCTAAGTAATTGTTCATCGAATCACGGGCAGTATGTTTTGATGTGTTCCTGTATATAATCAGCTATTCCATGTTAACAATAGTTCTAGTAGTTTTTAGCTTTTTCAAGGCTTAATCTTAAAAAAATATATACGTACCTACTTTACTCCACGTGTTGGGGTAACTTTGATCCAGGAATATAGTTATATATCTTTCATGAAAAATGTTGGAAGTGGCCAAAATCGAAAGACGAAATCCATTATCACTGGAATTAAATTT
Source organism: Acleris literana (assembly GCA_946894065.1). Lineage (NCBI taxonomy): Eukaryota > Metazoa > Arthropoda > Insecta > Lepidoptera > Tortricidae > Acleris > Acleris literana. Next base: position 16,182,907 of record OX335687.1, on the reverse strand, counting down.
TAGAGTCCATAAGTCCATCAAAAAGAAATGGTCGACGTGAAATTTTTGCAGTTCCTGGACTAAACCAAATTTGGGGATAGGGGATAAGATAACTTACGGCATGAGATTATTTATATCCTATAATGTTAATTAACAGGGTTATGATACCCTCTCAGACGATCATTTTTATTTTTTGTTGAATATTGCTTAAGTAAAGTGATTAACAGGGTAATAGGTACCTACCTACCTAGGTACGCACCCTTTTTCAGAAAACTTTTATTTTCTTTTGATTATTTTATTTATTGTATTTTATTTTCTAAGCGAAGATATACTAAGATTTAATAATATTGTGATTATATTAAAAATAAAAAACTTTTAGTAAAAACCAATATATTTTTGTTTCAAACACTTAATTCATTTCTTACTTTGCTCCAAACCTACTCAAAGTTAGGCTTACATGATTGTTACTGGAGCATACTTTGACTGACGACAGTGTGAAACTGCACCAAACGCTTTCTAATACAAGTTTTAAAGCAAATTTAATTCAAGGGCAAAGTTTCCCAAACACTGGGTAACATTGCTCCTAAAATCAAGTTTATATATTTATATTAAAACAATATTTCGATGTCATTTAAGTATTACAACATGATAGTGGGGATGTTCTTCTTTACAAAGATACATAAATCAACATACCACAGTATAATGATTTTCATAAAAATTCAATGATTTCGAAATTTGGAGCAAATTTTGGAGCAAAGTAGGCACATTTTACGGTATTAAGTTTGTTAAAACCATAATAAAACCTTTTTTTGATTATTAACGGGTTTTTTTATAGTTAAAAAAACGCAAATATAGAAAAAATTCCCCTTTTTCTGTGTCTCGATCTCGGTCTCGGTGCCTCGGCCGAGAATTTATTTTATTCTCGTTCTTGGTCTTGGTCTCGGCCGAGATTAAAAAAGCGGTCTCGGTCGCACCTTAGTTTAGACCAAGCGAACGAACAAGAATTCTATGGCATTATCTCTTACGTTTTCTTTGTAAAAATAAAGACAAAACATGTTCTAGAGCATTCTCTCGTTTGGTCTAAACCCACCCTAAGGGAGCCTTAATTTTTTGTTGTACGTAGTGGCAATAGTAATACCTACTCACTTTTTTTAAATGTATGTATTTACCTATTACAGTTTATGACATGACACAGCCCGCTGTCAAACAGACGGACAGCGGATCCTTACAGGTCTATTCACGAGAGTTGGCACGAATGGATTGAATGAGTGAACGAAAGTATACAAGTGTGTAAAATAATAACAGATTTTCGGTTTGAAATTCGAACATCGGTTCAAAGGACGGCACTCACACAGTGATAGGTGACATTACTTTTGTTCATTCCATTCATGCCAACTTTAGTGAATGTACCTGTACTAATAGGGTCCCGTTAGCACCCTAAAATGATACAACTAAGGAGGCCAATATTTAAAAATTCACCTAGTCCCAAAATAAGCTCTAGGCTCGAACTAATACGGGTGTTAGCAAAGAGAATATAATCACTACGTTTAAGTGTCGAGAGCGCCATCTGTTAAGTAAGTAAGTATACTATAATTATGACTGATCACAAGCAAACAAGTTATCCGTCAAACGTAAAAAATGTTAGAATATTAAATAAAAGTAACTTTATCTATTTCGTGCTGAGATAATTTCAAGTTCAAGGTATTTTATTCGATATTTGGCTACCTTCTGAGATAATTTATTTTCAAAACAACTTTATTTTTGACGCTTGTTACAAAATTCGTAATGTACATGGCAACATTAGGCTAAGTTGTCAATGTCATCCCGTATTGATGGGGACACAAAATTCTGACTAATCCGATATTTTCATGAAAATGTTTTGCATTAAAACAAAATAAACAATGTCGTTGGACGAACACGAATTCTTCAAGCAGACGGTGCAGCATTTGGCTAGGTGTTTGTCGAACATAAACCCGACACCATGGGAAAAAGTGAGTGGATATAATGCTTAATGTAATAATGATTTCGAAATCATATTTTAGCAAGACCTTTAGACTTACACTATCCATTTACTAGTGATTCTAAGAAGCTTTTAAACGTTGAATGCCCTGTAAAATTTCATGATTATTTTTTGAGCTGGATGAAGGCTATGCGTGTATTGATTTCCTTGATGACTTTGTTATGATATCATCATTTTGGCTCTTAAACGGTCATATTAAGAACGATGCAATTGTAATATTACTTCAAGAAATATTTACAGGAATAGACTTACTTTTATTTATTAGACGGGCCAGAATTATATGTTTTTCGCCTCAAATTATTTATTTTAAAGTTACAAACTAAACTACTATAGTTACTTTAGTATTATCTACATGTCTTCTGAACGCCATATACGCCTACAAGGGAAGTTTGCGGGCTGGAATAAAGCCATTTGTGGGCTGGGCCAGCCTGCAGGCTGCCCAAGTCTTACGTAGAATTAATTCTTAGGTTAAAGATACAGTGGCCAGCAATAATATATTCAAAACTAATTAAACTATTTATTGATTTATAAGAATACAAATACAAACATTATTTAAAGTTATATGGGGTGTTGGGCAGAAGGTTGGACAAACTTCAGGGACTAACTCTGTAGGTCAAACTCATCAACTTTTATTATGGGACCAATATCTAAATCGCAAAACAAAAAAAGGCTGTTCCATACAAACTTTGAGAGCTAAACAGCTGAAATGTATGGAACAGCTGCTTTTTTTTCGCGATTTGGATGTTGATCCCATAATAAAAGTTGATTAGTATGACCTACAGAGTTAGTCCCTGAAGTTTGTCCAACCTTCTGCCCAACACCCTGTATAATTAATTAATATCAGGGAACATTCTCATGCAAATTGATCTAGTTCCAAACCAACCTCTTGGCTCGTACTATGGGTACTAGACAATAATAAAATTACTCTTAAAGAGAAATACATAGAAAACATCCCTTACTGGAATTTGAATGCGGGACCCCTAGCTTCAAAGGTAGGGTCGCTACTGTCCTGTATAGGCCGTCATATATTGTTTTATAATTCGTCTCCAGCAGGCAAACAAACACAAATATTTATAAAATAGGAAGGAGAACTAGGTACCTGGGATAAATGACTTAAACAAACAAGGACTGAAGAAATCAATACTTATATGAAAGTTCTTAATAAGACATTCTTATTACAGATTATTCAGCATTGTAAAAATATCTGACACATGCCCAATTTTTTCAAGCACAATTGTCAGGTATATTTTTAAATTTGGAGACTAAACTCAAGAATTTTCTAGTACGGTTATAGTAACTTTTAAGTGTGTATCGTTCTCATAACCTTCAGAAATAGATTACAAATGCCACTCATGTGCCTAAGTAGTGCCTAAGTAGCGAAGTAGTTTATATGAGATACAATAATCCTGTAGATACAATACCACCACCACAACCGTCATGATAATTTGTAGTTTTGGCAATAATTTATTAATAAAAAAGAATGTTTCCCACCAAACTTCCGTACAGTGACTCAAAATATACTATTATTACAATAATTTTTGTTCCTTTTCAGGTAAACACACTATTCATGCTGTGCCCGCAAGCGAGCTCGTCACTCATCGTAACATCTCGCAGCCAGGAGGCATGCATAGCCCTGGGCATGTACTACCTCCAGAGCGGCCTGCAGCACCAGGATAAGCTTCTTCCTTACTTCCTGAAGGTCCTAAAGAGTCTGACCAATGCTCAGTTTGAGGAGGCGGTGTGTGCGACCAAATATTGTGACCGTAAGTCTCTTAATTTAACTAAAACAGTTACATTTGGTTGCATTTTAAGCGTAGATGGATTCTGGGTTCTGGGAGTTTTGCTTGATCAATAACTCTTTTGACTTCACTGCACACTTATTTAAGAATTCTGGGTACCCTGAAATAATATAAAGTAAACATCTCGCTAAAACAGTTTCGTAGTAATAAGGTTAGCTCGAGGAATGAACATCTTGGCCGTGATACTTTGTCTTTACCGGTTAGTTGTTAGATATAATGTTAAAGGTCAATAGTCAATACCTCAAAACAGTGTTTTGGCCTTAGAATAGGCAGAGATGATTTCTTCACGCACTGAGAGCTTAGAATGCTCTTACGTCATCCATGTTCTTCAGTAGACGACATTCGATGGTGATCGTTTTATCTATTTTATCTATGACGTCAAGTAATATCATCTGAAATTACACATTTCTGTCACAAATTTAATTTTTTCAAGCTATTGCTGCTGTTTTTTTATGCACAGGCATCATGTGCCTGAAACAAATCTATTGTGTCCAAAATATAAGTAAAGCATATAGCAGAGATCCTGTTGATCATCAGATGAGCTCTTGGACACCATACTGTTGCCTTGTCTTTAAGCTTAATAGGGAATTTGCATGTTTTTTTTACAGCTTCAACAAAAGCTTATTCATGTAAATATAGATGAGATTATTTTTTTGAATAGCTATAAAAATAACCAAGATATAAACCAACAAAGATTTGTTCCTTTCTCTTTCTAGCAAAACAGAATTTTACGTGCAGTTTATATGGCCGAACTGCACAATGACGTCACCGGTGCACTTCGGATCTCTCTGTCTAAATAGCAGTTGAAAATGCTTGTATCATCCGTATTTCTTGACCGATTTTAATTTTAATTTCATTTTGGTGATCTGTTTTACGGTATTTTCATATTTTGATGAGAAATGCGATTTAAAAAATCCATGCATATTCCCTATTATGTGTTTCAAATGACAGCCTATTGTAATTAGATAGATAGAAACCTCCGATATATTGGTGTCCCCTTCTCTCAGAGCCGATATCTCGTAAACGGCCCGACCGTCTTTCATGAAACCTAGCTAAGAACCACCGCTAGAAAACCTGCTGTCAATTAAAAAAAAACGTGTCCAAATCGGTCCATCCGTTTAGGAGCTACGATGCCAAAGACAGATACACAGATATACACGTCAAACTTATAACGTCCTCTTTTTGCGTCGGGGGTTAATCATAGGAACTGGTTTTTACCAGTTAGATTTAACTCACAAACTGATCTGATGATGGAGTCAGAAGGACAAGATCTCTGCTGGCCTTGATGTAGAATTGTAGACCCACTAAAATTGGACACAAGCTTATGACTGTTTAAAATTTATTTTTATTTCTATAGTTAATACTCACAATGCCAACCATCACTAAATATAATATGATCAGTTTTAATAACATTTTCCGTGTCATTCAAGAAGTATGACCCAATTTACAATACTCTTTGATATGTTAAATGTTAAACACGTCCCCCCACGTTGTGTCGTATGTTTATGAATTTGTTCAGATGTGTATGTTTCAGATGATATTCAAGCTGCTCTTTATTATTTTAATATATATTTACTTAACCTTGCATTGTGCTGTGCGGAACACATGTGGAAACCTGGAGGCCTAGTATGTCTGCGTTTATCGTGTGACAAGATGTGGATAAAGCATCCGGCACTCTCGTATATACGTGTCAGAAAGTGACGGATGTTATATCCACATTTAGTGACGCGATAAACGCGACGATGCAATATCGTGATGTCTAATAACCAATGATCGGAATAGGTAGAGTATATTTACCTAAAGTTCGCAAAAGGACATAATATAGAGTGGTTACAACCGGATTTTGTTTTTTTTAATTCCGGATTTCCGGTATTTTTAATGCAAATATACGTGATATTTACTTACGGTACCGGATATTTTTATAGTTTGTGATAAAAGTGGCCTGTAACTCTTTCCTTATATCTAAATAATAGGTGGAGTATGTTAACCTAAACTTCGTAGAACAGAGACATAAACTGGAGACTTACTTGCGCCTGCATTTACTTGTACCTACCAGAAAAATACCGGAAATCCGGAATTCAATAAAAATTAATTAATATTTCACCCGGTTGTAACCACTCTATATTAGTCCTTTTGCAAACTTAAGGTAAATATACTCTACCTATTCCGATCACTGCTAAGAACCGACTGAAAGAACTTGAGGAATGTGAGCCGAAGCTTAAATCGCGTATCTGTAAAAAAAAAACATACAAATTTAGCTCCGGCAGATAACGTTTCTGACACCCTGAATCAAGTCCGATTTTTACGATTTTTGAATATGTTGTAGACATTATGAAAAACTAGGTTTGTACATTTCTGTTTTTTTTTTCTTTGTAAGATTTTTTTTCTTGAAAATGAAAACGCACGGGCCTAGTTTTTCATAATGTCTGTAACATATTGAAAAATCGTAAACATAAACTACTGTTTCATAAATTGTGTTTTGTTACTCTCTGTATGATTATTTAATTTTGGTTGACTGGTACAGAATGCCATCAGGCATTAAGTCCGCCATTTGTACTTTTTTGTTTGCAGTGAAGGTTAAATAAATAAATAAATCTTTATTTAGGGGGTGAGAAACGTTATCGCGTTTTGTATGGAAATTTTCAACTTTACCATCCGTTTAAAGTGCATTACATGGCCAATTTGAGCAATAATTTCCTGACATCTGCTCGGACGTCTCATTCTAATATACCAAATTAGAGTAAAACAGCAACACTGTTGACGTGCAATTATTGCTGAACCCTGAAAATAGCGAATATGCATTTTTTAAATCGCATTTCTCAACAAAATATGAAAATACCGTAAAAGAGATCACCAAAAGTGAAATCAAAATTGAAATCTGCCAATAAATAAGGATGATACAAGCATTTTAAGCTTCTAATTAGACAGCGATTAGACAGAGAGATCCGATATGCACTGTGACGTCATGTAACAGGTCAACCATAAACTCCATGGTAATGGCTTATATCTTGGTTATTTTTATAGCTATTCAAAAAATGATTTTTCTCAACTGTTTGTTACATGAATCAGCTTTTATTAAAGCTGTGAAAAAAAGTCCGTATTGCCCGTGTAAGTGTACCTTTAAAAGAAACACTCAACTTTGACTCGTTAAATTGGTCACATAAACTTACTTACTGCGCAAAAAAGTACAGGCGTTGCTTAAGTTGTTTTTCGACATTTTTTTTTAGGTATACCAATGTCAGAAAAATTTAGTTTCTGCCTCAACACGCTGCTCTCCGACGTAGCATCAAAACAGCCCTCGATGCGCGAGGAAATCATAACGGCCCAGATAGACCTCATGACGAACGTGACCAACGTCATCTTGAAATGCCACGCTAGCAAAGATTACAAAAGCACAGTCTCCAAGCTGCAGATGTGCAAGAGTACCATCCCGGTGCTCATAGGCATAGCGCGGTCGATGGGGCGGTACGCCACCGTCGATCCGCCTCTTCTCTGCCGCCTTTTCCCCCAACCACCCAGCCCAGTAAAAAACAAAGAACCCGAACCCAACTTCGAATATTCCACTCTAGATAAAAAGCGAAAGTTCAACCAATTCCGACCTATCATACCTCGATCTTTATCCGGAAATTTGAACCCTGTGGAACACATAATAGAGAACGGAAACGATACAGTAGATGGAGTTAAGAGAGGCGCTCTACACACGTACCATTCGGTACCCTACGACCCGACGACGTATTTCTTCAACAAGTTCGGCTCGAGCTTTAACCAGTTCCCTTACATGAGGTTTTCGGAGTCCCCTGAGCGACGGAACAACGTGCAGTTTATTGTGACGTATCTGCAGTCTATATTGTCTTTGGCGAAAAGGATATTGACGAAGGATTTGTTGTCGTTTTTGGACGAAGAAGCTGAAGATATATATGCTTCTGGACAGATACAGGTATTGTAATTTGTTATGTTCGTGTATTATTTACTAGCCTAGCTGTTGCCCGCGACTCCGTCCGCGCAGAACAAAACATAGTCTATGTTACTCAGGGATAATGTATCATTCTAATGGTGAAAGAATGTTTGAAATCGGTCCAGTAGTTTTCAGTTTATTCGTTACAAATATACAAAAATACAAATCTTTCCTCTTTATAATAATAAGTGTAGATTATTCGTATTGCGTATTGTCTGTCACATTATTTGTCATTGAGATGTCAATTTTATGAAGCAATGTTTGATTGAAGAGGATAGGTTTTGTAATTATGTAAATTTTAGATGATATTGTTGTTTTTCTGTAAAATGTAAGGTTAAATAAACCTTACATTTTAATAATATAATCAATAATATGGACGGAAGCGGAACAAGTATGAGTTTTGTTCCGTTTCCGTCCATAGGTACGAAATGAAAGTAAAAAAACAAATATATTCTTGAATATTCCATCCATAACATTGTCGAAAGCTTTGTCAAAACAAAGCTTCTTCTCCTGATTTTGAAATAACATTTAAATTAACTATTACTTTATATTTTTATTTGTAATTTCAGGTCTTCCCATACAAGTCTTTCTCTGAAACTCTAAATTTAGTGATGGTAACTCTTCTAAGAGAGCTACTACAGAACCAAAAAGATCTACCTGGACCATTTACCAAAGATGTGCAAGTAAGTATAGGTAATCATTTCAAGGTTAGCTGAAGCGGGCCGTGTAGCAGAGAGGGGAATAGTTAGATTTCTCAACGTATATTTCTTAGAAGCAGATTATATGCGCGTTTTTCTCGAATTACGTATTTTGTGTAGTGAATAAATGTATCTTTTTCTCTCTTTGGTATATTTCGACGCTGACGCGTTTTGTTCGCGTGTGTATTGTTGGGTCATTTGGCCCTTCGGGTCTGGTGCATTACTAACATAACTTAAAGCTACCTACCTATACATATTCTCTTCAGACCCGGTGTGCTATATAGTCTGTGTGAATTGAAATCGCCAAAGATGTAAACAAATTAGTACTGTTTGACACATAACCTCAAATATTCGTCAAGTGTGTAATTATTTAAAATAACGTATAATTAATGGTTGTTTAATCTTAAACTTAATGTGAAAGTAAAGATCAAGTGTACCAATCATTGCTAAGACGTCACTTAATCTTTAAAAGCACGAGATTATCGAGTAATAATTGGAAATTGGTTCGTTTGGTTGTGTTTACATCTTTGCCAATTTCAATTGGCACAGACTATACGTGCATAATTAAGGCAATTTAGTTTAACTATATTTTAATGAGCGTAAAGTTCACTTTAAATTCTGTCTAATTTGAAAATGAAGAGCAAAGGTAACCGAGATTTATTTCCTTGCTGATAAATTCTAATTCTGACACAAACATCTCCCTATTTGTAGTATGGTGTGCCTCACGATATCAGAAGAAATTACGTTTAGGCTTTGCTAAACGCAATCTGAGGGCCCTGCAAAGATGCACTACGCTAACTAACGTTTCTATTCGATTCGTTTTTAAACCAATCGCGTCACTGGTAGACCACGTGACTTTTCGTATCACGTCATCTCCCAGTGACGCGATTGGTTTAAAAACGAATCGAATAGAAACGTTAGTTAGCGTAGTGCATCTTTGCAGGGCCCTCTGGGTCGAAAAATAAGCGAAAAGAAAATTAGCGCCAAAAAAAACATCATGGCGCTTAAAGACATCGAGTTGTTTGAATTTCTTTGTTCGTACTAACGCAGTGTTAGACGCAATTCTTAATCTTAAATTGTTATCTTTCTAAGCAATATCGATTTTACTTCCAGGAATTCGTAAAATGCCTCTTCCTGAGCGGACAGACGGAGCTCCAGAGCCGGCACCACGACGCCTCGGAGAAGGAGGACCGGGAGAGCAACTACGCCACCGTCAACAAATTCAAGGTCAACGTGATGGCCAACTCGGCCTGCGTCGACCTGCTCGTGTGGGCCATCGGGGACGAGACCGGTAGGCATCTAAGCGAGTACCTAATTTAGTGTTAGGACCTTGTAGAATTGCGCCCGCTCGGTCTTTAAAGGGAGCTTTTAAGGGGGGGGGGGGGGGGGGGGAGGGTTCGATCTCGGTGAGTTTCGGAGAAAATTTGATTTTAAAAATTGGTACAATCTGGCAGTATGGCCTGTCAAGTTTAAAAACTAAAGCAGTTCTAAGCGTTATCTGTGGAAGACCATTTTGAAAAAAGTTGACAAACTCTTTTAGTGAGTCGAGTTCATTTGTTTGATTCTTGTTTCTGAAGCGTATTTTGTATATATTTTTTCTCTATATTTTTTTATTCTAATAGTCTCTCGTTAGCAATCCCCTTCATACCGCCCTTGATGCACAATGTACTATTGTTTGCCACTTCTTACGACTTGAACCATAACGTCACTGTGACACAGATCTATGGTGGGTCAAGGTTCCATTGGGCTATTAGTACGTGTACACACCACAGGTTCTCCAACAGCGAAATAAAGATGTTCATACACATTGGCAAGATTGTTGTTTTTATTTAATTAAAAATATATGTGTTTATATGTGTATTTTTCTTTATATTATTTATATGTATATTTATTTTATAATTTCCAGTTGATGAGGACTTTGACGTGCCGGCTCTTATAAACGCTTTAACGATATTAATAGGTATTCGAGGGTGAGAGTGACCCCGTGACCCCGTGACCCCGTGACCCAAGATACCTCGCATGATTCAACCGGGATAGAAGGTTCAGGTCCACACCTCGATAGTACGGTCACGGAAGTTACTTTGCTACCCATTTCAAAGAAAATCTGCTTGAAGATGTCATTGTCAATAGAGATGTCAAGTAATTTGTAATTGATAGGAAACTCAACCTTATTGCTGTAGAATGTCAGATTGACTTTGGACCTAAGGTGGGTCACAAATTAAATTCCTTGACAGTACTAGGTAGCAAATACGACCAGATCGCGTTGCGACTACATCTCGGTCTAACTATATAGCTTTGTGCCTAGATCGCTATACGACCAGATTGCTTTGCAAAGCTCAAAAAGTCTGTCACTAAATGACCACATTGGTTTTTTTTCATCTTATGTCTCTCTTAGCAATGTCGACGGAGCCCCGCAAGGGCTCCTATTCCTGGGAAATTTGCCCTTCGGGCGTTTGGTGTTACCTAACGAACCTAACCGACCTAGTAACGCAAACGAAGTGGTCATTTTGCAACTCGGACTCTTTGAGATGTAGTCCCAAAGTGATCTGGTCTTATTTGCTACCTAGTCCTAACGACATGTGGACCTAAAGCTTCTATACTCTTGAAACGTGACTAAAATCCGAGTTTTAGTACTAATTTTGTCCTACATGTCATCAATTATTATTTTTTAGTAATTTTTATTATCCATAATTATTCGACATCAAAGAAAAATGATAAATTATCTCATCTACCCATATAAAGCGAAGTTTCTATATTTGTCCGTTTTATTTTAACGCTTTTCGAACAAATTTACCTTTTTCATTCGCCATTATTATTAGATATCCGTAAACATATAAAATATGAAAATTAAAAGGTACTTTCACAAATCTGAGTCCACAGCTCCCAAGAGGAGACCACTGTTGAGAAGAAGCGCCGTCCAAATGAACTCATCATCGCTAAATAATATAAAACGAAAGCTTAATATCTGTCATTTTGTCCGCTTATATATAAAGAAATTATATTATATCATTTACATACTTACTGATAACTAAGGGCCCGTTGTTTGATTAGTAGAAAACGCAACTAATGCTTAAAATCCGAAAAAGGAATCGAAATGTTGACACATTTCCTTGAGATTTAACTATAAGTTACGATTTTTAACGATTAGTGGTCTCTGCCTACCCATCTGGGAAACAGGCGTGATTTAATGTATGTATGTATGTAGTTAGTTTAACTACTGATCAAACAACAGGCCCTTAGTGATTTATTCCTCTATTTAGACGATATATTCACGAGTACCTACTGATGTGCCAAAGGAAACTTTCCAAGATTGCGGAACATTTCATGTAGGAAAATTTCGGAAACTTCTCGCAATTTTGTATGGGGATTGAAATCTTCCGTTTCTTAAATTTAAATTTCCTATAACTCTAGTTAAAGTTTCCGGAAATTTCTTAGAACTTTTCCAACTTTTTGGAATCTTTCCGCAACTTGCACATCAGTATTCACGAGTGAAAATATCAGAGTAACATTGGAGTGAAATTCGTTACAAGTTACCCGTTATTTTTGCTCGAAAGTGTCACAACAGTTAAAATACCGATGATTCCTTAACTTCGTTTAATCGCTACTTCACTACTAACACGTGTAGTTCATTTATTATATTTAGTGTTTCCTTTATCTTTTTAATTTTTTTAGGCGCCGACTCGCTCTGCGGCCGACTGACCGAGAAAATAAACTCGAATCACAACCATAAGTTGATTTTGGCCCACATGCCGTTGCTTATGGTCTGTCTTGAAGTAAGTAGTAGAAAGAAATAAGGAAAATCCTTTAAACCGCTTTGCAAGAGCAGCGTCAAATTAAACACGAAACGTAATTTTCAAAATTTAACTTTAGCACAGTTTTTATAGAACTTACACTGTTTTGTAAATGTTCTAACATACATAAATAACCAAGTTAATATTTGAAAACACTGACGCGTGGTATAATACAACACAACAAACACAATTTATTTATTCAAAAAATTACACAATATAACAGTAACAGGTACTAAGGCACTGTGAAATACATAACTTTACATAATATCAAAATATGAGTTCACACTTTCCAGTAGGATTACAGTTTTTTTAATCCACACATTTATAAATAATTACTTGAAGACGGACGCACATCCATCACCTCACAGAACCTCAAACATTCATCGCTCAATACCATCTACAAGCAAAAACATCGCATTCTGGTGCCGATGCGAGGAGCGTATTTAGAAGCTTCAGAGCGCGAACAAGTGGTGAATTACTGTGAGACACAGTGCGCGCCACAATATAAACGTTTATCTACACTCATATCATATGTCCTCTATTATGCGTTCAAAACCCGTAGGCAATGACCAGCATTACCTGTGGTAGTAGGTGACAGCGATGACAGCTGTTAATTTTGGAAGATGTTCTAAATTTGGATCTCATTACCTTACAATAATCGATAACGTAATTTCAAAATTACGTTACTTCTGTCATCGCTGTCATCTACTGCCACAGCTAATGTAATGCTGGTCATTTGCCATTCGGCTTCTGAACCCATCTTAGAGTACTTATAATGTGTGTAGATAAAGTATGGTCCATTCCAATTGACTTGTCTTATTTAGTAAACACTTTTATAACCTCAAAATGCATATTTTTTGGCTAAAATGACCGTTTCAGCTGAATAAAGCACTTACTTATAATATGTGTGTAGATAAAGTATTGTACGAGACTCTGCGTAATTAGCATTACGCAACCGTCACGTAAACTACTATTATATCTACCTTAAGGCGTTAATAAATAAATAAATATCACGGGACAATCTCACACAAATTGACCTCATCCCAAACTAAGCTCTAGGCTTGTACTATGGGTACCAGGCAACGATGAACATACTTATATAGAGATGACGAAATTAAATACATAGAACACATCCAAGACTCAGGAACAAATATTCGCGCTCATCACACAAATATCTGCCTTTACCGGGATTTGAACCCAGGACCGCTAGCTTTATAGGCAGGGTCTCTACGGACTAGGCTAACGTGTTCTCAAGTCTGTAATTATGCATTGTGGGAAAAAAGATGAAATAAATAGATAAAGAATAATAAATTACAGATATTTAATTGTCTCAAAATGATCAAAGATAACAATATATTGTCATAAAACGATTGAAAAAACTATGCTACAATTATTATTAATTAAACTCTTATTCAGTCCATTTATAGGTACAATTTGTTACAAAAATACCCAAAAATATAAAAATAATGTCAACCTAACTAAGCTGTCATCTCAGTCAAACAACTTCTATGACAGATGGCAGGATACAGATGTAGTGCATAATCCTTTCCCATCGTATTTTATCGGAAACGCTCGTATTTGTCATGCTATTTCAGCCAGCCCTGTTCTGAGTCTGACTGAAATAGCATGACAAATACGAGCGTTTCCGAGAAAATACGATGGGAAAGGATTATACACTACATCTGTAATAGGGTTGACATAATTATTATAATTTCTTTTTTTGGGTATTTATTTAGTGGTTTGTCTCCTGGGTCACCAGTATTTATCGCTCAAATAACTTCTCTTCTTCTTCTCTTGTTTTTTTATCAACAAGGTTTTTATTTTGAGATTAGTTTTTCTTGCAAAGTTAACAAAGCATTAAATCACTTATATTGTTTTCCAGGGCCTAGGTAAGCTAGCAACGAAGTTCCCTACGATTGCGAATACATCGATATACTGTTTGAGGGACTTCTTGGTGACGCCGTCGCCTATCCTCTTCAAGTTGCACAAGTTGGAACTGGAGAAGACTGGGAAGGAGCATATGAAAGTCACTTGTAAGTATTTTTAGTATATATATAATGCTTTATTTATATATTTTTGTAGATTGAGTAGGTTGTGTGTTGTACTTTTTTTACTTTGTTGACCTTGTCGCCGTAGTCTAGACCATATGTTTTACGTGATATAATTTACTGGGAACCCGCCCTCGCTTCCCTTCGGTTTATGTGAGTTTTCTGTAGCTGTACATAAACCAGAATTTATTATACATAAAATTTTTTCTCTTAAATCACTCTATCCATTGAAGAAAACCGCATCAAAATCCGTTGCGTAGTTTGAAAGATCTACGCGTATATACGACTTAAGAATAGGGCTCACTGGCACCCTTTGGGTACGGGACCCTAAGGACCTTTCGGCGGTAAAGTCAAATTCAAATTCAAATTCCAATTGTTTATTGCGTATCACATTTCAAAAATACAGGTGGAAATACAGGTAGGTATACATGTGACACTCTGCAAGGGCACAGCAACATAGATCTAGGAGGGCTAACTAGGTATATTTAGTCAACCTATGTATGAACTAACACTCGATTAACACTTAACAACGTATGGTGAAATTATTACCTACTTAAACTTTAACCTAGGTTAACATGTAAAAAAGCGTACATATTATATATAAATTCGCAAACACACACGCATATATGCATAAATTTTCGAACATTAGTAGTTGACATTGAAAAATTCATTCAAATTATAAAAACATTTGCTGATGAGAAATAATTTTAATTGTTTAATAAATAGCATTGACTTATCTAGGTTTTTTATGGAATTTGGTAAATGATTATACATTTTTATCATCATATGGTGAGGGCTAGACGTAACCACTACCGTAGACTGACCGTAGTCCTTTTTGTCTTACAAACAACATGGCTACGATAATCAGAACTGGATAAAAGGGGTATTACATTATCCTAAATTTAGCATCCTAAATGAGTTAGGATCCTAATTTAGGAAGGTGTAATAACATTTAGCAAGTGCGCATCCTAACTAGTAACCTAACTAGGAAGCAAGGACGGCTTCTGCCGTCCTAACTGAGTTAGCGTCCTAGTTAAGAAAGGAGTTAGGAAGGTGTAATAACGTTTAGAAAAGTCAGTTGTACCGATTTAGTGACTAAATTTAGTGAAGTGTGATCAGGAGCTTCCTAACTATCCCCACCCTCGCAAGCCAGTTAGGACGACTAAATTTAGGATAATGTAATACCCCTTTAAACGCTAGCCTCCATATACTTTTATTTATTTAAATACTATATTGCACAAAATTAAAATAGTGTACAAAAGGCGGACTTGATGCTACAAGCATTCTTTACCCGTCAATCTTAAGGTGAAACAAAAATCAAAAAATAGGTAGGTGGAATAAAATGTAAATTTTCAACAATGTCTACTTTTCCATTTGGACGGCAACATTTATTTTGGATTTCTTATCTTTTTTCTTCAGCCAATGCCGGCTCTGTAGACAGTAGAAGACCTTCAGGTAATGGGAAAAACGTCACTGTCAAAAATGTTTTTTATTGTGACGATTTTTTTTGCTGTTGTTTTGCACTGTCATCAGCTGTTTTTTGTTTTTCTAGATCAATCTAACGCGTTCAAACTCTGTTGTCTACTTGAGGATTGTGAAGCTAAAAAATTCTATACAAAAATCCCCCCCCCTTCCCCCCTATCTCCCCTTAAACCTAGTCAGATCTTTACGATTTTTGAATATGTTGTAGATATCATGAAAAACTATGTCTGTACGCTTCCCTTTTCAAGAAAATATTTCTTAGAATGAAACAAATTTAAAAAACAAAACCAGAAACGTATATACCTAGTTCTTTATAATAATTATCTACAACATGATTGATTTAGGGGGTGAAAAACGTCATCGCCCGGAGCTAAATCTGTATGGATTTTTTTTGACAGCTACGCGATTGTAGCGGCGCTTCATAATCCTCTTAAGAACAGTTGAGATCATGTTGCCACCGCTTCTAATTTGGAGCTACTCATACATACACTTTAACTGACACACTCTCTTTATTCTTTGTCATGAAACTAAACTTTGTAAAAATCACGCACCTCATTGTCTTTCTCACACCAAAAGATAGAGTAGAGTATTGAATAACACCAGAGGCGTTCCATTCCATGACATACTAAAGCAGCTCAATTTAGGTTGAGCGAAAGGGACAGAGCTGTATAACTGCTATAGCTCTGTCCCACTCTCTCAACCTAAACTGACATATCATGGTAACCCCCCAGGGGGTCTAATCTACTCGGCAAATCCATATTGTTTTTGACATGTTATTGTATTGTTTTTAATTAGGCCGCCATTACGGTCAAGTAAATAAGAGCTATCGTAAAGTTGACAATACGACAACATGTCAATATGGTCTTACCCAGTAGAATAGACGCCCAGGCCCTGAGGGCCCTGCCAAGATGCATTGCGCTAACTAATGTTTCTATTCGTTTCGTTTTTAAACCAATCGCGTCACTGGTAGACCACGTGACTTTTCGTATCACGTCATCTACCAGTGACGCGATTGGTTTAAAAAGGAATCGAATAAAAACGCTAGTTAGCGCAATGCATCTTGGCAGGGCCCTCTGTACTATGGTCGCTTTTATCGCGATGCATAAAGCATCCGTCGCTTTCGCACTTACGTACTGGTCAGAAAGCGACAAATGTTTTACCCTCGTATATCCACATCGATAAACACTCCTGTAATAGGCCCGCAGGGGCACGTTTTATAAAGCTACAAGTAACAATTTTACAGGTCTAAACTGGCAACATTGCTCAAATGGGTGATCGTCATTGGTCGAGGTTGTGTCAAATGGAAACTTGTAACCTGTACATTGTATATTGTAGCTTTATAAAACAGGCCCCAGGTGTAAGTAAGAAACCGCATACAGTGAGATAGCTCCTAGACTAGTCTCTCACTCGCTCTCATACGCTCTTATTAAGAGCGAGTGAGAGAGAAGTACATACCCGAAGCACCTAAGTGCTCACAGACTGTACTTTTATTATACCTTGCCTAAGGGTGGTATTCCACTTATCCAAGATCTTAGTCCAATGTGTATTTGCGTCTCACAGTTTGCTTTAAAAAAATGTGAGACGCAATGCACATTGGTCAAAGGTCTTGGACAAGTGGAATACCACCCTAAGTTAAGGTAGGATTGTACCACCTTATTTAATAACACTTCTTTAACCAGTTTCTTGTCCCGCCCAACACTACTTCTGACTCCATCATCAGATCAGCTGTTACACATCATAATTGCATTGTCATAACTCATATCGCTCTGATAGATCAAAACAGTATCTACTGTATTTTAAAACCAACTTTAACACTACGAGGGCTGCCTTTTAAGTTCTGTCGTTTGCAAAACTCCCGTGATTATTAAAAAAAAAACTAGTATCATCTTAAAATATTTGAATTTAGAATTCAAAAACAAAAGAATGTCTCGAGATCGGCCGATTCGTTTTAGTACAGCGTCGGTTCAAAGTTGACAAGTCGGTTGTGAAAATGGAAATTTCGAAGGAAAATTTACGTGCGATAATATTTTACAACTTTAAAAGGGGTTTAACGCGTCTTCAGTGCTTTGAAGAGCTGACTACGGTTTTTAAAAATGAAGCACCTTGCATCCGGACTGTGGAACGTTGGTATTTGGAATTTCAACGTGGTTGCTCTAGTCTTAGTGATAGGCATCGTGAAGGCCGACCAAAAACAGCTGTAACCCAGGAAAACATTGATGCTGTACGGCAACTGATCGTCGAAGATCGCCATGCGACATACCGCGAGATAGAAGCTTCATTAAGCATTTCAGGGACCAGTGTTCAAAATATATTGCATGATCACTTAGGTGTAAAAAAATTGATCTCACGCTGGATACCACATTTACTTAGTGAAGACCAAAAAACGGCTCGCGTTAGATGGTGCCGCAAAACTCTGCGGAAATTCAACCGAGGAGACTCTAAACACGTTTATGACATTATCAGTGGTGACGAATCTTGGATATATGCCTACGATCCGGATTCTAAACAGCAGTCGACTGTTTGGGTGTTTCAAGATGAGCCAAAACCGACCAAAGTAATACGCTCACGGAGCACTTCGAAAAAAATGGTCGCCACGTTTGTAGCGAAAAGTGGCCACGTTGCGACCATCGTGCTCGAAGATCGTAAAACAGTTAATGCTGACTGGTATACCACTGTTTGTTTACCAGAAGTTATCGGCGAGTTCCGAAAAAATAACCCGAGACGTCGTATAGTACTGCACCACCATAATGCTAGCTCGCACACCGCCCGGCAGACAATTGCGTTTTTAAAAGAACAAAACGTCGAAAATTAGGATCACCCGCCGTACAGTCCAGACTTAAGCCCTAATGACTTCTTCACTTTTCCAAAAATCAAGCAACGACTTCGTGGTCAACGGTACCGGGCGCCTGAAGAAGCGGTTGAGGCATACAAAACGGCCATTTTGGAGACCCCGACTTCGGAATGGAATAAGTGTTTCGAAAACTGGTTCGATCGAATGAAAAAGTTTATTACATATCACGGTGATTACTTTGAAAAACAATAAATACCATTTAACACTTAAATTGTCTTTAGTTTTTTCAAACGACAGAACTTAAAAGGCACCCCTCGTAGTCATATAAAGTTAAAACAAAACCGGCAAGTTTTTTGTGTTGATTTGGCATTTTTCTGATAATTATAACGCATAATTTCGAACCTTCGATTTTCCATCTGTACCCATTTCAAAAAATATGTTTGAAGTCGTGAATGTCATTAGAGATGCCAAGTCATTTGTAACTTATAGGAAACTCAACCTTCTTGTTGTTGAATGTCATGACTTTGCAGCTAAGGTGGGTCCCAAATTTAAATCTTTGACTGTACTAAGTAACTGAATCCTCGTGACTGTACCTTATGGCTGATTTACATTGGTCCAGCAAAATCATGCCAGCTGAAGTACATTGACGAGTTGGTTTTCACGTTTGAGGCGAGAGCTATGGTGACGACGCAATGAATAGATGAATTACCGAGAGCGTGGAATTGCATACGAGTATGTAGTGGTAATATATGTTTAAAGGCATTCTAAATTTAAATTTCCTCAACTTCTTATACTATCAGCATAAAAAGAGTATTGTTATTTATTAAATAAGTAAGTACAAAAATAATGTCAGCGTCAAATTCTAAATACTTTTTACAATGCACTAAAATACACGTCTTATTTTATTGTATTTTCATAATTTTCAGAATTTTGACTGGGCACGTACGACTGTAAGTTACACAGTTTGCAAAAATTACGGCAGGAAGTAGCAGTAACTTTAGTCCGATTGAGAGTCAAAGTAAACTGTCATAAATACTTTGAACTCGAACTAATGAAAATTTTTAATTCACCTTACACCGCTGCCCAATTCGTTGAAAAAGCTACAGGTGTTTCTCCCTCGAATATTTATAAAATTATGACTGACGGTAAGAGTGACAAATTCAAAGCAACGAAAAAATTCCCCTCTCCGAGTAAGAAAAAGTTACGTACCTACTCGTCCGTCGGCAGTAGATGATTTTGTTCAAGAAGTCATCAGGAGAACTATATTTATATAATTTTCATCTGTCCCAAAGGACATTCTTGTTCCACTCGTTTAGGGTAATCTCATTAAATTTAGGAAAAAACTTAAATGGTTTTCCTTTTGCGAACGGTACAACCACTGCACATGCAATTCCACGCTCTCGCTATTTCATCTATACTTCTACTGGCATGCTTTTGCTGGAGCAATGTAAATCAGCCATTATGTTCACAACAACTTCCAGTGCAAGGTAAGGAGCTTCAAGGCCTCACGGAGACGGGGGTGCCGGTGAAGTCGACGCCGTTCGAGAAGCTCCGAGACGCAGCCATTGAGAACCTCTGCGTGGCGCTGGAGGCCGCTCTGACCGTGGACCCGTACTGCGTGCCCGCGCTCGTGGGCTCCGTCAGCAACCGGCTGTTCACGGCCGAGACTAGTGATAGGTAACGTTGAATGCTTAATATTACGGATAATCTTTGATGAAAGTAACATATGAATGAAGTTATATTATTCCGTACCGTAATGTATCTGGTATTACCACAAATATATTTGCTCACACCAACTAAGTTAATACTAGACGCCAACAGAGCAAAGGACAGAGACGCAAACTAAATTATAATCAAAGCAATGAATATTTAAGAAATACAACATCGTTTTACGACTTAAAGTGCTCTTTGTGTTACAAACTCTTCTAAAATTGTGATGAGTTTAACCTCTACCTGACGTGGTATATGTGTCACAGACGTCGTGATTATTATTTTAAACTTTATGTCGCTATGGCCTAGGAGTTACTTTGAGAGTGCTCCGAAACCACATCGTCAATTAAAGGTTGGTTTGAATATAACTGTAATTTTCATGTGTTTTTTAGCGAATCTTCGCTAATAAGCACCAACATCGTGATCATGCTGGGACACGTGGCGGTGGCCTTGAAGGACACGCCCAAGACCACCGAAACCATTCTGCAGTTCTTTCAACAGAGGTGAGTTGACAGTTCTAATGTAAGAGATGGTTTACTAATGTTTCGACGAAAATTGTTTAGCAAATTCTTAACTCCCCAAACTACGTATCCCATATTTTTATTTGGGCATTTTTTTTTTCCCAACTCAACGTTTCGCTCTGATATCATTTCCCAACTAATGATTTGATAAATGATTGTTAGACAAATTATTAACTGGGATTATTTTAAGATGTCAATTATGTTTTCGTCAAATGTATTGATTGGCATATCTTAATTTAAAAATAACCCTAACCTACCTATCTCTGGGAGCAGTTTCGTTTTAGGGCCATAAAAAATAATAATATTTGCCTTACCAAATCATTTGCTACACAATTATTTACCGCATAAAATTTGACGCAATAAAATATTGCAATATAAATATGTTGCGAAATAAAAAAAATACGAAGTAAAATTAAGTCAAGGATTGGTTTGCCAAATAAAACTTCGGCGAAAAGTTGGTTGCCAAATGAAATTTGACGAAACATAATTCGGCAAAAAGGCAGTACACCGTAAGGGATATTTGTATTTGCGATATAAAAATGAACAGAAGTCTTAGATAGATTATTACCATTGTGTATAAATCTTTGATTGTTATTCTATTGATTTAAACTTGATGTTTCTAAAATGCATTCAGAACGTATGGTTGCGGTTATCGCAAAGCGAAATACCTTCATTCTGAATTCTCGCTGATATAATAAGGATGATGTGTGGTAGACTGTGCCGCGCGCCGTCCTCGCTGGACACGCTGATCGTGGACCAGCTGGGCTGCATGGCGCTGGCGAGCCCGGCGGGCCCGGCGCACGACGAGATCATGCGCATGTTCACCGTCATCACCGTCGAGGCCGCCTCCGCCGCCTACCACCACACCGACGACCGCAAGCAGTACAGGTGAGTCGCGACAGAGCTGTATTCTACTCGATGAAATTATATTACTTTTGAAATGCTACCGTTTGTCAACGTTATAATAACTCTTATATACTTGATAGTAATGTGGGCCGAGTTACACTACGATAAAATGTCAGAAGCAATGTTGTTTTACGGAGTAATATAGAGCACCAGGGTTAACATCATTAAGGAGTAATTTGTTCGACTGCGACAATGTAACTTTAAGTGTGGAAGCTTGTAATTTGTTAGAGCAGTGAGCTTTCCAAATAAAATAAAATAACTACAACTGTCAATATTGTCACTCTTTTGGTTTTTTTTCTTAATTAACCTCGAGCCCAACTCGCTCTTGAGCATTTTTTAGTTTTTTTGGGTTTTCTTCAAGGTTTGTACAGTCAACAGCATAAATAAGTGATCATTTATGTACCTTGTCGCTTTCAATCGTTTCACAATTTTGTATGACATTTCAAACACGACGTTAAAGTGACAAGGTACATAAACGATCACTTATTTATGCTGTTGACTGTACTATAATCAAATCATACCAAATTTGACACTTCTATGGTTCACCGTTTCTAAGGCACGACAAAAATAAAAATTTCGTTGAAAAAGCCTTTCTTGTATGGGGACCATTATTATTACACTTTCTTCAAAAAAATAAGTTAATAAATCCGCCCTAATAACAGGGGGAAGCGGGGCAGTTTGATGCACGGAGCACAATAATACACCAGCACTATTTCGTTAAAAGCAAATGGTAGTAATATCGAAATATCAATAAAACATGACTATACGAAACCGGGCTTGACAGCTGTAAACGCATCGCTAGGTTGTTGTTCTTTAGCATTTCACAAGTAAAAAAGTGTTTTTAGTGCAGCTTACTAAAAATATTCTCCTTATGTAATAGTTAATTGTTGCAGTGTTTATCTGTTTATTGGCTAT
Organism: Acleris literana; assembly: GCA_946894065.1. Classification (NCBI taxonomy): domain Eukaryota; kingdom Metazoa; phylum Arthropoda; class Insecta; order Lepidoptera; family Tortricidae; genus Acleris; species Acleris literana. Next base: position 16,160,292 of record OX335687.1, on the reverse strand, counting down.
TTGAAAGTCCCAATATTAAGTTATTTTATTTAGTTGTCAGGATTGCATGTTTAACTTTTCTAAAGTACACTGGTTTTATTAATATTCAAATATTTATCGAATATGACCGTTGGGGCACTTCGATACACAAAGGTACGGGGCACATTGGTGCTATCAATGTTTGAGGAAGTAATTTTTGACTGTGTTGTTTAAGTGTCTAAATGTGTTTTAGGGTTTGTTTAGCCTATTTTCTAAAACATGTTAAAGGTCATTTAAAAAAATACGGAAAAAAAAAGAATTGAAATTGGTCATAATGCCTATAAGTATAATATATTGAAAAAAAAAGATATTTAAAATCTTTACGAATCACAATAGGTTGCCTATGCCCTCCTTAAAAGAAACAAAACAACATTTTGTTGAATATTGCTATTTTTAAAACTTTTTTACATAATTAAACATGTGTATCAAGGTGCCCCATGGGTGGGGCACAATTAATCAAATTCCATTTTTCACAGATTTTTCTTTATTTTTATTACAATTAAATTTTTAAGATTAATTTAAATGCCATATCAATCCAAATTAGTTTAACTATGATATAAGCAAAAATGGTATAATTTTAATAATTTTTACTGCCCAAAATATAAGGTTAAATTTTTCCGTACCAATCTGCCCCGCTTCCCCCCACATATTCTGAAAAAAACCCTATCTATTACGGTTCAAAAGACACAGCTCTTTAGATCTAGGACCGACGGCCAGCGTAGGAATATTGATAGGGACCGTGGGACTCCCTTCAGAAACCGGTAAGCCAACAAATGCAAAACATTTAAATTACCTTCCAGACACGTGTCCGGAGCTGTTCTGAACGCCCTAGCGAACATAGCGGCCAACGTGCGCGGCTCCACGGCCAGGCTGGAACTGCTGACACGCCTGCTGGAGCTGTTCGTGCAGCTGGGGCTGGGCGGGGAGCGCGCCACGGACCGCTCGCCCGCGCCCGTGCTGAAGGCGTCCGGCAGCGCCGGGAACCTTGGCGTGCTCATTCCCGTCATAGCGGTCAGTGGCTATAGTATTCAGCTAGGGCATTTTTTTTTCTACTCGCGTTGTATTTACCGCTAATATTGATATCTTTAACGGTTTTAAAATACCATCAATAGCGTAACCGAAGTTAGAAACAGTTCTGTAATGAGCGTTGCCATGGTATTAACAGTGCTTTTATAATTATTATAGCATTGTTATTACCAAGGTTACGCGCATGGTGTTTGGTGATCAACTGACATCTCAATTTTTATATTACACTTGTCAAAAACTGTATTTACAATTTAAATCTCCAAAATATTAAATTAGTTAGCTTAACAAACAGCATTATATTTAATAATCACAAAGAAACGATGAATAATATAAATCAACTAGGCTGTGTGACGTATGACGCCATAGCTTTCGAAGTATCGCTATTTGGTTTTGCAACTCTGTAAGTTTTTTTTTTGTCAAACGCGCAACTTCATAGGCCCCGGCATTTTTAGATTTAGGGAACGTTTAGTAAGATACCTGTTTTTTTTAAGGTGTTAGTGAAAAAACTACCCCCGATAAAGAACCCGAAGCCTAGACTGCACAAGCTCTTCCGGGACTACTGGCTCTACTGCGTGGTGATGGGCTTCACCGCGGCCGAATCAGGTGAATATTCAATTATTTGGTTTATGTGTCACATTCATATAAATTGTGTAAACATGATAGGGTTGGCTAACTTTTCGACTATACTCTTTGACAATGTTTCAAATGTGGAAAAGCCTTAGGAAAAAACTGTCCATGGAAATTAAGGTGCGCAGAAAGTATGAGGAGACAAATACTGGTCCATAAAAATAATGCATTTTGTGCTTAACATTCAAAAATCAACATTGTCTCTGCAATCATGACATGTAGTTTTTGTTACTGAAAGTAGGTGTAAATTTAATTTTTAAAGACAAGCTCTAAATATTGAAATCAGTATAACATTTTGCAAACAAAATCAGGTGACCCAGGAGACAAACCGTTATTTCATTCAAAATCTTACAGACTAGTCCACTGGGTGCGACTGAAAAACAAAATTTGAAAAGTAAAATAAACATCTACCGGAGCACAAAGTTCAGTTTGAATTATAACTTATACACATAATATTTTTTACAATCCAGTTTTTCTTTAAAGCCTCTGATTTTCAAGACAGCAAAAATTTACCCATTTCTAAAAACTTTTTGTTATTGTAAATTTCTTATAACACATCTATTAAAACTCCACCAAGCAAACGCGGACCGTCTAGCGGTGCCCTAATTACTATTGTTGTGTTTTCTAATAAATAAAAGTATTCTCTTGAAATGAATACTTTTCACATAAACGACAGTTTGCTTAATAATGTTGACTCGATACCTGAGAGTTTTAATATTACAAATACAATGTTTAATTATAAATAGAAAAAAAATATTTGAAACATTGTCATTCCACATCTCTATTTTGTGACTATCTTTAAAATTGTATATCGCTTTACTTTCTCAATCTCGTAACATGCATATTAACATAAGCTTCAGCTTGTTTTTGCTTGACCTGTTAAAACAATGCAACCTCTATATTCCCTTTAAAAAAAAGTATATTAAATCCCTAGTAAATTCTCGCCAACATCCGAGTTTTGTTTAATATACGAGTTTTAGAAAGTAAACGAATGGACTAATGTATGTATAGGTATCTAAACGTTTTCTCTTCTTCTATGGCCTCCTGTAGCCATGCGAAAGCGTGAGTACACGTGCTTATAGCCAGTTAGATGTGTGACGTTTGTTTTTATTAAATAACATATTTTTTTAATGTGGTGTTATTTGTGATTAGGCGAATTCACTTTTCCAAGTCACTGTACAACTGAAGCCGCCGGTTTTTTTTTTCTACACAAGTAAATAAATCCACCAAAACCAGTTCATAATAAAAAAATACGGAAAATGCTGGTGACCCAGGAGACAAACTACAATTTTCTAACTAAAATCTTGTGTCAACCTTGTCCACTGGGTGAAAAATAGATACTGTAAATTTGGAAAGTAAATAAGAGTGTCCACGAAACTTATAGCACCATATTAAAGAAGAAACCGAAATTAACTGTTTGAGAAAAGCAATAGATAACTGAAAATTATGTAGTGTGTGTGTGTGTGTTCATTTCAGCGTGTGCTTCCTAGGAAAATAGTGCTGTGTTAGCGTTTTGGTTATAGCTTGGGCCCTGAAAGGGGGTTTTTAAGTGCCGTATAGAACCGACTGATTTGTTGATGTCGATACTGAGTTGGAAGATCAAAGCTCAGTTGCTTAAACGTTAATAATAAATCCAACAGGGACACTATGTTAAAAATAACGTACATGTTATTTTTTTGTACCGCAATAATGTCACTATTTAGAGTTTGGGTTTAACGTGCGGTTTATTAAATCTAATATTGCCCTCTACTATCTTGACTAATAAAAAAGTGACAGGTATCCTAATGGAACATTATTGCTAATGTTCTTTAACGAATTGAAAACACTGTACTGTGAGATATCGAGCTCATATGTCATTTCTCAGTTAGAATGCAATAGATGCACCTAAACTTCGTGAAAATAAAATAGTGTTAAAGACTTCTTAAAGCCAATTTTTTTTGATATTCTATATTTTCGAAATGTAAGTTTATAGGATGTAGTCAGTAATATACCTAGCATCTGGTGTATTAAAATGTGTTCAAATTTAATACAGATAAATTTATTTTCTAGTAAATTTTTCCATAAATATTAAACGGTCAAATCTCTTCGGAACTTCTAAAATCTTAATCGGGTTTTCTGAGGAAGTGTCGATTCTATACCGCACAATCAGCAATAAAAACGTTGGACACTGTTTATCTTCGTTGGCTCTTTTTTTTAGAATAACAATTAACGTATATGCCCATGTTTTTCATGCTGCATGTACTATTAAATATTGTATATGCAGTTTTTTTTATTTTGCTACTCGAGACATTGACAAAAATATAAATATATATTTTTTTACTTACTCCTCTAATTGTAAATATATTTTCATACAAACTGACTGCGTTAAATAACATGACTGTTACATTTGTTTTTGTAGGATTATCGTAGAATGCTTTTTGCGTAAGTATTCAATACGTCTTGGTGTGTAGAAACGGTTTTGTGTAAGAAATAGCTGATTTTATCATTAAAGATCATAAAAGACTGATATGATTTATTGTAACAGTATATTTTCCTTCAGTTGCTCTGTCTAAATCTGAAATTTGTGTAAAAACGAATGTGGGGCTACCTTACACCCTCCACGAGTGACCGAGTTAGAAAGACGTGTTACTTGCTTTAACCATTTCTATCCTATTTACTCGCGCGCGGAATCAATCTTTTAACTCAGCGTTTGACGCAAGTTTTATTAAATTGTCTCCGCCGTTCGTAAAATGTATCTTGATAAACAAACGTCTCTGTGTAACGTCGCTTTCCCACAATGTCGCTTTCGAAATGTCCGGTTTGCGAAATATCCCTTTCCCAATAAGCAACCGTTTTTGCATAAAGAATGAATACCGAAATAAGTCGCTTAAGTTACGAGCAGAACCATAATGTTTGCTCAGGTCCGTGCAGTCCTCAAACATAAGAATTGAAGAATATTCTGTGAAAACGAAGTTTAGCATAATGGCGATTTTGGGAAGAGAGTTTTTACTAGAGCAACGTTTTGAGGAAGGTTACTTTTTGTTGAAGGAACAAAAGGACACCGAAACCAGGTTAAAAATGAAACAAACATGTCCACAGGTCTATGGCCCCAGGAGTGGTACGCGGGAGTGAAAGAGATCGCAGTAAAGTCGCCATATTTAGTCTCGCAAACTTCACTCCGGTCGGATTTGCGCGAACTTCAGTATACATCAGCTGTCAGAAACGATTCCGTGTCGATGAACGAACTTCAAGAGCTAAAGACGCAGATCCTGAATTTGCTCGATCATCCACCAGATGTCTCTATGATCGTTAATAAGCTCACGTTCGCGCCGTGCATGTATCTTTTGAGTGTGTATTGGTTGGAGACTTTAAGGTAGGTGATATACGATGTATTTAAAATATTCGAAATGTCCAAAATAATAAGACAAACTTAAGGCGGGTTATTGATCCGTAGTTACTTGTAAATCAACTAACAGTTAAAAATATAAAATCTCGGTCCATTATTAAGGACTAAAGTCGATCAATTGATTGTTTGTTGTTGTTATTCCGTTCCGTAAGCCAGGAGACAATAGTGATAGAGTTCCATAGGAAAATAATTATCTAATATATAAAATTCTCGTGTCACAGTTTTCGTTGCCATACTCCTCCGAAACGGCTTGACCGATTTTGATGAATTTTTTTGTGCTTATCCGGTATCTATGAGAATCGGCCAACATCTATTTTTCATCCCCCTAAATGTTAGGGGTAGTCCACCCCTAAATTATTTATATGGCAAAACAACGTTTGCCGGGTCAGCTAGTATTAATATATACTAATAACATGCTTAGAAGGCAACCCGTAACGTAATGGTCTTGTAATTGCCACAAAAACTGATGCTTGGTGGTTTATATCCTTTAAAAATCATAGTTTTAAAAAGTGACCTAAGGGACGTCACCATGGCAACGAGCTAACCAAATAACCCTCGTATGGTTACAAAAATCGAGATAGGGTCACAAAAGCTATGACAAAAACGTGTTTTTTTAGAGTAACAAATTCGGCCGAGCCGAGCTTGCAGCCGATCGTGGAGTACTTGAGCGACACAGCGCTGCAGAAGGACAAGAGCTTGATGTGGCAGTGCGTGGCCAGGTAGGCTGGGTATACTCCTGCTCCTTTCCGAGCTAACTAACAAGTATATAGCCTGACATGTTATATATAAACCCTCGCCATGTGGGTGTATAAAGCTAACTGACAAGTTACATACAAACACTCGCCATATTACAAAGTTTAACCTACCACTGGGGTCCTGGTGAAAAAGGGTACAAGTCGACTTAACTCGTAATTAAAAAGGGTATACATATACATGAACGGAGTATACTAGACTTAAACCCTTTTTAACATGATCTTCAGAAGACTTATACCCTCTTTACTACGCCCCAGCACTAAGCAAGCAGTATTATTCATATTGTTATAATTCCGGTGTCGGGGATAAGACAACCGATGAAATACTAGCATAGAGGCATTCCATCTTGGTCCTCAGGGTTTACTACGCATTTGCAGTCTTCGGATTGTAGTTTTAAAATTGTAGTCCGGAAAATGCAAATGTGTATAGGTCTCAGATCCTTACTATCAGGGGTATGTTTTATAAAGCTACAAGTTACAATTTTACAGATCTAAACTGGCAACACTGCTCAAATGGCTGGTCGTCATTGGTCGAGGTTGTGTCAAAAGGAAACTTGTAACCTTTAAATTGTAATTTGTAGCTTTATAAACGGGCCCCAGGTGGCCTACGTTTCCCTTCACAATGACATGAAAAAAGTTCGACTGGTACTGGAGTTTAAATATCCACGCCAAAAATTAACGTATATCATAGTAAATAACTAGAATATGGTTTCATGATTTTGTAAGATTTTTGCTTAAGAAAAAGAAACCCAACAAATTGAAAAAAATATGTCTGTAATACAGCTCTATACTTATTTAAATAAAGAAAGGATTGGATTGAATGCATAGTTTTTTGTATGATGCTGATAATGTGTCACATTCCCATTACATTTTGCTTTTAGAAAACAGGGTCCGTATACAACTTGTCAGGCAATAGTAAATCAGTCTTCATTTTTCTTTCAACCGTCACCTCCGCAGCGTTGGAGACAAGGTATTCCTCAAGTTCCTGGACGTGATGAGCGTGAAGGTGAAGGATGAGGCCCGGGAGCGAGAGCTGGAGGGGCACGCGCAGTTCCTGCTGGTCAGCTTCAACCACATCCACAAGCAGATCCGCCGCGTCGCCGACAAGTGGCTGGCTGGGCTCGTGGACCGGTTCCCGCACCTGCTGTGGAACTGCCGGGTACGTTGGGCTCTGACCTGGAATAGTTCTTGCTGGTCAGCTTTAACCACATCTACTCGCAGATCTGTCGCGTCGCCGACAAGTGGCTGGCTGGGCTCGTTAACTGGTTACCGCACCTGCTGTGGAACTCGTTAACTGGTTACGTCTGACCAGGCTGCCTTGAACTTATGTTGCCAAAACTCAAATAAAGTTTAGATGTCAGCAAAGCACAATACTGGTTCGAAGATTATTCAGACATCCTACTAACCTGTGTGATCGTTTTGCCTTCTCAATGATACAAACAATACTCATTTTCAAATTGGTTTCCAGGTACTCTGGTCTATGCTGGACATTCTCCAAGTGCTCAGCTTCAGTTTGGAGCTGGACGCTAACCAGGAGACGCCTCTGCTTAAGGTCCCGGGGACCGATTTCACCCTGCAGTTGCAGGACACTTTGGAAGGCAGGGAGGTAATTACTCTATTACTTTATTATTAAATTCAATGTCTCCTTAAGTCGCGTCCTGAGAATTTGTACCTAGGTGAATTAGACAGTTACAGGTGTTCTTATGGGACATTAAAACTAGTTGACGTTGTAGCAAAATTCTAGAGTTACTCAGACCACGCAAAAATAACCATCACTATGGTCTATGCACGTTTGCCTCCTATACCATAAAAAAAATATTATCGGAGCAGAATGTTACCCTAACAAGTGTTAAAGTAGACCAAATTCTCAGTTTTATGTCGAGTCCTAGTGGCGATCATAAAATTTGGGAAGTTTTAAGCGGTCGAGTCTAGTTATATGCAGATTCGTTTAGTTATATGGCCGGAAATTGGCTCGTTAGTTTTTGTTTGTTCCGAAAGTTCCACATTTTAATCTTAATATTCATTTTAATTTTAATGAGGTTTATTTCGTGTTGTCAACGGCGACAGATTTATCCGTCCTTGTTAAGTTTGTGGATGTATCCATAGATGGCGTTAACGTTACCTGTTGTTTCCATCGTAGTGTATCGTGAAGGACTTCGCGGACCGCTGCCACGGCATCGTGCAGGAAGCCATGAAGTGGGCCCCGCAGTCCACGCGCTCGCATCTGCAGGAATACCTCAACCAGGTATTGAAGGCTATTAATAACAGTTATTTTCATTTCTCATGCCACCTAGTTCTTTTTATGTCATGACTTCGTATATTTTTTACAATTATTGAAAACTTGACGGTATTAAACCTTTAAATAAACTGACAAGTGTTTGCTATAATATGTGCCATTAGGGAAAAGAAAAACATGCTTAATTTACCGGTTTATTAGAGATACATTTTTGTGTTTGTAGTAACGGAACCCTTCATGAAGCACGGTCCGACATGTTCTCGTTCGGTTTTTTTAATATACTTGTTCGCACGGCCTACAGCGTCTCTCTAAGGTTGTCTAGAAGAGATCCCTTATATCCGAGACCGCCTGTCGTCTACAGTGTAAGAATTTCATGTTCTCGTTTTTCTTTGTTCATCATCGCGTATGACATCGCCCTTCACGGATCGAACGTCGACGTCCGAGGTGTAACGTCGTGTTTAATGAATCGTATCGGTATCTTGTCGCGGCAGGTGCCGAACTCGACGCTGTGGCACCACGTGGGGCTGGCGCTGGCGACGGGCGCGCTGCTGGGCGCGGCGGGGCTCAACCGCGTGTCGGCGCCGCTGCCGCGCGCCGCGCTCGACAAGCGCCCGCCCTGCGTCACGCAGGACTCCGCCGCCCTGCTCGCCGTCGTCTCGCAGCGCAGCCGCTTCGCCGGGGAGGTAACCGCCCTAACACAAGGTGCCGCTCCATTTGTGGCGGCGATGCCGCTTGCCGTGGCGGCCGACCGCAGCGACACTACTTTGTATGGTTCTCTATGAAATAAATTCCGAGCGGGTCGACGGTGTCGTTGCGCCGCGCTTCTTACGAAACCATACGAGCCGACGCGACCGCATTGCCGCCCCGATTACCGTTACTGATCAGCGATTTCTGCGCGAGGTACAGATCCCGTCACGTAATAAAATTATAAAATCAAAAACCCAGCTGTATAAAAAATACCATGTAACTTATGTAACACCCCAGTAAGCATTAAAAAATTGGGTCAATCAACTTTTTGTTGGACTCGGTTTTGTCTCTTGAGTCACTCTTTGAAACTATGATTTTAAAGAATATCCATCAAACATCATTCTGTGGTAATTACAAGCCAATGTTATCTGGTTTTCCTTAGCATGTCTAGTGGTATAATCAATAATAATATATTATATTATAACCATTTTTCTAAGATAATCTATAACTTTTGTCTCCTGACTAACGGGACCGAACAACAACAACAAAAAGTTAATAGACCCACTTAATAAAAATCAAATATTTACAACAGCGTACAATACAAATTCGTCCCCACGCCGGAACAGAACAATGCGAACACTAATGCTAGGCAGTAGGTTAAAGGATAGTATGGTGGTAGCAATCCGGACAGACCTTGCACAAGGTCCTACCACCACTAAAAACTATACTCGTATGTCTAGTACAGACTAATATTACACACCTAAATAATAATTATGGACAAGTGGCTTATGCAAGGTGTGGGCCCGTGTTCTGACTGTACTATTTAGCTCCGTCAAATCAAGGATGTACGTGGTTAAAAACGAATATCAATTATATTGTAGGTAGCCGGAGGAGTCCACGCCGAGGGCGGCGGCGAGGCGGCCTTATGGCGCGTCGGCGCCCGCCTCCACACCGCGCTCAAGGAAGCCTGCGCCAGCGGCAGCGAGACGGCGCACCGGGCCACGCTGTGGCGCGCCACGGCCTTGCTCGTGCACGCCAAGCACCACGGCTCGCACGAGGCCTCCACCAGCGTGGCGCGCGCGCTGCTGCACTCTGTGGGTGAGCGACGCGACCCTTGCAGCGGCAGCCAGATGACACACCGGCCGATTCTGTGACGTGGAAGGCTCGCCATATCACACTAAATTTTTAGTTTATTTAAAGCTTACTGCCAATGTTTTTACACTTGCCAGCTCTGGGTTAACTTCAGTAAGCACTCGTTCAACGCGCTAAGGGTGCAGTATAATAATGCTATTCGCATTTTGCTGAAATTGCCACGTTTCTGTAGTGCGAAGGGTATGTTTGCGGACGCGGAGGTCCCGGATTTCTTCGCCATACTGAGGGCGAGATCTGATATCTGAGGATTTCAGTGACGTATTTAAAAAGTATTGGCTCAAGCTGCACCGGTCCGAGAACGGACATTTGTAAATATTATGTTTACAAATTATATTTCTTTGTCCCATTCTACTGTCCTTTTTTAATTTCTTTTGTAAATGTTGTAAAGTAAATTTATATTTTTGAAAGTTTTATTAATTTAATTTAATTTAATGTAATTATGTCAATACTGTAATATTGTATGGGTTTTTTGCCTTTAAATAAACAATTTATTATTATTATTATTATTATATAGCTTCTGTTACTTTCTCCCGGGCTCGTATAAAGTTGAGCGTTTACCAAACATTTTCTTCATATGAGCCAAAATATTGCAAATTTATTCATGCCTTGACGTTTGATTCCAGCGTGGTCGCAAGTGGAAATCTTTACGGAGGACGCCGTGACGACAGCGGTGGAGTGCTGGCAGTGGCTCACCACCGCGCGGCCCGAGCTGGAGCTGCGGCTGCTGCAGGAGGTGTTCGCGGCCTGGCAGGCCACGGTCGACCGGCGCATGGGGCTGTTCTCGCGCCAAGTGGAGGAGACCAGCCCGCTTGCTGCCTATGAAGGTAAAGTGCTGCAGCAGGTGTTCGTGGCATGGCAGGCCACGGTCGACTGGCGCATGGGGCTGTTCTCGCGCCAGGTGGAGGAGACCAGCCCGCTGGCTGCCTATGAAGGTACAGTGCTGCAGCAGGTGTTCGCGGCCTGGCAGGCCACGGTTGATCGGCGCATGGGGCTGTTCTCGCGCCAGGTGGAGGAGACCAGCCCGCTGGCTGCCTATGGAGGTACAGTGCTGCAGCAGGTGTTCGCGGCATGGCAGGCCACGGTCGATCGGCGCATGGGGCTGTTCTCGCGCCAGGTGGAGGAGACCAGCCCGCTGGCTGCCTATGGAGGTACAGTGCTGCAGCAGGTGTTCGCGGCATGGCAGGCCACGGTTGATCGGCGCATGGGGCTGTTCTCGCGCCAGGTGGAGGAGACCAGCCCGCTGGCTGCCTATGGAGGTACAGTGCTGCAGCAGGTGTTCGCGGCATGGCAGGCCACGATCGAGCGGCGCATGGGGCTGTTCTCGCGCCAGGTGGAGGAGACCAGCCCGCTGGCTGCCTATGAAGGTACAGTGCTGCAGCAGGTGTTCCCGGCCTGGCAGGCCACGGTCGACCGGCGCATGGGGCTGTTCTCGCGCCAAGTGGAGGAGACCAGCCCGCTGGCTGCCTATGAAGGTACAGTGCTGGTGTTCGTGGCTGACAATAAATAATTATGGTTATTATAGTGGTGATGATGATGAAGATAGTCATAATATTGGTGGCGATGATAATGAGTGTAACGTTAAAGTTAACAACACCAGCGACGATGATATGACGACAACGAAGATGGCGATGATAATTCTGACAATAATGATGTTGACTGCTGCGTTGACAACGACCACAATGATAATTGGCCTTCCCGTTGCAGGGTCGAAGCTGGAGCCCCGGCCTCCGTTCGTGGCGCCGCACGCCGTGTGGGTGCGCTACTTCTGCGAGCTCGCCGAGACCGCCAAGTACAACAGCCACGAGAAGGTCGAGATGCTGGCCAGCATGCTGCACAGGTACTGACCAACCATTCAGGGATTGTATTGTACTCTTTAAAACCTAATTGTTTTTGACATGTTATCGTCGTTTTTAACTATGACGTATGTGTTACAATTTTAGGATCCGTTCCCATATTACAAAAAATAATGCGAACAATACTGGTAATTTAAAAGCACAATCACGATTTTTAAATGAATCATAAATATGTCTAGGGTCATTAATAACTATTTATCTGTGTAATAAAATCACGCAACATTTCAAAGCAAACTAGTTACATTTTTATTTTAACTTAGGCGTCCTAGGTGAACGAATTCCACGCGAATGCGTTGCGGAGCGATGCGCCGCGAAAGAAACAACCAGTCGACAACTATTGAAGTAGCCTACGTGACCAATACAGGTGCGGGCTGCGCGGCGCGAAACGGAGCAACGCGATCAGTTTGTTTGATATTTTCGCGCGAAGCGACGCGGCGTCGGTTGACAGAGTGTAAAGTCGCGCACACGTAGGACAAGGCCGCCGCGTCGCACCGCTTCGCATTGAAATCGCGTGTTACCGCATCGGATCGCTTCGAATTTTATTCACTTTGAATCGCCCACATAGGACGCAGCCTTAAATGCCCTTCAAGTCTATACTTGAAAAATTTGACCTTGATGTTTATAATTACTGTTCTTTTCCAGATCGTTACCGTTGGCCGTTGGTGATGTCCGGGACCACATCAACAGGCACGTGGAAGCTGTGGGGGTACGGTTTAAGTAAGCAACCTACATGACGCGTTTATTTTGTAAGTGAAGGGTGGGATGAGGTGATGTAGTTCCTGGGCACACTAACCAAATACACCTTGTAAAAAAACAGTTAGACAAGCGACTTTACGCCGATATTGCAAAATTTTGTAGTTTGGTTTTGACGCCTTTAAGCAGTGACCGGCACGGACGGTGAAACACCGCGGGACTCCGAGCAGAAATCTTAATATGGACATGATTTTATTCCCGTGATCTTGTGCCAAATAAAAATCTATAGTGTTATACATTTATAAATAGACGTTTACATGGTTAATGAACGCATAAAATGTACCTTTTAAAGGGCTACTAAACACTTTACCTGACTTCTTGTCTTTACTGACACTTTTGTATTTTCTATTATTTTTGTTCATGTCCAAACGCATAGTTGAAACTGGCACGAAAGAGACTGCAAATAATGTTATTCACATAATCAGTCAATGCCATCCAATTTCAACCAATTTCTAATAGCAAATATGTTTACATATGTTCTTCTGTTCATTAAGTTCGCACGTTGTGATTTAAAGTTCACTGTTTATTTCGACGAATTTGGCTTTTTTTACGGACTCTGTGATTATCTTTTACGACTACTGTGACTTTTAGGCAGACTCCCGTCTACAACTCGAATCCCTGAATCCCGGGCATATCCATATTAGCATAATGATTGAGGCCATTGACCCGATCACGGCCTATGAGATCGTTGTCGTTTCCAGGCTGCTGTCGTGCGGGCTGTCGCTGCTGCAGGGCGACATCCTGCCGCGCTCGCTGGCGCGCAACGTGCTGCGCGAGCGCGTGTACAGCGCCTGCCTGGACTACTTCTGCCGCGGCCTGCAGTGCCCCTCCAAGAGCGCGGGCGCGCTGCGCGAGGACATCATCGCGCTCATCAAGCTGTGGCAGCTCATGCACTCCGACAAGAAGTACCTCAAGAGCAGCGACATCGGTGAGTCGGGGGTGAGCGGGCCGTGATGGCCGCGGACATTGGCAATCTCAAAGTTGAAACCTTAATATTGCAATTCTTGAAATACCTTCAATCTCTCTGCAATCCTAAGACGGCAGTGCTAAGACCGCAATCCCAAGACGGCAATCGTAATACTGCAATCCCAAGAATACAACCCCAAAACTTCAGTGCCCCACCGATTTCGCGAATTGTAATTGTAATCCCAAGTACAATTTCAACCTACGATCCCAAGACTGCAATCCAAAAGTCTGCAATCTCCAGACTGCAATCCCAAAACATCCATCCCAAGATTGCAAACTCGAAACTGCAGTCTCATGACTAAAATCTAAAGAATGCAGTCCTAAGATTAAATGTAGGTAAAAACTACAATTCCTAGAATGCAAAATACTGTTGCTTGGACCACTTCTACCGGGTCTTATAATCGCAAGACGGCGATCACAAAATTAGAGACTTTCAATATGTCCTGTTCCAGGCGAGTTCGACACGCTGGGCCCGAGCAGCCAGCAGAGCCTGTACACGTCGGCGTCGCCGGTCGACAACCGCTCCTCCATCAACGGCAGCGACCTGGGCGCGCGCCAGACCACCGGCTGGATCAACACGGTACGGCCCTCGGAAACTAATAACGTTGGTCCTAACGCCAACGGCACTAAAAAGTATTAAACTTGTACCGGCGGGAAAAAATACAACATGGTAAAAATTTATACCACATGTATATTTACCCACCACCCACCCATTTATATTGACCCAGCACTGTTCTCGGCCTGTTTTTTAAATTAAAACGTTACTTTATCACACGCTCGCAGCAAAATCAAAAAGGAGTTGAAAATCGTCATTACTTTGAAAAAACCTCGTATCTCATATTTCGTGACGTACGATATTAAACTTAAACGTAAAGAGCATTAAGTTCAAACTCATACATCTCGAAATATGAGATACGAGTTTTTTTCTAAAGTAGTAACGAAATAGAATCTGTCGCCAGGTGCCGATGTCGACGACGACGCTCAGCAGCGGCGCCGGCAGCATCGCCGGCAAGCGGTCCAACCGCAGCGTGAAGCCGCCCGCCAAGGCGCAGGACACCTTCGTCAAGGACTACGTGAGGAAGCGGAACCTCATCCTGGAGCTCATGGTGAGTCCGCGAAGGCGTGGCGGTCAACCGGTTCAACCGCTGCGTTTAGGCACAGGACACTTTAATAATACGAGTACTTCATAAAAGTGACAAATTATACGCGATTTCAAGACACTGTTCTAATACTCCATTTACACTCAGCCCTATTGGGCAGGAAAGTGAGCAGGGATTCTGATCGGATAATTCGGATTTTTCTCATGCCGCTGCCATTGCCTGGCGCTCTGTCAATGTCGGTTTCTCGTGTGGAAGTCAAAGGACGGGCAGTGCGAACGCGAGTGAGTGTTTACATTCAGCCCATTTGCTGCCGGCCGTTAGAGAACTGCGTGACAAGTGTCACCGCGAGTGTACTATTTACACCCTCGCATAGCTCGTTTCCCAGCTGACTTCCATTCAGTGTGAAGGCTGAGTGTGAACAATTACTCGCGTCCGTGTTGCCTTAAAAGTATTTAGGGTAATGTTTCCATCAGCTACAGCGGGAGTAGTAGAAGCGGGTGAGTGTGAATGGGGTATACGTTTTTATTGTATCTGCAGGCGGTGGAGATCGAGTTCCTCGTGACATGGCACAACCCGCACGGGCGCGTCGAGCAGGCCGTGCCCGGCGAGGACAACATCGCCACGTGGCGCTCCAAGCCCAACACGGAGCGCACCTGGCGCGACTACGCCAAGCTGGCCTGGGACATCAGCCCGGCGCTGGCCGTCTTCCTGCCCGAGAGGTCAGTCAGTATTGTAGGTCACGAGGACAACATCGCCACGTAGCGCTCCAAGCCCAACACGGAGCGCACCTGGCGCGACTACGCCAAGCTGGCCTGGGACATCAGCCCGGCGCTGGCCGTCTTCCTGCCCGAGAGGTCAGTCAGTATTGTAGGTCACGAGGACAACATCGCCACGTAGCGCTCCAAGCCCAACACGGAGCGCACCTGGCGCGACTACGCCAAGCTGGCCTGGGACATCAGCCCGGCGCTGGCCGTCTTCCTGCCCGAGAGGTCAGTCAGTATTGTAGGTCACGAGGACAACATCGCCACGTAGCGCTCCAAGCCCAACACGGAGCGCACCTGGCGCGACTACGCCAAGCTGGCCTGGGACATCAGCCCGGCGCTGGCCGTCTTCCTGCCCGAGAGGTCAGTCAGTATTGTAGGTCACGAGGACAACATCGCCACGTAGCGCTCCAAGCCCAACACGGAGCGCACCTGGCGCGACTACGCCAAGCTGGCCTGGGACATCAGCCCGGCGCTGGCCGTCTTCCTGCCCGAGAGGTCAGTCAGTATTGTAGGTCACGAGGACAACATCGCCACGTAGCGCTCCAAGCCCAACACGGAGCGCACCTGGCGCGACTACGCCAAGCTGGCCTGGGACATCAGCCCGGCGCTGGCCGTCTTCCTGCCCGAGAGGTCAGTCAGTATTGTAGGTCACGAGGACAACATCGCCACGTAGCGCTCCAAGCCCAACACGGAGCGCACCTGGCGCGACTACGCCAAGCTGGCCTGGGACATCAGCCCGGCGCTGGCCGTCTTCCTGCCCGAGAGGTCAGTCAGTATTGTAGGTCACGAGGACAACATCGCCACGTAGCGCTCCAAGCCCAACACGGAGCGCACCTGGCGCGACTACGCCAAGCTGGCCTGGGACATCAGCCCGGCGCTGGCCGTCTTCCTGCCCGAGAGGTCAGTCAGTATTGTAGGTCACGAGGACAACATCGCCACGTAGCGCTCCAAGCCCAACACGGAGCGCACCTGGCGCGACTACGCCAAGCTGGCCTGGGACATCAGCCCGGCGCTGGCCGTCTTCCTGCCCGAGAGGTCAGTCAGTATTGTAGGTCACGAGGACAACATCGCCACGTAGCGCTCCAAGCCCAACACGGAGCGCACCTGGCGCGACTACGCCAAGCTGGCCTGGGACATCAGCCCGGCGCTGGCCGTCTTCCTGCCCGAGAGGTCAGTCAGTATTGTAGGTCACGAGGACAACATCGCCACGTAGCGCTCCAAGCCCAACACGGAGCGCACCTGGCGCGACTACGCCAAGCTGGCCTGGGACATCAGCCCGGCGCTGGCCGTCTTCCTGCCCGAGAGGTCAGTCAGTATTGTAGGTCACGAGGACAACATCGCCACGTAGCGCTCCAAGCCCAACACGGAGCGCACCTGGCGCGACTACGCCAAGCTGGCCTGGGACATCAGCCCGGCGCTGGCCGTCTTCCTGCCCGAGAGGTCAGTCAGTATTGTAGGTCACGAGGACAACATCGCCACGTAGCGCTCCAAGCCCAACACGGAGCGCACCTGGCGCGACTACGCCAAGCTGGCCTGGGACATCAGCCCGGCGCTGGCCGTCTTCCTGCCCGAGAGGTCAGTCAGTATTGTAGGTCACGAGGACAACATCGCCACGTAGCGCTCCAAGCCCAACACGGAGCGCACCTGGCGCGACTACGCCAAGCTGGCCTGGGACATCAGCCCGGCGCTGGCCGTCTTCCTGCCCGAGAGGTCAGTCAGTATTGTAGGTCACGAGGACAACATCGCCACGTAGCGCTCCAAGCCCAACACGGAGCGCACCTGGCGCGACTACGCCAAGCTGGCCTGGGACATCAGCCCGGCGCTGGCCGTCTTCCTGCCCGAGAGGTCAGTCAGTATTGTAGGTCACGAGGACAACATCGCCACGTAGCGCTCCAAGCCCAACACGGAGCACACCTGGCGCGACTACGCCAAGCTGGCCTGGGACATCAGCCCGGCGCTGGCCGTCTTCCTGCCCGAGAGGTCAGTCAGTATTGTAGGTCACGAGGACAACATCGCCACGTAGCACTCCAAGCCCAACACGGAGCGCACCTGGCGCGACTACGCCAAGCTGGCCTGGGACATCAGCCCGGCGCTGGCCGTCTTCCTGCCCGAGAGGTCAGTCAGTATTGTAGGTCACGAGGACAACATCGCCACGTAGCGCTCCAAGCCCAACACGGAGCGCACCTGGCGCGACTACGCCAAGCTGGCCTGGGACATCAGCCCGGCGCTGGCCGTCTTCCTGCCCGAGAGGTCAGTCAGTATTGTAGGTCACGAGGACAACATCGCCACGTAGCGCTCCAAGCCCAACACGGAGCGCACCTGGCGCGACTACGCCAAGCTGGCCTGGGACATCAGCCCGGCGCTGGCCGTCTTCCTGCCCGAGAGGTCAGTCAGTATTGTAGGTCACGAGGACAACATCGCCACGTAGCGCTCCAAGCCCAACACGGAGCGCACCTGGCGCGACTACGCCAAGCTGGCCTGGGACATCAGCCCGGCGCTGGCCGTCTTCCTGCCCGAGAGGTCAGTCAGTATTGTAGGTCACGAGGACAACATCGCCACGTGGCGCTCCAAGCCCAACACGGAGCGCACCTGGCGCGACTACGCCAAGCTGGCCTGGGACATCAGCCCGGCGCTGGCCGTCTTCCTGCCCGAGAGGTCAGTCAGTATTGTAGGTCACGAAGACAACATCGCCACGTAGCGCTCCAAGCCCAACACGGAACGCACCTGGCGCGAATACGCCAAGCTGGCCTGGGACATCAGCCCGGCGCTGGCCGTCTTCCTGCCCGAGAGGTCAGTCAGTATTGTAGGTCACGAGTACAACATCGCCACGTGGCGGTCCAAGCCCAACACGAAGCGCACCTGGCGCGACTACGCCAAGCTGGCCTGGGACATCAGCCCGGCGCTGGCCGTCTTCCTGCCCGAGAGGTCAGTCAGTGTTGTAGGTCACGAGGACAATATAGCCACATGGCACTCCAAGCCCAACACCGAACTACCTAGCATAGCATTGTTGTCATTTAATTATATTGTCCAGCTCTAGTGAACGACGGATGTGTTTGCAATGGTTGCAGGCTGAAGAACGAGGGCATCATAGCGGAGATTCGGCGCAAGGTGCAGGCGCAGCCCACGGCCGTATGCCACATCCCGCAGGCGCTCAAGTATCTCGTCACCACGGAAACGCTACTCGCTGACGCTCATGAGGTGAGCATTTCGAAGTACGGATTAATAATCTGATCAGCGTTGGGACACTTTTGAATGCTATTTTTAAAAAGTGGTGGTAGTTAATAAAGGTTGTTATTTAAAAAAAAAATGGCAATTCAGTTTTACCAATCCTATCGTATCCTTGCGTAACAGTTATAACTTCTGAGATAGCCTGTATGTGGAGTAAATGTTGCCACAAAAGCATCAAACACAACTCACTTGTACGAACTAATATGATGCGACCGCGTCGCAAGGTCGATGGTTGAGTTCAGCAAGCGACTTGAATCACACGACCCCAAGAACCGAATCCTAGCTTAACCCAGCAAATTAAACTTAAACACCACTAAATCTCAGCGTATCTCCACAGCTAGTGCACATGGTGACGTGGGCCCGCGTGTCGCCCGTGGAGGCACTGTCGTACTTCAGCCGGCAGTACCCGCCGCACCCGCTGTCGGCGCAGTGCGCTGTGTCCGCGCTCACCGAGTACCCCTCCTCCGCCGTGCTGATCTACATCCCGCAGCTGGTCCAGGCCCTGAGGCACGACACGGTCAGTACACTGGTAGAGCACAGAGCCGAGAGTGTACCTCCTCAGCTAGTGACATGTACTTCAGTGCGCTGTGTCCGCGCTCACCGAGTACCCCTCCTCCGCCGTGCTGATCTACATCCCGCAGCTGGTCCAGGCCCTGAGGCACGACACGGTCAGTACACTGGTAGAGCACAGAGCCGAGAGTGTACCTCCTCAGCTAGTGACATGTACTTCAGTGCGCTGTGTCCGCGCTCACCGAGTACCCCTCCTCCGCCGTGCTGATCTACATCCCGCAGCTGGTCCAGGCCCTGAGGCACGACACGGTCAGTACACTGGTAGAGCACAGAGCCGAGAGTGTACCTCCTCAGCTAGTGACATGTACTTCAGTGCGCTGTGTCCGCGCTCACCGAGTACCCCTCCTCTGCCGTGCTGATCTACATCCCGCAGCTGGTCCAGGCCCTGAGGCACGACACGGTCAGTACACTGGTAGAGCACAGAGCCGAGAGTGTACCTCCTCAGCTAGTGACATGTACTTCAGTGCGCTGTGTCCGCGCTCACCGAGTACCCCTCCTCCGCCGTGCTGATCTACATCCCGCAGCTGGTCCAGGCCCTGAGGCACGACACGGTCAGTACACTGGTAGAGCACAGAGCCGAGAGTGTACCTCCTCAGCTAGTGACATGTACTTCAGTGCGCTGTGTCCGCGCTCACCGAGTACCCCTCCTCCGCCGTGCTGATCTACATCCCGCAGCTGGTCCAGGCCCTGAGGCACGACACGGTCAGTACACTGGTAGAGCACAGAGCCAAGAGTGTACCTCCTCAGCTAGTGACATGTACTTCAGTGCGCTGTGTCCGCGCTCACCGAGTACCCCTCCTCCGCCGTGCTGATCTACATCCCGCAGCTGGTCCAGGCCCTGAGGCACGACACGGTCAGCAGAAATAGCGTATCGTATCGGGGAACTCTTTTCATGCTTACGAAGTTGCGGGTGTCGTCCATCGCCACTAATATTATAAAGAGGAAAGATTTGTATTTTATATGTTTGTAACGAATAAACTCAAAAAGTACTGGACCGATTCAAAAAATATTTCACCTTTAGATGCTACATTATTCCTGAGTACCCCTCATGGGGAATAGGCCTTGGTTTAATTTTCTGCGCGGACGGAGTACAACGGCAACAACTAGTCTGTATATAAAACAAGAAATTGGCTGGCTGATCGATCAACGCACAGCCGAAACCGCTGGACCCAGGAACTTGAAATTTGCAGGGAATATTACTTGGATATCCCAGGGGTGCACTATAATATGTTTCATTTATTATTGTGCCTGTAACAAATCGAGATTCTACATTTCACGCAAAAGTTGTTTCAACAGATTGAGCAATCAACTAACTTTAAAAAATAGGTATCTATAGTAAATTAGTTTCAAAATACAATATCTATTGTTTAACGCATTTTTATAAACAAATTCTGTAAAATTATGCACGTATTTCATGGAATTAAAAACAAAGTAATTAAACTACTTCAACATCCTATATGCGAAACAGACCGTTAAAACAGTTTGACAATAACCTCGTTCTTTGACCGAATCGATTCCATTTTGTAAGATCGGATCGGAATCGGCATGTGCTTCCTCCAGGTCCACAATTCTTTCTTGCGGTACATGTCTTTTCAATCGAACAACCTACCTAAGCGTATGATAAATTTTCCTCCCAAAGGCTCTGCCTCTATGTGAAAGTGAATAAAACCTAAAAACACCAATCTAGACTTTATCATACGATGGTTATAGTTGTAGCGTGATGTTAGAAGATTTATGATACCTTATTTTATAGTTAATTAAATTAAGTTAACAAAACAAATTTACAACCGAATTCTGAATCCATTACATTTCCTTTATAAACCGAGTCGACAATGGAAAGAAATGTATATCGATTTTCACTAGCCACTTCACTAAATTTGTCAAAAGTCATCCATCACGGGCACAATAAAAAATGAAAAATATTATAACAAGGGATTTTTGGAAATTCATAGGGGGTATTCTAAGGGGTTCAAATAGGGAACCGACTTCTACGCGTTCGGCGGTCGACCTCTAGTCCATAATAAATGAGTGAATCAATATGACCTCGGTGTACGAACAATCTGCTTTGTACTCCAGATGGGCTACGTGTCCGAGCTGATCAAGTCGCTGTCGAAGAACTCGCAGGTGGTGGCGCACCAGCTCATCTGGAACATGCACACCAACATGTTCACGGACGAGGAGATGCAGCACAAAGACGGTGGGCGACCAGCTTTCATAAAGGCTCCGTTTCATTCCGCGATAGCCCGCATGCTTTTCGTTATCCATTGCGTCGCTGCAATAGCTCTCGGCTCAAAAATGTTAACACAATCCGTCAATGGATTGCTACAAGCAAATGCACAAATCGTCCCTTTACTTTCTCAAACTCTTATCTGATCGAATATTTTGATAGGAAACACTATAGTTTCAGAGAACTATAGTAGATTGGCCACTGTCGGCATTGTTTTACAAACTCAACAAGAACCGCATCTTCAATAACTTTAACGTGTGCATCTGTGTATCTATCTGTGGCACCGTAGCTCCCAAACAGATAGAGCGACATGGACGCAATTTTTTAAAGCTGGGTTAATTGGAAAGGTTCTTTGCTGGGTGTCCTGAAAATGCGTTTCGGCATTTTAAAGATATCGGCTCTTAAAGAAGGTGTCACCATCATACCATGGGTTTATACACACAGACACACACAAGATACACGCTAAGATTACACCACCCCTCTTCTTTGTCAATAAAATAAATCTGTAAATCTTCAGCAATCCTATACGACACCTTGGAGAGCCTGACGAAGAGCATAGTGGACACTCTGTCCGGGCCGGCCAAGGCGTTCTACGAGCGCGAGTTCGACTTCTTCAGCCAGATCACGAATATCAGCGGGATCATCCGACCGTTCCCGAAGGGGGCCGAGCGGAAACGGGCCTGTCTCGAGGCTCTCAAGAATATCAAGGTAGGTTTCCGTCATTGGGATAGGTTAGTGTCAAGCATACTGTATTCTTACGAACATCAGCGGAATCATCCGATCATTCCCGAAGAGGGCCACGCGGGAACGAACCTGTCTCGAGGCTCTCAAAAATATCAAGGTAGGTTTCCGTCATTGGGATAGGTTAGTGTCAAACTAGAAGGTATACTTACGAACATCAGCGGAATCATCCGACCGGTCCCGAAGGGGGCCAAGCGGAAACCGAGGCTCTCAAGCGCATAAAGGTAGGTTACCGTCATTGGAATAGGTTAGTGTCAAACTACACTCTGTTGCATCTAAGATGATACCTGTGGTAGCTCATACTTTACATCTTAACTTTACATAAATACTACATTGGTATAGTATCCGCAAAAGTTAAAGAACCAATAGCAATAAAACCATTAAACCATTGTTATATTGCATACCAAAAAGTCTTAAGTCACAAACTGGTAAGCTGGCAAGGTATATTTACGAACATCAGCGGAATCATCCGACCGTTCCCGAAGGGGGCCGAGCGGAAACAAAAGGCTAGACAAAGTTACAGGAATAATTGAAATCGATGCCGTGATCATTAACTTAGTCGTAAACATAAGCAGAATATCACGGATTCTAGGAGGTTTTGCCGCGAGGAAAGTATCCTGTAACCACTTCAAAAGCATCAGAATTATGGATTTAATCTCATTATGATCGCTGGAGTACTTGAAAGATGCAGTAGTTAAAAACTTCTCGCTGAGTTTAGGTTCCGTTGCAATTTCGTCGTGTGCCGCTAGATGGCGCTACGTTTATTCGAATTTGGACAATAAGTCAGTGAGACAATATGTGCGTGAATAGTTACCTATCTGAAACACTAAAAAACGTTTGCCAGCTGTTTCATTTGCCATAATTTTCATTTGTCCGAAAGTAATTTTTCTCTGAAACCATTTAACTTTCCTGAATTGTTATAAAATAACCCTAACCTAACCTACAGGTTCTGTAAGTATATCTCATTAAAAAATTTGAAAAGATTTGGGGTTCAGAATAAAATGAAAATTATGGCAAATGAAACAGCTGGCAAACGTTTTTAGTGTTTGCGATAGGATACCGAGCGTGAATATGTGATACAGAGGGATTTTTCGAAATTCGTCCCCAAAGTGGTTTAAATTGGAGGTTAACACGAAAGTCGATCTTTTTTAAAGTTAAGAATTTTGTAGTCCTACGTACTATTATTTATAAATATTAGTTGCTTCCTGGGTTTGTTTCTTATTTTGGCACTGTGTCAATTTGTGTAAAATTGTCTTTAGACATTTATTTGTTTATGTGAACAGGTACAACCAGGCTGTTACTTGCCGTCGAATCCTGACTCGATGGTGCTCGATATTGACTACAAGAGCGGTGAGTTTCAATTCGAATAGATTCGGCCAAAAAAAACATTTTCGAGACATGTTTTAAATTGTTTTAGGTACCAATGAGTATATGTTGTGCATTTTTTTGGCCTAGTCAATTCTTTGGTCAAGTGTCACTTCTTAAAATCTTATAAAATTGACAAATTAAAAAAAATACTTTTGTATCCATAGTATCCATAGTACAGTATAGTACGTAATTTTGGACTAGGTCAATTGGTTTCAGATTGTCTTGTGTTGTTTGTTGTGTTGATTTATCCCTTCCCCTATGTGACGCACTTACCTACCTCTGTTGCGCAGGCACCCCGATGCAGAGCGCAGCGAAGGCGCCGTACCTGGCACGCTTCCGCGTCCGTCGGTACGGCATCGCCGAGATGGAGAGCACCGCGCTCGCCATGGCCGCGGGGGAGGACCCGCCGACGGTAAGTTGTGTACTCTCCCTCACTACCATACTAACACTCCTCCGTTGGACCTCAGGTCAATAGTTCTCTCCAGGCTATGTTTATTCTGGGCCAGGTTGAAGAACTTCATTTCACGCCTAGTGGCTTCTCATTCGCGTGGACCTACGCGACGTTCACACATCTCCTTCTTCAGCGCATATGCGCTCACCGTTGAGCATACGCCTCTCCAATTTTCTTCTACTGGGCCAGATTTGCACATACTGTTCTGTAAATCTAAAACGGGACTTAATCGGGACTTATTATTAACGTTTTGATCGTGTTGCAACGGTCGTGATCACGAGCAGGCTGAAGAGGGCTGGTGCTTATTTATGTTGCGCGCGAGTTATTCGAACTACCCGCATTTGGTGTTGTTTTTGTTTTATCGGAATATCCACCGACCGGCACACGACACTCAGTGTCCGCTGATTTGTCCGACGATATATGAATGAATGAATGAATGATATTTATTTTCCAAAGTAAGTCACAGTATACATTGCATGTTATGTCAAAAGTACAAGAAATTACATTGGAATCGTCAAAAATATACACAAATTTATAATCAAAAATAGAAATAAGAAGTCAGGATAGTAAAAATACAAAACTAAGGAGTTATCACCGTTAAGGATCGTCTTAAAAATAGCATGCAACCAAATTAGCATATTTTTTTAAAATAAATAACATAATAAGTCAATACATCAGAAATAATAAAAACAACAACACAGATTAAATCAAAACATTTTAAATAATTTATGTACCTAATTATAAATTAAGGTCCATAAACTCTTTGACTGAGTATAATGGATTTTCCAATAAAAGGTTTTTCAGCCGGCGTCCAAGTGCTTCGTCGGATGGTTCATTCCTAAGTTCGGAGGGTAGACGTTCGTAAAAGGTGGGACCAATGGGTATTTTACGACGCTTGCATTTGCTAATCACCGGCTTCGACGAAAGCTTGTATCCATCATTCCGTTTGAGAATTTCCTGTTTTTATATGTTTTTACCCGATTAAGTCCCGTTTTAGATTTCTAATATACAGTATACTCTGCATGGCCCTCACCCAGGTTTGCTTGGGCTGGCCTGGTTTCCTTGAGCCTCCTGAAGACTGCCAATTTACAGCCTTCAAGCCTCTCTTCTCGTCTAAATGTGTTTACAATCTAACACCATTTGATTAAACTTTCATTCCCACTGTTAGGTACATTTGTCCGAAAATTCTTAAGTTTAAAATGCATTGTTTTGTAATATTTTCCTTTCCAAAATATTTAAAGAGAAACCTATAACGTAAGGTTAAGTTTGTCATAAAATAATCCTGAAAAGTAAAACGGCTCCAGAAGAAAAATGTTTTTTTAATGAAAATTCGCACAAATTAATCAGTTGGGAATAATAATAAATGTTCCTTATCTCGTCGCCGACTGGAGACTGGTTGGTAGTCTTCTAGGCGTCACTGCGTAAATGTGGCGTCAGCGTATTTTTAGCTTCGCTGCAGTCGATCCATGACGCATCCTTGAGAACTATCCAATTTTCCGGAATAAAAAAACCCTAAATCCGTCTCCAAATATTAATGGTAGGTCCTAGCTAAGGGTTCGTCTATACCGCTTCCATCATCGTAATCTTAACGCCAACTGAAAGTCGTGATATTGACGCCACGAAAGCTGCAACCGACACAAGTTCAAGATTAAAAGAGACTTTGTTTCGTATCAATAAGGTGTAATTTGCATAGAATAGCAAACATGTTTGGCGTACGAGTGACGCCTTGTCAAGTGAGATTGCCGGTGGCCCAATTTCCCTTCTCCCCCTTTTCCCCTCCCCCTTCCTTCCCATAACTTTTCTCAAAAGCCGGCAGCGCACCTGCGATTCCTCTGGTGTTGCAGGTGTTTACGGGTCATGATGATCACTTCCAGGTGACTCGCTTGCTCGTTGCCTTCTTTTTCACATATTAAACTCTTGAGTGATGATGTCAGGAGGAAGGCAAGGACCGGTTCACGTCGATGGTGTCGGAGACGTGGCAGGCGGCCATCTTCAAGGTGGGCGACGACGTCCGCCAGGACATGCTGGCGCTGCAGGTGATCGCACTGTTCCGGAACGTGTTCCAGCAGGTCGGGCTCGACCTCTACCTGTTCCCCTACAAGGTGGTCGCCACCGCGCCCGGGGTGAGTCTAATCATATTACAAATACCATCTTATTCATAAACGCACTATAAACGTATTTTAGTTAAAGTTTATCGGTGGTGTTTCGTGTAACCATCCCCTTTTAATTTAGAACACAAACTCATAACATTTATTTCACAAAAACATACAACAGAAAGTACAAATAAAGGCATAACATTAGAGCAAAATTAGAAACGTTGCACTGTAGTGTGAAGTCAAATAGAATTTAACCCAGCATGCTATATCATTTCCAAACACTCGTCATTTAGAAATATACTAGATTGTACATTAAGAAAAGCGAACCTAATCAATCAATCAATCAATATCATTTATTTGCAGAATACAGTACATGAGATGTTACAGTCAATTTTAAGCAAGCGTGCAAATATTAATTTTATGCAATATAGAAATAACAAAATACATTTAAAATTACAAATAAGAGTGTTAAAATTTATAAAATATACTAAATGTCAAAGATCACAAATTATTACTAATTATTACATTTTATTACATTGCTCAAGGAAGTCCTTAACACTGTAAAAACACCTATCTAGGAGCCAGTTCGACAATTTGTTCTTAAATCTATTTCCCTAACACATTTAGTTTTCTTAGCATATAGCATATTGTTACTAGTAAACCAATTAAGTACTTAGATTGGGTTTATCCTACTGTACTCGACAGATTTTCTGTCTACCTTAAAAATTAATGATCAAATAGCATAATATCACAAAGTTTATCTACCTTAGGTGGTAAATCATTTATATGAACCAAAAATAAGAAAGGACCGAATATAGAGCCCTGAGGCACACCTAATTTAACTAACTGTTTACCTACCGTGGGTATGTTGTTACATAATTATGTTCTATCGTTGTGGGGCAGTGCGGCGTGATCGAGTGCGTGCCGAACGCGAAGTCGCGCGACCAGCTCGGCCGGCAGACCGACATCGGCATGTACGAGTACTTCATCAAGAAGTACGGCGACGAGAGCACGCGCGAGTTCCAGGTATGTAACTTAGCCCGTACAACGTCATGTCTACACCCCGTTATCTTGTCGCAGTGACGTCCTTTTTTGTATATCGATGTTTGTAGTTTATATTATGCAACAATGCGTTCGATTTTTTGACTTTGAAATCTCGGCTCAATCACAATATACTGTAGGGTTAATACTTCTTCATTAAAAATAAGTAGATAACCGCATTAGTCTTACGAGATGCGATAACCTTATATAAGTAAATTACCTATTTGCAACGAACTGACGTATACCGGCGACTTTTATCCTATTCTGTTTAATCACATTTTTAGTATTGATTGTCTTTGACTTATTGTGAGTGACGTGACATATAAATCTAATTACAATACCATTGTCATTTAGATAGTCGATAAAATAAACATGCAATCCCTACAAAAAAGCGAAGTCATTGCGACAATATAACGGGGTCTACATATGTATGTGTTACAATATCAATCTTATTTCGAACCCCTCTGAGTTCCAAATGTAAATATTCTTATGGATCACCGTCGGTCGTCAGGACGCGCCGCGAGTTAACTCGTTTCGGCGTTCCACAGGCAGCATGCTTGTAGCAATCCATTGACGGGTTGCTTTAGCAATATTGAATCGGAAGCTATTGCAGCAATGCCATGTATCATGAAAAGTATGCGGGCTGGTTGAGAAGAGGCCTTGGTGGCCTGTGTGCTCGTATGCCTTCTACATGACATAAAAAAGGATAGCGACTTTTTGTTTTATAAATGTGTTGTTGTCCAGGCGGCCCGGCGGTGTTTCGTGACGTCGATGGCGGCGTACAGCGTGATCGGGTACCTGCTGCAGATCAAGGACCGGCACAACGGGAACATCATGCTGGACACGGACGGGCACATCATACACATAGGTGGGTAACCCGCCAGTTTATACAATTATACTTCATCGGTTGTATCATTCCATCGAGCGCTATTTTCTACTGAAACCATTTTAAAATAGCGTTCGACTTGTAACTACCAAAAAAACGGCCAAGTGCGAGCCGGACTCGCGCACGAAGAGTTCCGTAACATCTATACAAAATTAGCAAAAAACGGCAAAAAAGTCACGTTTGTTGTATGGGAGGCCCCCTTAAATATTTATTTTCTTTTAATATAATTATTTATTTTTAAAGTGAATATACAACTTAATATTCTGTGAATATTTCAAGCGTCTACCTGTTGCCGTTATTGATATCGAGCAAAAACAGCAAATAAATCACGATTGTTGTATGGGAGCCCCCCTTAAATATTAATTTTATTCGGTTGTTAGTATTTGTTGTTATAGCGGCAACAGAAATACATCTTCTGTGAAAATTTCAAGTGTCTAGCTATCACGGTTCATGAGATACAGCCTGGTGACAGACAGACTTACAGCGGAGTCTTAGCAATAGGGTCCCGTTTTTACCCTTTGGGTACGGAACCCTAAAAATTAACTCATGCGGCGAGAAATGCCTTCCGATGAAATGGAAATTCTGGCTAATGGTAAGTCTGTTGAAAAGTGTTTCGATAAAATAGTAGATACCTAAGTACATAGTTTTTTTTAGTCGACTGCTCAAGGTCGAGCGTGGTGTTTTTTGATACAAACTATCAACGTATTCCCGCGACTTCGTCGTATTTGGTGGTCCCAAATGGACCAATTGCTCGTTTTTTTAGAATCAAACTCGCGAAAATTTCATTCGAAAAGTAAAGTCAATCGGTAAAATCGTATTTTTTTAAGTCCGGGGTTGGTTATGAGCGTTATGACGTTCCTTCCGGGAAATAAAAAAACTACGGATTGGTCGATAACATCAATAAATAGCGCCCTACAACTTGTCAAAAGCCGCCCCCGAAATTCCGGGCCCTAATAATCATACTATGTCGCAGATTTCGGGTTCATGTTCGAGTCGTCGCCGGGCGGCAACCTGGGCTTCGAGCCGGACATCAAGCTGACGGACGAGATGGTCATGGTCATGGGCGGCAAGATGGAGGCGCCCGCCTTCCGCTGGTTCTGCGAGCTCTGCGTGCAGGCCTTCCTCGCCGTGCGGTAAGCATGACCTAAATATATACGATAACATAGTTTTTAATGGGAAACTTCCCTTGTGATCTTTTTCTTTTAGATACGAGTATTTTGTGGTGTGCTGGTAAATAAAACACCACATAAGAAGCAATTAGGGCTTGCAAATATTCGATACATTCAGATATTCGAATATTCGACTTTAAATTTACAGGTACCTATTCGAATAATTCGAATAATATTCGAATAGTCCTAAAAATTTAATAAAAAACGGTATACACCATACTGATATAAATTGCAGTGACTGAGTATAATTTCAATTACTATTTCTTTGATAGTATGACCCAAGGAAGCGATAGAATCATCTTTTAATTCATAACAACTATATAGGGAACCAGTATTCACGTAACAAAAAAGTTTAATTCTAATTCAGTCTTTACTCAGTTCTCGATAATTTCGGTGGTATTTCTATCGTTTTGAAAGAAATAAAAATAAAATAATTTTGACTGTCATTCAATTCCGGAATAGTAATAAAATTGTAATACTTATCAGAGAAATAGGTCCGAAAATTCCCTGGATTTCGGTATGCACGCGCCCTAGTACGTAGGTTACTACGGAAATTAAAGGAAGTATCATCACATCATCCTTGTTCCTCGTAGTCGGTATTTGAAGATTACCATCAAAATATATTATGTTAATATCGCTACTATTCGCACGACATGGTCATGGTGGGTGGGGGGATAGTGGGAATGAGACAGACAGTCCCAGATAGTTTCCGAGTAGTACCTAGATGACGTTACATCAATAAATTTGGAGTAATCAAAAATATTCGAATATTCGAATTTCAATCACCGCATTATTCGAATATCTGAATGTACCGAATATTCGAATTATTCGAATATTCGAATTGCAAGCCCTAGAAGCAATATAGACTGTATTTTAAATTAGTTACGGGTTACACTTTCATGACACGTCTGCTATGAACGCTGTGACTTAGCGACTGATCTCCTCTGACATTCTTGTGTGCCTTGTCTCGCACATATTTAAGAGGCCACATATGCCACGCCCGCACAAGAATGAAAATGGATGGCTTTGGTTCCCCTTGTGTACGAATAATCACGATTGTCCGAATGTATGATTTCGCATAATTATTAATCTAGTGATACATTTGACTTTTTTGAAAAGTTATTAAATAAACCTAACCTAATCTACCTCGTTCTACCAGAATTACACTAAACTTTTTAAAAATATTTCCTGTTTTATATGGAAAAAGATTATGCGAAAAAAAAATCGGCGTAACTATACATCCGTCAAAAAAACGTTTCGGCGATAGAGGGAACCCGAACGCGAAAAGCGACGGCTTTATGTGCTTCCGCGCTGAGAACGTGAGATGGAGATAGTTTGCGCACGCCTTGATGACAGTGTCAAGTTCAATCAATGGCTGTTTACTTTATAACCACTTCCGTTATTAAAAAACTGGTTCACCAGATTTAAGAACTTATAAATACTCAACTATTAAATTAAAAATCATTGTTAAAGATGGTCAGGTTTTGAACATTCTGCCAAAAACATGCTAAAAAGGTGTCATGTTTGAAAAATAAAACTCTCAAGGATTTTGTTTCTAATCGTGTTTTCACGTTTAACAGTCTCAAGGAAATATAATCAAGTTTAATATATCCAAAGAACAGACACAGGGGTTTTGGTTATTGAGATCCTGAGACCGCCAGCTTCGTAGAGTCACTACTTACTACCAACTTGGCCAGCGCATCGTAAACCTTGAAAGTTCATAAATAAAATGCGATATTTATTTCTGTTTTCCTCCCAGGCCGTACCAAGAAGCCATCATCTCCATGGTGTCCCTGATGCTGGACACGGGGCTCCCCTGCTTCCGCGGGCAGACCATCCGTCTCCTTCGCTCCCGCTTCGCGCCCAACTCGACGGAGAAGGAGGCCGCAGGGTTCATGCTCTCCGTCATCAGGAACTCCTTCCTCAACTTCCGGACCAGGACGTATGACATGATCCAGTACTATCAGAACCAGATTCCTTATTAACATCGTAATCTTATTAACAATATTAAAAATAGGGATTTTTTGGGAGTGGGACTTTGAATCTACCAGCAAGGCAATAAAGTTGAATTACGTTCGTTCGATAATTCTATTTTCAGTTTACGGACATAGGAAAATAAACGTTATTTTCATTGTGATACAGTTCAAATTAAATTGCCTTGATTATCTACGAACTATTTGCACATTGGGCCTTAAAAGATTTTGCGGCCAGTGGCTCACAACGTCTCTCATATTTTTATACAATTTTAAGACTCTGGGCCCTGATTTGATTGTTTGAAATATAAATAATGGGTCTATATTGTCTGCCATAACATATTTTTTTAAGAAACTGTTACTTTTTCAGGATTTTTATAAATCAAAGTTAAGCTAACCTAGCCTTGTCTACACGTTAGTCGTTTCAGAAATACTGAAAAGTTTACGGTTCCAGCGGTATAAAAGTTATGACTGTCAATAATTATGTGAACAAAGATTATGAGTTATGACCAAAAAATATTGGAAACAACGGGGACCCAGAAATATTAACCCAGTCCTTTATTTAACATTATTTTTGTTGGGTTTTAAGTTATAAAAGAAGTCGGTTTGAAGAGATTAAAAAAAACTGCACGGAGTTGCTTTTTGATTTCAGTATTACTTGAGTCGTTTCGGTTTTTACTTTGTAACTTAAAAATCGGTATGGCATTGACGGTTAAATTATACTATGAATATAAATTAAACTTAAATATTATATTTTTATTGATGTAGTAAAAACCATCATTTGTTTGAACAACTAACACAATATAAATAAAATTTGAATATCAGTGTACGGCATTCGCATTAGATCAAAACTGTCTATTTTGTTAAGTAAATACTTAACAAAATTGATAGTTTTAATCTATTGTGTGTGTTTGTTTTACTACATCAAGGTAAATTATTCTGCACTCAACCGTTTATTTTTTTATTGGTTTAGCAAATTAATGTTTTTATTTTTATGACTAGGAATATATATTTTCAATAGAAAAAATGGAATAAATGCTGTAACTTTGTTGTCTAATGTTTTGCCGATTTATTATTTTGTAACCTGTAGAAAATTTAATTAAGTTTTGAGGGCAGTTTTAACGTAGGGTCATGACTCATGGGGTACAACACAACCGTTGGTTTGAGGTTGTAACTGTTTAAGAATAACTCTTGTCATGTGATAAGGTAATCCAGTGTTATTATTCTAGAAATGTACATTTATAAAATTGTTTATTTTATTATGAAGATTTGTTTTATCACATACCTATGTGAACACAACTTAATTTAAACTCGTCAAGGTGTTATAGACACAGCTCGAAACCCTTCCAAGTTGCGAAAAAAGAAAAATAATTAATTATTTAAATAAGTGATGTGATGATAATACCTATTTAAATAATATTTTTATTAATCGAGTCACGTCTCATTATTGTTCTAAAACTTAACTTTCATGTACCATAATTATATTACCAATTTCTTTTGCAATAATTCTGCAATGACCTCTTCTTGGGCTGATTAATATCAAGGTTTATTTCAATGCCGCTGTCTAAACAGATTATGTACTTAGTACTTAAATAATTATGTGCATGGGGTTTATTAATTATACCAAAAATATAAATCCTTTTTTTTACGATCTTATAAACTATTAATATTAAATTAGGGTCGTCCTAAATGTTATTTGCTAATCCTCCTGTAACAAAGACCCTTAAATACTTGAATAAGTAGCGAAATTATTTATTTTCCCTATAATAGTCTAAATGGTATATCGATTACTATTAAATGTTGTAGACATATCGTGTTTTAGCACCTTCATTCCTTAATCTAAAATACCTTTTCATCTGAAGAATGGTAGTAATAATAAATAATACAAGAATATATGGCACTCTCTTATGTGTTTATTTATAAAGATGTCCGAGATATTTTGAAACCAACGTTGACTATTAAATTGCTGATGACTGACGGACAGAGAGTCTAGTTAAAATACACGACGCTAAGCAATTTTCAAAACTTACAAAATGTATAGGATTGCTAAGCTAAGCTAATAAAGCATCCGTCACTATCGCACTCACATACTGGTCAGAAAGTGACAGATGTTTTATCCACGTTTATCCACATAAACACGAAAATAACAGGCCCGCTGGTAACAGATCGCGTCAACTTCATACATCTCGAGTCGATAGAGAACAGAAACGTTATTACGTTTCAAGGACATCAATCCAATACTTATTTTCTAACGATTTCTCTTGCCTATTGTTTTCTACCATGTTTTTTATTTTCGTAGTCAAGGTGCTAAACTATTTAATGATCTTGTTACTGTACCTACCTTTATTTAATTTTTGTTGATTATAAATTTTCCGTCTTATAATATTAATCAGTTCTGTACCTTATCAATTGAAATTAAATGAATGTGTAGGGGCTGTGCTATTGTTTTTAAATGCAAAATAATTTAATGAGGTTAAATATTATTGTATAGAACCTAACACAATGTTATTAATGTATTTTTGTGGACATTCCTATAATCACAATTATCTTGTTGGAATAAAGTGTGGTAAAGGTGATATGTGGTTTTCATTCTTACTTAAAATGTGTTTTTTGTTTGAATCTACGATAACACGCCTAGAAGTTGAAGGAATACCATTTTTATCAACTACTCAAGATGGAGGATGATTTTTTTTGTAAGTTTATGAACAGGATCGGGTAGGGGGCTTCAGAGTTTTGGGGGGGGGGGGGGGGCGTAAGGGGTCCATTCGACGCGAACTGCTAGCTAACCATAAAGATTTAGTTACAGGTTCAAATCTGATTGAATTTACGCGTAATGTGCTGCTCTGCCCGGAGACGGACTTGGGTACTTTGAATAGTACCCTGGGTGCTAACGGCGACCACGGACCGGAAAGCGGCCAAGGTGGCCTATGCCTATGGCCTATGCTCAGTTGTAAACGTGTTTTGGCTGAAATAATGATAATGGTAACGCAAACTAAAGTCCATACCATCTGACTTGTCTTTTTTAGTAAACACTTTTATAAATTCAAAATGCATTGTTTTTGGCTAAAACGATCGTTTTCTGGTAGGTAAACCAACTAGAGGTCACATTTTGGCGTTCCCTCTATTTCGCCGAAACTTTTTACGCCGAATGTATAGGGTGACGGCACCAATGTTGGACAGTCTTAGCTGACAGGAACCAGTAATGGACACTTCACTCTTAATTCAAATTGTATACGGACCAAAATTGGTTGTTATTCATTTGTTGCAAAACAAATAAATAACCCTTATCTCCTGTAAAATAAGAATCAAGTGTCCATTATTGGTGCCTTGTCCATTGCTGGTTCCATCACCCTAGTTACCCCGAATTTTGTTTTCGCATATTTTTTCTCCAGATTAAACGGACAATATTTTTTTAAATGTTTTGTGTAATCCTGGTAGAATAGGTAGGTTAGGTTTTTATAACTTTTCAAAAAAGTCAAAGGTATCAGTAGAATAACAATTATGTGAATTTAGTATTCTGCGAAATCATACATTCGGACAATTTATGATTATGCGAAAACAAGGGGAACAAACATTTTGTACATAATTTTCTTTTAAGACAATTAAGTTGGTATGGACTATAGAATAGCGGGCCTTTTTAGTGTTCTGCATGGATTTTTGGAATCATTTTAGTTAAAATGATCATCTAGTAGCATAATTTATTTACAAAATACTAGTTCATCTTACAACATATAACTTAATCATACACCATACTAAAACTTTCAAGGAATGACAAGTAATATTCAACTTTCTTCATACATTTCTTGACTTTAGTCCCATCCAAAACAGGCAAGTATTCAATTCCATGTTCTGGAAACTTCTTAGAAAATATCTTTTCTTTATTTGTATTCTCATTGGCTTTTCTTTTCGTTGTAGACTTGGCTTCATGTAGTATTCTATGGAGATCGGAGAGGGCTGATTTGCAGTAATGAAGTTCATTGTCTTTACTTGGTCCTTGTATTATTAAGAAGGTGTCATGTTTCATGATGTCCAGACTCGGCTTGTCAGTCTCAATGAGTTCACTCTGAAAACATGTTTTTTTTATAAGAAGAGAGCACACAATCACACAGGCCACCTGATAGTAAGTGGGATCTGAGACTCATGTACATATGAATTCTCAAGACTACAATCTCATGACTGCAATCCTAAGTCTCCAAATGTGTTGCCAACCCTAAGGACTATGATGGAACGCATCTATGCTAGTAATTGCACCATTTTTCTTATCTCCACACTGGAACACAACAATGCGTATGCTGCTTGCTGTCATTTGTTTCTGACGAATTAAGAACCTCCTCCTTTCTTGTCAATTAAAAAAGTTTGTGGCTTTAGGGCCTAACTGATAGTCCGATTTCTGTAGAGATACTTTTCGTCTTCTTTAATTATAAATTCCGAGGAAATAAAGATTAACAATATTTATGCCTGTGAAGTCGTGGGCAATAATCAGCTTGTACATATATAAAAAACACACCAATAGAACATGAGTCAGTAAATTCAATTTCAGTAGAAAATGAGCTTGATTAAGAGTTATCATAAAATTCACCTGTAAACATTTCTGAGCCACGGACTCCACAGCTATAGCCGGATCATCAAAGTTGACATTTAAGTCCAAGTTAGAGCACACGTTGAGGAAGTATGCGGTCCACTCCAGGGGCTCCACGTCTCCATTGAAGTACCTCATCACAAATGCGTATGCTGCCAACACGTTGGTGATGTTGTGTTTTATCACTGGAGAAGGCTGAACTGTCTAAAAAATTAAATGAATATGAAATTATAAAATCACTTTAATGCCATGAAAAATAAGAATTAAAAAAAATAATGGAATTAGCATAGGGGTTAAATTGCATTGAACTTTCATAAAAAAAATTAAAAATGAATAGATGAACAAAAGATGGGAGTGACCTAATTGTCAAAGGACAAACAGACAGTAAAATTATAGATCAGATATTTTTTATTAAGTTCTAAATATTGAATGACATACATTAGTATTTATAACCACTTACAGTCAAAGAATCCATTTTCAAAACTTTTTTAAGCTTAGGACACTTTTCCAAATCTTTTGCTGCTTGCTTACTTTGCTCCTTGCCAACTTCTTCTACCATCTTCTCTTCCTTTTTGTATGTCCACCACGGCTCCCACTGCGGCATGATTGAGCTCACATCCCCGCGGTTCAAAATAGCTTCAAACTCATTCCTTTCATCCTCAGTCAGCGCCCCCCACAAGGCATCTGCATCATTCAAATTCAAACCTTCTACTCTATTGTGAAGATCTTCAAGTTCCTCATCATCCGAGTCCAATGTTTCAAGCATTTCCTCTATTTCTTCAGTATTTATATCTTGCTCATGCATCCGTTTGAGTATATCAATCATTTTACGCTTAGATTCGTCGTCAACGTGATTAGAAGCCAGTTCTGACGCGACACAGTCGCGGTAAAAGTTTTCGGAGCAATCTTGGTGTTTCTCTGATCTGTAGCACTCCAGCGAACAGTATAACACTTCGCAGCGGGGGCAGCAGTACTTAGTCGCGTTATTATTGCACCTAAAATGATTAAATGGCTTTAGATAGGTAGATAAATAAGTCTGATTTTGTTTTGCAAAATACTTACAAGCCACATAGCTTTGCGTCTTTATTATTAGGTTCTTCCGACATCGTAGTTTCCTTATTGTACTACACTTTAAGCTTTAAACGGGGCCGCAAACGGAGATTTAGCGCCGGGAATATTTACATACATACAATACAGGAAATAATAAATGTGCGAAGTGCGAAAGAAAGAAGTTTATCTGTCAATGTCAAACAAAATAAGGCTATTGGAGGAACGGTTACAAAAGTGGCAGTGGATCGGCGTCGAACTAATTGTGCATTGAGTCGAGCTTGAGTTACGCTCAACCCACAAATCAATACAGAACTCGAGTCACCTGTGTTTTATGAAGGTTTTTTTTACTAAATACCTGTGGAAATAAATATCGGACTACTATATCAAAATTCGCAGCGATATATACTAGATCTCAAATATCACTGCTACCGAGAACGAGATGTCATCTTTAGACATCATTATCTAATGACTAATAATCTGTGGATGTCACCGCTGAGCCGGCATCTGCCGGCATGTGAAAAAAATGTAAACAATGAATTTTGTTTGCTATCATTAACTTTAGAACTCTTCTCTTTCCGTGAAAATGGCTGAGCCAGAGCTCGTGGAAGATTTCTTCGGCGTTTATTTACTATATAACATTAACCCTAAGTATAAGGGCCGCACGTACATCGGGTACACGAGAGACCCCAACAGACGGATCATGCAGCACAACCGAGGAACATGGGCTGGGGGAGCCCACAGAACTAGCAATAAGGGCCCCTGGTTAGTATAGAAGGGTAAATATTTGCACAAATCGTAAGAGATTGATATTATTTACAGATTTTTCATTGACCATGTTTTACTGGTTAAGGATCGCAGTTACTTCTTAGGGTTCCGTATCCAAAGGATGCCAAACGGAAACCTATTACTAAACCTACGCTGTTCGTCCGTCCGTCCATTCATCTGTGCTACCAAGAGCTGTATCTTTTGAAGTTGGAATTGTGGTAGCTAGTAGTAAGCTGGTTGTTTTTGTTTTAATTAACCTAACGTAACAAATGTAGGGCCTACAAAAAAGGTAATAACCGGGTATAATTGTTTTTGTGTTTCAACTATCAAAGGTGTTATTATAGTGTCCCAAAAAAAAAGGATATTCCCACCTGTTTCCACTGGTTACTGGTTACAGCTGGGCTTTTTTTCCCACCTGTTACCTGGTAACTACTGGCATAGCTACTGGGGATAAA
Source organism: Acleris literana (assembly GCA_946894065.1). Classification (NCBI taxonomy): domain Eukaryota; kingdom Metazoa; phylum Arthropoda; class Insecta; order Lepidoptera; family Tortricidae; genus Acleris; species Acleris literana. The sequence goes on along the minus strand of OX335687.1, from coordinate 16,122,374 downwards.
AAATCCCAATCGTTAGCACTATAACTATAGATGGTAACACTGGAAGTTTTTATTCCCACTGATACCTCTTTCTTTTTCATTTTAATATCAATAAAAAAGGCATAAATAAAAAGAAAAACTTTTTCAACGTCTCAATGGGTCAATCAGTACACTACCTCGAACATGATCATACATATTTTAATAACTTCTAAATGTTTTGGCAGTGTCCTGATGAGACATTGAAAAAGAGTTTCCCTATGTTTTTTTTTATTGGTTTTCAAATTAAGAAGAAAGTGGTGGTAAACTAGGAATGAATTTTCCCATCTGTTACCAATGGTAACTACTGGGAATAAAAAATCTCAGTATTTAGGAATATCCCTATTTAAAAAAACAACATACCTATAAAAAACCGGCAAAGTATGAGTGGTGCAGTAAGGAACCCAAGGTGCGCGAATCTTGACTAGAAGCAGAGGCTGATTTATTAGTAACTTGTTTTACATGCAATATAGAGTTCACATAAATACATACATACAATCTCTGATAATGGAGAGGTATAAAGAAAGTTATTTATAATGGTCTTATCCTAACATCTGTACCTGTTTTTTAGGAAAATGGTGCTCATCGTGCACGGATTCCCAAATAACATATCAGCTTTACGAGTAAGTATCTAAGTAAGTATATCTTACTTTTTCTTAGTTGGGAACTAACAATTTTATCTCCATAATTTATGACTATACCTTGAATATTTGCTTGAATTTGTGCTTAAGTATTTTTAGTTGGCGGACTGCTCTTAAAACACATGTTTAGAGATGCTTTCAACATTTCATTATGATAAAAGAGTAAGAAAGCTGGTAATCTTTATTTGCTATTTCAAAATGATAATGTTCCAGTTTGAGTGGGCTTGGCAGAACCCGAATAAGACGACGAGGCTGCAGCACCTGTGTCTGAAGCGGGTGCCGAGAAAAGAAACAGAGTTCCGGTTCCAACTGCGTGTGATGGGTGAGATGCTGCGAGTGGGGCCGTGGTGCCGGCTGCCACTGCTGGTCCGGTGGCTAGAGAAGGACTTCTTTGAAGACTTTCCTGTAAGTTCTCTGCCCTTGTATGAGTTGTATAGCCTGTCAAGAAAGTCATGAAATCGGAATGATTTTATAATTGATCCAAAGAGCTAAATTACAGGATAAAATGTGGCATTATCTATGTAAAGGGACTTTATGGCGGATGGCGCTTCCGCCATTATTAAAGATGAAATCCGATATAAATACAACGTCGCGTGACGCAGTGCGGTGTAAGCGCCATCGACAATAAGGTCCCTTTACATAGATAACGTCACAAATAGCATAATAAAACACAGCCATATTATATCGTATTATAGTCTGTTTACTGTATTTTTTATTATGTGATTTTAAATTGTAATTTAACTCTTTGGATCAATTATGTAATCATTTTCATTTTATGACTTTCTTGACAGACAGATGACAGACATTTCTTGTAAATTTGCCTATGACTTTGTAAATATTCTAATATATTTTTTTTACATGATGGCTTCACTCCTATTAAGGTATATTTCGCCAACCCGTTCGGTAAAAGAGTATTTTCTCTAATGGACTAAATAGAAGCACGGGCTTAGCTCCACGCGCTTCTCTCAGTCGTAACAAGTAATAAGTGTTATATCCTAGGAACCTATTAAAAAAATCGTGACTGAATGTAACTTTTGTCCTATTCTTAGATATGAAATGAACTAAGTGTACCGAGGTTACACAGAATGCCAAAGTTCTTTATTTAGGACATGTTGATTATATAGCATTTTTCAAAAATCAAATAGTACTTAAATACCACACTGAATTTGTACCCTGTAATTATGTGTGAGAATCTGTAATTAGCCTTTAGTAGAGCTCTATTTAAAGTTATCGTTTTGTTTTATAGCTGTTCTACTACCCCAAAAATACAATTGCTGCCACACTCTATAGTCAATTCTAAAACAATGATAACTAAGACAAGATAATTGAATTGATCTTTCTTTTTAGCCTGAAAGAATGCCTCCAAGGCACATTAAAATCTGCCACGGCCCTGTAAAGAGCAGAAACCTGAAGAAAACCAAGAGTAACTCCCACCAGACACACACAGAATGCTTGATCTGCTCCAACTACATCATCTCTCCTGACTCGAAACTGTCATGTCTAAACCCTAATTGCGATCTGATATCCCATGTCATTTGTTTAGCACAGTTATTTTTAGAACCGAGTGAGTTTGTCCCTTTAGAAGGACAATGTCCTTTTTGCGGGATGAAGTTGAAATGGGGTGATTTGATCAGAAAGATGAGGGGTTGCGCTCAAGGTGATGAGTTGAGCCAAGATGCGGTTAGCGATGATGATGATGATGCTGCGTTGTCGCAGGACAGAGGTTTTGTTGATAATAATTCTGTGTGGCTACAAGAGTGTGATGATTTATGACGAATAATTCATTTTGTGAAGATGTTTGTTTTCTGTAAAGTAGGAATAAAATGGATTTGGTTTGTTGTTGTTATCGTGATCTAGTTATTTTCGTATGTAGGGTGTATTAGGAAATTAAATCAAGAAAAAGACCAGAACCTGTCTGAATCACCTCATGCACGTTTTTCATTTTAACGACGTGTAAAAGGACCGTTTCATAAATAAATGATTTTATATGATATGACTAGTCTGTTTTTTAACCCTCTGTAAAAATTCTTGCGCTGCAGAAGTTTTTATTATTATCTTAGTTTAATTACACAGTGGAAATATATGTACTTTTTCGAATCAAATCGGAGAAATACTGGAAAAGGGCCGGATCTTAAGTACCCGAAACCGACGCGCATGCATGACTCGATGTATGCATGTGGAAGAAGCGAAAGAGATCAGGATCGTAGCAGGTGGAAAGAAGTGGTCTTTGCCTACCCCTCTGGGAAACAGGCGTGATTTAATGTATGTATGTATGGAAAAATATATGTAGGTATACAGTGCTATCTCCTTTCCTAATAGCGATCGGCAATCTTCGTTTAATATGAAACACGAGTGACAAATGTACTGTCAGCTGCGAGTGCAAGCGTGACAGCGATAGCAGCCGAAAGCTAGTAAGAAGCTGGGAATATTGTACCGTTCAAGAACCCAGCAGTAGCTATACATTGTAGTGCCTTGTCGCATTAACGCCGTGAGGTCACCAAATGGTCCCTGCGGAAGACCAGCGCTGGTTTTACTACCAGCAACACGCTGAGCTGGGGCCATTAGGTCAGCCATATGTTCTTTGTATTTTTTGTTTAGTACTTGTTTTGTCTTTTTGTAAGATGTCTGAATAACCATTTTTTATTTTATTTTCTTTAATTTATTAAAGTGAGATTGGTTTGAATTTAGTATAATAATAGCTGCGAAAAGGTATAGTCGAGTTCATAAATGTGTACATTTTAGTACCTTGTCAATTTAATGTCATGAAAAAACTGTCATATAGCAATTGTCACAGGAATTAAAGTGACAAAGTACTAAAGTGTACAAATATTTATGAACTCGACTGTACTAAAATCTGAGTTCCACGGTTACATTGGTTGCTTACAGCTGCATCAGTTACATTGTGATTTAAATACAAACTAACAAGGCCAATGCCACAACAAGACATTGTACCTATCTAGTGACGTCACAGAAAATCTTATTCAATGCATAGTGTTGTTCATGTGAGATTATTATGAGTATCACGGTCGCCGCATCGAAGGAATGCAGCTTTCGCTGATATTTACAGATATGAGGGGAAATTCAAGTTTTTTGTTTACTCTGTTGTTGGGCTGGGACCGGTGCCGCACCGTATATTGGAAAACGCTCAAGCTCTGGTAGAATACTAGATCAAACGTGTCCCGGGTTCGATTCCCGATGAGGTAGAAAAATAAAGTTAAAAGCACTTCATTTAGTAGTAGGTAGGGGAGCCCAAGAGGGGATTTCGGGATTTACTCAAGCGCGGCAGATTAACATAAGGGGGCATCCTTGTACCCTGTGGAGGACCTCCAGCATATATGAGCACTTTATCCTGGAACGTGCGTCAAGGATAGCCGATCAGAATAGTAAAAAAAATCGATAGCTTGAAATATTCGAGCGCGTCAGATTAAGGTAAGGTAGGTTAATTACAAGCAAAAAATAATAATAATAATAATTTCAATAATCTGACGATTTAAGCGTAACGCAAGGGGGTGGGAGGGTCACTAATTTGCAAAAAAAAACGCTACCTTGACTTTTTCGCGCGGTCGTTTTATTAGCACCTTGGGCTCCCCTACCATTTCATCTGTAATCATTTAATCTATACTTTATTTTTTATTCTTGGCGATAGATGTCATTGACACCAGTTCGGTGAAAAAATCGAAAGCCACTTTTGCTACACCCTTTAACTTGTTCAACTTGTTTGTAGATACGTAACACGTATTCAAACAAAGCAAAACCCATAGCTATCGTAACAATAACCACCTAAAATGAAAAAGTCCTTCTTAGCGTACGGTCTTTTTTCATTGGAGTGGCTTTTCTCTTTTGCACGGCTGCGTAAATTCTTCCGTGTTTCGCTGCGTGTGCCAAATTCCAAACGTGTACAGTCAACGCCATAAGTATTACCAACAACACAAGCAGTATACGCGCTTGTACCGCTTTATTGCTGTATACGTTGTAAAAGAGTACCGTAAAACGAGGTAAATAGGAAGTAAGGGGTAAGTTGGGACACAACCTAAAATGGAGCATATGTTACTAATTATAAGACTGAAATTATTTCCAATAGACGTAACGTTATTGTCCATTTAATAATTGTTCTTATTTGTAACAAGTTATGACTTATTTTAGATTGTGTCCCTACTCACCCCTTAATTTCTATTTACCCCGTTTTATGGTAGCCCCGTTATCCATAAACCGAGAATAAACCTATTTTAGTTAAAGTATTCCTTCTCCTTTTCTATCAAATTCAAATGTCGTAATCTACACTAATATTATAAAGAGGAAAGATTGGATTGTTTGTTTGTTTGCATTGAATAGGCTCCAAAACTACTGGACCGATTTGAAATATTCTGTCACCATTGGAATGTAGGGTGACGGCACCAATGATGGACAGTCTTAGCTGACAGGAACCAGTAATGGACACTTCACTCTTAATTCAAATTGTATACGGACCAAAATTTATTGTTATTCATTTCTTGCAAGACAAATGAATAACCCGTATCTTCTGTAAAATACGAATCAAGTGTTCATTATTGGTGCCTTGTCCATTACTGGTTCCATCACCCTATGTCTCTGACCTGAGTAACAGGCTATAATGTAATTTTCCGCGTGGACGGAGTCGCGCGTAACAGCTTGTGATAGATAAGGACAGAGCATATTTCAAGTACACTTTAGTTACCGTAAAACGGGGTAAATAGGGACACAACCTAAAATTAAGCATATGTTACTAATAATAAGACTGTAATTATTTCCAATAGACGTAACGTTATGGTCCATTTAATACCTTGTTCTTATTTGTAACAAGTTATGACTTATTTTAGGTTGTGCCCTATTTACCCCGTTTTACGGTATTGCGCGTTTATGAATAAGGGTTAGCTGTATATCGCGTAGAAGTAGTTTATTTATCGCTATTGCCTGGCGAACTGAGCATTTTTCCAGGATAAAATTACCCTGTTCTTCAGGGTTCAAGTTATCTCCATATAATATTTTTTTAAATCGTTTCAGCAATTTAACTATAAAAGCGTAACCAACAAACAATTACTTTCGCATTTGGATTAAATTAATATCTCTTTAAGGGCATAAATATAATCCAAATGTGGATTATATTTATGCCTGCCACTGCCAAGGTGGTAACGTGTAGTAGCCATTTAGTACCTTTGCGCAGAAGTAGTTAATGAATTTCCCCTTGAGAACTGATGTTTTCCAGAAAAAAATATCCTATGTCCTTCCGCGAGACTCAAGCTATCTCAATACTAAATTTCATCGAAATCAGTTCAGCGGTTCATCCGTGAAAGCGTAACAAACAGACAGAGTTGTAAAGCCTCTGAGGGCTCAGACAAGATGCACTACGCTAACTAACGTTTCTATTCGATTCGTTTTTAAACCAATCGCGTCACTGGTAGACCACGTGACTTTCCGTATCACGTCATCTCCCAGTGACGCGATTGGTTTAAAAAGGAATCGAATACAAACGTTAGTTAGCGTAGTGCATCTTGTCTGAGCCCTCTGGGCTTCTATTCCACTGGGTAAAACCATGTAGTGATTTATGTATTGTAATTATCGCATTGTCAACGTTACGGTAGCTCTTATTTACTTGACAGTAGTACCTAGGTAGGTCCCTAATGGCGGCCGAGTTTTAAAAACAATACGATAACAAGTCAAAGACCCTCTGTAGCAGAAGGACAGATAATCAAATTCCCGGAATAGCAAAAACCCAAATTAGCAAAAGGCAGCTAGGTAGGCAGATGTACAGACAGACACAGATAAAAGAAATAAAATTGTATACTTACCCAGTTAAAATAGGGAATATGCATTGTTTTTCTTTACAGCTTCAATAAAAGCTGATTCATGTTACAATCAGGTGAGAAAAAACTGTTTTTGAATACCTATAAAAATAACCAAATAAGTAAGCCAACAAAGATTTGTTCCTATCTCTTTCTGGAAAAACACACTTTTACGTGGAGTTTATTATGGCCGAACTGCACAATGACGTCACCGGTGCACTTCGGATCTCTTGTCTAATTAACATTTTAAAATGCTTGTACCTATCACCCGTATTTCTTGACCTATTTTAGTTTTAATTTCACTTTTAGTGATCTCTTTTACGGTATTTTCATATTTTGTTGAGAAATGCGATTTAAAAAATTCATGCATATTCCCTATTCATTAAATTGTATTCGAAAGTATGAGTTATTGCCCGTAGTCCACCTGTTTTGTTCACCTGGGCATTTTAGTCGACAGAGGTACGGTTTCGCGGAGCACCTAGTAGGTTATTTTGGCCCTTCGGGCCCTCTGAAGATCTAACGTTACCTAAACCTACCTGTTAATTTTGGCCAGTCTACTCTCCGTAATCCACATAGATAGGTGGACCATGCGCAATTTCGTCTTTGTAACTTTGGCCAAACGTAGAGGTCACAAATTGATAATAAGGTAAGTAATATGGTTTTACCGAGTTAAATACATCCCTGGTCTGCTTATACTGTAACTTTGAGCAGTAATCAAGTAATTTATTATTATTCAGCGAAAAGTTATTCTATCAACCGGACTCATCGCTTTAATTAGCGAGTGTTTAATATGCACAGAATTGATTTGATCAGATTTACGGCTCGTATCTAATGATAAGAGGCTAATAAACCGGTTACTATTAGATAGAGTTTGCCAGATAGTGTCAGTTTGTTGTTTTGAAGACAAGCTTTTAATGTGGGAATAAGAGCTGTCGTAACGTAATCTGTTGAGGGTAGTCTTTAGGCTACTTATTGGAGGCCCTGTGAGGCTAGACAAGTTGCTAAAGCTAGTTTACTCACTAGCGAGCTGTAGCTGTTACAAAAAAAAACGTGTACACTTTCACGTAAAATCGTGATATGTACGCGGCTCGCGAGCTGTACCTTTACCATGAGATACTGCTAGCGAGTGGAAGCTCTGTCCGTCCCAGACCTCGTATTCCTCGCAAGTATTCTTAAAGAATGCGAGGAACCGAGCATTCGACTCGCTAGCGAGCTCTCCTTCCCCACGGCACTAGGCACTACTAAACCGCACTACTAAGTAATCAATGATTTCTATTTCTAATTTAAATTTAACAAAGTCGACGGAGCTCCGCCATCGCGGAGCTCCTTCTTCTGGGTGGTTTGGCCCTTCGGGCCTGCTGAACAACTAACATAACCTAAACCTAACTCATATTTATGATACTAGTTTTGGTCAGTAGTGCGGTTTAGTAGCACCGTGCCGTGGGGCACATACTTAGCGAGTAGGGTACGGTAATTGTAACTCATGGTAAGGGTCCTGTAACCACTAGAAGCTCGTTACTGTAACTGCTACGGTTAAAGTTACAGCTCGCTAGTGAGTACCCGGCTTAACGCTAACGTAAACGATTTTCGAAAAGTGACAAAATGGATGGTATTGACGTAGGCGCTCGACGCGACGCGACGGCTTTAGTCACATTTTGGACAACGATAACAAACGCCGAATGCATCTTGTCTAGGGCCTCGGGGCACTTTTGGGTTATGGGTATGACTTCGGCAGAGGACAATATTTTTCTTACCTATTTGTTATTGGTCTCTTTATGGTATGGAGAGGGCTAACGAGCACACACCTGAGGCCCGTTTCACGAAGCTACAAGTTACAAATTACAAGCGGAAGTCTCTTTTTAACTCCTTTTGCTAGAAAGAGAGTTCCGCTTGTAATTTGTAACTTGTAGCTTCGTGAAACGGGCCACTGATGATAAGTGTGATGTGTGATCCGATTGATGATGGTAGAAACTACACGTAGGTAGCCTGTATTTTTTTAAGATTAGAATTGTAAATGTAGAAATATTAGTTTATATTACCTACGTTTTGTGCACATCCTTGTAATCTTGCCTATCCTCGTACAGTTTCCTCAATCATGGTCAGGTAATCAGATTAACTGGAAGAGATCCCTTAAAGGGATAAGTTCGCCATTGTACATGTTATGTACGAATTTACTTGTAATTTGTTTTTTTTTGTGCAATAATAAGTTTACATATATACATGTCAAAAAATCTATTATACCGAAAAATAGTTTCCAAAGGAAAAGATGACCAGGATCTGTTGCCATCAAAAACGTACGTTTAAAATAATCATGTGGTCGTGTAGACATACCTACACACAAATAATCCTACACATGCACCCAGTAGGTAGGTACCTAGGTAGATAGAAAAATTTCAAAATAATGTAGGAACATTTTTGATCCTTAGACATTTTTGTTGTGTATTTTCGATATGTACAGTCACGAACTTAAATTTAGCATTTGGAATCTTAGGCCCAAACTCATTCTGAGTATTATATAACAATAAGGTTGAGTCTCCTATGAGTTACAAATGATTTGGCATCTCTAATGACATTGACGACTTCAAGCCTATTTTTCTTGATATGGGTCACAAATTAACGATCGCGATAGTACGCTGCTACCTATAGTTTTGTCCTTGACTGTACTAAGCTCGACAAGTATTTAAGTGGGTTGGTGGTTCCGGCTCGAGTAGATATCCAGTTGATAGTTATAGATAATTTATTTCTCAATACTTTACATAATAAATTGTACATTAACATGACAAAGAAAATATCGAGATCGTAATGAAATTAATTGATAATTCAAATACATAATCAATAACAATTCATAAAAACGAGCACGATTTCAATTGCCTTACGTGTAGAAACATGTTGACAGTTTGACAAATACAATTTTACTTCCAATACAAAATACAGTTTAATTAATGTCGGATTTCACCAACAAACATGACGTTCTTGCCACAGAAAACATAGTCACGTCACGCCGCCGTTCTATGACAACATAATAAAGATTTATTATACAGGTGTTTAACGATTATACGTAAGTACAAGTTTTTGTAGGTAAGGCGAATAAACCTCAATATACTTTACTCAAACTCAATACATTTAAAACCTGTTAAAACTTTGACCCCCTTACTAATAAACGTTGAGTAACGGTGGTATAGCTATACAATGTTTTGTCCTTATCTGTCAAATTCAAATGTCACAATGACAGATAAGGACAAAACATTGTATAGCTATACCACCGTTACTCAACGTTTATTAGTAAGGGGCTAGTCGTCAAGTTGTTGTTTAATTCGACGTTACGTCACTAACGTCATAAAATATTCAGTCAACAACTTTAATTGTCGAGCGACGTTGGAACCCTGTCGCAGAAAGCCAATGATTACTAGTTTGTGCCTCGTGAATTGACGTTGTCACTATGACAGAGTTCTATAGCGGCTATAAAATGAAAGTTGCTGACTTATGAGAAGTATCACGTATAACAAATATAAAATAAACTAACGCGAGGAGCTCACGTGCATCTGTTTAGTCCACAAGAGTACCTAAATACTCTTTAATCGAACAATCGTCTTCGCGTGTGATATCCATGGACTTGTTTCTCTAATAAGTCCATGGTGATTGTCTAAAACTCGAAATTGGCGAATCACCTTGTTTTAACAACGAGTAAAACCCATGAATTAAGAAAAACAAAAACAAAATAGCGAGTTTCATTTCATAAAGCACTATACCCACTAAAACTTATATCTAATCATAACAATAGGTACATTAAAACATGAAAATAACTTAAATAGCATACAAGATACACGAAGAAAAATGTAATAAGTCGCCAATTTGAGGTAGTTAAGAAAGAGGCACAAAAAATAAGTACAACGAAAAGGGCGCTTTGAAAACCCGACATATTTTGAAATATTGTCTTCATACTAAGATAAGATAAGATAAGATAAGATCCGCAGCGAGCTAAGGACAGGTTGTAGTGCAGAAATTCACTTCGTCTTGTCCTTAGTTTGCTGCAGATACCTACTATACTACAATTATAACTACATAGGTGATCGATCACATAATTAGAGTCGCTTGCGTTTTTTCCAAAAACTTATGACTTCACTTTTTACAACCAATCAAAAAGATCTTGCCAAATTTTATTGTTAGATGCACTTATAGTTAAAGAATAAACTAATGTTGAAAATTATGTACAATGTATCTCAGCTATTAAATAAGCTTTCATTTTATGAGGTTTTGAGAAAATAACTTTGGCGTTCATAATACTTCATAATATGTTCATAAAGTACTTATAAGATCTGTTTTAAAGAGAGGTTTATTGTACATCAGTTTGGAACTTAGTTATTGATCTAAGGTATATCGTAGCTAACAATAAAATACGTCAAGTACTTTTAGATTGGTGGTCAAATTCGGTAAGTGGTATTTGTTTATGTTTCTAACTAAGTGACCACATATGTGAATGTGAAAAATAATTAAATTCGTTTTTACATCTCTTAAATACCTATTTCCAACCGAGGATTTTTTTAAATTGGAATGTTTCTTAAGTTACATTTAGTTATAAAGCGTCAAAAGGATCTCATTAAATACCTATGCCAAAATCTATCCTATCATCGTTGTGGATTTTTCACTTCAATGTATGGCGACGATATGCACATTGAAATGTGATTCATATAATAAAAATATATTCTCCTTTTACTTTAGTATATATCAAACTATCTATATATATCCTATATCTGGCAGTGTAGGTTACCAAATTTCGAATTTAATTTCATTTAACATATTTGCAAACAAAGGAATGTACAAACCCGACCAACATAACCAAAGATTATTCCTAAACAACATATCACTAACTGCAAAGTTTAACACAATAAGAAAACAGCACGCGTAACACGTTCAACAACCATATAATAAAAATAGTAATAAAATAACTTTTTACAATACTTGAAACTATAACAGAAATTCACTTTAGGTTTTCAACATACGTTTTATATACATATTGTATATACAAACAATCGGTATTTTCACTCCACACCCCCCACCCGCTACCCAAATTAGACGTTGCATCAATGTACAGTCGAATTTATAAATATATACACGTTCCCAAGACGCCAGAAATATCTACACGCCTCTATGTCACTAACAATAAGGTCTATGCATATAATTGACAATTCAGTGCGGCACACCACGACTTCGAACTTTAAACAAAAACCGGTCAAGTGAGAGTCGGACCCGCGCACCGAGGGTTCCTTAGTTATACAGTTGATGATCGTTGATCTACGCCTCTACGGAAATAAGGAAATAAGAATAGTAACTAGTAACACGTAGAGCAGACCAGTTTCAGTAGAAACTTTTTTTAAACAAAAGTCTAAATATCTATGCAGATTAAAAGTTATGCTATGAAGTAGCTTGTTTTGTCACAGCTTACAAACTACATAATAAATGGGTGTTTTCAGTATTCTTCGTTAAATACAATATCTAGCTATGTCATATATAACATACATAGAAAATTCCATATTCCTAACTACCTAGTTGGTTTCGTTTTTGAGAACAGACCCGAAAAAAAAAGATCTAAATCTAACAACTTTGATACCCTGCATTTCGATATTTTCGAATAAGTAAATAATTTCTCATTAAAAGTCAACCTTTTACATTAAGTCACCAAATTTCAGGTCTGTGACAATTGTTTACTAGCTAGAGACCCGTGACATATGTAGATACAGGCCCTTTCGGCACGGAACTCATTACAGGAAAGTAAAACGTGTGATATAAATATTCATTAAAAGGAATGTAACGAAATAACAATACTATATATTGCATCTAAATTCACACAAACATTCCCAGGCGACACTGAGGACAGACAACTCTAGTCGTCTTTCAACTTTCAGCCATAAATGGAACTAATTAGATACATATATTGCAAGTTGTCATTGGCGAAATCATACTGGCATCACAAATGACATATCGTCTCATTACTTTCTCAACCTCGTATATGATCGAATAGTTAGACAGGAAAGTAGTCTTTATTCTTTAGGCAACATGAGTGCTTTTCCTATCTAACTATTCGATCAGATACGAGGTTGAGAAAGTAAAGGGGCGATATGCCACAAAACATATATTGCAAGTTACCGCATTCACTGCCCCCGACGCATATATGCGTCACCGTGACTTCCACCCAGTGCCATAAACGCATATGTGCGTTCTTACAGTAGGCAAGCTCCGTATAAAACAAAAGATGTGGCACCTGGCGAAAGTTCAAAAAACAGTACTGGCAGTGAATGCGTTAATAAAAACCTTATAATATAAAAATCGTTCCGGCTCGCGTTAGGCCAGATGTTAAGTCAGTTGTATAACAAGTTTACGATTTCTAATTTTACGTATTCGTTGTCGTCCCTTTGCTTTTCTTCCAGTTGTCGTTTTTTTATTACTGTTAATAAAATCTTCGGTTTAGAGAAAAACTCACTAACTTATTAGTAAGTTATATGTAGGTACTTAGTGAGTTTTTCCTCTAAACCGGCGAAATTATGTATGCGCGTTTAAGGCACTACTGGTCGAGTCACGGCACTTAATACGTCTGCCGGCAATTAATATGTTAAACATGACGAGTGGAAAGATCTGCTGGTTATAGTTTATTTTTTAAATGTAGATTCCCATATTGAAAAAAAATCTTACCATGCGCTAGATACACCTTCGCGATACTACATTCAAATCGCTTTCAGGTTCCTTTTTAGGTACTTTGCCTTGAAATGCTACAGTTAAGGACTTTAATTGTTATGCCACTATGGAACCCTGTCACAATGACAGCGTCAAACCACATGACAGAAATTACGCTTAAATGAATGATTAACGTTATGCGACAGGGTTCCGTAGTGCCATAACAATTAAAGTCCTTAACTATACCAAATAATAAACGAAAAACGCACGAATCAAACTTTTAACCATATTTTGGATACCTACTTCGTTTTATTTTATCCTATTCATTATAATATCTGATAGGTGTTATATTTTCAGTTTATCAACACTCTTAACACAGACATTCAGATAACGTATAGGCCTGCGTTTAGCGTTGCGTCTCTTCCGCGTCTCAAATAAATAAAAAGCGAAAGTGACGACGATCAAAAGGACCTGTCGCGCGAGGAATCAGGTTTCTATTCGACTGTTACGGACTTGGCCAAATTTCGCGGGCAATCAACGTTGCATTTCCGCAGAACGGCGATATGGTACGCCAGGAGCTGCATGGGGATCACTGTCAGGATTCCCTGCAAACAGTCCACCGTCTTAGGGATCTGCAGGCAGCGCGACGCCAGCGCCATGGTCTCCTCGTCGCCCTTCTCACATACCACGATGGGGCGGCCCTGGCGCGCCGTCACCTGCTGCAGCGCGTTCATACACTTGGTGTGCACAGGGTCCCGCATCACGATCATCACCACAGGCATAGAGTCGTCGATCAACGCCAGCGGTCCATGCTTCAACTCCCCAGCCATTATCCCTTCGCTATGCATATACGTCAGCTCCTTCACCTTCAGAGCTCCCTCGAGACAAGTAGCAAAATTGTACCCGCGCCCCATTATCAGCAACGACCGCTGCCGATACAAATCCTGAGCCAACGCTTTCACTTCCGCATCCAACGCCAACACCTCCCTGATCTTACTGTCTAGCTCGTGTAGTCCAGCGATAATATCAGCACGCCGTTTCTGCAGCGATATGCGATCTTCACTTATAACCAAAGCAAACATGACTAGCGATACAAACTGTGAGGTGTAAGCTTTTGTAGATGCAACTCCAATTTCCGGGCCTGCATTAACATGAACACCACAGTGAGACTCACGACAGATAGAACTGCCTACTGTGTTGGTGATACCGATAATAAGAGCCCCGTGGCGCTTGCAGTAACGGAGAGCCATTAGAGTATCGGCTGTTTCTCCTGATTGTGAAATGAAGAAACAAACATCATCACGGAAGACAGGAGTGTTCCTGTCGTAGAAATCAGATGCCAGTTCAACCATAACTGGCAGTTCAGTTAATTCCTCTAACAGTTGCCGTGTTGCTACAGTACTGTGATAACTGGTTCCGCATGCAATCAACATTAATCTACGACAGCGTTTAATTTCTGGAATGTAATCCTTGATGCCTCCTAATGTAACAGTACCATTAGCAAAGTTGAGTCTCCCTCGCATTGTGTTTACTATTGATTCTGGCTGCTCAAAAATTTCTTTCTGCATGAAATAATCATAGTTACCTTTCATTATTTGTTGCAATTCCAATTTCAAAGTCATTATTTCTCTCTGATGGGGATCAGAACTGCTGCCCGACAGACGATGAATGCTCAGCACTCCATCTTTGATATGTGCAACATCATCATCTTCAAAGTACAGTACTCTATTGGTGTGTTCAATTACTGCAGAAGCATCGGATGCAAAGAAGTATTCAACATTCTGCTCTTGTTGCGGTAGAAAATGTGCATGGCTCCCAACCCGTGGCACTGTGTGAACAACACCCCTAGTGGCCTTGTTGTTGGTGTACATTATAGGGATATGGTCACTGGACAATGTGTGCCGCATCTTAATGCCCACAAGCAACGGACTACCCCGTCGGGTGGCCACACACTCATTTGGAAAATGGCGAGATTTAAAACACAGAGCAAATGCTCCCTCCAATTGCTGAGTTACCTGCTCAATCAGTTCCTGAAAGTTGTATTCCTTGTGCTGGCTGTAGATGTGATCGGCCAACTTAGCAATAGCTTCGGTGTCAGTCTGAGACTCGAAGACATACCCCTTGTTCTCGAGGAAAGTTTTAACTGCCTTGTAGTTGGTGATGATGCCATTGTGGATAACGACGAAGGCGTTGTCGTCTCCGGAGCGCTGCGGGTGCGCGTTGATCGGGCCGGGCTCCCCGTGCGTTGCCCAGCGCGTGTGCGCGATGCCGCAGTGCGACTCCAAGCACTTCTCCACGCACAGCTCAGAACTGCGCTCCTGCAGCAGCTCTTCCAATGCCGCTACCTTGCCGCTGTTCTTTATAACAACAATATCCTTCAAATCCACGGCGTCGATCGCGATGCCCGCACTGTCATAGCCGCGATATTCTTGTCGTTTTAAACCGTTAACTAACAATTCTAATATTTCTTGTCTGGTCTTTGGAGTTAAGTGATTAATATAAGCGAAAATTCCGCACATTGTTGCACTGATTAGCTCTTGTGAGGCCGCGACTGAACGAAACAACGACTCGCGAGCGACTGCGTTCAACAAAACAAGAAACTGATATAGAAGGCCTACCATACGTATTTGGTTCTACCATGTATGTTCAAATGATACTTTCACTCGCGGCGAAGCACACGTCATCGTGTTTAGTTATCACTAGTGATGCGCGACTTAGTTGGAATTTTACGATACGGTTAATTACCGGTATACAACTTCGGTTCGACAATCACTATCAAAATAAACAAAAAATCCTGCGTGCCGGTAAACATTTGCGGCCAACTTTTCTGCCCACAGTTGGCCCACAGTCAAACACAGACAGACAACACAGCACAGTAGACAAGTTGTTGTCAATGTCACTGTCAAGTGTCAGTGTCAGTCAGAAATGCTTTTTTTTCATTAATCATATTAGGAAAACATAAAATATCTAAACCATGCAGCCTTTGTCTTATTTTATAACAATAAGTTTAGATTAATATTTTTTTCATGGGATTATGGCACAAGTCAGGTCATTTTGTTCTGTTAGCTTTTCGTTCTTATTTTTTATGGCCAAAGGTATAAAACATTTATTATATTATAACGCATAATTTTAGTATGCACCATTTCATATTTCATATATACCTACATTATTTACTTTTTTTTTCTTTTCCGTCAATATGTAGCAACTATTTCAACGGAAACAGACTATACAGATTTGGACGAGTTGAGAATTTAATTCGGGAGGATACTTTCAAAATAGAAGATCAATGTTATTATTAGAATAGGTACGTTAACTCCATTTGAGTTTCGAATGACGAGTGAGGGATGGGGCATAGTAACCCCGGACATAATATAATAAGGCATAATATTATGCCAATGTCAAGCCGCTTAAAGATCAATGGAACCGATTCTACAGTGGCCTCTAAACTTCCTAATTTTATTTAGGCGTCGCTAAAACACTTTGCTATTCTATGAGCAGCTGTCATAATCAAATGACAGCGCTAATTACCCGACTTCAAAAAAGGAGGAGGTTATACGTTCCACTGTATGTAATTTTTTTTTTTATGTATTTTCACCGATTACTCCGTCAATTGTCGACCGATTTCAAAAAATTTTTTTTGTTTTGATAGAGTATACTTCCGAGGTGGTCCCATTGTCACCAAATCTGTATCTGATGAGGGGATCAGTGAGGAATTGAGGGAACTCCTCAAATATTGTAGGCAAACATATAGCGATTTTAGTATTTTTAGTAACAAGTCCAGCATTTGCATTCAGAAAGTATCATTTGGTGTGGTGGAACTGATGATGAAGACCACAGATAGCCACCGGAACTCCTCAATGGTACCGATTTCAAGGGTGGCGATAAGATATCTCGATTAAGATAGTTGAGCGACTACCTACAACGAATAATATTTACTTGTTGAAATATGACTATGACTTTCCCGCGGCGTTGCTTGCGGCGCGCTTGATATAAGTTAAAGTTTCATTTTAACTAAGAAGTGGGACTACGTAACAGCGTATTATGATCACTAAAAAGTATAAAATAAAATAAATGTTTTAAAAAACAAAAAACCGCCTTCAAAAACGCAAAAAATAACTTCTTTAAAATTGTAGGCACCTAATAGGTTAGTCCAACTGAAGTCGGCGACCACAACATTTTCAACAAAAAGCCGACATCAGTTTGACTAACCTATTAGGTGCCTACAATTTTAAAGAAGTTATTTTTTGCGTTTTTGAAGGCGGTTTTTTGTTTTTTAAAACATTTATTTTTTGAATCTGAAGCTTCTTATTTTAGGCGGTCTATTAAATATTATATTGACATTCTGGCTGGAATAGCACTTGTTAAAATCTGTCGTATAAACTATGTCAAAAAATTAGACAATTTAGTTTTAGGCTATTTAAGCGATGTGTACGTAGAACCGGGTCCAATAAGTACCTAATAGCGGCCTGCACACGGAAAGATCGGACTGCGGGAAACGCCATGCGCACAGATTATAAGATATGGCCATGCGCGATTCCAATCTTCGCTCCGAACCGTACGTGTAAATGCAACTGTAATAGTAAAATAGTAAAAATGCTACGGTTCGGACTGGCGCGTGGAATGGCGCGTGGCGTTTCCCGCGGTCCAAACTGTGCCATGTAAAGGCCGCTAATAAGCAGGTAGTACTTAGGTACTAATCACCGTTAACATTTACGAAAAAAAAGCTTGTTCCTTAGTTATGGGCAATGGCAGGCGGTCAGCCATGATATTATAGGCCATGAAAGCCACTACTCATTTTCGCACATAATTAACCGGTTCTTCCGACTTTACTTAGGTACCTTAGGTATGCCTTATTTTTTTTCTGCACACGACGT
The DNA here is from genome assembly GCA_946894065.1 of Acleris literana. Classification (NCBI taxonomy): domain Eukaryota; kingdom Metazoa; phylum Arthropoda; class Insecta; order Lepidoptera; family Tortricidae; genus Acleris; species Acleris literana. The sequence continues at coordinate 16,104,377 of OX335687.1, read as the reverse complement.
AATTGTTATTTTGTTAATTAAGTTGAAATGGCACTTGGTTTATTTTGAAAACCACAAATTGTTCAATTTGCTCTTAAGTCCATCAAACCAGTCTCTGCTGTTCAAATTATCTTTATTATGCTTTGTTTCAATTAAAATAAATGTTACAAGTAAAATAGCTAATGGGATGACTAACAGTGAAACTTTTGTAAGGCCCCAGTTATACCTACAGTTATGCTTCGTAAAATTCAAATACAGTTTCATGTTTGACACGTCTCGTCTTAGGGCATCAATAAAAAGCAAGTCATTTTTCGTGCAAAAACAACATAATATATGCATCATATTCTTTAGTCCGTAATGTTGAAATTCTAAATAAATATACGTGGTCGCTAAATCGCCTCTACCTTATAAAGGGTTAATCGTAATCTTGAGTCAGAATATTAGTTTTCATTTTAGTACTTTGGATAATATGCATCCATAGGCACAGCGGACAATTACGTCTATCCCACTAGTCCCATTAGGGGACAATTGAGACGATTTCGCCCCAGTAACAGTACGAAAATAAAATGTACGGTTCCGCTTTCGCTGGGCGTACTAGCAGCGACCATCAATCGCTATCAATCATCGCCTGCAGGGAAGGCGGAAGCTGAAGCTAAATCCGGTGCGGAGCGCGGAGTAGCCCTAAAGTAGTAGGTAGATAACATTATAAAATCCTCCTCAACCTTATCCTTTTACCCTTCCGCCAAACAACAGTTTGTTTCTGTGTGGGGATAGGGCAACCGATGGAAACTAGCATAGAGGTATTCCGTCTTAGTCCTCGGGTTGGCGACGCATTTGCGGTGTTAGGATTGCAGTCTTCAGATTGTACCCTTGAGAATGCAAATGTCTATGGGTCACGGCTCCCACTTACCATCTGGCCTGTGTGCTCATGTCTGTTCCATGCCATTGCCATGAAAAAAACTGTGGAGCTGGGTAAGGGAACGGAAGCAAAGACAATAAAAACAGACAATTCCTTGAAGAAAGTTTTATTTACAATCAGTAACTGAAAAACTATTGGCAAGTAACCATGTCTAAACATTCGTGGGTCTCAATATCCACAATCGCTCAATACTTCCCGCCAAGCGAAATAACGTAGTTATAGTACTTAGCGTGAGTGACGAAAACAATTCCATTGATTATTTAGACGAGGCAAAATATATTGAGCAGAAACCCTTGGCAAACAATTAGAAACAAAAATGTTGGAACCTTCATTAGGAGTTTTAATTAGACAATACAAAAACATATTTGAGAATCATAACGACAATTTTACTCTAGTTTAAAGGAGCTGATTTGATCGAGGCAAATGTGTTGAACTGGTTAATAGTGATATGTGATACAATATCCATAGATACCAAATTATGAATCAATCATCCTATCAAGTTAGTCATAACACTAATAATCGGTCATGACTCATGATAGATTGTTGAGGAGCATTACATTAATGCTAGCCAGCATTAACGCTCCGCAATAATCGACCACCGCTACAGGAACCGTAACAAATCTTTTCAATCTTGATATAACCCTGTTAACATTGAGAATATTCTTTAAATCCCAAGAGAATCAACATGTAGGAACAGCACATAATTACGCACATCCAAAATTACAAAACGAAAAAAATAAACGAAACAAAAATACCTCTTCATCCACATCATGCAAATGCTTCAATGACTGACTACACTTAATTAATACTCTACAACGTTTGAATGTTGTTGAAATCACAGATTATCCATAAAGTATAATTATGGCCTTAATATAAAACTATTCTTAAAAAATATTAATTCACTTTCAATTAATCCTTCTCCCAATCAAATCCTTGATCCATCACTTAGCAATGTAGAGTTTTTGATATCTTTTACAACAACTTTTGGCTCTATATTGATATATTCACTCAGTTTTTTCAGTGTAAACGGCAATATGGTGTTGCAGAACGGCATTAGGGTGGTCACATTAGAGAGTTGATCCCAAGAAGTGGGTTTCGAACCGTAGGAGCTGTACTCTTCCTCCTCACTCTCAGAGTCAGAGTCAGATTCGACGAAAAATGGTAACTTCGTCGTAGATTTCTTGGCAATGGCTTGGTAAGTTGGCAATTTAGTTGTAGATTTCCTTGCACATCTTTTAGGTGACGACGTGATGGCCTCGTCCGCTTTTCTTTTAGCGCCGGGTATATAGGAGCTGGTCGCGTATTTGAGTTTTAACGAGCTATGAACGGCGTTGTGGTGGGATTTCATGTCGATCAGATGGGAGAAACGCTGGTTGCAGTAGGCGCAGACCACAAAGTTCCTAGAGTCGTGCAGCAATTTGTAGTAAGCGTAGTTGATCGAGGAGGCCGGGTGAGCGCGCGCCTTGTGCTCCTGCATGGCGACCACGTCGGGGAACAGCAGGAGACAATCGCAGCATTTCACCACGACTTCTCCTTTTTTGGCAAACTTAGGAATTTCATCGTCATGGAGATGCGTCTTAGATTCGACTTCGGTGAATACTTTCTCGCAAATCAGGCAGACGAGGGCGTCGTCGGGCATTTTTTTGACCGGCACGATCTTTTTGGTATGTTTGGAGAGATCCAGTATCGCGGGCGGGCCGGACGGTCTCTCGGTCTTGGCGGCGTAACTCGGTCTGCCCGGGTGGAGCGTCGCGAGGTGCGCGAGCACCGCGGGCTTGTTCCCGGTGAACCGGCAATACGGGCACGAGAAAGGTTTGAGATCGTAATGGCGCAAAACGTGCGCGCCTATAATTTTCGCGTACTTCGTTTTGAACTCGCAGTAGGGGCATTCGTTTTTGCGGCCGCTCGCGTTCTTCGGCGGCTCGTCCACGACGAGGCCTTCGCCGTCGCTGTCCGCCGCGGCGGGCTCGGGTCTCTGCCGGCGGAAGGCGTCCCGCTCGGGGTGGGCCGCGTCCTCCTCGTAGCGCACGACGAGGAGCGAGTTGTCGTCGTCGGGCGGCTCGGGCTCCTGCGCGGGCCCGCGGCGCAGGCCGAGCGCGGCGGCCACCCAGGCGGCGCGCAGGGCGGGGTCCCGCGCCGCCTCCACGGGCCGCGCCAGCTGCCCCGCGTGCACGCTCTTGCAGTGGAACTGCGCCTCGTGGTACGTCGTGAAATGCTGCGGGCAGTTGCTGCAGCACCATCTGGAGATAGAGCACTTCTGTTATCTTTGAACCGAGGCCCGTCGGCCGGGCGAGGCCGGTCGCGTTCGTTTCGAAACGGCCGCGATACCGGATCCGCCGCCGGCCCCGGCCGACCTGGCCCCGCTCGACGGCGGGGGCTCGGGAGACGGAGCGCCCGGTTCTCGCTCTCCGAACGTTCACAGCGATACCATGTTTAGGAGCTTCATATGACTTTCATTCCGAATGACTCCTCAGAAAATAACTATATTGAAAAACAAAACTCGATCACGACTTTAATACAAGCTCGATAAGCACGGTCCGTCAAATGACTTTCGAATTGAAGCAATTTTACAAGCAAAGCACAGAACAACCGCTACCTACCTTATCTTGGTCAGTTCGGCCTCCAGATGATCTCGCATCGCCGGTTCTTCCTTGCATTGAAACGGGCACTTCGGGCAGGAGAACATCATATTACTGGACGTTCCTAATGGTCCGAAATATTTTTCTAATTCTTGCGTAGTTAATTTATTCGCTGAACTGCTAGAAACTTCTACAGTTTTAGATGTGGAGGGGGCCGAACTTCTCTCCACTTGTATTCTCTGCTGGGCTAGTTTCTCCCGGTTCTTTTTGATCAGGTCTTCTTGGAAGTCCAGTTGTTTGGAGACCCAGGCTTCGACATTCACGTCGACCGGCAGCTCTATAGGCTCCTGGTTCTGTCGGTGTTCCGTCCACATGTGCTCTTTCAAGCCGGTCTGGTGGAACGCTTTGTAGGAACACAGCCGGCAGCCCCATCTAAAAAAATAAGTTTTTTTAAACTACAATACAACAGTATTACGTAACAGCATGTGTCAACGTAATAGACAATTAAAAAAAACTACATTATTTGTAAATATTAACAATTCTATTGAAAAAAACAGTACTCATCTTAAATAACGCTTCTACGAAGTGAAAGTTTTCGTATTTGACAAAACGAATTACTTATATAAGTGGCAACAAGTACTTACTTTCTGTATTTTAATTCCTCGAACAAATGAGACTGCATGGCCTCCTTGCTGTCTTCCATCACTACTTTACATAGAGAGCATCTATAGTTGAGACCGTTCGGTTCACAGAACTCGCTATACTTTTTACACAAGTCCTCGATCGATTCTAAAACGGGATTCGAGTCCGGATCCACTTCCTGCTTGACGAGGTTGAGGTCGATCGGGGCGGGCGCCCGCGCCGGCGCCGGGGCCAGCACCGAGCCCGGCGCGGAGCCCGGGACCGGCGCCTCGGCCGCCTCGGCCTTCACCTCGGGCGCGGACCCCAGGCCGGCGCTCTTCCTCTGATGCTGCCAGAACGGGGTTCCGTCGGCGGCGTCCGGGAGGGAACCCTCGCGATAGTAAAAGTAGAATATCTCGTGCGCCCGGTTGGGATGCGCGGACGTCTGGTGCTTGACGACGTTGTCCTGCATCGAGGTCCTGAACGGGCAGTAGGCGCACTTGAACTGCATCTTGGACTGGTGGAAGTTGGCGCAGTGGTCGGCGACCTCCGGGCGCAGCATGCTGCGGAAGCGGCACAGGCCGCACTGCCAGGGCTTCAGGTCCATCGTGGGCGCGGGCGCCGCGGGCGCCAGGCCCGGCTCGCGCACCACCAGCACGCGCGCGCCCGAGCGGTGCGTCTCCAGCGCGTGCTTCTCCACCACCGGCCGGCGCGAGTGGTAGTACGGGCACAGCGAGCACGCGTACAGCTGCGCGTCGTGCATCTTCAGGTGCGCCAGGATGCGCGCCGCCGTCAGCGGCTTGGACTTGTCCAGGTGCTGGTAGGGCGGGCAGTGCACGCAGTGGTAGTCCGTGGAGCCCGAGTGCAGCGCCTCCCAGTGGCGGCGCAGCATGCCCTCGTCCACGGAGATGTACGAGCAGCCGCGCGCGCCGCACGTGTGGCGCTGCCGGTCCGGCACGAAGCCCGGGTAGCGCGACACGAGCTCGGGCGCGATCGCCGCCGCCGGCGCGGTCTCCTTCGACGGCCTGTCGGGCCGCGTCGCCACCGAGCTGGACGCGAGGTTCACCATCTTGTCGAAGTGCTTCTCGTTGGTCTCCAGGTGCGGCACCGGGTTCACGGGCGCCGTCTCGGGCACGGGCCGCTGCTCCGCGTGCAGCTGCAGGTGGCGCACCATGTTGAGGCGCACCTTCGTGTGGAACTCGCAGTCGGCGCAGTGCACGGACTCCTCGAGGATCGGGTTGATCGGCAGCTTGTCGATGTCGGCGGGCCCGAAGCGCCGCTTGGCGGGCGTGGCCGGCGCGGGCCCGGCGGACGGCTTGCGGCGCGGCTTGGCGGGGCGCGCGGGCGGGTCCGGCGTGCCGCCGACCACGTACTGGACGTCCCCGGACTCCATGTTCTTCGACGTCACGACCACCTTCGTTATGCCGTGAGTCTTCACGTGCTTCTTCATCACGGTCAGGAACCACTCCGGGCGCCCGCAGATCACGCACATGAAGCGAGGCGCGGCGATGTGCGCCTTGTTGTAGTGCGTGAGGTTCTCCTCGAGCACGCGCGTAGTGAAATTGCAGTGAGCGCAGTTGAACAGGTCGGTCTTGCTGTAGCAGGAGACCAGGTGCTTCTTGAACCCGTGGGTGGTGGTGCACACCATCACGCACTTGCCGCACTTGAACACGCTCCCGGGCGGCAGTTTCTTAGTGCTAGCGAGCGGCACCGTTTCAGAAAACATGTTTTGTTCATTAGTAGCGGCGTTTTCATCGTCGGAGAGACTAATGATGCCGTGTTTTGAATCTTCCTCCTCGTCGCTGTCCAAGCATATGACCTCGGACATAGTCTTCTCCGGTGTGGTGTCCTTCGGTTCCTCCTTGAAGACTGGTGTCACTTGTTTGGACAGGTTGAGGTCCGCGGGTGGAGGCGGTGTGACTTGTCTCTCTGGTACTATAGTAATAGGTACTAATGGCGGAACCGGTCGAGGAGGAAGCGATGGCGGTACAGCTGTGTTTACTGCAATGTCCGATAAAGTTTCATTGATGTCGTTTACCAGCTCTGGCATCACGTCCGTCGCTGCGGGGAGCGGTTCCGGCTCGGGCTCCGCGCGCGGCTCGGGCGGCGCGTCCAGCACGTTTATTTGTCCGATGAGTTTCTCCAGCTCGATGGAGCGCTCGGCCTCCCTCACCGGGTTTTCTTTGGCTGTCTTCCCTACAACATCCACTGTAGGTAGAACGGTCTTCTTCAGCTCGACTAGGGGCAAAATCTTAAGGCCTTTATCACCCTGAAATTAGAAACAAATTAAACATTAAAAACCATTTTGTGCGTGTGTACCATGTGTATACACAATACACACGTATTTGCTATAAATACAACTGAAATCACCATGTACTAAACCAGAGTTTTGTATAAATATTCAATTACTTCAGAACAAATGCTCCTAAAGGTATTTGTAATTATTTGTTAAGCCTGTGGTTCAACTACTTATAGTGCTTCGAGCTTCTTAATAGCTCTCGGTTATCTATCAGTATCACACTAGCGCTCTGATCGGACAGTATATTTGTCACTTGTGTTTCATAGAAAAACGAAGATTGCCGATCGCTATTAAGAAACTGGTCGTACTGTACCAAGCGCTAAAAGGACCCATCTATAAACTGAGCTCAAATGTTTATTCCTGAATCTCTGTACGACCACTATTGCCTAGTGAATTCCCATAGCAGGAGCCAAGAGCATAGTTTTCCCTCTTATTCGTCATTTCCTACAGCCGCCTAATGGTCTCCAAGCTGCTCACTGCCTCATGAAGTGCCGGCTGAGGAGGCTGAGTATCAGCCGAGGTGGAGAATGAGCAGAAATGTACGGACCTCAGCCTAGGAACCAATAGCAATAATTATATATTAACGGATAGATATTTTTACCCGACTACCGCAAACCAAAGGTAATGATTTTGACCCCCTATGTACGCACGTATATATGTATGTATGTATGTACGTATGTATTTATGTTAATTATATTCTTCACCTCGTAGGTATATGGCGGGTAATGTCAAATGGCTTTGAGAATTTTTCAAGACTGAACTAGAGTTTCGCAAAAAACGTAGTTATGTTTAAACTCGCACTGTCTTTATGTGGCAATAACTATGTTCACAGTCTTGATATTGTGCTGGGGTGTTACTGTAAGTGTACATAAGTTAAAGTTTTTTCCCGTAGTCGGGTTTTTAATTTCGTAATTATATACTATAATACTGGATTAAGTAAATTAAATTAAATTCGTCGGTGAAACTGCAAAACCGCGTAAGATACATTTTTAATAAGAAGCAAACTGCACCTTTTCTCTTAGATGTTAAGGTTTACTTTGCTCTATAGTCAATTTGTTGGTTACGCGGTTTTGCAGTTTCACCAACGAATTGCAATGCAGGGTTAGTGTTGACGCATGTCTTTAAGATCTTTTGTACAATATAAGGCAATAAAGTATATGACTAAGACTATGTAAAGATGAGTGAGTTACCATGTCGCGGATGGTGCGGAGGTAGGCCTGCGGCGGCTTGCCGGGGTGCTTGGCCGACGCGTGCGCAAGCAGCTCGACCTCGCTGTCCGCGCCGAACACGCACAGCGTGCAGTGGTACAGCTTCAGCCCGTGCGTCATCATGTGCACCACCAGCGATGTCGCTTCGCCGCAGGATTCGCTGCACATCTGTTTTTTTTTTTTAGTAATATTATAAATGCGAATGTAACTCTTTCTATGTTGGGCAAAACCGCTGAAACGAATTTGGTATGAAGACAGTTTTAAGTATTACTATTATTATTGCGGAAAATTAGGAAGTACCTAGGGGAATAACGATAAACGACTTCTAAGCGGACGAAGCCGCGGGTAACAGTTAGTCGCACATAAACACTGGATTAAAAGGAAATAAATGAATTGGTTTGATGCATGTTGTGGATACCTGCCATGTTTCTCTATTCTCTGCCACCTTTTTCATCTGATATGAGCCGACATTGGTCTTTTCTTTCATATTATTTAACAATTAGTTACCACTGCCTGAAACTTGGCAGGTACTGACTCTTCGTAATACGCTCCAAGGACCGGTACAGACGGACTGCATTTGAACTGCAACCCAGCTGCTAAATGTTCTGATGCAGTTCACGTAACTGCATTAAAACTGCAAACCAAATGCGCAGTCCGCTTGCAGTTGGCGTGCAGTCTACCTAAGCGGATTGCGCAGTAGGCTTGCAGTTTTAATGCAGTTACATCAACTTCATCAGAACTGCCCCCGAACTGCCATTTTGCAGCTGGGTTGCAGTTCAAATGCAGTCCGTCTGTACCGGCCCTAAAACTACAAAAGGTATGAAAGGTTATTAGGAAATTTATATAATCTGCGCAAAAGGTTTGATAATGAATAAACCGAGTCACTAATGTTTCACCAAATCATCATTTGGCAAACTATATCATTTTACAAACTTTAATTTCGCAAAGTAATACTTCCCGCCGCATTATTTAACAATTTTATGTGGTCAAAAGTCTAACCTAACTCAACCTTAGTTAATAACCCCATATAACCTATGTAATATGTATGTAAGTTAACACTATTTTACAAAACACGGAAATTAAAAAATAATATTTACAGATTCGAAATGTACAAAGGCGAACTTATCCCTTTAAGGGATCTCTTCCAGCTAACCTTTGGGTGATTATGGAAAATAAGAAATGTAGAATATGGCAACGAATAAACAAAGTACAAAAACAAAGTTGACAGAAACTGCGTGAACTAAATTTTCGGCCTTATCCTTATCAGTAAAATACAGTTACCTACCCCCACGTACGTAGCAGAGACCTGTATAAAAGTAATAATAATAAATAAATATCAAAAAAAAAAAAAAAAAAAAAAAATGTATTCTAGCACGAACGTTTTTAAGAAATGAAAATTTGTGAAATGACGAATACGTTTGTCAAACGTTCTTTTGGGAAAATATATGGAACGTGGTATGGTATTGGAAAGATATTTTTGTGTAAGGTAAGGCAAAGATAACCAGGGCGCTTATCTCCATTTGCTCGTTCTATTTGTATGACCTAATCAACTACGCACCATAATTTCTATTGGAGCGGGTACCAATGCGTGCTCTAAATATAAACATATTTTCCCTGTTTAAGGTTGTTTAAGGTAGGTAGAGAGAAACGTATATACTTACGTAACAATTGAAGGCGGTGGCGCCCACATGTCTCTGGGTCAGGTGATCGTAGAACTTCGTGTGCGTGACCGTTCTAAACGTGCACGGCTCCTCGCGGTCGGCTTAAAACAAAATATTACTCAATTAATCAATACCCAATCAATACAATGGCGCGCCGACACTTCAAGACAAACATTACTGTAAAAATATAAATACAATTACACGAACGGTACATCTACAGTCCGCGGTCCAGTCGACACTACTGCATTCACAATTAAACTAATTGATATACTCACTTTGTTTACAAATGTAGAGCGGAACGGCGACGTCTCGATTCAGATTTCCTTCTGTAGAGTCGTTTATGGGTTGGGCATTATTCGCTTTAAGCACAGTCCCATGCCCAGGCGCGGCTCCGTGTACCCTGGACACATGCGCCCCGACCAACTGATTAGCGGCCGCTCGGTAGAAGCATAGAGCACACGCGTACTGGCATCGACCATGATTCTTAAAAACATGTGACACCAAGTCTATAGAATTTCCAGACGAATCAAAATCACAGTAGGCGCACAATAATGCGTTAGTGCCACCGACTCTCTGATGAGTTGACGCGTGCATCAACGCATCCTCTGCAGAATCCGAAGTGAAAGAGCAGAATCGGCCGGCGCATTTAAACACCTCCACTAATTTGTCCGGTACCATCATGCCATCAAGCACGACTCTATGTTTCTTAGACATGATTTCGGCTTGTGCCTCTTCGTATTTATATTCTTTAGGCGGTACATCCTCTTCTCTGATGACTGGGTATGTAGGACTCGGACGCAGAGGTTCCACAAATGATGGGATGAGGCTTACCACTTTTTCGATTTGAGGTAATATCACTGTAGGTTCTGGGGGCGTTTCAGTTAAGTGCCCTTGAAGCCCCGACCAGGGACGGTTTAAGTAGGTTTTCGGCGTCGATGCTCTTCCTAGCGGTTCGGGTGTCTCGGCTGATTGTTCAACTGCTTTCGTTTGATGATCAGTTACATCCTCTAATATAGGGAAGCTATCAATATGATTGTCTAGAAAATGTAGCAAGCATTCGCTGAATTTATGCTGACCCTGAGAAGTCACTATAACTTTGCACACGAAGCAGTAGCCGTCCCAAATTTCAGAGTGTTTGAGTTGGACGTGCTTTTTCATAGAGATTAAAAGCCCCGTCTTGTAGTGGTTCTCCGTACCATTTATACAGCAAACATATTCTTTATTTCCAGTAGCTGTGTACCGAATTTTGAAGTGCGGATAATCCATTATGTCGTCGGAAGCTACCTGATTTTTGTCACTAACTTCGGTAGATTCATTCTCATCATCGTTTGCGCCAGGCGCGACACTAAATGGTTCATCGAAATTTGCATCTTCGTCTTCTTCATCCCTCTCCGCTTTGACCATGCTACCTTCATTATTTGCAATGTTTGACACATCGCTTGCGTTGTCATCGGTCTCAAAAATAATCTTTGATTTAAAGGAGTTTTTCCGAGCGTTCTCTGCATTTGGTGGCAGATCTGATTTCTCCGCGTCACTTTCAGTGATGTCGCTGCGGTCGTCACTGGGTTCTGTCAAGCTCTGGTTCGAGCGAGAGCTTCTAGTCACACGTGGTAAATTATCCACGCCGCATCGTTTTACAAGGCTATTAATAGTCTTTTTAGTCATGACAGCAAAGTTGATAGTGTATACCTCCGTTTGTTCGTCATTATGCCGCACTATTACATGCATTTTCAGATTTTCAAGCGAAACTTGAGTGAAGTTGCACTTGCCGCAAATATAGCCGATGAGTTGGCCTTTAACGTCTTTAGGAGGGGGCGGAATGTCTAAGTTGAATGGGCATCGCGTAACATTGATGCACTCTGAGCAAAGTTGTTTATATTCTCCTGTGTGCATGCTGACCACATGCCAGAAGAACGTCTCTAAAGACGCACGCCTCTTGGCAAATTCTTTGTAACAAAATCTACATGTGTACTTTTCTGTAGGTATTTTACTTATTGCCTGGAAATTGATTTCTTCACATTGTTCAATAGCTTCTTTCGCAACAGCTGGGCTCATGCGAGATAGCGGGATTTCAGAATGAGGATGATGCTTCCGATAGTGAAACACAATATCGGCACTACTGTGTGAAGATTCGCACAATCGGCAGGGATAATTGGATACATTTTTAGAGAAGCAATATATTTTGTCCGTGAAGCAATTTAGATCTGGTATAGTGATCTTTCGCTCGGGTTCCGGCGATGGTTCCCGTGACGGGGTCTCCGTGCGCTTTAGTTCAACTTTCCTTTTCTTGTTTTTAGGTTTGATGACGCCTGCTTGCCAACAGCGCCTCTTACGTTTCGGCTTCTTTTTTGATTCTAAAAGCAAATCTGAACTGCCAAAACTTCGATATGAGGCTAATGATTCGTTTTCAGAGTCTGAACTGTTTTCTAAGGTCTTTTCACTTTCTTTTGTTTCATTGAGAGAATCAGTCTCAAAGTTATAGGGATCCATATCTTCATTTTGTATCTTCGATTGAGTGAGATGTTGAGTCTTCGATTTCGGACCAGGTTTGTATTTAATTAAAGGCTTAATATCATTTTTGTTTTTGTTTTCTTCCGTCTGGGCGGGTTTTACTTTCGGCTTCGGACCTGGTTTTTTCCGAGGTGGTTTGTCTGAAACAATAGCTTCTTTTTCAATTATGTGTTTGACTTTTTCCAAAACAACTATCGGCTCAGACTCATTTGTAGACACATCCTCCCTCTGGTGAGGACTTTCATCAACCATTTTTGCTAATCTGCACATTCGTATGCCTGAAGCGTTTAATATGGCATCGCTCATAAACATTTCCTTTATAGACTCCTGTAATTGCTTTAGCTCTCTAGAAGGTTTTTTCTTAGCGGGCCCTGGTTTCACTTGTGATATTGTTGCTTCGGAACGAGTCATGCGTTTATCTTCACCAAACGCTCTTTTTCCACCCCTGCCTCTCTTAAATTTACCAGAACGCTTTACTGGTTTCTTAGCCATTTTCTTAATAAAAAGTTCTGGGTCTTTATCATTATCAGGTTCAGATGTAGCTACATCATCGGCATCCTTTGGTTTTTGTTGGTGATCCAACTCTTTAGATATCTCATCTTCTTTGTCTTCGCTCAAGTCCTCGTCGGCATTCTTTGGTTTTACTTGCTGATCCAACTGTTTGGATACCTCATCTTCTTTGTTTTCGCTCAAATCCTCGTTGGCATCCTTTGGTTTTTCTTGCTGATCCAACCGTTTAGATATATTATCTTCTTTGTTTTCACTCAAGTCCTTTTCTACTAGAGTTTTTGCTTCACACTCTGGCAAAATATTAACTTTTTTGTTAATTTTCCTTTGGTTATGTGGAATAGCTTCTTGTTCCCTAGCATTAATTCCCCCAATCTCATCAGGTAAATTATCACTTTTTTCGGTTTTTTCAGCTGCAACGTCATTTGTATCATCATCGTCGGAAACAATTTCACTAAGTTTTTCAAGCTTTTTCTTTATTTTCTCATCACTAGATTGATCCCCGAGCATACTAAGCAACTCTTTAATTTTAGATTTATCCTGTAAAATAGATAATATACTGCCGATAGAGTCAATCTGTGATGCTGTCTCTTTTTGTACCTCCAGAGAATCTTTGACCGATTTTTCGCTCGTATCATGAGTTGATGATATATCTGAATTCATCTCACTTTGTTTTTCGATAGTGCTATCAGATGGCTTTTTAGAGCTGCAAGTCTCTTGCGTAACTACATCGGCGTCGTTTGTACTGTCCGGAGCAGAAAGCCCCTCAATGTTTTTATCACCTTCATGAGGAGGATCTTTGTGAGCAGTTTCTTCCTCATCTACCGAAGTTGATACTACGGCCTCTGAATCAATAGCTTTATCCGCTTGGCTAAAAAGGTCAAGTTGGTGTCGAATTGTCACTTCCGCCTGCTCGTTAACTTCTACTACTTCGGTAGATGCCGTTTTATTATCTGCGACGGTAATAGGTATATCAAGGGCCGGCAAATCAATTGTTTCACTTTGCTTAAGCGAGTCGAAGAGATTGTTTTTAACGGTATCTTCGTCTGGTTTTGAGTTTTCTATACTATCGTTTTTAGTATAAGGTTTAATAGGGCTGGTAGTAATTTTTTCGAGCATGTTTTCTATGCTTATCTCACTGAACATATCATTACAGGTCGTATCACCTTTAGGAGCCTCCAGATCACTGTCCAAATCTGCTATCAAAGCGTTAATATTGTCAAGGACAGGATCAGTAATGATATTATCGGGGAAAAGATCAATTTCGTCTAAACCAAAACTTGAATCTAAACCATCTTGTTTCTCTTCAAGTTTTTCTTGTTCATCAGGTTGCATGAGATGTTCTTTACCACTGTTTTCTCCTAAAACTTTATCTTCGTTATATTTTATATCACTGACCGTACTATTTATTGGAGATTTTTTCATATACTTTTGATCTAAAATTTTTGTAACCTCACTAGGATTTTCACTTTCGTTAACTAATTTTATTGGTAGTGGCGATTGGTTTTTATTGTCCGTTTCTAAAAGTGTATCTTCATTATTCTTTTTATTGATATTAACTGTTCTTTTTGGTGATGGTTTGTTTTCTTTAGATACTAACGTTACCTTTTTAGCTGAAACAGTTTGACTCGTTGGCAAACATTCACTTGAGTTTTCATCAGAATCAGAATCATAGATAACTTTTTTAAACCTTCTGGTTTTAACAACAATTTCTTCGTCATCAGATTGATTCAAGGTTTTATTTAATTCGTTTTTCCTGCCAGATTGCCTCGTTACCCGCTTTTTGAATTTTTCTTCGGGTATTTTACTCTTTTCAACATGCCCTTCTTTAATAGAGATTTTATCATCAGTCTTCTTCGGAGTTTTTGCTTTCTTTTCCGATTTCATATGCTTTTCCGATGTTTTCTGTTTTACATCTTTATTAACCGGTTTATTTTCTTTTTTCTTCGTTTCAACTGTAACAGGTGCTACATTAAGTGCCGGCTTTTCTTCGGAAGCACGTTTTATTTTTGGTATCTTATAGTTTTTTACTAAATTGGTTGCTGGAATTTTTGTAACGCTTTCACTAGAAATTCCATAACTGTGTCTGTCTCGGGAATCAGGCCGACTTTTATTGGTATGACTAAGTGACCTTTCATTCGTTTTATGTTCTTTGCGTTGTCTCGGGTCCCTGTAATTAAATTTTTTCACGGGGACATATGTTTCTTTTATATTCGATTTATTAAAACTACGTGGTTTTTCTTGTTGCTTATCGTAACTGTCTCTACGCCGAGGATCGCGACTACTGATATTTCCATAAGTTTTCGTTGATGGGACTGAATTTCCTTGTGTCGACTTATTGTATTTAAGGTTATAAGACTCAAATTCCGCCTTTACGTCTTTGAAGCTCTTTTCCATTCTAGGTTGCAAGTCTCTGCCTACGCTCTGCGCTCTAGAAAAGTCTCTACCCACACTCTGCGCTCTTTGAAATCTATTTCTGTTGTCGCTTCCAGTATTATAGGATGAACTAGATGAAAGCGTTCTTCCAACGCTGGATTCACGGGTTAAGGAACGTCCGACACTCGAAGCCCGCTGTCTACGAGTATCAAAACTGTCTGAACTAGCATTATTTCTGTGCGAATGAATTAACTTTTGGAATGTGCTGTTTACACTAGTGTCGATAGTAAATGCACGGCCTGCGTGCGATTTTACAGATAATTCGTTATTTACAGAATTTCTGCCTACACTTGAAGCTCTAGTACGTTGATCAGGAATGGACCGGCCTACACTCGGTTCGCGTTGAAAACCGTGCCTGGAACCCATTTCCACAAAGCTCCTTGCATTATCAGGACCGTGATTTCTTTCTCTAGAATAAAAGCGGTCTCTTTCATAATCTTTAGTCATCGAATGTCCTACACTTTGTTCGCGTCGTGACATTTGTTCTCTATTATAATTCTGATCAGGATTGCAAGGTATACCGTCATTTCTTGCTCTTTCATTGTTGTAGTTTCTTGGGTCATTCTTATTATATCTAAAACGATCATTGTAGGTTCCACGTTCACTCATGTTATTTTTATCATTATCAAATTGCCTGATGAACCGTGGGTCTTGCGGCTTTGCATATTTTGAAGTAGGATTCACATAGGAATAATCAGATCGACCAAAAGGATGGCTAGGAGTCAAGGGAGCTTCGGATCTCCCAAATGGATGACTCGGCGTTGAAGGCCCATCAGATCTTCCAAACGGATGACTCGGGGTCATAGGACACTCAGATCTACCAAAGTAATGAGATGGTGTTGCCGGAGCATCTCCTCTACCAAAAGAAGGAGTAGGAGTAACAGGGCAATCGGACCTACTATAAAAATTAGGCGTTTTTGGACTATCTTGCCGATTAAAATCTTCTCTGTTGAATCTATCATTTTTTGGTCTATTGTAACTGTTATCATGGGAGTCGCCATATCGCGACCTTTGTCCATCATCTCTGTGGGCGTAATTATTTCGGGGATCTCTGTCATCCCATTTTCGATTTGAATTTTGTTCACGGTCATGGACGGACGCCTCCCTATTAGGATTATGTATAGGACTTGACTCGGATGCCTCCCAAACTGGTGTTCGTGGAATATCTTGAGTTGGGTACATCGGGGCATACACGTGCTTGCGAGAGGAGTCATCAATATCAAAAGGTCGATTTGGAGTAACTTCGAATGGTCTTGTATTAGGTGTCATATTTGGCGCCCGGCTAGGAGTTCTGTTGGGGGTCATGTTTGGATTTGGAGTCATGTTTGGATTTGGAGTCATGTTTGGGGTTATACCACAGTTGTTAGGAGTTCTAGACGAGTTCACATTAGGGAACGTCATTAAAGGCGTGCTAGTTAAATTATCTTTATCTCGCCTGACACGTGGGTCTAACGGTAACGCGGTCCACTTTGTTGCAGCTTTTCCAGGTATATTTTGTTCGACAGGTAAATGTTTTGATTCCGAAATATTTGGAGTAGCCGCTAAAGGACCTATCGCGGTAGAAGATTTGACTAGCAATTTTCTCATATCAATGTCAACTTTGGAACTTACAACTGCCGGTTTAACTGGATCAGCCGGTATTATAACAGGAGAAGATATAATATCATCATATATAACTTCAACGTCTGGCGACTCTGGTGCAAGGTCTATGTCTTCAGGTGACCTTATTATTTCGTGATCGTTTTCGTCGTCAGAGCTTTCACCTAGAGCTATTTTAGAAATTAAATTAAATCTTTCCACTTCCTTTTCTGTAAGTTTTAAGCTTTGCTTTCGTGAATCTTCTTTAGACAGAGAACTGTTATGTTGTTTAACGAAAAGTGACTGCTTACTGGGTGCAGCAGATTTTTGCTTATACTTTTCTATAGAAATTCTTTTCTTAGGTAATTCTGGAAATATATTTGACACTTTTGTGACTTTTGGTTGATGCATTGCTGGTGTTGTTATTTCAGCACACGGTAAGGCTATAGTTTCGCTTAGAATATCGTTCTTCAAAGCTTGAAGAATATCAATTTCTGAAACCACTTCTTTAGGGGTCTTCTCTACTGGTTCATTCAGCAAGGGTATTTTAGGTTCTTTGTCAACAACTTTTAAAACAGTGCTCTCTTTTAACTCTTTAGAAGTTCCTTCCGCATTAGGTACAACAATGTTTGAAATACCGCTTATTTTGGATTCCGAATCATTTAAAATTCCGGTCTTATTAGGTGGTTCTTCGTGGTCAGTAGGACTGTTTGCAAACATATCCAAGGTTATTGGAGTATCTACAGATTTTCCGATGCTTGAGGGCGAACTTTCAGGCTTGTTAAGGACTTTGTCATTATTAAAAGCATCAGCTACCTCTACGAGATCGACGAGTGGTTTGTAGAAATTTGCTTTAAATGCAATTGGATCGGAGATTGATGCAGTTTTTGCATCATCATCAAAAACCAAATTACTGGAATTATCCTGTAAGTCAAAATTATTCATATCTATGACTTCACTGCCTCGGTCCTTGCTTAAATTTTCTTCCTTACCAGAATCTACATCATCAATTGCTATAATATCTTGAGATGAAGTATTTTTAGCTTTAATTGGTGATGTAGGCTTCTTCGTCTTTTTACTTGAAATTCCTTTATCAGTACCTTCCAATTGATTTCCAGAAGCCATTGGTAGAGTACTTACATGAACGACATTATCATCAAACATTTCAAAATCAGTTATTTCACATTCTTGTTGTTTTTCTACTACATTTTTGCATGGAGATTCAGAAACTTTGTCGTCTTTATCTGAATTAATAACAAGGCAAATTTGTATCTTGCGGGGTTCTTGATCCTGCCCAGATGATTTGTGCTGCTTACCTGCAGCTTTGCCGCTATCCTTTTCAACTACTACCAGATTGCCGTAAATGCTTTCTATCGCTTCACTTTCACTGTCCGAAAGTTCTCCTTCTTCAACGTCATCCTTTTTACCATTATTTTGTTTGTTTTTGTAAGACTTTAAAATTAAATCTGAAATATCTTCGCTGGTTCCAGTTTGTTTCAATTCACCAAGTATTTGAGTTCTTAATTCACGCAATGTTGCAATATCGACATCACCATCACTACAGTTAATGATCCGTGTCAGTATATCCTTTGTATTCAATGAATCTAATCTTTCTTCTGGGACTTTAAGAGTAATATTGAAGTCTTTGGATTTACGAGGTTGAGTTTCTTGTTTGAATGACTTTCTCCTCTCTCGTTTGTGGTAGGAAGGGGAGTATCTTCGAGACTGCTGCTTGGGGGGTGATCTTCTACTAAATAGTGGATTGCCAGCTCGTTCATCGGTTTGGCTCCAGCGTCTGTTCTGTCGATCAGGAGACACCAAGACACGTGTGTAGTTTCGCTTGGAATTAGACTTTGAAGGTGATTTCTCATTTGCTGAAGAATTTGAGGGAGAAATTGAACCTTTATTTGGCCTTCTTTGGAATAACGCCGGTTCTTTGCTGCCCGGTACGCAGATAACTTCTGCTTCGCTGGCCCGGGCAATTTCCGGCAGTGTGTCAGGATCATCAGGTTTGGTAACTACCGATTTGAGCTTGTTTCTTGCTAAATTTAAATCGGACTTATCTTTGGGAGATATCACCTTTGACGCTGATTCAATGCCAGGTAAGGTGTCCCTCTGTAAGCAATAAAAAAATCTTGTTTACTGTTCTTATTACACAAGGAAAACGGGAGAATCAAATTAAATAAAAAAGTATTTTACCTGTTCCACTTTTGTATATAAATTAATCAGTACTTGTTCACATTTCAGTAAATTGTCCATTTTCATCCTAAAACAAAACAAGCAGAAAATATTAAATCTTCAGATAATTATTTATATTCGAAAAGCAATCAGTAGTGCTTTAAAAGTGTATTAAAACTTTGTGTTTAATATACATAAATTTTAAACAAAAATAATAAAACTTCTGAAGTAGGTACAAGAACATGCTAAACGCATAAAAATGTAAGATAAAAAAAGTCTTAAGACTATCCTCGTAAGTTCTGTATTTTATTAATTGTGGTAGTCCTAATTACCGAATGTACTATCTATTGTGAGCACATACAAAAATATCTTTTAAAGTGATACCTCGTTATTTGTATTTTTTCAGTACGTTTCGCGTCTATAAACACCTCATTAAGAACGAAATTAATAAAAATATTCTGTACTGAGTAGTCAGGTTTGAACTACTATCATTAATTTGTACTTGTACTTACCGAGGCCACATACGAATGCCGATCATGGGCGCTGAACGTGTTAATAGAATAAAAAACGATAATTTCATTCAACAAATTATTATCTGTTCTTTGGAAATAAAAATCTCTTCCTAGATTTTTCTGACTCCACAAAAACGATATTGGAGTCGCAGTCTTCAAATTCTAGTTCCCAATGAACAAAGGCAAGGCCGTCGACGAAATCTACGTTGTAACTACTTACTTAGGATACTAGCAAGTCACTGTGCGTTCATGGTATAAGTGTGGTTAGTAAGACGAGAAACTCGACGACACGACCCGACTATTGTGAGTAAATAAATTTTACACGCGATTCTAATAACAGTGATATGTCTACTTATGCTCTTTTTAGGTTTCTGAAGTCATTAATACTATTTATTCTGTTAATTAACAGCTTTTATATAAAAAATTACTAAACCTTTTCTTCTTAACCATTAGGAGATCTCTCAAAGAGCGTATTTTATCGAGCTGGGCCTGCCGCGGGTTGACGGAGCCTGAGCTAGTGGTGTCCAGTCTTTTGATCATGCTCTCCAGGAACGGGATGTACTTCTTCATCTCCTCGAACTTCATATCGTACTTCAAATCCATGTTGACGGCTAAAATCAATCATTAATAATAATTTAGTACAAAATTACTAAGATTTGTAACTTTTAATACAATGCAAATAAAAACAAGTGCATAGTAAAATCATAATAAAGCTCCTTCCCAATATGTTTTTTAATATAAAATGTATTGATATGGACCTGAACGTATTTTTAAATCAATTTGGTGAGTGGTGTCCATTTAATCATTATAATGGATTTAAGTAATTTGTTATATTAGACAGAAAGCCACAAGTGCTTGATACACTAGGTCGTTCATATCTATTGAAAACCTAAAATATAAGAAAATTGTGATAATGTAGCCAAAATCTTTTACTTTGAAGTGAGTCACACCGTGTACTGGTTTTTAAACATATTCACGGTTGAAATTTAACGTTATATGTATATCCAATAAATATAAGTTTAGTCTTTTTATTATTTTGCAATCATTCCTTTTTTTCAAATAATTATGTGTGTGTAACCTTCCGTGGTTTCACCTGATGGTTCCAACGGAAGACCAGCGCTGACTTTAATGCCAGCATTACGCTGAGTTGGGACCATTTCGTGGCTACTTCCTTCTTGTACGTGTTAATCTGTTCTTTTTTTATGTATGTCACGAATAAATGATTTTTCTTTCTTTTTCTTTCTTTCTTTTATACGACTTTATAGCTCGGCGTTGCATCTATTTCCGGTTATCCAACTGGGCAATTACGCATTTGACACAAAGAATTCGATACAAAGTTAGTAATTTCTTGAACAAAACGCATTGAGGCTATGTTTTAGTAGACTGCTTTTTTGCTAGGAGTTTGTTAACGTGCGCAAGTAGCGTTATAAGGACGTTTACGAGTTAAACATTGGCCAAAGTTTTTTTTGCAGAAAATATGTTTGCAAACAGAGCATCGAACTGCGAAACTCAAATTGCGAAGACTGAAAAGCTTTAAGAGGGAACGAACCGTAATGAAAAATGGTCGCATGCGTCTAGAATGGTAAGCCAAGATTGATAAGAATTAGTAACTGGAAGGTGAATAATTATAGAAAGTGGAAGAACATTCATTTAGGAATAAGAATTTGTAAGCACTCCGTTTTAAAATCTTATAGTTTATAACTTATCTATTTCACGATGCTAAAGAAAGATTTGATGCACTTCAAACTCAATGTTATACTTGAAATGCAGTTCAGTGACAAAGAGATTTGTCATGAACTAGTTTGGCATAAGTTGCTTGTCGTACACGCCATTTCATAAGAGCTGGCACGGTTGGATTGTTTGGAAGCAAGTACGCGTGTGTATATGAGGGAAATATACATAATTAAAACGTGTTGTCACAAAAAAAACTAGTGACACAACCAGATAGTTAATTTAATAGTATCATTAAATTATGTTGTTTTTAATTGAGAAAACACGTTTTGATTTTGACCCGTTAATACCGAGGTCCTAGTGAAAAAGGGTATAAGTCGACTTAATTCGTACTAAAAAAGGGTTTATACACAAACGGAGTATACTAGATTTAAACCCTTTTACATTAGGACCCCTTCATGTAGCTTATGACTAGGACCCGGAATTTTGGGGGCGGCTTTTGACAATTGTAGGGAGAGAACGCCGCTGTTTATCGGTATTATCGACAAATCGATACTTTTATTATTTATTTACGTCTTTATTAAATATAACCTCAAATTTTCATAAGTCATAGTTTAAGTCGACTTAGAAAACGAAGGGCCTTAGGATGCAGACAAGCAGGCAGTAAGCAAACCGTGACCAGTGTTTAAAAAACTGCGCAGGCCGCGACATGTTTTTACAGCAGCGGGTGACTCCTCATCCATTTATGAATGTATCTATATTTTTATAACAATCTTAGCAGCTATGATGCGAGGGCGTGCTTGGGTACTATGCGCCAAGCAATCTAAAAAGGCCGCTTTTTAGTTTTTGGCTCCGTGAAGCAAACCTTGTGATCATTTGTTAATGATGGTACATGCAGTTCTTGCCAGTGTTCCCGACAATGTTGAGCGGTTGAACAATAGCATAAATTGGCTTTACCATCATGGTATAGTACCATTTTGATACTTTAGTCGCGCCCTTCTCATAGACCTGATTTGACAGCTGTCAACGCTATCCAAAATATAGCAAACACATTTTGTACTGACAACAGATTCTACATTATATGTGCTTCTATGCGAATGTAACTTTTCTATTTTTTCATCCTTGGTTTTCTTAGCAGCACAATTTCCGTCGTAAATCTTGCAGTAGGATCAAAGGACCAGAGCACCCAGTCACCTCCGCCAGTTTTAAGAATAGGAAAAACAAAATAATACTAAAACCTAATTCCGTGAAAACTCGCCTGATAAATGTGCTGCTGTAGAAAAACCATTTTTGGAAACTGCTTTCACTGTTTAGTCTTCGATAATCAAGACCGTATTTTAATTAATTAAAGAAAGAGAGAAAGAAAATACATTAATTCACAACAAAACACGAATTAGTAGGTAGGTATAAGACAATTTATAATAGAAGACCGAAAAGCTGCTATCATCTTACACTCTTTCTCCCAAAATGGCGGCTTAAATGGACGAATACCACTTAACCTTTACCCCGTTATTGCAGGATGAATTACTCATTGTAGTGTATTTTTATAAAACAATACGGTATTATGCCTCTACTTCATGACCATATCACATCAATTGTTTGAAATCACAAAGACAAACATTTTGATAGCCATAATTATATGAATAATTCTGAAATGCAAAACCATTAGAGCAGGAGAAAAAGGAGGTCGATTACTAAAGGCCTTATCAGTACCATGAAATTGACGCAGATTCCATTAAACGTGTGAGGCAGAATAACTGCACTTGTTACCTAAATCGCAAATTGATTACAAGTATTTGGATCGTTTAAAAAAAAAAACATAGTTAAGGGCTTTAATTAAAACAAAACTTGATGCCTTTGTGCAACGAAAGTTACCCATATAGTTTGTTATGTTCAGAGGTCGGAATAAGTAGTGCTTATTAACCTAAACTTGTTGCATCTTCATTCAATAACGTATCCCCATCTCACTCGCGCATGAATGAACATGAGTCAAGTTTAGGTTAATAAGCACTACCTATTCCGACCTCTGGTTATGTTACACAAAGGATGCGATCGTGATTTTGTTTTTAATAAGGCTTTAATTATGTACAATATTTTTGACGACCCATTTATCATTGTTGGCCCATACGATTTCGTAATAAAAACTGCAAAATGCATATGCGAATGCGTAATAAACATTATTGGGTCGGTAACAATGCCAAAAGAACTAAATATGATAGTAAAAAATAAGAATTTAAAAAGTATAATATGTACTTTTAGGCAAAGGACATTATAGTAATAAAATAAAACTTGATATAACAAAACTATATTTTTTATCATTAAATAAAAAAAGGGACTAGGGTATGAATTATAGTGAAATTTAGTGGGTGGTGGTGGAAAAAATAACAGAAAAAATGGAGGTAGCCCCGACAGGCAGTTTTTTTTGCATGGAACTCATCGATTCGAAATTCCGTATATACACATCACATCACTCATACACATACGCTTGTTTTCGTTCGGATTACCAAGCCTCAATTGAGAGTAGCTAGTCATCGTTTCGACCATTCTTCGATCGACGATTTTTCGATCGCTAATGCATTGTTGCTATATTCTACAAGGAAAACCAAAAACTCTCGCCGTTACTGGGTGCATCTACCGAAACACCCAAAGACAGCAAGATATTAAATTTTATGTGAAAAGAGCCAAATTACGATAGAATCCCGAAAAAATCTTTAAATATTATTAAATGTGTTTATTATATTTTTATTCCTTAGATCGAAATACACATGCACTGGTTTCGGTCGTACGTCGCAAACTGAGCGCGTTCCCGTTCCGTACGGAATTTACGAATGTGATGCGACCCATACAAAATCTATGGAAAACTT
Organism: Acleris literana; assembly: GCA_946894065.1. Taxonomy (NCBI): domain Eukaryota; kingdom Metazoa; phylum Arthropoda; class Insecta; order Lepidoptera; family Tortricidae; genus Acleris; species Acleris literana. Next base: position 16,080,854 of record OX335687.1, on the reverse strand, counting down.
GCATTTGAAACGGTTTTTTTCCGTGCGGAATTCCAAACGCACAGGACATCATTCGGAATTCCGAATCGGAGAAAAAAAACGAACGGAAAACTACTGTACGTGTATGGTAGGTCATGGATTTTGTATGGATTAACTGCGTTCGAAATTCCGAAAAGGAATTCCGAATGTATGTAGCCGCCCTTATAAACGTTTAAATCTTTATCAAATTTAAATAAAATTTTGTTATTCATAAGAATATGCTTAAGGGCCCTGAAGGGCATATACCTACAAAAAGCTAATTTCGAGGAAAATGTGTTATACAGAAAGACAGGCAGCGCTAATTAGTAAATTGCCGTAAACGTACAGATCCTCGCGTGCTGAACGACGGCAGACACCTAGCAACAGCTACTCTGCTCGAACCAGTAATCATTGGTCTACTGTTTTAACACTACACCCAAACAGTATTTAACGTCACCGGAAGACCGGAGTGAACGAATAGCACGATGCACTTAAACCCGCTAACGACGGTAGGTAGGTATGTCCACCATTTTATCGCAAATGGCAACGAGGTCCTAATTACCTACCTATATGGACAATTAGGAAATATCGCATTCCCCAGGGCTGTTCCCTATATAAATACACTAGTGTACTTATTTAATCGTTTACCTACTGGTAATCAAAATATCAAAGCAAGCCAATTAAATCAACATCACGTAGACACACGCACAAATGTGGGTAGACTAGGTAGGTATGTATGTGTGTTGTGTACTGTAGGTACGGATCGTACCCTTTCAGTCTAGAGTGGGTGTAGAACGTTTAAGTTTTGATTATTTTCTCCTAAAAAGTTACATGACAATATCTACCGTATCCCGAGCGTAAATACGTACCTAACTAAGTATACCCTTAAATGCATGATGTCGCACGATTTTTCAACTGTATTATTTGTAGGTACTGTCCCGATTTGAAAACCCAGGTCCCGTTTTTTTATTAGCGCAGTCCCGATTTTCGCAGGACTTGACCTGGCAACACTAGATGCATCCTACGTAAAAAAATCATGAAAATGTTTACTTACCTGTAATCAGCACACTATTACGTGTAATAGAACTTATAAGCAACTAAAAAAATTTAATCATGCATTTAAGGGTTAAATAACGCCTACATAGCAATGTTCATGCATAATTTAACCAAACATCTTACTCCTAAAGATCCGCAGATTTTCACATTTATTAAATAAGACTTCGAAAACAATAATTGGCAGACTAAGTTGCGAGAAAAGGTACCTAAATACCTATTCTGAATAAAGACAAATACTTAGGTAAGTAAATGCTCGAAGCATGGCACAGTAAGAATAAGGTCTAATATGTCTTTGTTCCGATGCAGGTAGCTGGTCAATCCCTCAAAACTGTCATTAAATTTGTCATTAAAATGCCAGTATTTAATTCTACCAACCTAATATTACAACGAACAAAGTAATAATACGATTAGGTACCACAAATATTTTTTAAGCACTATAAAATAAATACCTACCACGAAAATACGATAAAAACTTACGTATTAAAACATTTACAATAATAATAATTGTAAGCTACTTCACCAACCACGTTTATTTACCCATATATTTACGAAAGTAAGAATAAACATTACATAAGTTTCTTTGTAAATAAATAAATTAGCCCGTACAATAAATTAAATATATTTAGGCAGGCATCTAGGTACCTACCGCCAATTCACACAACATTAAAATGTAGTAGGTACCTAATTAACATCAAAATCGTAAATCTCATACCTTGCACACGATCTATTAGTCACTAAAACACACGTATTACACTGTAATAAACTCAAAATAACGATCAATGCGATTTATAAAAAATAACATGTTTTTGTGCACAAGATGGACGCCAGCGCCGTTCGTGATCGTGCAACGCACGCACGTCGCCCTCCGCTTCGTATCGCTCGATGAATGAAAACAAAATGGCGGCATTGGCGGCAGAGGCGGCGGGCGCTCTGCCTTGTGAGCTTTGTCCCTACTCTTCGAACGAGCAATGAGTATAAAGCCGTATTTTTTTTTAAAGAAACGGTATATGTCATTTATAATATTTAGAACAATATTTATTTATTATAATAATTATTATAGATTAACATCGTTTGATTAAATAAAAAGTATTTATTTTTACATATTATCTAACCGGTTACGGATGGATGCAATAAATAAAGAAAGGGAAGGGACACGGTAATTATAGATATGGCGGTCATAGACTGGCAAGTCTTTTGTTCAATACCAAGCCTACCAGGTTTAAAGCATGGTAATTTTACCGTGAAACTATTTTCTAATGGGCATGTTGAAGTGATGTCTAATGTAGAAATAAAACTAAAGGAAAAATAAAAAGCATAGTCTAGATATACCTATATGGCTTGTATTATATTCCATTTCTTTCTATTTCAAGTAGGTAAACGTACCTTTTAATCCAACTCATTTTAATTTATTTAAAGACTTCGGTTTTATTGCGTCCGCTTGAGAAGCTGCAGAATTAGAAATATTAAATTCAGTCACCATACCGAACAAATAACACAATAGGTACTTACGTAAGTACCTAAAAACAATTTAATTAACGGCGTAGTAGGTACTGCGATTACATAACGCGTAGGTCTCTCTACAAATCCATACTCTTTGCCAGCATCAAATGCTTGCTTTGGTTTCAACTAGCACTTTGATCAAGATTCTTTCTTCGAATAATATAGAGGCTACCGATGAATGTGTTGTTTGAAATAAATTGTAGAAAATCCAGCCACAAACAAACATTAACTACTCAACGCACTCGAATATAGGTATAATGCACTAGTCAGTATTCATCTGTGACGCCATTTTATAAACCGCCTTGTCTGCCGTTTACGCGTAGATATTTAGAACGTAATTCAAAATTGTACTAACCTTTTAAAAAAATTAAATAAAGAAACTAATTATGATTTCCTAATCACTGGTCCGCGCGTCGTTTGCATGAAGGATGCATATTTCGGTCTTTTGATGTGCGATAATGCGTTGATGTGTTCCTTGTTATTTGCTCGTGCCTCACGGACGGGACGGCGACTGGATAGACGCGCGCGGCCGCGGCCGACCCGCGCCCCACCGCCCGCTCGCTCGGCAGCGCCACAAATTCCAAAACCATTCGACGGACGGGCACCGCTGCACGAACACGCCGCGCCGTCGGCCCGCTACAATTACTGCGAAGCTCCCGTCCGCGCCCACTAGTAAATAATTTCACTCTGAACTGTTCACGCAGCGCATTGTTACTTTTTTCTGGTGACGTCTTTTGTTTCAGCAATTACCTACCTGCCAGTCGGTAAAGAAGGTTCAGGTTGGTTGGAAAATAAAATTGTGAGACGTCATGTGTCAAGTGAGTTGCTGAATCAAGAATATTGTTCGTGACATTACGTGATCACTAGGGCGCGTTCGGTCCGATTTTATGTATCAATATATAAGTAAATAAACTAGTGGCCCAGTTAGCTATTAGCTTACCTCGCGTCTTTAAAACTATGCAGCTTACTGAAGAATCGCGATGTCGGCAAGACAAAAGAGAAGGGACCCAGTTGGGTTGTAAACCTGTACCTAGTTACCTAATCATAAAGTTGATGAAATAAATTGTGTTTTAGGAAACTAGGTACTCACATCCGTTTTGACAAAAATTGCTCTGTACAATTTACAGTGTATGACATGTAATCTAAAGCGTCCCGCGCGATTGCAAAGGCAGGATATATTTATAGATAAGCTATCTAGATTGGTTGGTAAGTAAGAATAATTATGGAGCAGCCGTACCTAAGCAACTTTGTGTCGATAACATACTTAGTTTTAAGTAGGTAGGTAGATGGGCTAAAAACGTGATTGTGTATGGAATGCGTATCATTCATATCACCGTATAATTTAGTCAGCTTATTGATAGGGACTACTAGGGTATCAGTAGGAACTAGGTCGTTTCATTAAAATCGGGTCACTATTTTTTCCGTGAACAAACAATTCCTAAACAAACCACACAGAGAACCAACAAACAAACTGTACTTTGGAATCAGTAACATTACACCGTAACGGTGTTGTGGCCTTCTCTTTATAAATATCCTCAACTACAGCCACTTCGCCGGCGTAAAAGTTGTTATTAACTACCTAGGTATTCTTTCGGAAACCATCTTATTATTCGGGATAAAAAGTAGGCACCTACCTTTTTCATGTCCTTTTCCGGAATACAAATATTTCTTTGATAGGTTGTAACATCGAACCATGAAAAGGTAAACAAACAGACTTTCGCATTTATAATATTACCTACTAGCTTTTGCGCGCGACTCCGTTCGCGAAGTCGTTTATCATTACTTCTCGGGAACTGTCCAATTTCCCAAACTATAATCTATCTCTGTGCCATATTTCATCCAGATCCGCTAGCGGTTCTGGCGTTATTGAGTAACATAACAACAGACATCCAATTTTCGCATTATAGATAGATATAGATGTAAGGCGGAGTCTTGTAATTGCAACTAACTTAAATAACTTCCTCTGAGATCACTGTTTTGAACAACGACAGGCGTGTATTGTTCTTATATACCTACTAGGAAATACTAAATCAGTGATATAATATCACGCCTGTCGTAGTTGTTCAAAACAATGATCCTAGAGGAAGTTATTTAATCTAAGTGAGTGGCAATAAACAGATAGATAGTTGCAATTACAAGACTCCACCTTACAGACATCGCCAGTCACCTCAGAGACTTCTTTTACCGTTTTATTTTTCATCTAAAAAAAGTACAGACTTCTCTACTCCAGTTCCAGTTGTTTATTAGTAAGATGTAGCTAAAACATAACATGTCGAGTCGAGACTGAGGCAGCCATGATGAGTTTATCAACTGGTGAGTTAATAAATGTGATAACTTATTTAATAATAACTAAACAATTTAACAATATTAGTGTATAGTTACCAGTATAGGGAGTACCTAGTAATAGGTTTCCCAACCGTTTCATTTGCCAATCCGCTGTTTCTGTAACTGTAAATATTTAAGGATTTATTTCAGCAACATCGTGTAGAACCCTATAAGGTTAGGTTAGTTTTTATAAAAATCCTGAAATATTACCTACAGTTAAAAAAAAGTGGGTTGGCAAATTAAACGGTTGGGAACAGATACATTTAGCCAAACGTATTTCGACCAAAAGACAAAAAGAAAAAACAATTTCATTGTTCAATTTGTTTGTATTACAAGAAGTTGGTGAATTCCTTGAATTATCAAGGAACTAAAAAGAGGTCATGCCATTCTCATACAATGTATATATCTTCAATAGGTATATTAACTTTTCACGACGTGTTCATGTATGAGAGGTTTTCTATTCGTTACTTTGTTCAGTTAGTAGGCAATTCATCTTCAGTCCTAGTATCTTTAAATTATCCCGGTACCTATAGTTAACGAATGCCTTAAGGCCTTACGCAGGAGTGCAGGTGTAGGGGACGTGTCCAATTTACCTACTTACCATGATAAAAATGAGCTATTCCAAACTACAATCTATCTCTTTGCCAAATTTTACCAGATCTATTCAGCCGTTCTGGCGATTGAGTAGGTAACAAACGTCCAAACTTTCGCATTGGTACCTAAGGTCTGTTCATCCTTACTTATCTTATATTGTAAACAACTTTTTAACCTCAAAATGAACCTTTTTTGGCTAAAACAGCTCTTATCGTAAATAAAGTAAACCGAGTTAACATTTTGGGCATCACTTCGCCAATGTACTGTCTGTGATTGCTTTATTTTGTTTAAAATAGCTGTTTTAGCCAAAAAAGGTTCATTGAGGTTAGAAAGTTGTTTACTATATAAGACAAGTAAGGATGAACAGACCTTACTTATTCGCAACATTTAGAAATTTCGTTAAATTTCCGAAAATACTGACTAATGCATCAGACTATTGCTATGCTGTGCTGCTTTCTGTTATGAAAAATCTAGGTTCAGTCCGCCACCTCGTCCGCGTCGACTTCGATTACCGTTATTCCCTCGGAAACTTTTATATTTTCGGGGATGAAAAGTAGCCCATGTCTTAATCCAGGGTATAAGCTATCTCCATTCAAAATTTCATTAAAATCCGTCCAGCCGTTGCAGCGTGAAGGAGTAACAAACTAACACACACACACGCATACAAAATTTTGCATTCATAATAGTGGGATAAACTTTCCAAGTTTTCACCGCTGCACAGCAAACTAAACCCCGCGCTGGTAGCTATAGATTGTAAATTTTCCCTTTTTAACCGACTTCAAAAAAAGGAGGAGGTTCTCAATTCGTCGGGTTTTTTTTTTTTTTTTTTTTTATGTATGTTCCCCGATTACTCGAAGACCACTGGACCGATTTGAAAAATTTTTTCGTTGTTCGTATGGTTATACTTTCTAGTTGGTCCCATTGTCACCACGTCGGAATCTGATGATGGGATCATGGAGAAATCAAGAGAACTCCTCAAATATTACAGGCACACCTATAGCGATTTTGGTATTTTTCACTGTAACTCATGCATTTGCTTTTGAAAAGTACTATATGGTGAAGTGGAACTGATGATGAAGACCACAGATGGCCACCGGAACTCCTGAACGGTACGGTATTTCAAGGGTGGCGATAAGATATTTCGATAAAGGTAGTTGAGCGACTATGACGAAGCACATTTAGGTTTAAATATGACTATGACATTCCCGCGGCGTTGTCTGCGGCGAGCTTGAAATGTTCTGTAGTTTCTCATTAATATTTAGAAGTGGAGTTACGTAACAGCATAAATAGGATCACTAAAAAGTATAAAATAAAATAAATGTTTAAAAAAACAAAATACCGCCTTCAAAAAGCAAAAAATAACTTCTTTAAAATGGTAGGTAAATAGGTCAGTCCAACTGAAGTCGGCGTCCAACAATATTTTAACCAAAAGCAGACTTCAGTTCGACTGACCTATTTACCTACCATTTTAAAGAAGTTATTTTTTGCTTTTTGAAGGCGGTTTTTTGTTTTTTTAAACATTTATTTTTATCAGTGGGCTTATGCCTATCTCTCATGATCTCAATCGAGTATAGACTAACGGCCGACCTTAGAGTTAGAATTTGACTCATTGTGTATGGGCAAATGTCAAATTTTATCCCGAAGTAAGCCCAATCTATCCGCGGTTTGAATATAGGTTTCGGTCTTAAAAGAGATACAGCATCCGAAGTGATTTGAAGTGCTAGACCAAAAGAAAATTACTTATACATGCAAATATAGTTGGGTCTATCTAGGAGGAACCCTGTGACTGCTCATATAAACTGGTATTACACCTGCCTTGGACTTTTCATAAATACTTAATTGATACAAAAATTGCGACGCTGCCGTTCAGTTCAGTCTTTTAAATAATTAACATAGTACCTAGTTTTTACTTGTGTGTGATATCACTGATATCTGATACATTGCTTGTGAATGTAAGCTAAATCGTCAATAACTGGCCACTAGGTCTAACAGTACAAAGTGCTGGTAAGGGCAGATATTTGTGCGGTGAGCGCGAATATTTGTTCCAGAGTCTTGGATGTTTTCTATGTATTAACACATTCATTGCCGCCTAGCCAAACAGACATCGCGCCAGGCCACAAAAATATACAAGACCTACACAATAGTACCACGATCCCGACTATCGGGTCATCCGGCCTGGGAACGAAATCATAAAACACCCGATAGTCGGGGTTTCGGCACTGAATGTGTTAAGGTATATATTTCTCTTTATAAGTATTTATATCTTTGTCTAGTACCCATAGTACAAGCCTAGAGCTTAGTTTGGGACTAGGTCAATTGGTGTGACATTATCCCCTGATATTTATTTATTTATTTAGTTACATACATACATACATTAAATCACGCTTAATCACCGTTTCCCAGAGGGGTAGGCAGAGACCACTTCTTTCCACCTGCTACGATCCTGACAAATCTCTTTATTTATGTTAACTTCGGATAATATTCTTGGGTCGTCTATTCTAGGTGGGTAATAAGTAATAACAGAAATTTCCACATATCTTTTACTTTTTAACACATGGGTTCTTTAAATTTCAAAATACGGCTGTCACAGGAATGATCCTAGATTGACCGAACTATAGGCACATGTAAAATATTTATCGCAAACGAATTGCATTAATTGGACGTGTTGTGTTGTACTGTTGACCGATTGCGATCTGGATTTATGATTTCTACAAATCTAGAAATAACATTGCAGTTCCAAGATTTTCGCAACCGATTTTGTATCCGGTCCCGAAAATTCCAGGTCTTTTCCATACATTAACGCCCGCAGGGCATAGTCGTAGTCGTTCCTTGGTGACGATTATTCATGAATACACAAGTTTGAAAAAGGAACGAGTAACTGTCTCGAAAATAGAAATGATACGAGTATCGGTCCGTCGGATACCTTACGATAAATGGATCGACGGATTAAGATCCATTTATCGTAAGGTAATTCTGTAGTTCTGCCTTGAAGGTATTGGTATGTATGTATGTATCCCTTTATCGATATTTAAATATTGTATCAATCACCTAGCTACGTGTCGTGTAGTAACTGGCACTGGCATGCATATCGATTCCGCGCGGACTTCGCCCGGCGCTACTGCGCATGCCTGAGACTATCCCAAACCGCGCGGCGGTGAAATCGGCAGTCACTAGTCACTCTAGCTAGTCAGTGAGGCCGCGGCCTCCAAAGAGTATAGCTGCCACTTATAGGTTGGTAAGAGAGTTTACAAAGTGGAAGTTATTCGAAGGAAGTGGCAACATGATCACAATGTTCTTTAAATATATCTAATGCTTTGTTTTTTTCAAACTAATGTCGAGAAATAGTCACTCGTGTTGCGTCATTCGACCTTAACACGTTCTTTGCTTGTTTCGTTGTATTCATGTTGTGCGTGCAGTAGGTAGTCTATTAACTCTTTGTTTATGTAAATTGTAAGATTTGTAAGACTGCTTATCTCACAAAACAATGCAACTGCGGCTAAAAGAAATTTATTCAGGGTTGCGGAATACTTGGTTACATACCTAAAGCAGCTTTTATCGAAAATTTGCCGCGTAGTTTTTTAGGTACATAGGGTACTACTTGATGTTTTTGTGTTTAGAGGTCTACAAATTAATTTTGAGATGGCTTTTGCTGTAGATCGTTTCAGGAAGTAGACGTAGCAATTAATAATGGAAATTAGGTCACGCGGTGATCTCGTTACCAAACCTGTGACCTGGTCACTGAGGTCACAGGTTTGGTTGGGTCATGGAGTTCTTTTTGTAGTAAATTGGAGCATCTAGGTACCTGCATACGGGTAAAGGAAAAAAGGTGGCTTGGCCTTTAACTCGTACATAACTACTCTACGAGCTCCGTCGCCTCCCTAGAGTAATGTAATTGGGACATTACAGCTACGTCGTGGGCATAGCAGGACACAGCAAGTGGTTCGGTCCGGTGGGTCGGTGCTATTCTAGGTCGTTAAACAATATTGCTATTGACCTGTTATCGTATTGTTTTCAACTCGGCCGCCATTACTGTCAAGTAAATAAGAGCTATCAAACGTTGACAATACGATACCAGGCCAAAGGCTAATTTGCGTCCTTTCAAAATTCAAAAATTCAAAATTCAAAATATTTATTCAGTAAATTGGCCACATGAGGGCTCTTTTACACGTCGGTAACATGGAGTGAATCTACTAGCGCTTCGGACAAGACCATCCTAGAATAGAGGCTCCAGATGGTAATATCTGATGGAGACTTAACGTTGTACCAATGTAGTATTCATTAGGAGTCAGAAGTGGGATCATTCTAGACTGTCCGAACTATAATGGGGCCTGTTTTATAAAGCTACAAATTATAATGTACAGGGTAAAATTTTAAATTTGACACAACCTCGACCAATGACGACCAGCCATTTTAGCAGTGTTACCAGTTTAGACCTGTAAAATTGTAACTTGTAGCTTTATAAAACGTGCCCCTGAATGTGTTTGTTGCCTATAAAACGGAAAACGATTCCACTAGTTGCAATTGGCAACAAAAAGGGGTGTTTAGGTGGGGAATGCCAAACATGACGACTGTAACTGAAAGGTTTTGTGATGTTTGTACAGTCGAGTTCATAAATATGTATACGCTTTGGTACCTTGTCACTTTAATCGTTATGACAATTCATATATGGCAGCTTATACATGACATTAATTGTGTGAATAATAAAAAATATGATGTAATTTGTAAAAGTTTTATTTGTATAAACTTGATGGCCTATGGTTTGGTTGGTCGGTTAAAACGTTTTGAAATAAGAGTAACTTTTGTAATTAGTTGAGCCATTGAAACAGGGGTGTGAAATCCACTTTTAAATACTTTTTATCTACACTCATATCGTAAGTCCTCTATTATGCGTTCAAAACCCGTAGGCAATGACCAGCATTACCTGTTAATTTTGGAAGATGTTCCAAATTTGGATCTCATTACCTTACAATACTCGATAATGTAACTTCAAAATTACGTTACAGCTGTCATCGCTGTCACCTACTACCACAGGTAAGCAGAGGCAGAGGTTTCATTTGCCTTTCGGCTTCTGAGCCCATCTTAGGGTACTTATAATATGTGGGTAGATAAAGTATTGTACGAGACTCTGCGTAATTAGCATTACAACACTCGTGTGATCTATTATGAAACTCGTCTTGCGGCTCGTTTCATAAACCACACTCATGTTGAAATGCCTGTCATTACGCAACCGTCACGTAAACTACTATTATCTACATCCATATCATAACTTCCCTACAATATGTTCAGAAGCGATAAGCAAATCGCCTATATTAAGAAACATGTGTGTGTGGTTGCATTTTAATGTTTACATTAAAGTATAGTTCATCGTAATGTTTACATTAAAGTGTCGGTACCTAAACATTAAACTATCGGTAATACTGTACCACTAACTTGAAAATGCAAGCCATATCTGTACATTATAAATAAAGTTTATTTTTTATTAGTTTTTTATTTTTTTTATTTAAGCTTTGGTACTACAAACAAGTTAACAGTAACACTAACTTAATAAAAATATAGGCCGTGCTATCTGAACATAATGATTTCCGCTTGTAATTTGTAACTTGTAGCATCGTGAAACGGGCCTCCGTGACCCGTTTCACGAAGCTACAAGTTACAAATTACAAGCGGAACTCTTTTTCTAGCAAAGGGAGTTAGAAAGAGACTTCCGCTTTTGGAACTTGTAGCTTCGTGAAACTTCGTATTTATCAAACCCTTGTAACTTGTATTACAAGCGGAAATCTCTTTCCAACAATATGTATTAAAAAGAGACTTCCACTTGTATTACAAGTTACAAGCTTTTGATAAACAGGCCCCTGGTTGTATTCATGTTGTGCGTGCAGTAGGTAGTCTATTAACTCTTTGTTTATGTAAATTGTAAGATTTGTAAGACTGCTTATCTCACAAAACAATGCAACTGCGGCTAAAAGAAATTTATTCAGGGTTGCGGAATACTTGGTTACATACCTAAAGCAGCTTTTATCGAAAATTTGCCGCGTAGTTTTTTAGGTACATAGGGTACTACTTGATGTTTTTGTGTTTAGAGGTCTACAAATTAATTTTGAGATGGCTTTTGCTGTAGATCGTTTCAGGAAGTAGACGTAGCAATTAATAATGGAAATTAGGTCACGCGGTGATCTCGTTACCAAACCTGTGACCTGGTCACTGAGGTCACAGGTTTGGTTGGGTCATGGAGTTCTTTTTGTAGTAAATTGGAGCATCTAGGTACCTGCATACGGGTAAAGGAAACTAGTGTTTGGAAATTTACTTGCATTTGATTGGCACATACGAACTGGGGCACGTTTTACAAAGTTACAATTTTACTGGTCTAAACTGGCAACACTGCTCAAATAGCTGGTCGTCATTGGTCGGGGTTGTGTCAAATGGAAACTTGTAACCTGTAAATTGTAATTTGTAGCTTTATAAAACAGGTCCCAGTTATACATTCTGTCAAGTCTATGTCAAGACGATTGTGAAACTAAAAATTCCCATACAAAATAACGATAACGTTTCAACCTAGTCCGATTTTAACGATTTCCGAATATGTTGTAGATTTTATGAAAGAAAATATTTCTTGGAAAGAAACAAATAAAAAACGGAAAAACGTTAAGACCTAGTTTTTCATTATATCTACAAAATACTTATTCATTTGGGGGTATTAACGGGTTTGCATGCCCGAACTTAATACTGAAGGGCCAGGACGACTTTATCTACAATCCTATTTCGTCACCTTCTTAACTCGTCCACAATGCCATATGGCCCACTATTCCAATTCGTCGGCATTCCTATATTGTCACCTTCCTAACTCGTCCACTTTCCTATATTGTCACGTTCCTAACTTGTCCACATTCCTATATGGTCCGTAGTGCTAACTGATCCATATTCCTATTTCGTCCACAGTGGTAACTGATCCACATTCCAATATAGTCCACAGTGTCAACTCGTCCACATTTCTATTGTGTGCAACCTTTATACTCGTTCACTATTCTTCACAAATCCCATAATGCGATGCCGCAGTTGTGTTACAATTTATAAATTTTTGATATCTCACAAAGTCATCCTTTAAAACAAACGTTTTCGCGGGAGCAAAAACAAATTTATCAAAGAACACATTATAACAAAATTTCTGTTTAGTATTAACGGAATATTCTGCCTATAAAGTCTAAAAAAAGCCTTTAAAAAATCTCTTTAAAATTGAACATCATTAAGCCACGTTTGTGTCATGTGGACGAGTTCACACTGTGGACCAGTTAGCATTGTGGACTATATAGGAATGTGGACGAGTTAGCACTATGGACAATATAGGAATGGGGATGAGATAGGAAATTAACGAAATAAAAATGTGGACGAGTTAGGAAGGTTACAATTTATGAATTAGATGCTGACGACATGGCATTGTGGACGAGTTAAGAAGGTGACGAAATAGGACTGTGGACAAAGTCGCCCCGACCCATACTGAAGACACGAGATTAAGTTACTACTAAGATCATCATAAGGTTAACTTTGACGTAGCATACATGCCTATAATTCGTTCAATGTAGATGAAATGCCTGTGACTGCTGTTTCTCGTCATCGCAAACGCACAGGTCATTGGTTTATGTGAAGCAGAAGGCAAACTAGCATACCTGGGCCTCTGTTAGAATAGAATAGAATAAACATTTTTTCAGGCAACAAGCTCCATATTTATAAATACCTTTCAAACCAAAGTACATATTATATAATAAAATAATACATAAATTATAATTAACATAGCAACTAAAGCACTTTCGCGGTGTCAGCTCGCCGGCGCGGCGGTCAAGAAATCGACGAAATAAGACACCCGTCGGTCAGAATTCCTCCTTTAAAAAGGTCGACAGATGTTTGTTCGGTAATCTCACCACAGAGGACTTAAAATTAACCCTGTGGCGGGGCTCCTACCACTCGACCCTCGGGATAACTCCGGTCTTAAGGCCCAGCCACACCGGATGTGTGACGTGCACGTGCGCGTGCGCGTCCGCTTTCCACTCCGTTTTATAGTGATATGTCGTAATGAAAATTCATACTATACAACGCAGTGGAAAGCGAACGCGCACGCGCACGTGCACGTCACGCATCCGGTGTGGCTTGGCCTTTAACTCGTACATAACTACTCTACGAGCTCCGTCGCCTCCCTAGAGTAATGTAATTGGGACATTACAGCTACGTCGTGGGCATAGCAGGACACAGCAAGTGGTTCGGTCCGGTGGGTCGGTGCTATTCTAGGTCGTTAAACAATATTGCTATTGACCTGTTATCGTATTGTTTTCAACTCGGCCGCCATTACTGTCAAGTAAATAAGAGCTATCAAACGTTGACAATACGATACCAGGCCAAAGGCTAATTTGCGTCCTTTCAAAATTCAAAAATTCAAAATTCAAAATATTTATTCAGTAAATTGGCCACATGAGGGCTCTTTTACACGTCGGTAACATGGAGTGAATCTACTAGCGCTTCGGACAAGACCATCCTAGAATAGAGGCTCCAGATGGTAATATCTGATGGAGACTTAACGTTGTACCAATGTAGTATTCATTAGGAGTCAGAAGTGGGATCATTCTAGACTGTCCGAACTATAATGGGGCCTGTTTTATAAAGCTACAAATTATAATGTACAGGGTAAAATTTTAAATTTGACACAACCTCGACCAATGACGACCAGCCATTTTAGCAGTGTTACCAGTTTAGACCTGTAAAATTGTAACTTGTAGCTTTATAAAACGTGCCCCTGAATGTGTTTGTTGCCTATAAAACGGAAAACGATTCCACTAGTTGCAATTGGCAACAAAAAGGGGTGTTTAGGTGGGGAATGCCAAACATGACGACTGTAACTGAAAGGTTTTGTGATGTTTGTACAGTCGAGTTCATAAATATGTATACGCTTTGGTACCTTGTCACTTTAATCGTTATGACAATTCATATATGGCAGCTTATACATGACATTAATTGTGTGAATAATAAAAAATATGATGTAATTTGTAAAAGTTTTATTTGTATAAACTTGATGGCCTATGGTTTGGTTGGTCGGTTAAAACGTTTTGAAATAAGAGTAACTTTTGTAATTAGTTGAGCCATTGAAACAGGGGTGTGAAATCCACTTTTAAATACTTTTTATCTACACTCATATCGTAAGTCCTCTATTATGCGTTCAAAACCCGTAGGCAATGACCAGCATTACCTGTTAATTTTGGAAGATGTTCCAAATTTGGATCTCATTACCTTACAATACTCGATAATGTAACTTCAAAATTACGTTACAGCTGTCATCGCTGTCACCTACTACCACAGGTAAGCAGAGGCAGAGGTTTCATTTGCCTTTCGGCTTCTGAGCCCATCTTAGGGTACTTATAATATGTGGGTAGATAAAGTATTGTACGAGACTCTGCGTAATTAGCATTACAACACTCGTGTGATCTATTATGAAACTCGTCTTGCGGCTCGTTTCATAAACCACACTCATGTTGAAATGCCTGTCATTACGCAACCGTCACGTAAACTACTATTATCTACATCCATATCATAACTTCCCTACAATATGTTCAGAAGCGATAAGCAAATCGCCTATATTAAGAAACATGTGTGTGTGGTTGCATTTTAATGTTTACATTAAAGTATAGTTCATCGTAATGTTTACATTAAAGTGTCGGTACCTAAACATTAAACTATCGGTAATACTGTACCACTAACTTGAAAATGCAAGCCATATCTGTACATTATAAATAAAGTTAATTTTTTATTAGTTTTTTATTTTTTTTATTTAAGCTTTGGTACTACAAACAAGTTAACAGTAACACTAACTTAATAAAAATATAGGCCGTGCTATCTGAACATAATGATTTCCGCTTGTAATTTGTAACTTGTAGCATCGTGAAACGGGCCTCCGTGACCCGTTTCACGAAGCTACAAGTTACAAATTACAAGCGGAACTCTTTTTCTAGCAAAGGGAGTTAGAAAGAGACTTCCGCTTTTGGAACTTGTAGCTTCGTGAAACTTCGTATTTATCAAACCCTTGTAACTTGTATTACAAGCGGAAATCTCTTTCCAACAATATGTATTAAAAAGAGACTTCCACTTGTATTACAAGTTACAAGCTTTTGATAAACAGGCCCCTGGTCTTCGTAAAGTTCTACCTACATCGGCATTGCTTCACGGAGGCTAGAGGATCACCGTACAACGTTGCCTTATGATTTTTTTGATATGTAAATGTTAAATACAAACTTGACATTGGCAGAAATGGTTGCTCGATATTGCGACCGGTTGCCATTAAATAAATAAATAAATAACATTGAATTGAGTCATTTCAAATTCTTAATTTCTTCTTCTTCTTTAGGTGCCTCTCCATTACTGAAGGTCGGCAGTCAGTTTTTTAAATCTTTCCTTGTCCAGAGCTAGCCTGAACAGTTGTTCCACGGTCTTAATGCCGGTCCACTCCCTGATGTTACGAAGCCATGACATTTTCCTTCTTCCCACCCTCCGCTTTCCTGCCACCTTACCCATCATTATGGTGCGTAATAGATGGTATCTGTCGTGTCGCAGTACATGACCCAAATAGGCAACCTTACGCTGCTTGACAGTGCGTACCAGCTCTACCTTCTTCGCCATACGTTTAAGGACCTCCGTATTAGTAATTTTGTCCGTCCAACGGATGCGGAGCATTCGACGATAGCACCACAATTCGAACGCCTCAAGTTTTTTACGCAGGTCTTCTCTTATGGTCCACGACTCACATCCATAAACAACCACTGGCCAGATGTAGCACTGCAGGAGCCTAGTGCGAAGTTTTATAGATAGCTGCCGACTGCTTAAAACTTTCCTCATTGTTTCGAAAGATGCCCGGGCAACCTCTATACGCACACGGATCTCGACATCACTTTCCCAGGAGTCTGTTAGCCACGATCCAAGATATCTATACTTTTGGACACTCTCCAACTTATCAATACCGACCAGTATGCTCGACTGAGGTTTGGGTCCAAACGTGACAGCCATGTACTTGGTCTTGGATACATTCATGTTAAGTCCCACTCCTCTGCTACTTTCGTACACTCTGGAGACAATGTCTTGAAGGCCTTCTGGAGTGGAAGCTATTAGGACCGTGTCGTCAGCATACCGTAGGTTGCTAACCACCTCACCGTTGACAACAATACCTGCTTCCACGTTTTCAAGAGCTTCTTGTGTAATTGCTTCCGAATACAAATTATAGAGAAGTGGGGACAAAATGGATCCCTGTCGTACGCCTCGTTGAATTTCTTAATATTAACCGATAATTTAATCAGGAAAGTGCATAAAGTGCTGATTGTATTTTGATACTTACCATAACAAAAACACAAACGAGGTTAAATGAATTATTTATACTTACTTCATCGACTTACAAGGAGCTGACGATGCATAGCAAATCCACCGAAGGCGGAATTTGATTACCACTAGCGCCATCTAGTCGATGTAGGCGGAACTACCAGGCGGAACTACCGGCCGTCGGTGGCAGAAAAGGTAATCTGTGAAGCTTGGTAAAGAATAAACTAAAGCCATGGATATCGCCCTCTATCGGTCACCATTGGCAATTCCATCAGACATGAAAATAGTACGACGACCAAACAAGTAAATGCAGGGCAAAGCGAACACAAAATAAAATGTTTGTAAAGTCGTATGAAATGCAATAGAAAAAGTAGTCATTTCGCAAAACTTAGGCTGCGGCTCCACTGAGGCAGAGATGAGCGGAGTGGAGGGGAGCTGTGTCAATATTAACCAATATAATCTAAACTAACGTACGCTAGGCGCGCTCGACGTGACCGCATGCGCCTTCTATTGGTCTCCTCAGTAGAGTCGCAGCTTTAAGCAGGGTTTCCACTGAGAGCGGAGCGGGCGCCGTACGGACTCTGTTTAGCATACAACGGCGCCTTCAAAAGGTTTGCTCGCGGTGAAAACACTCACCACCGATGTATGCTAAACCGAGTCCGTTATTTTCTTTTTCTTCTTTTACTTTCAGTGGTAGTCAACGTTGGCAGTTTACACCTTGCCTAGTCATTTCGATATTCGGATTATTCGCAGTACCTTTTGAAGGAAATAAGACTACTTTTTCATACCAAAAGGCACTGCTCAAGGAACTACTGCGGATAAGACAGATATGCCCCATGTGCCGCATCTTGAGTTTGGTACCAAACTTCCATACTGTAAAAACGTATACCCGTATGGCCCTAGCCTACAACAATAGTCTAAATTTTACTCATCACATTATTCCAAAACATACCTTACTGATATTATTACTGGATTTGAATTGAAATCGTTTGGTCTAAATTCTAGCTATAGCTATCATAATTTTAAATGAGCAAAGTTCGACTATTGTTCAAGCCAGGAAGGACCATAGTTGTATGGTTTTACGGTACGCGTTCTAGACACAGTCATAAGAACGCTGATGTGCGTCTGTGTTCACATCGAATAAGGAAATAAAACGACTTAACAAACTTTCAAATTTTTCTTTAATCAATAATTTAAAGCTTACAGGAGAGACATATTGATGTAAGTAAGCGGCCGCGCGCCGGGGCGCGACACGATCCGACAAACTGAAATTTCGCCACTATACACAACTACATAAGAACCAAAATCGCCTGGCGCATCTAATGCGGGGGCGTGGCCAAGTCCTCGCAACTCATGTCATGATTGCTTCACACTTCCACTCCATCAATGACAATTCAATTATTTGAAACCTGCGCAACACTAATCCAAAATATCGGTTTAAAAAAAGGCAGGAACTATCATTAATATTGGGCCATTGACGATTATTGCTGTGCTCCTCGTCTCGAAGAATGAGCCGGGAGGAAAGTGAATGTCAATATTAGTGGTAGTCCCGGTCGACTCGTGGGTTCCGCGGTGGTCATTCACACAAAGGCATAAGGCGAAATAAAGGTATACGCGGTTGGTTGGTGTCTCGAGCGGACACTCGACACTTGGACGGTAACGAACCCTAACCATTGTCCGAGGTGCCAGAAATGATAATTGACGCAGACCCGCAGGTCTCAACTAGTTCAAAAACCAACGGGGAAAAAACCACAAATCGCTAAAACGTCGTACTCACTGGAAATCGTAAAACGTTTAAAAAAATATACCTTCAGTGGAGTTCCAACGCAGCTAGCTAGGTCGGTAGATCGCGGAGGAATCCAAAATAGTTTACAAAAGTGTTTCTACATCGCAACGGTAAACGAAGACATTTCCTTCCAGTAAACGAAAATCCTTAACCTCCTCTCGAAAATGACGAAGTAACAAAAATGCTAACAAACACAACCGTAGATATACATAATATAATACATATATACTTCATATTCCAACTGAGCCACTCACACAAACGCATTCGCTCCCCATTCGCTCGAAACTTCATCGGTCACACAGTCAGCCTCAGAGTGTCCTCAGTTTGTACACCGTTCCAAATCGCATCGCAAATCAGTAATTATTTGAAAGAGAAAGAATTCAGTCATCTATATTTCCTGGCTACTAAAATATTCGCCGGTGTAAATTCTTTACAATCCATTAAAACAAGTTTGTCTAAAAAAAAATATAACCGGGAGATATTTAGTAGCCTCTACAGTGGTATAGATATAAATCTAATCCTACGGCGTTCATCAAATTGGAAATTAGGCGGCACGTTCATGTATCGTTCCGTTTTTCCATTCATTGCCTCATTCATTTGTCATGGCATCAGGTGTTAATTTATATCTCAGTATATCTCCATTCATAGTCGACAGTGGAAGGGAGCCGAGTCGGGGCTAAAAAAATACATTTAAGATATGCGACGTAATCTAGGTAAACTCACTATTAAAAGTAATACATCAAAAATGACCCCAAACATCAGCTACCTCGTGCCAGGCAGTACCGTTAGAGCTGGCAGTTATAATTATTGCGTTTTTTTAATATTGAAAAGGTCTTACAGCAAAAATTTGCATTTAATACGATAATAAGAGGTATCAGAGGGCTCAGACAAGATGCACTACGCTAACTAACGTTTCTATTCGATTCGTTTTTAAACCAATCGCGTCACTGGTAGACCACGTGACTTTGCGTATAACGTCATCTTCCAGTGACGCGATTGGTTTAAAAATGAATCGAATACAAACGTTAGTTAGCGTGTGCATCTTGTCTGAGCCCTCTGTTCCGTCACTGGGATTAGAAGCGGCTCCAAAACGTTATACGTTATACCAAGTAATATACGGATTTTTGGAGGGAAGACACTAACACATTTGGATACAGAAAATGGGAATGAAATCCCCTGAATTTTGAGTGATGTCCACTGAGATCACCTGATTCCGATCACCGTATATCGCATACGAATGTATCACATCACCGAAGGTTTTCTGCTGAAGGAAACCCTGTACATTAACAACGTAGCTTAAGTCAGGATGTTGTAACAACAAAAAAAAAACAACAATTTGATACATTCTATGAAGAGAGTCCATGTAGCAAGAGTAAACCGAAATTAATACATAATCGAGCCTGTCAGGTGATCTCTATTAAATCCATCACGGTTCCTTGACCGAGTTCGACATTTATAAAGTCTTCTTTACATCTTAACGAAGGCTTGATGTTGGAACCAAAGCATGTGTAGTCAATGATTCGTTTGAAACAGAACTTTAGCGGCCGAATCCACGTGACAGGAAGTACGGAACTAACTAACCTGTTAACTTAATCATTTTCGAGGCGCATTTAGATATTTTTGAGTGTGTAATGCTCAAATGGTAAAGGCAGTTGATAATGCATCATTCTTGAGTTTTGTTCTGAGTAATTGCAATGAGCTGTATACCTAAAAATACAACTTCAAAATGATATTATGACTGTTCTTAAAATCGCATTAAATGCGTATGATTAATATTCAGTATATTTTTAGCAATACTGTAGCTTTCTTTAAGGTTTGAATCGAGTTTTCTT
Source organism: Acleris literana (assembly GCA_946894065.1). Lineage (NCBI taxonomy): Eukaryota > Metazoa > Arthropoda > Insecta > Lepidoptera > Tortricidae > Acleris > Acleris literana. Next base: position 16,060,421 of record OX335687.1, on the reverse strand, counting down.
AGTCATTTGGATGTTTTGGATATCATATTCGTCAATCAGTGATCACAGTCATGCATGATTACAGTTGTTTAAAATAAATATGCAATATAAAAACATTGTTTCGAGTCGTTCAGTGAACCACAGTTTCCAGTGTGTTTTAAATATAAGACATTTACAGTATGCAGGCCAATAAAAAATACAATTTTAAAACTGCTATTTGGCAACTAAATATAGAATGCAAAAAGACTAGCTAGTTTTCTTTTCTTTTGAACTACATTATAGATGACTTATGAGTTTTAACGTAACATTTTCGGCTCCAGTAAACATACATGATGAAACTAGAATTTAAATAATCCCATGCAACGCCCCTCGTGTCATCTAATGTAATTCAATCATCGTATAATTTTGATTATCGATTTGACGCCACGTTGGGCAATACATAGGACATACATATTGTTCAATTTATATAATTTCGTAGTAAGAGCCATGCTGCGTTTACAATACAATTTACTTTCAGAGTGTTCTCAGCGTTTTGATTTCAGCTATTTTTAGACGAAACAAAAATAAGTACATTGATTGTTAAACGTCAAGTGACAATGCCGCGATGTCTAATAAGATCACCTGGTAGGATCCCCTACCTATTAATTTTGTACGTGGGGGATCCTACCAGGTGATCCTGCTGGACATCTCCGACAATGCCGATGAAGTAACACATAATTTGTCTGCTTCATGTCAGTTCTAATTCTTGGTTTGTTCACTAAAAATGATAAAGAAGCCCAAGCAAGTCTCAAGTGCGTCTTAATCATATGAACTAAAATAACCTTCTTGATAGTTGCTGATCGACATAAATACATTTAAATTTCTAAACAGATTGTACATGAAAATGATTACAATGGTTTCAGGTCATATTTAGAATTTTCCAAGCCTCCGAACGATATCAATATCAGGGTTTTTCTTCATTTAACACACGGTAGGATAGGCATGGAGTATTAAGACCATAACGTATTATCTCAAGCAACGATTCTTCGAACGTAAATGGCGAGAAATTGCAGACAGTATTTTCAGTATGGAATATTTAAAAAAGTCGTCAATACAACTTGCAACTTCATATCTTTAATTTGGGTTCACTCCATAGCCATTAAATTATCTTGCATTCGTCTAAAGCGCTCAAATTCCAGCTTCTCACGCTTCAAATAAAAGCTCGGTTAAAAAAATAAGTACAGGAAAAAATACAATAAAAATGGGTGACACAACTTTGGTACATGCAGGGAAATGGCCGATCACATATCGACATACGTCCGAGAAGGCGTAATCGTTTCTTCGATTACTTCGCTGCCGTGTAGTCATTTTTTTTATAGTCACATATAATTTACTCGGCTCTAAGAAGCCTATATACTGACACGGCGAACCGTTCCAATCTTGAAAACCGACCGTTGGAAGCTAAACTTTTTAAAAACGTTTCTCACAATCCGACTCATCATATTCAAATATCGAAACGGTTCACTGCAGAACAGCCGTCATCTCGCTCTACGGGCGCACGCTAGAGGGAGCTGTCAAGACGCCAAGCGACCATAGACACGCTATTTTTCATTATACAGTGGCGGCTCTAGAATTGCGGTTTTTCTCAAACTTATTTTATTGTCGACCAATTAAAATGTTGAGTACAGTTAGAACCTTGTCATTATCGCATTGACTAATGCTCTTTACCAATAATCGGTTTAAAGTTTAATATGACAAGGCACTAAATGGCTTAACATTTTCTTTGCTCACATTTTCTTGACACTTTAGCGCTTACAAAGTTTAAGTATTTTATTGTTTTTATGGATATTTAAGTCAAATATAAAGTAGGTTTAAAGGCAAATTCAAGAATTTAGTTTGTAATAAAAAACTAATATAGTCATTATTTACATGGTTAATTTTCATTACACGATGTATAATTTGTAACTCTAATCACGCTTTAACGATGTAGTCACCATTAAATATTTAATTTATTCTGTAATTTCGAGGGTACTCTTGCGCTGGTAATGTCTACGCAGGCCGGTTGAGTGTATCCTTGTGTACTGTTACTGTTTTAACTAGATTCATATTATATTACCGACATGTAAAACAGTCCTCATGTCAATTGCGGTCAGTGAACTAAATAAACGCCCTATAACCTATTGTTTATTCAATTCAATTTTTCTCGGAATGGCTTCTGTATATATGGACAACTTTGCCAGTGTCAGGGTTCGAGGCTACAGGTGATCGGTAATTTGTTTCCCGTACCGATTAAAAATGTAGCGCTCAGTTGAAATTCTAAAACATTATAACTACAAAAAACCACACTTATTCATAAACACAAATTTCTAGTCAGTGGAAATGTCACAGTGACAGATAAGGACAAATCATATTTTAAACTTTAGCTATTCCACGTTTATGAATAAGAGAGAAAATTTTGTATGTTAACAAAAAAATATCTTTATGAATTCAACCATAAAACTTTGTACGCACTAAAATGTCTCTTGAAGAATAAACGTAGTGAGAGCCGCCACTGTGTGGATCAGGTTTCCGGTGTGTGGCAGCTGCCCTGGCCGCGGGCGCGGTTCAGTTGCGCAGCGGCGGCGCGGGCGAGTGGTGGTGGCGCTCCAGGTCCTCGAGCGACAGCGCGTTGGGCACGTGCACGGACGGCAGCTTGCCCGCCGACGCGCGCGCCAGCAGCTCCGGCGAGAACCACCGGGCCAGCTGGTTGTCGCCGCCCGCCGACCCTACCACGCCGCCCAGCTCTACAAACGACAACCGACGCCGACGATCAGCGGGAAGCGAGGACACGCAGCGATCCACTATTGAAAATGTATCGCCCTCGCCCGCCAAACGTGTTCGCTACGCTATGCGAATTACGTATTGATACGAAACAAAGTCTATTTTAATATTGAACCTGGACAACTATAGGGCCAGCGCAAACCGGCGGACGGCAGGGTAGTTTTACGTTTAGATTTACTCCGCCGCAATCCGCTGCGATGCTCCGAGGTCGGTCTCGAAGCATTGAAATTTATACCTTATTTCAATTGAAATAGCATTGATAGATTTAATATCCTCTGCCGTCCCGTCCGCCGGTTTGCGCAAGCCAATAGTCGTCGTGGCGTCAGTGGTACCGCTTTCAGTTGACTGCCAGAGCCATCTCTGGCGTTCAAAAGGTGGCTCTTCGATAAACTAGAGAGAATTCACGCCAGCCGTATGAAGAGCCGGCAATCAACTGTTAATATATTGTGTCTCTTTTATTGACACGGAATCTATATCTTTTGTTCGTTTCTTGAGCGAGAATATAGTCGATAACTAATCGCTTTCTGGCCGGCAATGGGACCAATGCTTCAAGCGCCGTTCTGTTACACCAGGATGTTCCAAGCAGTAGGAAAAAAGATCAAAGCGCGGAATGTATTGTATTTTCAAAAAATAATTTACCGCGTGAATTTAACAGAAAATAACTACCTACATTTTACAGAAAATTAAAATAATTTCTAACTGTAAACATTTCCTACACTGAGTGAGTTTCTTTGAATATCAGTGACTGATTAATTCAATTGTGTAAATTATTTTACTTTCAGTTTTAACTATCTTAATTACGAGGGCTGCTACTTATGTATCCGGAATCTGGGATTCCAACATTTATAAACGTTATATCTGACCTCCATGGTAAAATTTGAACTTTTTTTTAATACTGGCCGCTATAATTTTTTTTCTTATGTACGCTAGTCTTTTGTTTTTGGCGGGATCAAAATGTCATCTCGCTGCAAGAATGGAACTCACTCGTGAAAATATTCGTGCTATGATTTATGATGATTTTCGGCGTGGTTTAACGCAACAACAGTGCATAGATCAATTAACTTCGACTTTTGGTGATGAAGCTCCATCGAAAAGCACTGTGTACCACTGGTTTAGTGAGTTCAATCGTGGACGTAGTATGCTCACGGACGAAGTTAAGGAAGGTCGCCCGAAATCGGTCGTTGTACCACAAAATATTGAAGCTGTGCGAAAACTTATAATGCATGACCGTCATGTTACATATCGCGAGATAGAGGCGACTCTGGGCATATGTATAACGAGCATTAATAAGATATTACATGATCATGATGAGCTGTAAAAAAAATTGTTCCCGTTGGATCCCTCACAATTTAACTAAGGATCAAAAAGAGGCTCGCGTCGAATGGTGCAAGAAAATGTTAAAAAAATATATCCGTGGTGACTCAAAAGCTGTTTATAATATCTACACAGGTGACGAATCCTGGATCTATGCGTATGATCCGGAAACTAAACAACAATCAACAGTGTGGGTGTTTCAAAATGAGCCGAACCCTATGAAAGTAACTCGTGCAAAAAGCACCTTGAAGCAAATGGTCGCCTGCTTTTTCGGAATTAATGGCCATGTGGCTACAGTGCCACTAGAGAATCGTAAAACGGTTAATTCGGAATGGTACACGACCATTTGTTTGCCGGAGGTATTTGAAGAAATACGTAAAAACAACTAGCGACGCAGAATCGTTCTTCACCATGACAATGCCAGCTGTCATACATCACGCGAAACGACTCGATTTTTGGAAGGTCAAAATATAGAATTAACGGGTCATCCGCCGTACAGCCCTGATTTGGCACCCAATGATTTCTATTTATTCCCAAATGTAAAGAATAAATTACGTGGTCAACGATTTTCGACCCGTGAAGATGCAGTCGACGCGTTCAAACAGCACGTTTTGGAGATACCTCAGTCAGAGTGGAAAAAATGTTTTAAAAATTGGTTTCAACGTATGCAAAAGTGCATCGATCATAAGGGAGAATATTTTGAAAAACAATAAAACCATATTTAGTCATATACGTTTGTTATTTTTTTCTATTCCGGTTACATAAGTAGCAGCCCTCGTAATATCGTTACATAGCATAAAACACAGTCCCTTCCCGCCGTCTGTCCCTCTTGTACGCTTAAATCTTTCAAACTACATAACAGATTTTAATTTTTAATCAATAGATAGAGAGATTCAAGAGCAAGGTTTTTATGTATAAACTAGCCGAAGACCCTACGAACTTAGTACCGCCTCAGAATGTTTTTCTCGTATTTTTTTTCAATGTTTTAATGATTATTCTGCTATTTGGGGCAGAGACAAATCCAACAAATCAAAGATCATAAAAATCGGTCAAGCCATTCTTGAGTTATAAATGGTGTAAATAACCAGACCTTGTTTTATATGAACCCTGTTACAAAAAAAACGAGCACTTGCAATTTTGTAACTAAATGAGATTTTAAGCTACGAAATGAAGAAAATACATTTTACGAAGGTAAATAATAATTTAATACAAATAATATTAGTTTTCATTTCGTAGCATTCAATCTCATTTAGTTACAGTATATTTAAAGTAGTTGAAAAAATCGAATGTACCAGTTTTCTTTGCCACAGGGTTTATATATTATAGATAGATAGATAGATTCTAGATTATGTATGGGTGTTACATAAAGCTTGGGCGGCCTGCTCGTAATAAATATATTGAAATGCCCTCGTTTATTTTGGACATCTAATAAGACTTTTCGCCACACAATGAAATAAATCCTATGACTGTAACTAACACTGTTTGATTTCAAAAATAAAGTACGGCCAATGAGACGAGATAAATAATGTAAACAAACTGACCGTTACTGAGTTATATTGCGATAGCGAGCCATTATTATATCTGTCCTTATCTCTCGTAAGCAATATCTTCAGTTGGTCGATGACGGCTGTCGTTGCTAGGTTGGTTGTTGATCGGTTCTGTATGTGTTGTTAGTAAAGTCTGTTCCTATTCGTTCCGTCACTCTTATAAACAAGTCAATTTACCATTATAACTCCATATTCGCGTACTTTTAAAGCCTAGTCATATTATTTATTTATACACTTTATCATTGTCTTCGTGTCCATTTTAAGGTAGTAATCTCTATTTAATATTATATTTTTTGATGAAACATTCGCTGAAAACACCATTACACTGACAGAGTCTTGTCATAAAGATATTTTTTTTCGAACTATTTCTGACATTGAAAATGTGCTGAGGTTTGATAGATTTGATTGATATGATAAGTGAGGTTTTCGTCTCTGTCGCACCCAGCGTACGATGATGATGATGATGACGATGAATATATATTCAACCTTTTTAATAAACTAATTAGAGGTAACATTATTCTGATCACTATTTCATCCTCTACCTAAAGACAATTACAGTCAGGTATACTTGTTATTGTCATTGGCGGTCTGAATAGGAACAGACTTTATATAAGTTTTTTGGTTTAAAATTTGTAATTAGCATAATGGGTGATTTGGTATGCACTGTAAGCCTGTTATTGTGTGATAAAAATAATAATCGTGGTACGGGAAAGCTCACAGATGTTGTCAACATAAGGGCCGCCATTTTGTGAAGTTCATTCCTGTTTGGATTGCGTCCGACACGATTTCAAATAAAAATGTTTTGAACTCCAGTGGCCCGGTTCACGAAGCTGTAAGTTACAAATTACAAGTGGAACTCCTTTTCTAGCAAAATTAGAAAGAGAGTTCCGCTTGTAATTTGTAACTTGTAGCTTCGTGAAACAGGCCACTGAAAGCTTGTTTACATTATTTATCTAGTCTCGTTGGCTTTACTTTAGTTGAGCAGATAGTTTCCGCCTGCCCTCGTCAGTTACTGTTCACTCACCGTTGAGGCTCCGCTGGTGCGACTGCACGAGTAGCTGGTGCAGCGTGGTGCCGCCGGCGATGCCGCGCGTCATGTTGCTCATGTTGCTCATGCTGTTCATGCTGTTCATGCTGTTCATGCTGTTCATGCTATTCATGTTGTTTATCTGCAACCAGAGGACAGTTATAAAAATAACCTATACGCAACGGCTTACGAAGCTAGCGATTCTGGCCTCATCGGTAAGGACAGATATTTGTGTGGTGAGCGCGAATATTCGTTCCCGAGTCAAGCACGTTTTCGGACGGTCGTGGATATACTTGAGAAGTCTTTTAAGTCGATTTTCCGTCTTTAAGACGCGTTTAGCTTAGTTGGAAGTGACACTGCCTACGAAGCTAGCGGCTCCGGGTTTTATTTCCGGAATGGGCAAATATTTGTGTGACGAGCGCGAATATTTGTTCCTGAGTCTTGGATGTTTTCTATGTATTTAACCCGTGTAACGTCACGTCATATACATTTGTATGACAATATCAAACTTAGTTCGAACCAAAATGAGTTGCAAATTCAAATATTCTTATGGAACTCAGTCGGTCCACAAGACGCGCCACGAGTTAATTATGTATTTCTCTATATAAGTAAGTTCATCGTTGTCTAGTACCCATAGTACAAGCTAGCATAGTAGAGCTTAGTTTGGGACTAGGTCAATTAGTGTGACATTGTCCCCTGGTATTATTTATTAATTTTTATTAGGTACACTCAAACACACCTCGTGTTCTAAAGACTCATTTACATTATACAACTTTCTTGCACATTCCATACAATAAAATTGAGGAAATAAAAAATTGCTTAGTCTAAACTTTACGTTTGGTACAATTCTTAAACACTATTATTGCAACAAAATAATTGCATACAAATATTGCTGATTCTTGTACAAAAAACTTGCATAATCTAAATGGGCCTTAACCTCGTAACTCGTCAAGAACCTTCGTTATATGACGTTTGCATCAAAAAATATCTAAAAGAAAGAAAAGAAAGAAAAAACATTTATTCGTGACATACATAAAAAAGAACAGATTAACACGTACAAGAAGGAAGCAGCCACGAAATGGTCCCAACTCAGCGTAATCTAAGATCTAAAACCACTTGGCATGCTCATCATCATCATCATCATGTCAGCCGAAAGACGTCCACTATTGGACATAGGCCTCCCCCAAGGCTCTCCACTCAGACCGGTCTTGTGCTTTTCGCATTAACCGCGTTCCCTTCCTCCGCGTTCCTTGGCATGCTACAATGTGTCGATGAATAACTTACCGAGTTAGGCATCTGTTGCCGCTGTTGAGAATGTAGGAACTGACGGACGCTGCCCGACATCTGCTGGAACAATAATATTTTTTATTTATTTGGCGACGCGGTTTGGTAGTGATCTTACCTGAGGCTAGAGGACTCAGGTTCAATTCTTGGTCAGGGTAAATATTCGAAGGATGGGCAAGAGTTAAAATACGTATGTAAGTATGTACTTCTTTATTTATAATTAAGTTTATCGTTGTATAGTACTCATAGTACTAGCCTAGAGCTTAGTTTGGGACTAGCTCAATTTGTGTGACATTGCCGTTCAGATTTATTTTATAAATCGCCTGGCACAAACTACAATCGCATCGTGAGCTGGTTTAGTCGTCGATCGCGTGCTATACAGGTTGGAAAAAACGATCGCCCCACGTACGGCAACTGCCTTAACAATTGAAATCAGCAAATTCTACGCAAAAGAGACTCACTTTTATTTTTGAAAAACAATAATCACTTAATTTATGTATTTTTGAAAATTCGTCTGCCTTAATCGGAAATCGAACTAGTCGAATATGATAAAACAATTCGTCTTTAAAGATCAAGGGTCGTTTGTAGTGATCATTTACATTTACAACACATACACATTAAAACTAAATAAACACCGTGAAATCTAAGAAACTTAATTATTTTGTCATATTCGACCAGTTCGATTCCCGGTTCAGGCAAACGATTTTTAAGCCTTAAGCAATAAGCCTTAGATGCAGTATTTATCATTTTCAAAAATAAAAGTAAGTGTCCTTTGTGTAGAATTTGCTATTTCCAATATTGAAGGTTGTTGCCATCCATGTGGCGTTCGTAATTTCCACTCTGCATGTATACGTACATAAATACATAAAGTCTGTTCCTATTCGTTCCGTCACTCTTATAAACAAATCAATTTACCATTATAACTCCATATTCGCGTACTCTTGAAGGTTGAGCCTAGTCATATTATTTATTTATACACTTTATTATTGTCTTCATGTCCATTTTAAGGTAGTAATCTCTATTTAACCATTTGAACGCCACACGTCGTATACAAAATGTGCCACCCACACGCCAAACATGTTTGCTATGCTATGCAAATTACACCTTATTGCTACCAAACAAAGTCTCTTTTAATATTGAACTCTTGTCGGCTGTAGCCGACGTGGCGTCAGTGGCACGACTTTTAGTTGACGGCCAGAGCCGACTGTGGCGTTGAAAAGGTTAATATTGTATTTTTTGATAAAAAGCACATTCGCTGAAAATACCATTACACTGACAGAGTCTTGTCATAAAGATATTTCTTTTCGAACTATTTCTGACATTGAAAATGTAGTTAGGTTTGATAGATTTGATTGATAAGTGAGGTTTTCGTCTCTGTCGCACCCAGCGTAATAATACGATGATGACGATGAATATATAACCAACCTTTCTAATAAACTAATTAGAGGTAACATTATTTTCATTACTATTTCATCCTCTATCTAAAGACAATTACAGTCAGGTATATTTGTTATTGTCATTGGCAGTCCGAATAGGAACAGGCTTTACATTAAATCACGCCTGTTTCCCAGAGGGGTATGCAGAGACAGACCACTTGTTTCCACCTGCTACGAACCTGACAAGTCTCTTTCGCTTCTTTCATATTCATACATCCGAGTCATGCGTGCACGGCGGTCCCGGGTAGTTAAGATTATGTACAGGTATTGTAATGAACGAAGCAGACAGGTACCTGCTGCTGGTAGTGGTGCTGGTAGTCGGCGGGCGACGGCGCGTAGCCCATGGGCGGCGCGGCGCCGCTCTGGTTGCCCTGCAACGTTCATTAACTAAATCAATAACACGACATCGTGTATTCAATTATACTCTAAAATCTAATTAAAGACCAAAATCTGACAGTTCCCATCTTGATTATTTCGTTATTTTAATATTATTTCATAAAGATCCTGTAACCAGTAATATTAGGGTAAGTTTTATTGATAAAAATACCTACACTTAAACCAAAATGCAGTAATCACAGCGAATGTGCGCCCGTTGAGGTTAGGATTTTGGTTTTAAATTAGATTTTCCAGTATAGGTTGGGTCATGTCAGGTAGTATATAAGGATATGTTGCACTAAACAGTTAGACATTTTTTGTGTATTAAATCTTTCATTGCGGAAAAAACATTTTTTATTTTTTTACTTAACTTTTCGTTTCAGGTGGTAATGGTACCTATAACAGTATAGTAGTACTAGCCTTGTATTCTACTCGGCAAAACAATATAGCTTTTGACGTGTTATCGTATTGTTTTTAACCCGGCCACCATTACTGTCAAGTAAATAAGAGCTATCAAGGTGTCAAAACGTTGACAATATGGAACCACGTCAAAAACAATAAGGTTACCGCGTAGAACCTCAACCATTTGGCATTTTGTCGTGACGTCATGTTCAAGAATGGCGGGAACGGGGTCTGTAATGAAGCCGCACGTACCTTGACGATGGGGCGGCCCTGCGGCACCTTCTGCGGCGCCGCCCACTGCTGCTTGGGGCTCGGCGCGTCGCACTCCTTGTCCGCCGTCATCTTACGGAGCACCTGCAGCACACCGACCGTCGTATAAATGTACAGTTATACTAAACAAAAATTGAATAAATGCAATCGTCAAATCGGCGATTTTGTTTCCTCGCAAACTGTGGACTGATTCGTCTCCCAATTTTTTTTATGGAGTCGGCAAACGAGCTCACGGCCACCTGCCCCCTATTTCACCATCTCGACAATGACATGCGACAGATGACAACTCGGTATACATTGCAAAGTTAACACGATGACATATCATTAAAGCAATAGGTTAGGCCCATATTTTAAAGCATTGAACATTTTAACACTGCCTTCTATTTACATTTTTGAATCGTGTAAATTCTTAAAAAGCCACCCGAGTTGTTATTCGCGTCAAGACGATAGGCCTCGTCGCTACGGACTGCGTGCTAATGCTAAGAACAATTTAGTTCAACCAGTATCCCATTTAGTGTTACGTAGCTCCGGACCCAATTCTATGTCAGTTAAAATCTTTAATAAATTGCCTACTGACATAAAGAACGTGGAAAAGGTTTTTTTTTTTTTTAAAGCCTCAAAACATTTTTAATTCAGAAAGCATACTATACGGTTGATGAATACTTTAATGATTCAAATAATATTCAATAAATGACAACCTCTCTGACATCTCCTCTCTTTCTTTATTGACAAATATTTTTTTATGTAGTTATTGACAAATAATTTTTTATTTAAATTTTCGATTATGTTTAGATGTTTACAAATTAGCAATTACCTTATTTTAATAATAAATCTTATCTTTGACCGCTTTGACTAATGTCATAGACTGACATCATAATTATAAATAACTTTTAACATCCGAATTCCAATATTTTTGCTATTGATTTAAAATAATCAGCATTTATATTTAATATTAATTTTTTTAGTAGTGTTAGTTAATTATAATTATGATGACATCTTTGAACTGAATTAGTTAATAACGTAGTTTCTTTGCTTCGATTGCAGCGCCCTTGCAGGGTTTATGTTTGGACTAAATATATTTTTAAGATCATGTATACACGTAATGCAATAAATAAATGAGTATGAGTATAGTTCTTGTCTAGCTGTCATTTTGAAAACATCTGTCTATTTATTTCATTTTTGTAAATTAATTTATCGTTGATTTTGGTTCGCAAATCCAGGGCAACTTTGTGAAGTAACCTCCAACACTGACGAAGAATAAAATAAAATAACAGTGAAAAGTTGATTCTGAATGAGCAAGCGGTCAAGAACACTCCAAGCTATTGAAGTGGATGCCCGCCATCTTCAATGGTGTGCCGACTGGGACTGGAAGACGTCGAGAACAACGAAGATTCACCGTATAATTGCTTATATATACTTGACATCGGCAAAATTACATAACTTGTAGACGCCATTAAAATAAATAAATAAATAAATAAGCTGCGCCATGTACACTGAAATTTCACCTGTCACCTGTAATTGTCAGAATGATAAAATAGGGGGCTGATGGTGAATGGGATCTGTGACCGATGAATGTTTGCATTCTCAAAGCTATAATTTCAATATTTCCACCTTGAGACCGCAAAAGCGTTGCCAGCCCCGACGACTAAGAGGGAATGCCTTTATGCTAGTAATTTCACCGGTTGCTTATCTCTACATCTTGTGCTTGTGTTTTATCTTGACAAACTTTGTAAAAAATGGATAAGGACAACCACACAATCGTCGGATTAACAACAGTCCTTTATGTTAGGAAACTTTTTAGCTGAGATCGGCAAGATTTTCGGGAAAGGACATAATGGTGATAATAATCGCCTATAAGGCCTTGGAGACACTTTCACATAACTGAGTTAACCAAGAAGAACTGTTAGGAAAAAGCTCCGCAAGAAGATAGTGCTTAATCAATAGCAGTAGTAATATGAACCAACTATATGAACTGTTTAGTGGTGGTAGGACTTGAGCAGGGTCCGTCCGGATCGCTACCACCATCTTATCCATTAACCCACCACCAAGCAGTAGTGTTCGCATTGCTGTGTTCCGGTGTGGGGATAAGACAACCGGTGAAATTACTAGCATAGAGGCATTCCATCTTAGTCCTCAGGGTTGGCAACGCATTTGAAGTCATAGGATTGCAGTTTTGAGATTGTAGTCGTGAGATTTCAAATGTCTATGGGTCTCAGATCCCACTTACCATCAGGTGGCCTGAGTGCCCGCGAGCCTTATCCATGCCATAAAAAAAAGTATACTTATTCAATAACATTTTCCCATATCACTCACGCTTGATTTAAACATGCGTCAAGTTTACAGAGGTGTGACTAAAGAAGATAGATAAAGTAATGTGTACTAACAGATGTGGGTGTGAAGGAGATGGGCGTCTTGCTGGGTGCGTCGTGCCGGCGGCGGTAGTTCTCGCGCTGCTCCTCGAGCTTCTTCTTGATGAGCGCGCCCTGCATGATGGACTGCGTGTGCGCCTGCAGCTCGCGCGGGGAGGGGATGCGCTGCGGGACACCTGCCGGGATAGACACGTTACAGTATGCGGTCTTGATAACTGCTGAGAAATGTTCAGTCGATATACAGATGTCCCAGAAACCGACGTCGACTCGCCTAGGGCTGATAGAGCAGCTAAACAGCTATCGATTTTTATTAGTTTCGGAGATATTGATCATCTTAATCTGATTTTTTTTTAATTTTCCCCTTTGTCCATGTCACGAAAAAACATTAATTTCATGTTTTATATTTTATTCTTATCTTATCTCATGTTTTTCAGCGCTATCTTACATAATTAAAATCATTACGAATCAGCGAAGTTTTTAAACCTATTGGCCCGTTTTTTTTTTTTGGAGTAATAATAATAATAATAATACGTTTATTCACAGATCTTGCTTACAACTAAATACACATATTCTTCTGCCAAACCACAGAGTGGTTTGTTGGCAGACGAGTAATCACATAAAATTTTACATACACAATTTAATTTATTTTTTCCGTACAAGGTGAAAAGCAAACACTGGGACACCTAGTATGGAGAAACAAACTTTATGTGATTACTTTTTTTTTTAAACGATAGCCTTTTAGCTTCTCTATCAGCTCTACGCGGGTTGACGCCGGTTTCTGGGACACCCTGTATAGTTACACCTGCCGGAATATACACACGTTAGGCTCGATTTAGACCAAGCGAACGAACAAGAATTCTATGCCTTATCTCTTATTCTATGCCTTATCTCTTCTTTTTAAAAATAAAGACAAAACATGTTCTAGAGCACTTGTTCGCTAGGTCTAAACGCACCTTTACCAGAGGCTAAACTATTCTGTTCGTAATGTTCAATTTAAAACTATTTTAAAAGACGATGGGCATTTCGGTACCCGCTACAATAGGTACAACAAATGGAGATAAGCGGCTTGGTTTACATAAAAACGCATTTCCAATGATATACAAATTATGTCCATTGGGGCGGGTACCACCTTCCATGCATTTTGCTCATCGTCGTTTAGAGTATACGTGTGAAATATCAGTACCTACAAGAAATGTCACACGGACGATATGCGGTCGTTTTTTTCAATTATAAGCATTTAACTTTTTCAACGCCATTGACGGATATATCCGCACCACTGGTTCAACGCCAACGACGGATATTTCCGTCGTGGTTGCCAGCGCAAAATAAACCTGATGTCTATGAGGCAAGGTTGATATTCACTCTGGTTTTAAGCTGTCATTGGCGTGTGAGTGACGTCTTTTGTATTTGACATAGCGTTGAAAAGGTTAAAAACTTACGGCAGTTTCTTAAAAAAATAAAAAATTGACACCATTTGACAATTACAACGATGATACTCTATTCTTGTATGACGAACATTTCCGTGTGACATTTCCATACTTAGAAGTAGAATAGAAAATAAATAAATAGCTGACACATATTTAGCATAGAACATATAAAACATACACGAACGAAAGAAAAGACAAAATATATAAAATCAAGTATGTTACTCAGCATAATGCCGTGGTTCAGCGGTTTCAGTGGCCCATGAATAATGGTACTGTTTTTAATCGACTTCAAAAAAGGAGGAGATTTTATGTTCGGCTGTTGATATGTTTATGTAAATCTTCACCGATTTCTCCGTCAATTGCGAACCGATGTTATATTATTTTTCTGTTTGATAGGATATAATTCCGGGGTGGTCCTATTGCCACCAAATCGGTATCTGATGAGGGGATCTGTGAGGAATTGAGGGAACTCCTCAAATATTATAGGAGTTATAGGTATACATATAGCGATTTTAAGTAACAAGTCAAGCGTTTGTATTCAGAACCATTTGGTGAGATGGCCTTCGGAACTCCTCAACGGTACCTATTTTAAGGATGGCGACAAGATATCTTGATTAAGATAGTTGAGCGACTTTGACAACGCACACTTAAAGGATCTAAATATTCGACTATGACTTCCGTGGCGTTGCTTGCAGCTTGAAATGTCCTATGCTTTCTTATTAATTGAGAATTGGTACTATATAACGGCATATTATGATCACTAAAAAGTATAAAATAAACAGTAAAAAAAATATAAAAACGGACTTCAAAAACGCAATTTTTGCCAAGTAGTAATGAAGAGCGCCGCTACTACCGTACCTGGGTGGTGCACCGCCAGCGTGTTGGGGCTGGTCGGCATGATGGGCGACGCGCAAAACGCTGCTCCAGGGAAGCATAATTTCGACACACGTCATTAGCCAATAGGAATTTTTCTCAAACATGCTCGGAAATAACGGTTTTCCGATTGAAACACATTGACGGAAAATGCCTCTTTTTACTCCTAGGAGTAAAAAAACCATATGAAAACACTTTCCGTCCATGTCCATATTGTTCATGCATAAATGCTCTCTATTGCGTATAAAATCGAAAGGACCATGAAAAAAATCCCGTACACCCAACCTGTGGGGGCGCAGTGAGGGGCGGCGGCGCGGCGGGGCTCTGCGGAGCGGCGGCGGCGGGGGCGGCTCGTTGTGCGTCAAACTATCGCTACTAATACTCGTATGACGCAAACAAATATTCTCTCCGAATTTGTCAAAGGTTTTTAGAAATACTTATTTTCATGTATTTGTATAATTTCCTCGCATTGTTTGAGAAAAGCATTATGTATGCCTCGGCGGAAACGAGGATTTCCTGACTCGTATTTTAGCAGGCCTCGCTATTGCTCGGCCTGCTAACCACCTCGTCAGGAAATCCCTTATTTTCCGCGCCTTGGCAACAATGTACTATTGTTGATGCGTTGTTAATTTAAGCGGTTAGTATTTTTTCACTAGTCGCGAAATGATCGTTTAGTTCAACGCAATCTTGGAGTGACAAACAAATTACGGACGACTTGTGCTATTATAGTAAAGCAGACTAATGCTCAATTCCAATATTCAAACCACAGAGATTTTTTGACATATGACACAAAAAAGTGTAAAATTTAAACCTAACAAAATCTATCCGCGGTTTGAATATTGTAAATGAAAGTAAATATATAATATTGTAAATGAATATTGTAATTGTTATAATTAGAATTTAAAGTATGATTGATTCCGCTTAATGTATTGGGGTCGAAGGAGGTATAGAATGAAGGAGATTGGCATAATAGAAAACTAAACGAGGGCACATTAAAGGTTTCCAGAATTTGTTCGATTCCAGCATTATATTATAGCCCAGATTATTAGGACTCGGCATGGTGGTAGCAGTGTTTTAATTGGAGCTGCACTGTATTACATTTTATATCGGTGAAGGTAACACTTTAAAGATAATTTATAATAAGCTACTATGGGTATCTCGCCGCAGTAAAAGAAGAGTAGCAAAATTTATAGTTATGTCGGATATTTACGGCCATGAACAGCACTCTTACATAAACAACAAATCTAACGTAACGTGCTTCACATTTCTGTTTGCTAACTGTCCTATTAGTGATACATTTCCCAAGATAAAACTGTCCCGCCGCAGTGAGACACTAATACAAAATGTAAAGAAGCGTCGCGTCGGCGCCCCGTCTCCTCTGCATGTTTTGCGTCGTGAGGTTTGAACATATTGTGTGTGAATGTTTGTTGCGAGTGTACCGGGGTGCGGCAGCGGCGAGAGGCGCAGCGGCTGGTGGTGCGGCACGACGAGGTGCTGCGCGCCGCCCGGCAGCGGCGAGCCGCCCAGCTGCTGCTGTAACACCAACCACTCATTCACGACGGTGCACTTACATATTTATTTTCTCAAAAATGTCCGGAAATGTTGACATTCCTATCTACATATTGAGACGCGAAGTACTTTACTGCCAGTTCTCAAATTAAAAAAAACATTGCGTGCTCGCTACACAAACCCGCAATGTTGCATACAAATTCCATTACTATCTACTAATAAAATGAGGGCACAAGTCTTATACATCCACATTTTACTCGAAACATAACTTTTTTATTTGTGCCTGGAATAGCTTGTTTTTTTTAAAACAAGAATTGCGTTTCTCCTTGTCATAAACAAAAAGGCGATAAGGAGTGATGGTTTTTCACATGAAGTTTCTGTTTGTATGCAATTCAAAAATTTGTTCAGGCGATGAAGATTTGACTCCAACACAATTTTTTTCTTGCGATTTTTGAGAAAAGCACTATATTTGCCTCGGCAGGAACAGCAATTGCGGGCTTCGTATTTTTAAATGGACGAGCTTGCGAGTAACGAAGAGAAACCAATACTCGGCCCGTAATTGCCTACTTCCATGCCTAGGCAATAATGTACTATTGTTAGTAATGTTAGTTTTGCACTTAACTATCAGATTAGTATTTTTAGATGTAAGGACCGCCTTTTCCGGTAAAAGCCTCCTCCAAACCACTAGTGAACCATAAATTGTAAGGTGACAAGATACACTGGTCAGTTTACTGTGTTGCTAATGGTACGTGATCATAATGTAACATTCACATAGATCCTCTTATGGTGCTAATAGACTTAGAGTATATACTTGAGCGTTCGGTCGAATAATCGACAAATATAGGCTAATACGTAAGTAAGCTCTAATCTGTAATAATAAGTCACAAATGATAATGTTTAAATGTAACAAGTATATTATGTAAATATATATAAGGAATGAATTAATGAACCCTTTTCCGGCATCGTATTACAAATGCCAATCAAAAGGTATTAAGAAGTTGGGAATGCTGTACCGATTAATTGTAGAGTTCGAAGAAAAAAACATTATATGCTCAAGTCTATCACAAGTTCAACTATTCACAAGAACCTAGGTTTAGAATAGCAGCAACAAGTGACCAGCACTGACCTGGCGCTGCTGCTGGTGCAGGCGGAGGATGGTGAGCAGCACCTCTCGGTGGCGCGACTGCAGCCCCGGGTTGCCCAGCTGCTGCATCAGGTTCTGGACGGTGATCTCGCCCGCTTTTAGCCCTGCGGGATGGAACGGTTGTGTTACGATATTGAGAAGACAGACAAACATTAAATGTTAGTATAAAGGTAATGTTGAAGATTATTGCGAGTTCGTAACATTTAGAAGAAACAATGTATGGTACCTTGTATGATGGCCTTGAAGTATGGATAGAGGGATCAATGTATGTTGGCCTTGAAGTATGGATAGAGGGGACAATGTATGGTAACGTGTAGATGACCTTGAAGTATGGATAGAGGGAACAATGTATGGTACCGTGTATGATGGCCTTGAAGTATGGATAGAGGGAACAATGTATGGTACCGTGTATGATGGCCTTGAAGTATGGATAGAGGGAACAATGTATGGTACCGTGTATGATGGCCTTGAAGTATGGATAGAGGGAACAATGTATGGTACCGTGTATGATGGCCTTGAAGTATGGATAGAGGGGACAATGTATGGTACCGTGTATGATGGCCTTGAAGTATGGATAGAGGGAACAATGTATGGTACCGTGTATGATGGCCTTGAAGTATGGATAGAGGGAACAATGTATGGTACCGTGTATGATGGCCTTGAAGTATGGATAGAGGGAACAATGTATGGTACCGTGTATGATGGCCTTGAAGTATGGATAGAGGGAACAATGTATGGTACCGTGTATGATGGCCTTGAAGTATGGATAAAGGGGACAATGTAAGGTAACGTGTATGATGGCCTTGAAGTATGGATAAAGGGGACAATGTAAGGTAACGTGTATGATGACCTTGAAGTATGTATAGAGGGAACAATGTATGGTACCGTGTATGATGACCTTGAAGTATGGATAGAGGGAACAATGTATGGTACCGTGTATGATGGCCTTGAAGTAAGGATAGAGGGGACAATGTAAGGTAACGTGTATGATGACCTTGAAGTATGTATAGAGGGAACAATGTATGGTACCGTGTATGATGGCCTTGAAGTAAGGATAGAGGGGACAATGTAAGGTAACGTGTATGATGACCTTGAAGTATGTATAGAGGGAACAATGTATGGTACCGTGTATGATGGCCTTGAAGTAAGGATAGAGGGGACAATGTAAGGTAACGTGTATGATGACCTTGAAGTATGTATAGAGGGAACAATGTATGGTACCGTGTATGATGGCCTTGAAGTAAGGATAGAGGGGACAATGTAAGGTAACGTGTATGATGACCTTGAAGTATGTATAGAGGGAACAATGTATGGTACCGTGTATGATGGCCTTGAAGTAAGGATAGAGGGGACAATGTAAGGTAACGTGTATGATGACCTTGAAGTATGTATAGAGGGAACAATGTATGGTACCGTGTATGATGGCCTGCGCCTCGGGCCGCTGCAGAAGCTCGCGGTCGGCGGCGGACGGGCCGGGCGGCGCCGGCGGCATCATCTCGCTCGCTTGTTGCTGGTGCTGAAATCACAAACGAATCATCCTCAACCATACAGAATTACGGATTTTAGCAAAGTATTAATCAAATCAAATATAATGTATTTCGACCATTTTTGGATCATATTGTGTTAGTAATTTAAATTACAAATTTAAACCTAATATTACTTTTTTCAGTGTTAGTTTGAATCGTCTAGCAAGACCAAGACTGACCAAGTATTAACTGATCATAAATAAAAAGATACTATATAAACAAGTGCTTATGCTATCAAAGTCACCCCGTAAATCAAAGTAACCCCAGTTTACGGTACTATTCCGGATCATCCCAGCTAGTATGTAGTGTTCAAGAGTATCTGTATTGTATCGTACATGTTGGACTTGCAGCAGCTTGTAGAGCAGCTCCTGCGGGATGTGCGGCTGCTTCGGCTGCTGCTGCTGTTGTTGTTGCTGCTGCTGCTCCATGCTCTTGTTCAGCATCTGCCGGGGAGCACGGGCCGTAACAAATCGTTGGTGATACTGCTATAACGCTTAACTAACAAATTTAATGAGGGGCAAAATGCACCTTACTAATTAAGTCAGTAAGGTGCATTTTGCCTGTTATCAAATTGCTTAGTTACGCGGTTTAATACACTCCAACTCCTGCGGTCACCATGTATCAATGAGTATTTCAAACTTAAGTACATTATCCGAAGTCTAATGGTGAAGGAAAAACATCGTGAGGAAACCTGCATTCAAACAGCTGAGTGTGTAACACGGTAATTGCAATGGTTTAGTCTAAAATATATTGCCCAACGTCTTTTTAGGCCGAAATAAACGAATTTAAAAAAGATCTACTGTGTAGTTAAGTCAGGCAGGCTAGGTTATTTTTTATACTAATTAAAAAAAAAAACCGTATCAATTTTATTGTAAAAACCGTTTTTGACCAAACAGTATATTATAAGGACAATCAATGTTTATGCCACTCGATATTGACCCTAATTTTGTACAAAATCCTAATGGGTCTGAGTATCCGAAAAGGCACCTCTGTAAGATAATATAAGGGTAAAACGGTCAATTCATCATCATCAGATCTGGATGTCCACTGCTGGAAATAGGCCTCCCCAAGGTCCCCAAGTGTTTTTATTTTGCGAAAACCTATAATAACCTTCTTGGGTCTGAATTTTTAATTTGTACTGAAATGACAGCTGTCAAGATTGATTTCCTTACGGTTCCAGCGATATAAAAATGATGACTCTTTTTTTTGTGTAATTATTTACACTAAAGACTTTACGACAGAAAAAATATATTTAAACAAAGGTGTAGGTACCTGCAGCAGGCTCATGGGCGGCGGCGGCTGCGCGCGCGGCGGCGGCTCGGCCGCGGCCGGCACGGCGTGCCCGCCCGACACCTGCGCCAGCTGCCGGGTAAACAAACCATACGTATTCGGTCAACTTTCAAATCGGGTACACTACATAACTCCGAAGAGGAATTTTTGGGTGAACCTATTAGAATTTTGTGGTTGCGAGGCACATAAGCTAGCATAGTTCAGCAAATATTAATTGGCCGTCTGTAATCTTCACAAAGGTCTTTTTTTAATATCAAACCAAAGGTAATCGTAAAACTACCCTCGTTCTTCAAACAGCACAGTGGGTCGGAAGGTTGAGGTTAAGGTTAGGTCTGGTAAGTCTCAACGCAGAAAAAAAGATCGCAAAGTAGATAACAGACGGCCAAATCATATTTCCTGAACTATACTTATTATTAGATTACTTGTTAACGCATCGTGTCCTAAATTTGTCACTCGTATCACGGTGGGTTCAGACCAAACAAGCGAATGCTCTAGAACATGTTTTGTCTTTATTTTTACAAAGAAAATGGAAGAGATAATGCCATAGAATTCTTGTTCGTTCGCTTGGTCTAAACCCACCGTCATAAAAAGCTTTATAATATGATCGTTGCATAATAATACATTCTTGTAGAGACTAGTAAGTGAGCCTTCCTGCACGGCTAGCACAAGTTGCCCGCGACTTTGTTATCTTTCGGATCTCCCTTTCTATTTAGTCAACGATAGAGATGCACTAAGGGATAAGCGAGAAAATATAACTCGTGCTACCCGTGCTGGACGAGTACGAGTGTAAAATTTTATACATACGACTCCAGATGGCTCGTAATGGTTGAAACATGTATAATGCTTCTCTCAAAACTAAAACAAGTAGATAAAAGAGTGCAAGTCTACAAACACACCACACGCTAAACTTATTTTGTTTACAGCATACACCTGGCAACACTGACCTCGTTCGAACTCTGATCTGTCTACTTTGCTGGTCACTTTCGTTGTTATCCAGGAACCTCAACTTACTAGCTCCTGTTCACTGGTGTTGCTATGGCAACATAGCATTTTTGAGAAAAACTTTTTTTTTTATTATGTAATGTTATAGTCATGGAAAGTGGTACTCACGAGTCGCTTGAAGGCGGAGAGGTCGTGGTCGGGGAGCGGCGCGGCGGGCTGCGGCCGCAGGCGCGCCTCCAGCTCCTCCAGGCTGTGGATCTTACCGCCCACGTTGTTCATTTCTGTAACGACATCAACATTCTACACTCTACAGTACTTCACTAATATTATATTTTTATAAAGAAGAAAGATTTCTATTTTGGTATGTTTGTAACGAATAAACTTAAAAACTACTGGACCGATTTCAAAAATTCTTTCACCATTATAATGCTACATTATCTCTGAGTAACATAGGCTATCTTTTATTTTTCTGCTTGGATGGAATTGCGGGCAACACCTACTTTTTAAATAAAAAAAGCTCATCTTTCGGATTATTTTTTAGTGTTCAAACACTAAAAAAACAAACTAAACACATAATGTCCTTTAATGTGCTCCGTGTGTCACCGACGCGGTAAGGTGAACGTACGAGTGCTCGACATGCGAACAGAAAATATTTATTTGCGTCGTTATATTATGGTCTACCCAAAACATTTTCATGTGATTTGGGAGTGACCTTTACTTTTGTTAGTTGGAAATTGTTGAAATGAAATGAAAATAATTAGTCAATCGGATTGTACGAGTAAATGTCAGGTGCTTTTCTGGCAGTCCCTTTCTTTATTTTAAAAAAATGGTGTGTGAAATATGAAAGCCACAAACATTTCTCATCGTTTAAATCAGGGGTTAAAAAAATTGATGTTAATCTTATTTTATTTATCGCAAGTCAAAGTATGGGGCGAGTACTAGTACAGCGACGAGTACTAGTACTTCCACCTTACTGCCTGAAATTTAGCGCTGTAAGTGTCTGACACCTCATTATAATGCTGAGCATACCATGACGACACACACTCCGTGCTGTTCCTGTAACGTTGTTTTTTTAATTTATGTCTATTTGTGTGTTTTCTGTGTAGTGAATAAATGTATTTCTTCTTCTTCTTTTTCTTTTACCCGGGAGTAAGGTTAAGCGACCCACAGTATGAAAAACACCGGTCTATACTCCGTCTGTTTAGGTACTTAAATAAATGTAAACATAAAAACCACGTGAGATAGTCGGTCAGCCAATAGAAACAGAACACTGATACGTCAAAGCTTGACCAAATAGTTTTGATTGGCTGTTGAACAGAGCTACGTGGTTTGATTTATTTACAATTAAGTACCTAACTAAACAGATAGAGTATAGGCAAATCTGTGTAGGGTAAGAAGAGATGTACCGGGCCGGGCTCCGCTGTTGGCGCGGCGCAGCAGGTCCAGCAGCGAGGGCGGCGGCGGGCGCGCGCCGGCCGGCGAGATGGGCGCGAACACGTGCGCCGGCTCGTGCGCGGGCGGCGCCGTGCGCTCGCAGTTGTCCAGCTCTGCAACACACGATATACGAAGAGACGGGTGTCCCTCGGAATCAAACTATATTTTTTATCTACACTCGTATCATAAATCCTCTATTATGCGTTCAAAACCCGTAGGCGATGACCGGCATTACCTGTGGTAGTAGATGACAGCGATGACAGCTGTTCATTTTGGTAGATGTTCCAAATGTGGATCTCATTATTACCTTACAGTATTCGATAACGTAATTTCTAAATTACGTTACAGCTGTCATCGCTGTCACCTACTACCGCAGGTAAGGTAATGCTGGTCATTTGCCTTTCGGCTTCTGAAACCATCTTAGAGTACTTATAATATGTGTGTAGATAAAGTATTGTACGAGACTCTGCGTAATCAGCATTACGCAACCGTCACGTAAACTACCATTATTTATTGAAAAATATATTCATACAGCATTACATAATTACACTAATAAACTGTGAAACTAATATAAATCAAAGCTAAACTTAGGATTAAACCTCATAGAGGAACACTTAGAAGGCCCGTCATCCATCTTCTCGCAAAACTTTAAGCACTCCCGACACACAGCCATCCATCTTCTCGCAAAACTTTAAGCACTCCTGACAACCAGCCATCCATCGCCACACGAAAACATCCCATTCCAGTGCGACCTTACACTCCCGGGCCCAAGTGGTATTTGTAAAAGTCCAGCTCATCACACAAATATTTGCCCATACCAAGAATCAAACCTGGGACCGCTAGCTTCGTAGGAATAGTAATATAATATTCTAGCTTACCGTCCACCATGTTGTTGAGTAGCCGCTCGTAGTGTCGCGAGTCGTTGGTGGGGCTCTCGCGCCGGAACCAGCGGCTGAAGCGGCTGCCCCCCTCGCTCTCGCCGCCGCCGTTCTGAACAACACACAAGCTCAATTAGTTCTAATCTTTTATTCAAACGAATATGAAGAGAGTCTATCGCTTCGGATAAGACCATCACTGAGAAAACCCAAAAGGGACCGTCAATAACCCCACTTGATAAAGTTAAAATGTAAAAAAGTTGATATAATAATAAATATTAGGGGACAAGCTCACACAAATTGACCTAGCCCTAAACTATAAGCACTAAGTTAGTACTAAGGTCGGATTTTAGTTCCCACAGCAAGGGAAATAAATTAAACAAAGGTGTTGCCGTTAACGAAAAACATTTGCAGTATTCAAAATATTTATATAGAATTTAATTTGTTGATGGAACTTTTTATTATGTGTGTGTAACCTTCCATGATTTCAAGTGATGGTTCCAACGGAAGACCAGGGCTGACATATAAAGTAAAGCTCATGGCTACTTTCTTCTTGTGCGTATTAATCAATTCTTTGTTGTGTGTCACGAATAAGTGATTTTCTTTATTTCTTTAAAATACAAAGAAAACATCCAAGACTCGGAAACAAATACTCGTGCTCATCTCACAAATATTTGCACATACCGGGAATCGAACACAGGACCGCTAGCTTCGTAGACCGGGTCACTACCAGAAGGCTAACGCGTCGTCAAAACATGCCAACACAGAACCTGGCAGGTTATGAACAATCATGAAAACAATACTCAACGTCGCGTCCTAAGGTCAATATAACCTCGATATTGTATGGCTAGAAAAACTTGACCAAAGCCTCTAGGCAGTAAAATCCATATCGTTTTTGACCTGTTATCGTATTGTCAAAGTTTTGATAGCTCTTATTTACTTGCCAGTAATGGCGGCCGAGTTAAAAACAATACCATAACAAGTTAAAGACGATATGGTTTGTACCGCCTAGAATAGAAGCCCAGCTCGATACATGGTTACAAATCTTGACCAGAATTTGCAGTAAGGACGGTGTCTATAAAGCTCATGACGGGCGAAATAATACAGACTCTACCGCGCGGATTTAAGGTGCATTTTGCCTCGTAACGAGCACCCCTACTACCGATCGGAGAAATATAACCAAGGTCAGTTCCGTGCCGTGCAAGGTATTATGAACGTTAACGCGTTGTCAGTAGGTTTAAATTTGCATGTTTGCTTTCACAGAGTTTCTTTCTGTACTTGTACTAGAGTTATTCTGAGCTAGAACTTACAGTAAGCACATCGGGCAGCGGTAGCGAGTCGAACTTGAGGAACTCGTCGAGGTTGAAGTCGGGCGGCGCGCCCGCCGACTCCTCCGGCTTCGACTCCATGCCGGAGTCTTTCTCCTGCGCCACAAAAACATTACAACGTGAGACCCGGTGTCCTATAGGAGGTACATAATCAAGGCAATGTACTTTAACTAGACAACACGAGAAAAAGTTATAAACTTTGTCATATGCAGACCTAGGAATATACGGGGCAAAATTAAATGACAGCTAGGGATTGCCCATATAAACTCAATCATAGATGCTTTTCCCATGTACTAGTGATCGCCCCAAGTTTTGAATGTCAAAATAAAATTTTATTGAAAGTATGGAAACGAAACAAAATAGCAACATAATACTGGTTATTCTTTATTTTAAAAGGATTTTTTAACTTGCACTCATCCTCATCATATTTCTTTTACTCCTAACAAATTCTGATCGTTTTTTTAATGGTAAATGGGGACAGTCATTATGAAATAAACAATAAGGAAAAAAAATTTATGATGAGTGAAGGTTAAAAAATCCTTTTAAAATAAAAGAATAACCAAAATTATGTTGCTATTTTGTTTTATTTGCATACTTTTAAATTGCCGATGACGCTGTTCGGAGTCATTCTTTACCCAAAACAATGCCATAGACGCCGAACGGTGTTATATTTACATTAACGATTCTATGTTTCGTAAATAAATATCGTACTTTGAAATTATATCTTTATTTGGCCTTCTTCATTGGTACTGGTTCTATTCGGTTTAAAAAAAATCTTTTTTCTTACTTAAATTCAATTTTGGATGACAGTAACGCCGTTCGGCGTCCAATTTAACTTTGGCTGGATGCCGCTAACGCCTGTTGGTGTCACGATTTATAACAACCTTCTCGGATGCAGCGGACGCGAATAGGCGTCACATTTAGCTTAGCCTGGATGCCGCAGACGCCGATCGGCGTCATGCTTGAGGAGTGGCATCGCGGCATAGTGGGGGTTAAGACCACTATTCTCTACTGTATTTATATTTCAATATGTATCGCGTCGACTCACATTGCTAGTGTCGTTGGTGTCGTCGTGCGAGGGCGCGGCGGATTCCGACACGGACTCGCTGCGCCACCGCTCGGGCCGCTCGCCGCGCTCATTGCGCTCGTTGCGCTCGCTCCGCTCGCTTCGCTCGTTACGCTCGCGCTCGCCTCCTGGCGACCTCGCGCCGCCACTGTTGTTCCATTTCTACACACAAGTACATTTAGGACATTAAATTTAATGACCGTGATGCTGGATTGGGGTAAATAATGAGTAGTCCGACCAGCGAGCGGTGACAGAAAAAAAGACGGCAATAGTACATTATTGCCTAGGCATGGAAGTAGGCAATTGCGGGCCGGGTATTGGATTCAAGCAAGCACGCAGGATGTCCGTTTAAAAATACGAAGCCCGCAATTGGTGTTCCTGCCGAGGCAAATATAGCGCTTTTCTCAAAAATCGCAAGAAAAAATTTGTGTTGGAGTCAAATCTTCACCGCTTGAACTCATTTTTTGAATTGCATATTTGCAATATTTGTTTAAAAAAAAAACATAAGCTATTCCAGGCACAAATAAAAAAGTTATGTTACGAGTAAAATTTGGATGTAGATTTGTGCCCTCATTTTATTATGGCCCTTTTCACTTTTTAAAAAGTTACAAGCTAGATAGTAATGGAATTTGTATGCAACATTGCGGGCTTGTGTAGCGAGCACGCAATGTCTTTTTTTAAATTGAGATCTGTCAGTAAACTATGTACTTCGCGTCTCAATATGTAGATAGGAATGTCAACATTTCCGGACATTTTTGAGAAATAGTACATTATTGCCTAGGCATGGAAGTAGGCAATTGCGGGCCGAGTATTGTTTTAAACGGACGAGCTTGCGAGTCCGTTTAAAAATACGAAGCCCGCAATTGCTGTTCCTGCCGAGGCAAATATAGTGCTTTTCTCAAAAATCGCAAGAATTTTTTTGTGTTGGAGTAAAATCTTCATCGCTTGAACTCATTTTTTTAATTGTATACAAACAAACTTCATGTGAGAAAACTATCACTCTTTACCGACTTTTTGTTTATGACAAGGAGAATCGCAAGCTTTGTTTTTAAAAAAAACATAAGCTATTCCAGACACAGATAAAAAAGTTATGATTCGAATAAAATTTGGATGTATAAGACTTGTGCCCTCATTTTATTATGGGCTTTTTCACTTTTTAAAAAGTTACAAGCTAGATAGTAATGGAATTTGTATGCAACATTGCGGGCTTGTGTAGCGAGCACGCAATGTTTTTTTTTTTTAATTTGGGATCTGTCAGTAAACTATGTCCTTCG
Organism: Acleris literana; assembly: GCA_946894065.1. Taxonomy (NCBI): domain Eukaryota; kingdom Metazoa; phylum Arthropoda; class Insecta; order Lepidoptera; family Tortricidae; genus Acleris; species Acleris literana. The sequence goes on along the minus strand of OX335687.1, from coordinate 16,032,931 downwards.
CGTCTCAATATGTAGATAGTAATGTCAACATTTCCAGATATTTTTGAGAAAATTAACAAAAACACTAGCTGGTAACACGAAGTGCATAGCGACTGGATAGGCACTCATAATGTGACAGCTTGTTTCATAGGTAAAATTGTCGCCATAAGAAGAATTTGAGAATAATGCTTGTGTCACCACTCGCTGGTCGGACTTTACCTATTATTTTATCGAATCGCGTTTCAACAAACGCAGTCATCATCCGTCAGTCCTCATTACGCAGAACTTTCATTTCATCGATAAGCATTTCTCGCCGCTTCAGTTTTTTTTTGGTAGTCACTAGTCTAACCTAACCTAACCAACGTAATTAATGTTCAAGAAATCCTGAAAACATGACCTCAATCAAAAAATTGCGTTCGAAATGATACAATCAATGAAGTGAAACTTGATAAACAGAGAGGAATCCAGGGGGCACAATTTTATGACAGCCAGAGAGCGCCTATATCGATAAACCGAATTATCGATGCTTGACTGCTTCTTCTATATAATTACTAGTGTTCATTCCAAGTTTTGTTCGTAATTTTTTTTTATAAAGTATAAAAATTAAACAAAATAATAACGTGAATAGTAACGAAGAGAATTAATTCTCTTCTCTTTTTTCAAAATTACGGTCCAATCTACTAATGTGAGAATAAACGATGAGAATTTGTTCCAAATTTATTTTTTTAAATATGCTGTGTGAACTTCATACTCTTCTTCAGAACAATACTTACAAAAAAGTACATACAATGCTGGGGTCGATCACTAGTATATGGAAATAGCATCGATAATTAAGATTAACGATATAGGAAGTCCCTACCTGTCATAAAATTTTGCCCCCTGGATTCCTGTCTGTTGATAAAATGAGGGGTTAAATACTCGTAATTAAATAAGCAAATATTATAACTAGGGTTAGGATTTTGGTGGCATATCGTGGTTCTAGAATCCATGGAGTCGCTATTTCCTAATTATTATAATACATGACACTTTGATGTTGACCTTCAGTATGGTCATATTTCAAAATGAACTAAATACATTTTTAGTTCGGTTATTCCATACTTACTAATATTTGCTTGTTTGTGTAACGCTTTCACAGCAGAGATATCCTCCATACCAAAATTCATTTAAATTGGTCTAGTGGTTTAATAAATCAATCAATTTTGAATATTAAAATACCTACTGAAGTCAAAATCAAGTTGTATGTATTATAATAAATAGGAAATAACGACTCCATGGATTCTAGAACCACGATTTGCCGTTCCAACTCTAATGATAACTTAATATACCATTAAACCACGATCAAGAGCGTTTGCTGTAGTGAAATTATTTAAATATCGCCATTGTATTTTTAAAAACCTACCATAAAAACTCAATTGGATACATTTTGTCAATTTTCGAATATCGTTTACGTTACCGTTATGCATCTTTTCTAGGGAATTAACACAAGATGCATATGAAAGGAGATAGTGTGGGTACCTCAGTCTCTTTGTTCGTGCCGTTCTTCGTCTTGACGGGCTCGTCGAAGCCGCGTAGTTCAATAGTCTCCAGCTGAGATGTCGGCCCTCCACTAAACCTGCGCACAGACATCGCCATCATCATCATCATCATCATCATCATCATCATCATCATCATAATAATAATCATCATCATCATCATCATCATCATCATCATCATCACATTAGTACTGAAAAAAACATACAAATTAAAACGTCTTTACACGAAGACACGCTTTACAACTTCACATCAAAAGCGGCGTACTTTGTGGATTAAAAACATGACCTATACTCCAGTTGTTTAGGCACTTTTAAATATGTAAACAAACCAAACCACGTGGTTCTGTTAAACAGCGAATCAAAACTGTTCCGCGTCTATTGGCTGACGAAATATGTATATTGCACAGAATAAAGACTAAAGGCATAGAAACCGTAATAAATAAGCAGAAAATACATTATGGTTCACTTCTTTCTACTTATGGTTTTCATAGAGAGTAGGAAAGAGATGAATCTATAGCTGTTCTTTCGTTATTTGGTAAATCGTCATAAGTAAGGCGTGATTTGGACCTATAAACACCTATAGTGTTTGGACCTATAGACAAAGAAAGACAAATCCTTTCAATAGGAAGGACAAAGAAGCGCCTGTGTAAAACGTTGTAACAATGACAGTTAAAAAGAAAAAACCGCCTACTTTTTGTTTCATTTTTCCTCATGTAATACGTAATCTAAAAAGTAGAGAAAGATAGCTGACGCAAAGTACATCTTATAGTCCGGTTTCTATGCTATAATTATGTTCTTATTCTGTGGTATATTGCATTGTTACGTACGTGGGGGTAAGTAATTAACTTAGAGCAATGCACGAATACACCAATAATCGAAAGTACTTTATTAACGCACTCACTTAAACCGTTACAATCAATTATTGCACAATAAAATTTGAAGACTCAGTTGATCGCTCGGGTCGCTCCTGTTAGCGCGGCTGTTTCACATTTCATGTGTTTTGTGTTTATTTTATTTATTCTTGTATGTACAATAAATATATACGTACATTTGGCAAAGTACCTAAACAAAGGAAACATACTAAACTCTGAGCTTTGTGTAATAAAAACACTTGCATACATATTTGTATAAAAAGACATCCACGACTCGGAGACAAATATGAAGTCACTACCAGCTAAGCGTCAAAACGGCTTTATCTACACTAATATTATAAATAGGACAGATTTGTATGTTTATATGTTTGTAACAAATAAACTCAAAAGTAATGGATCGATTTTCGAAATTCTTTCATCATTAGAATGCTACATTATCTCTGAGTAACATAGGCTATGTTTTATTTTTCTGCGCGGACGGAGTCGCGGGCACCACGTAGTCTATTATTAAGTATAAATAACTCACCACTCTGGTTCATCTTCCTTCTCAAAACGTCGTTGAGAATAGCGACCACCTGATCTGCGGTTGTCTTCCCTGCGAATTAAATTAGACATCAAGGAATTGTATTACGAAATAATTATATAAACTTTATTATTTAAATAAATAATTAGAGGACAAATTGACCTAGTCCCAAACTAAGCTCTAGGCTTTTACAGTCAACAGCATAAATAAGTGATCATTTATGTACCTTGTCGCTTTCAATCTTTTAACAATTTTGTATGACATTTCAAACACAACGTTAAAGTGACAAGGTACATAAATAATCACTTATTTATGATGTTGACTGTACATGGCTACTAGACAACGATAAACATACTTATATAGAGAAGTACATTCATACAGTATTCCCAGCTTCTTAATAGCCTTCGGCTGGCTATCGCTATCACGCTTGCACTCGCAACTGACAGTATATTTGTCATAGAAAAAGGAAGGCTGCCGATCGCTATTAAGACAAGGGTAGCACTGTAAATACATAGAAAGTGTCCAAGACTCGGGGACAAATACTCGCGCTCATCACACAAATATCTACCCATACCGGGATTCGAACCCGGGACCGCTAGCTTCGTAGACAGGGTCACTACCAATTAGCCTAATATATCGCTATCGTCGGTAATTATTTCCTTCTATATGTCTTCTACAATAAATGAAAACGGCAAAGCATGAACACGACTCTGTATGATGAAAATGACTCTGTGGTGAGTGACTTGTTAGTAGAAAACTCGAAGACTTAACGCGAAGACTCGAAGTATAGGAAATATGGAGGAAATCAGGAGTTCAACAACGTATATAAATATACCTGTCTCTCTGTTTTTCATTGTTGAATCGGTCGTCCCTCTCCCTCTTGATGTCAGAGGAGTAGGAGTCACGGGTAAACGTACGCCGTTCGAATCTGTTCAATAAAACCGGTTTTACTAAGCATTATATATGATTTGTTTCTTTGTAAGAAAGAAAGAAAGAAAAAGAAAGAAAGAAAGGGGAAAAAGAAGGAAAGAAATAAAAAATAAAGTTAAAAGATGAGCTATTGGATACTTTTCCACTACGAAAAAATCACCCTATGAGATCTCTAACTTTTGATGTTAAGTATGTTAATTGATGTGAATTAATTTAATGAGTTTCATGATTCTTAAACATATTAAAATTGTCTTAAAAAGTTTTTTTTTATTAGTGACTTCTAGTACCCTCAAATAATATTTTCTTAAACATGCTCATGTCATATGTGATGTGATGCATGAGTGACGACTATCTTTTAAAAAAAACCGCGTCATCTTTCTAGGATTAAAATATGCGTATGAAAACACATATTTTTACGCTACAATTAAAAAGAAAACACTGTTAAGTTCTTTAAAAAATCAAATACCCAAATTCTTGTTTTTGAACATAGAGCTTGTTAGTCTTAATTTCCCTTTAAAATAACTATAAAAAGAAGCTAGCCACGTAGGCAGCGTCGCTACCACCTAGTCTAAACCATAATCCGTGTGACCAGCTTGACAAGTAATTGACAGCTTGACAGGTTAGACGAAATTCAATAATGTGGCCGATATCGATAATCAGTATATTGTGTGTGATGTATATTTTAATGTTGAAATGATAAGGTAACTTAATTTGATTATGTCATCATAACTAACGGATAAATACCACTGGCAATAAAAGCCTTATTTTTATACCGATACAAATAGCACTAAAGTCGCCGTCAATAGAACTTGTGAACGATGTAAACAAATCAGTACTGTTTGACACAACCTCAAATATTCACCAAGCGTGTTTTTATTGAAAATAAAGTTCATGTAACTTAATTTGATTATGTCACCGTAACTAACGGATAAATACCACCGGCAATATAAGCCATATTTTCATAACGATAAGAATAGCACTACGCCGACTGCGGCAACACTTGCGCAAAATGAATTGTCAAAGTTGTCTCACGGATTATGGTTTCGACTAAGGCTTGATTTCCTCCTACGCTGACATCGGCCGCTGACGTCGGTTGAGCGTACCGTAGGTCGCGTATGAGAAATAAAAGTCCCGCAGTGTGAAACCGATCGCTGTACGGAACAGCATGTGCTCGCATGCGCTGTGCACGTGCGGTCAGCTTTGCACTCAGCGCGCGCGTAGTGGTGTATAGCGCGTCAGCGCACCAACGTACGCGGCGCTGACGAGCGAGACCGACGCTCACCATCAGCGGCGCGTAGCAATAAATCTGCCGCGGACGTCATCGTCCCTGTGCGGTGTCTCATAGAACATGGTGTATATTTGTACGCTCGACCGACGTCAGCGTCCGATGTCAGCGTAGGAGGAAACCAAGCCTAATGGTGGTCAAATGGCGGTGGCAGTGTTAGAATGGGTATGTGGTGTGACCTGTCTCCGTTGGGCCGGTGGTCGGCGCGCGGCGGGCGGTAGGGCTCGCTGGGCCGGTACTCGCTCTCCTCCCAGTTGCCGGCCGGCACGTCGCGCACCATTATCCGCCCGGACCCGATGCGACGACCCGCTATGGAACGTGCATTTCATTACTACTTACTAAACACACTTATGGTACAATGATTTAATTTTCTACTTAGAAGTAATTAGGAATTACTCGAGGCATGAGATAAACAGACCACTCGACGTCAGTTCGATGTAAGGGAAGTTACTCACTTAAGAGTCGAGGCGGCGTCGAGGCGTAGGCGCATAAAGGTGGATCCACATTTGTGACATTTAATCGTAGCATGGATCCGTTACAATGAAATGTCACAAATGTGGATCCACCTTGACGGTGTCAGTAACGCTTGTAAGTACCGGTTATGAGGACGGTATTTGTTATTTAACCCATTTTAATTACTATATTACTAACACCATAGATTGAGTATTTTCAATAACAAAATAATTGTGTCATTGCGGGTTACACGAAATAAACATTTTTTTTTATAAATAAAATTAACCCGTGTGGTTGCCGGGTTAGAATAGTGCCACTCCATGTCTTCCCGTGGATGTCGTAAGAGACGACTAAGGGAATATGGCTTGTAGTACTGTTACGCGATGGGCTTGTAACCTGTCACTAATACACTGGTAATCTTAGCCTGTTTGTGCAAATTGTGGTTACAGAATTATCAACAAGTTTTTAGAGTTGCTGGTAATTCTGTAGCTCTGCCTACCCCACTCTGGGAATGAAGGCTTGAGTTTATGTATTTTATTAATATTACGCAGCCGCCGTTTTATCAATTCGTCTCTGGGGGCTGATTTTTGACTTTCGAGCGCTCGAAAGTTTCACTCGGAAGTGAGCAAAATCTGTGAAACCGTATTTTTTAAATTACGAGCGATAGAAAATTTAAAGACCAGTGGTCCACACCATTCGTTTTCAATTCTACCGCTCGTATTTCAATAAACGGTTTCGAAGATTTTGCTCACTTTCGAGTGAAACTTTCGAGCGCTCGAAAGTCAAAAATCGGCCCCCCGTTTTGGTTTTTATGAACTCGAACAAAGCAAAGCCGTCAACGCCTCGACTCTTTGCAAAGACCACGCCTCGACAGTGCCGCGACGCCGCTGCTTCGACTTCGCAGTGAGCGACTTCCCTATGTGTGACACGACAGTTACAAATTCAGCGTTCCGTCGGCGACGCACAACACTTGCCTCGAGCCGGGCGAGACGCGACGCTCTCACTACTTATTATAGTTTGATAGACCTATGGGACGGCTTGTAGGCAATAAATATACAATGTCGTGTCAAGACTTCAAGCACGCATCACCTGTATTTGCCGATTCAATATAGGCCTTATGTTCATAACAAATAACATACATCCGAAACTAGAGTAAGCTTCGAAAGTCAGTAAAGGCCATGATTTAAATAAGTTAGTTAAACCTAAGTTAAATTAAAGGAACGTTTAAGAAAGGAAACCGCCGCAGAGCACGGTCTCTCGATGCATTTAGAGTAAGGGAAACTGAAAGACGTACTTTTTCGCTTTTGTCACAAAATGAATAAGGCATTAATTTTCCTTACTGTTTAACCCACCGCCAGTTTCGTGACGTGGCTCCGTCGGTGACGTCATTAAGCAACGCGACTGTGAAGCACTTAACACCCAAGACGAAGAATTTCGTACATTGACCTTTACTGCATGACGCTGTATTACTCTAGGGAAAAGGTTTACAATCCATAATGCCGGCGGTCAATGTCACCGTGCGAAAGCGACGGTATTTCACGGCAATATGATTGTGCGCAAGTGACAGAGACAAGTAATGATGAGTCAATACACGAAAGTCGTCTCGTTCCGTAGAGGATGCGTGTTCAAGTTCATACGCATCATGAATGATGGATCCTCGCAGCTAACTCGTAGTGCGGCTACAACACAAACAGGTCCAGCAAAAGCATGCTAGTAGAAGTACATCGCGTCGTTATAATAGCTCTCGCCCCAAACGTGAAAACCAACTCGTCACTGTGCTTCTACTGGGGCATGGTTTTGCTGGAGCGATGTTACGGGCTCGGGGGCCGGCGGTGCAGCCTCGGGCACTGACCCGGGTCGGGCTTGGCGGCGGGCGGCGCGGCGGGCGTGGACAGCGGCGAGTCGGGGCGCGTGCGCGCCACGTGCGGCGGCGGCGCGGCGGCGGCGGGCGCGCCGCAGCCCGACGTGAACGAGCGCCGCTGCGGCGACAGCACGATGCCGCTGCTCGGCTCGCTCTCCTTGCGCACGCGCTCGCGCGGGTCCGCCGAGCGCCGCTCGCGCTCGCGACCGTACACACCCTAAACGAAAAACCAAACATTCATCAAATACACTGTTACACGCCTGCGAGCAAAAAGCGAAAGATATATTTCCTTAGATGACTAATCGAAACAGTAATCGAACGCCAAATTTTATAATGTACCTCCGAAACTTTATCTACACTAATATTATAAAGAGGTGAGATTTGATTGTTTATTTGTTTTCATTGAATAGACTCCGAAACTACTGGACCGATTTGAAAAATTCTTTCACCATTAGAATCATACATTATCCCTGATGAACATAGGCTATGATTTATTTTTCTGCGCAGACGGAGTGGTGAACAACAGCTATTACATTATATAAACAAAATTATATTGATATTTTCCTCCCCTACATTTTTTTTTATAGCCTAATTTGGTGTCCCTCTTCTGGGCAGAGGCCTCTTCCTCGGATTTCCAACCCTGTCTATCCATAGACTCTCTGACCAGTCGCTTCGAAATGCATCTAAGTCACCACCTTCGCCTTGGTCTACCACGGCGCCGGTAACCGGTATACATTTAAAAATACTAAATTCATCTACTAATTGAAATAAACCTTCCTTACCTTATGGTTTTCGGTTGGCGCATCCCCTCTGCCCCCCCGCTCATCTTCGTTAGGCGAGTCAGATCGCTTTTTCAACACACTGAAAAGAAAATGTTATACGTTATTTCACATAAATAAAAGTAAATAGCTCATTTGTCATTTAGTCTCGTTTTCGTTTATTGGAATGAAAGAAAGCCTACGACTATGACTACGCCTCGACAATGCCGCGACGCCGCTGCGTCGACTTTCCTAACTAGTCAGTAACAATAGACACGCACTGAGACATGCGAGAAACTACAGAATGAAATGAAATGAAATAATTTTAGTTAGCATATAAAAAGAACATTCAAATCTTAAGATACAATTATCAATTTGCTAAAAAAGGTCGACAGCTTAGTGCCACGAAATAATGCCAATGGATATTCCGTGAGGGCGCGTACACATAGCGATCCGTTTTACAGGTCCGTTGTTTGTTGTGTTCACACCCAAAACAGTATTCTGGATCCAGTAAAAAAGAAGATTACAAGGTGAACAGATCCATTAAAACGCATCCTGTAAAACGAAAGTTCTATATGTACGCGGCCTTACGCTTGACACTTCCTAGGGAATCATCTAAAAGAAAGTAATTTTTCGTGCAAAAGCAACAGAATATGTGTCATATTCTGTAGTACGTAACGTTGAAATTCTAAATAAATATATGTGGTCGCTAAATCGCCTCTACCTCTACTTTATAAAGGGTTAAAGGGTCGTTATTCAAATGGATTATTTTGTTATTTATTTCCTTTAATTTTGCACAGATCATTTGCGGTTTGAGTTTACAATAGAAATAATACTATTATTTGAAAGATTAGCTCTCAAGTGGATTGCGACGTTTTATAAAATTCCTAATATAACCTTTTTCTTTTCTATCACCCAAACAAAATGTATGAATGTATGGGGTGACATTCTCGTGCGTTGGGATAGGGCCAGCGCAAACCGGCGGACGGCAGGGGACATTTCCCTATAAATTTCCTCCGCCGCAATCCGCTGCGATGCTCCGAGGTCAGTCTCAAAGTATTGAAATTTATACCTTATTTCAATTGAAATAGCATTAAATATACATAGATAAATTTAATTTCCTCTACCGTCCCTTCCGCCGGTTTGCGCAGGCCAATAAACCACGTGGTCAACTATCATCCCATCCATATTGAGTGATAGAAAAGAAAAACATTAGTAACGTTTGCATCTTGGCTAGGGCCTCAGCTTCGCTATTGCCTAACGCACTCGCAATCGCAATCGGCTTCAAAGTGGAACAATCGTGTTCATTTCTTATTCAGACCCGCCTTCGGACTGTCAAAATGAAAACGATTGCGATAGCGAGTGCGTTAGGCATTAAGCCCTCTGGTCGGGTTGTTTTTGGCACTCACAGCGCAAGCGCGTCGCAGCCGGCGAGCTGTAGGTCGAGCGGCCGCTTCACCAGCGGCGAGTTGCGCAGCCGCAGCAGCTGCTCGCGCGTGTACGTGAGCGCTCGCCGCGCCGGCCCCACCGCCAGCACCGCCGGGTCGCCCGCGCCGCTTAGGCACCCGCTCTCGTCGTGGCCTGGGGGAGGTACTGATATAGTGCTGTTTGTGCCTAAAAACTCCTGCTTTGCATGGGCAATAAATATAAAAAAATGTCCTGCTTATGTGGTCGATGCTACTTGGAAATATTGTAGGTAGTTCCGTCTACCTCTAAACAAATTAATCAATTAATTATGGTTTACCATTGACTGTAGAAATCAAGGAGAGTGGATTGAGGGGATGGTTGTACATCAAACACGTTTTCATATAATTATATATGTATACATAAAAATGAAATGTACGTACGCGCATAACTTCCGAACGACTACACCAAATTGGATACATAATAAATTTTTTGTTGTGTTGTTATTGTCAGGGCAAGGTTAGTATGAAAGAAACGAATGAAAAATTCACCGGGAGAGTCGGAAATTTGCAGCAGGGCGAAGCCGCTGGCGGGCCGCTAGATGAAATATAATATCGCACCTTCAGAACAATAGTGACCTAATTCAAAACTTCAAGTCATAAATTTATTATTATAGAGATCGAATTCGAAATTTAAAATTTCTGAATTACGTCACTATTGTTTTGGAGGTGCGATATGCAGACTCCAATATTGCCTACTAGTAACTCAAGGATGTTGCTAAGTAATATTTATTTTATACTTTCTGTATATGGTGTTCAATTAAGAGTTTTTGTATTGTATTGTACTCTAACGTACAATACACTCGAATTGAAATTCTCTTACTATTATTTTAATGAGCTGTTAACAATTGAATAGGAGCTTAGTTGGTTTTGAAACATAAACTCAGTTTAAGAAACTATGACAGAGTCATCGTGGATCTTTCACAAGGTAAACAACCTCACCGAGGTCAGACGAACCACTTGCTACAATCAATCTATAGCACAGGATGAACTAGTCCCGTTGTTTGCTTAATGTATGTATTTATTGACATTTATGCGACACGTCTGGCGAATCGACGTAACACGGTTGCCAGTATGATAAGAGATCTGCAATAAAACCGTTTCAAATCTTCTATACAAAGTATAAAACAAAATCGCTATCCAGGTCTGTCTTTCTGTATATATCAGCTAATTCCTCCTAAACCACGCAACGAATTTTGATGCGCTTTTCGTCATCAGTTAGATAATTTTTCATCTTTTTATGTGTAATAATTTCTTTTTATGTACTGGTGTTACAGAAAACTCCGATGACCGATGCGAAGCGCGGGCGGGTCGATTGTAGCTAATACTCGTAATGCAGGAGTTAGGCAAAAAACCCAAAGTAAAAGAATAGTTTCAGCGAATATCTATCATCGGGTCGTGTAAATAAACAAATTCATTAAGGCGCGATACTGAGTATATTTTGAAGAAAAAAATATTTTTTGGCGCCTTGTTGCATTTGTACTTTACGAGAAATTTCACTAACCCCGACGCTATTTCGAAATGTATCTCGCCGAAAAACCATACTACCGATATTTCAAAAACGTTAACAACAAAATATTTTCGTTTCTACACGTTAAAAAACAGCGCTATTTTTCTATAGGTATAGGTCAGCTGTAAATGCCCGTTTACGCTTGGTCAAGCCGCCGCTTTTGTAAGGCCAATCTGTGCCGAATATAAAAGACTCGGGAGTACAGATGCAAAACAAATTTATGCAGCTGACCGTTCGCCTTTCGATCAAAAGGGTGCCCAAGTGATGTAGCGTATTACTTTAATTCTAGAGGGTGATAGGTTAGGTCATGCAGAGAAACGTGTATAGCTAGATATTGCACACTTCGTTTCACAAAAGCTGCGATGAATGGAACGAATTGACACTCATGACACCCTTATTTGTTGCCGTCCTTTTAATCGTAGTTCGAATTTCAAACTGAACACTGTATTTATTTTATCTAGACCCATATCATAAGTCCTCTTCAAAACCTTCGTTCAAAACCCGTAGGCAATGACCAGCTTTACTTGTGGTAGTAGGTGACAGCGACGACAGCTGTTAATTTTGGAAGATGTTCCAAATTTGGATCTCATTACCTTCCAATATTCAATAAAGTAATTTCAAAATTACGTTACAGCTAGGTCATCGCTGTCACCTACTACCACAGGTAAGGTAATGCTGGTCATTTGCCTTTCGGCTTCTGAATGGCATTACGCAACCGTCACGTAAAGTACTATTACACACATGTATAATTGTATACTGTTATTGACTAATCCGATCTATTTGCGGCAGCTTTTGTAAAACGACCTATACCAACTTTAAGAGCATCGGTGGCCTAGTGGCATAGGGGGTTGACTCGTGATCGTAAGGTACCGAGTTCGAACTCCCGCGGTCACCATGTACCAATGAGTTTTTCTAACTTAAGTGCATTACCCAATGCTCTTACGGTGAAGGAAAAACATCGTGCGGAAACCTGCTCATTCGAACATCTGAGTGTGTATCTAAAAGGGAATTGCACAAAAGATCCTAAAGGATCGAAGTGTGCCCGAAAGGGCCCATCTGTAAGATAAGATAAGGGTATACCAACGTTAGGCGGGCTACATACCATCAGTTTTAACTGCACAGTTTCAACTGTACAGTTTTATCTAATGAAATTTCGATTAGATATTTCGTAGATCGTCAGTTAAACTGCTCAGTTCGCAGTGCCTACACACATACGTTTTAACTGAGCAGTTCGACTGTGCAGTTGAAACTGTGCAGTTAAAACTGATGGTATGTAGCTCGCTTTAACAACAACAGTTTTTTTTCCTAAATTGTTTCTTAATCGACAACAGGAATTTATTTCAAAGGTCTTCTGAAAAAAAAAACATGCTTATAGAGGTTTGTCTCAAAATTATACCTTTTTATGGTTCGTTATTAATTTAAAAAAAAAAAAACAAGTTTCTGCTAATGGCTAAAGTGCTTAACCGCCAAATGGTATTTTCTTCGTCACAGTTGTACTATTACTTATTCTGTGGTCACAACTAGTGCTGGACTGACATCATTCACTGATAACATTAAATTATTTTTTTCTCAGTAAATTATAATAAAAATAATGAAAAAAAATAGTATGATTTTGAAACAAACCTGTTCTTCTTCATTAAATTAATGGCGGTCCACCAAGTGATTTCGCCAGGGTCATTAAACAAACCTCTATAAGCATGGTTTTTATAAGAACGTCCTTCCAAAAAAATCCTGATGTCAATTGTTATGAATACGTAAAAAAAACGGAATGGAGAAGGGTACACAGGCCACCTGATGGTAAATGGCATCTGTGAAAATCTAGACTTTTGTAATCTTAAAACTGCTATCCTAAGACTTCAAATGGGTGAGGACCAAAAAGTTGGGCACGCTAAAACTAAAATGAGCCATACAATAGGGAATATGCATGTTTTTTTACAGCTTCAATAAAAACTGATTCATGTAACAAACAGGTGAGGTAAAACATTTTTTGAATAGCTATAGAAATAACCGAGATATAAGCCAACAAAGATTAGATATTTAGCAAAACAGAACTTTACGTGGAGTTTATATGGCCGAACTGCACAATGACGTCACCGGTGCACATCGGATCTCTATCGTCTAATCAGCAGGTTAAAATGCTTGTATCATCCGTATTTCTTGACCGATTTTAATTTTAATTTCACTTTCAGTGATCTCTTTGACGGTATTTTCATATTATGTTGAGAAATGCGATTTAAAAACTCCATGCATATTCCCTATTGAAGGGATACTTACTTTTCTTCGCACAACAGATTTTTTTTCGACTTCGTTGTTTATATCGTTAACTGCAAACCATGGTCCAACTTTTTGGTCCTCACCCCAATGTGCTAACTATTAGAACTAAGATGGAATGCCTCTATGCTAGTAATTTCACCGGTTGTCTTATCCCACACCGGAACGCTGCTTGGCACTAGGCTTACAACTGAGTGCCTGCCATTATGCGCTGTAATGCCTATCATTGTTTAAACTTAGATTAGTAAACAAAACGCGCCACAGAACTAGGTCACACCGCGCCAATCAGTCTCGCTCAATATTTAAATATTATAAAGAGGAAAGATTTGTATTTTTGTGTGTGTGTATGTTTGTAACGAATAAACTCAAAAACGACGACCGATTTCAAAAATCCTTTCCCCATTAGGATGCTACATTAACCCTAAGCAACATAGGCTATGTTTTACTTTTTTGCGCGTACGGAGTCGCGGGCAACAGCTAGTATTTGGGTCTATATTGACTGACATAATTATTTTTGGTCATAATGTGCTTTAGGTCATAATCATCGCAAGTCATAACGTGTTTTTTTAAAGAAACTGTTACTTTTTCAGGATTTTTATAAATCAAACCTAACCTAACCTAGCCTTGTCTACGCGTTAGATATTTCAGAACTTCTGAAAAGTTTACAGTTTCAGCGATATAAAAAAATATGACTATCAAAAAATATGTCAACAATTACATTATGACCAATAAAATTATGGGAAACAAAGGGCTCCCCTAGTATTTAAATAAAACCAAGCGGCACAGTCAACAATTTACACTTACTTTATATTCCAATGCTAATTATAAAATCACGTATGTTACTTAAGGTTATCGACTCGCTTATTCAACATAATATAATAATCAAGAAGGGAACTGTAAGATTTTGGTCTAGAATTAGATTTTCGAGTATAGAAGAGTTCTAAATATGAATGTGGAGGTGTATAGTGGAAGGGGGAGACCTAAAAACGGATGGAATGTGTGAAGAGCGATATGAAGAACAAGGGAGTAAATAAGTACTGAGATGACGTTGATGGGGATGTTAGGAAGAAAAAAACGCGCTGCGCCGACGCGACCCCAAGTGATGTGGATAAGGACAAGATGACGATGATGTTGATGACGTGGAATATAGTCATAAATAATCATATTTGATTATACTTGTTGTTGTGAATTTATTTTGAGTTTGTGTCACTAAAGATATGACATTAATATAACATCAATAGGGCGGCAACTAGGCGCTATATTGTAAAAAAGACAAAAGACGACGAATTATCATAAGTGGGGTATCGGTGAATAGGTATTTAAAAATCTTTAAGTTTCTTCATCATTTTTAATTTTGAATGATCATTTAGGATTTATAACGATTTAAAGTTGGTTAGCAACATTGGGGTTTTGTAAAGCTTGCTTTTTTTGTGTTAAATAGCTTGTTTAATTAGGTAGGGCGGGTTACTTCTGACAGAAAATAAAATTACGCAAAAATCGCGATTTTAATGATTTCTTTACCACATTATAGACAATTCAAAGTGTCTTAAAAAGAAGTTTCCCGTAACGCTCTCCATTATTAAAAAGTAGTTTACAAATAACAGTACAATAGTACGAGCATTGTCTTGGAACAAAGCGTTATCATTCATTATCTGCTCGCTTCCCGTTTCTCTCACCGAACTGTCACACTTACAAACAAACGTTCTGTAAACGAATAATACTATTTTTTCGATAATACGCCAAATTCGGTATTGTCGGCATTACAAGTAGTAGTAGTAGTATTAGTACTTTGTCACTTTAACGTCATGTTTCAACTGCTGTACAGTCAAGGACTTTAATTGTTATGACACTATGGAACCCTGTCATAATGACAGCGTCAAACCACATGACAGAAATAACGCTTGAATGAATGATTAACGTTATGCGACAGGGTTCCATAGTGGCATAACAATTAAAGTCCTTGACAGTACTATAATATGTCAACCGTGTTAAAGAGACAAGGTACAAGTGTAAGTGTAAAAGTGATATGTAACGGATCTCAAGTTTAAATTTTTACAAAATCTAGGTGGTTTAGCGGAGATCAGCTGCTAAATTATATTTAGCTAAGTAAGACCTACGAACATGACTCGCAAATTACATCTGCTTATAGTAGAAAATACTGATTGCAGATATTCAGAAAAAAAAAAATTAAGACCTATTATGAAGTTTTTATCCCTAAATAATACACTGTATTTTTTAGGTATAAATGAATACTTGTCAGACTGTCAGGCTGACAGGGACGAAGCTATCTGTTAGGCCGGCTTTACACTGAAACATACGACATACGTAAGTAGGGACGCAGCTATCTGTTAGAATGAGAAAAAATATTTCTATCTATGTCTAACCAATAGCTGCGTCCCTACTTACGTAAGTTTCAGTGTAAAGGCCGCCTTAGACTGAGAGACAAATTGGTTGAAGTCACCTTTATACCTAAGTATGTAACTGCACACTTTGGTACCTTATCGGTTTAACGCCTTTGTGGACATTCCACCGTTTCGGGTGTAACACTGAACTTATATAATAAGGTTTATTTGGATATTGTAATAAGGAACTAGGAAAATATAACTATTGAATGGTCTAACTATTTGGTTTTTTTTTTCTAAACACGCATAATTAAAAGTATAAGAGCAATTGAGAGAAACACTAAAAAAAGCTGTTTCGGGTGTTACGGTGGAATGACCCTTTCACAGATTAGTAGGTACTATCGCGATCGTTAATTTGTGACCCATTTCAAGAAAAATAGGCTTGAAGTCGTCAATGTCATTAGAGATGCCAAGTCATTTGTAACTTATAGGAGACTCAACCTTATTGTTGTAGAACGTCAGAATGACTTTGGACCTAAGGTGGGTCCCAAATTTAGGTTCGTGACTGTACAGCATTTCAAACATAACGTTAAAGCATAAAGTAATACTACTACTTGGGCCGACCGTATGGACCCGACCCGCACTTGGCCGGTTTTTTTAATGATTAAAGCTTTCAACATACAATAAAAGCTGCACTGATTACCGTTATCTAATCTCAAGTTAAACCCACACATCGACCATACGGCAGCCATCACAGTCACAATGAAAATAAACACGATACAGCCGCAATCCAAAACAAACTATAATATTAACATTCCGAGTGGACTTCGGTAGTTATTACATTTTCCGATAAAACGAAATTTTTCCACTATGTACATTCTATTTGTTCCTGATTCGTCATATTCCTAATTAGTCATATTCCTGACTCGTCATATTCCTGATTCGTCATATTCCTAACTCGTCATACCTTTTACATTTGCCTGCACAAACTTATTATAGAGTCCTCTGTGGTAAATGATAAGAACCTCCTTAGATAATTAATAGATGAGTGATACTTGTCTATCATGAAGTTAATGTCATTGTCACTTTATTATTTATATCGTTTCATACACTACTTAACCTGTCCTAATACTTATTAACCTTATAATCACGTGTTCGCGATTTTATTTGACTTTAAAATGACGAATTAGGAATATGACGAATCAGGAACTGGAATATGACGAGTTAGGAATATGACCAGTAAGGAAAGTGTCGAATTAGGAATATGACCTATTAGGAATATGACGAATCAGGAACAAATCGCACATTCTTATTTTTACCCAACTGCCGAAGGAGGAGAGTAATGTGTTTATCAGCCTATATGTATATGTTTGTTTCTTCATGGCGCTCTAGAAACTAAACGCGTGGACCGATTTTGATGATTCTTATGGTAATCGATTTGTCTTAATATTGTGAGTGTCATAAGTAGGGAATGAAAATAACCGGTTAAAATCGGTTAAAACCGGTTATTTGCATTCCCTAGTCATAAGATATGACAATAATCAAAATTCAATATGTGGCTAACAAACGCCACATTGTAGAAAAAAAAGTCGACGAACTATGACAAGTGGGGCATCTTTGAATAGGTATTTAAAAATCATCTTAGGGGTCTTTTATAATTTTTCACAACACCGACATTTTCTTATGAATAGGGTATTTGCCTAATTTTTTATTAGTATTTAAATTTAAGCTTTTTTACCTTCCGAATAGCCTAGTATAAGTAGTTTTTTAATATCTTTAAAACTAAGAAAGATATAAATGTTTAAAACTTGCTTTTAGACAGAGAGGAAAATACAGGAATATGACGTCATATTACTCAACCGCCATATGAATTACACGCAAAACTTCGTTTCGTGAGAAAGAGATAGACAAAAAACTTTAAAAGGCTATATTTTTTTTTACCTATTTCAAATTTGATATTGAATTATTTTATCATACTATGTATATTTATATATTATCCAAATTAATATAATTATGAAATTTAATATCAGGCAAGTACCCTATTATGATTATGAATGATATTTAATACAAAATGGCTGAGAAAGGGTGGTATTTCACATGCCCAATATCTTTGTCCAATGTGCATTTAATCAAAGAAATTGGGTGACTTCATCAAATTTACTAGAAACACCAATATTTGATCAAACATTACGAATGACATTTAATGCAAAATGGCTACGCAAATAGTATAAAAACTTGAACCAAGATATTGGATAAGTGGAATGTGCCTTCTTTAAAGAAAATTGTTCAAATATTAGACATCGAAATTGGACATAGAAATTGGACAAAGATATTGGACAGATGGAATACCAGTAGGCAACGGAAACAGTTCAACAATTGTCAAAAATAAATTGGCAAACAGTATAACACTTTAACGGTTTGATATATTCTTTGGTTACATTGCAATCAGACATGTGCTTTGTTGACTGTGAAGTAAGACTTAGTTTTCTCTGGACAAGTATCCAGCTTGGTGACTAATGAAATGAATATTAAATCATACCATTTGACATTTATTTCAACACCGGCCCTTAAAGTTATTGCAGCTCCATTGCGCGTTTGAATTATAATTTATAAATAAACTGCACTTGGATGCAATTTCGTGGTAATACGATAGTAAAATAAAAAATGCACCGCTCGCTTAACCCAAGGCTGCAAAAGACAGTGATATTGCTGATTGGACGGTAAATGTATTTGCTAACGTTTTGAAATCACCTTGAGTTGCTTTGAAGTCGAGTATTAAAAATATGAAGCTCGTCAATAATATTTATCCAGATTTGAAAGGCATGGCAACTTGATGAGGACAGTCTAAGAATGTTCAGACTACACACCGGCCTATTTTCGGAAAAATATTGTTTTGAAGCGGATTCATCCATAAATTGCGAAACAACATTCACTAAATGAGAAGCAAGTTTTAAAAACCCGACTGTATTTTTTATATTGTCGTCGATATACTTATTGTTCTAATTCTAATTTTAAATAATTAAAGGCTTTCACTCCTGTTAAGGTGTATTACGCCCATATTTCGCCAATGTCAAGTTATTTGTAGACACTCCCATGGACTTATTAGAGAAATAAGTCCATGGATATCGCTCGCGAAGACAATTGTTCGGTAAAAGAGTATTTTCTCTAATGGACTAAACAGAAGCACATGGGGGGGCACATGAAGTTAGCTCCACGCACTTCTGTCAAGTCCTATACCTATGTTAATAATTGTCATGTTGCCATTGTTGTTATTTCAATTTTAACAGTTTAGGTGTCCTATGTCACCCGGGATGGTGAAAGGATTCTAACAATACCACATCTAAATCAGCTCATTACATCCTTTTTTTGGGCAGTCGCTTAAAGACAAAAACCTCTACTATCAGAGCGGATAACTCATAAACTGCTCAAAATATTATAACCAAACCTAGCTTAGAACCATCCCGATTAATCACGCTTTCTAATTTAAAAAAAAACCGCGTCCAATTCAGGCAGACAATAAACACCCTCCTCCTTTTTTTTTGCGTCGATGGTTAAAAAGGGCTAAGTAACTTACTCCAGGAGACTCGTTTGACGCGCTTAGACGGCGGGCCAGCGTGCACCCTGGGCGGCAGGTGCGCCGGCACCTTTCGCAGCGCGGTCTGGTACCGCATCAGAAACGCGTGCACCGCACACTTCACGGGGCTCGGGTGTTTCTCAGACGGCAGCGAGGCCACCGCGGCCACAGCCACCACAGTCTTCCGCGGACGGCGCTTCCCAGCCCGGTTTCCCGCCCTACGCCTCCGCTTCCTACCCTTACTAACAACCTCCGAAGCCGGCAATGGCGGGTCCTTCCTGACCATCATCCGACCGACGCGAGTTTTGATCGTTATTTTGAAAGCGCGTGACGCGACACGACAAAATGGCGGCGGTGATTGTTCAATCGTCTTAAAAACTAACTTAACTGTTATAAAATTAAAAATAACTAAAATATAATTATGTTAAAACGAATTAAAATTATGGTATTATAAAAACTTTTAAAAAACTATGCTTAACTAGAGGGTGTCTATGAAACTATGGCCGCGACGTGGCTACGGTCGACGTCAGTAGGATATCCCGTTCAAGATGGAGGGAGGTAACGAGGCAGAGAAAACACTGGTTTTCGCCGAAGCGGTCGCGGGACTCGGACTCGGGCGCACGGATACGTGTCAAAGACTGACGCCCTGGGCTGCGGCTGAGAAAAATACGACAAACTACCCGCATATTTCTCATCCAAATCGGTGATGTGTCGACGGATACCCGCTTTTAAAATAAACGAACCGGTTTCCTGGCTTTGTTTGAGATACGTCGTCACTAGTGGAGTTACTAGGCACGCTGTAATCACAAAAGCGTTCGAGAAAATCTAACTATTCTTAACGTTAGGAATATCATGTTGAATGGGAAGGGACAAACAGGAAATATATGAAACTTACTAGCTCATAATCACTTTCAGGTAAAAATTAGATTTTTGACCCCAGAAGGAAACAAAGGGGTGAAAGTTTAACCTGTGTCTCTGGCGACATATCTCCTAAACTAAAGGACTGATTCAGCGCGGTATTGTTTTTTAATAAAGCTAGTTAAATCTGGATAGTTCTTAGCTAAGTTTCACGAAATTCGGTTGGGCCGTTTAAGAGATACCGTAAAACGGGGTGAGTAGGGATTAAGGGTTGAGTAGAGACACAACCTAAAATGAAGCATATGTTATTAATTATAAGACTGAAATTATTTCCAATAGACGTAACGTTATTGTCCATTTAATATTTGTTCTTATTTGTAACAAGTTATGACTTATTTTAGGTTGTGTCCCTACTCACCCCGTTTTACGGTAAGCTCTGAAATTAGGTGTCGCCACATCAGGGTTATAATCGATTTAATGATATGCATAACTTTGAACTTTCCTAGTATGATATCGAAACATTGCACCGAGAAATCAAATAGTTTATCAACGAATTTTGTGTGTTATCTTACAATGCCAAGGCCTTGAAATGCGTGATAAACATATTATAAACAAAGGTGCTAATTGGCCATCGATATTATCTTGAAAGTTTGAATCGAAAGCGTTGTTTAGTGCGTGGCGTGGTAATAAATATGTTTTTGCCGAGTGTATTTACTGCATTTTGTTGGTAAATTAATGCATATAAAAACTATATGAAAGAATATTCGTTAAATTATTAGATTAGTTGAAATAGCAGTGTTGGTTAGATAGAGCTTAATAGATGTCGATCTAAAACAATCTACAAACAATATTTGAAACATCGATATGACTATGACATTGTGGGTTCTAGGTACCATGTAATAATACTAGGTTTTTTACGGCTTGAAGAAGTCAATCGAGCACATAGGCCATCTGATGGTAAGTGGGATCTGTGACCCATAGACATTTGCATTCTTAAGTCTACATTTTAACCCTGAGGACTAAGATGGAAAGCCTCTATGCTAGTAATCTCACCGGTAAGGCCGTCTTATCACCTCAACACAACAATGCGAACACTGCTGCTTGGTGGTATGTTAAAGGATAAAATGGCGGTAGTCATAGTTAGGTAGATGTTGACGGACCCTGGACCCTGCACAATAATTTGCATTTTCCGCTACATTTCATGAATATCATATCAGGGGCCTGTTTTATAAAGCTACAAATTACAATTTACAGATTACAAGTTTCCATTTGACACAACCTGGACCAATGACGATCAGCCATTTGAGCAGTGTTGCCAGTTTAGACCTATGTTTACTTGTAGCTTTATAAAACGTGCCCCAGAGGCCCGTTTCATGAAGCTACAAGTTACAAATTACAAGCGGAAGTCTTTTTCTAACTCCTTTTGCTAGAGAGTTCCGCTTGTAATTTGTAGCTTGTAGCTTCGTGAAACGGGCCACAGGAGACAATGTCACACCAATTGACCTAGTTCCAAACTAACTAGGTACATAACTAGGTTTTGTAGTCAATTTCCGCATTGCCGTATATTGAACTTGAGCCTTAGTTTAACTAATAAAATATTTTTATTGCAGAAAATCGAAACTGACCTATGATGCCCACATGAGTACCACCGCAGGCTTTAAAATGTTGAGCTACCTTAGGGAACCCCCTCGCAATGGGGAGCGCTTTGTTTCACATAATTATTTTCAGTCCTAATGTATTGTTATTCAGAATCATCGCAAGTCATGCAGTGTTTTTTACTGAAACGGTTTTTATTTCAGGTAAATGAGGTTAGGTGAGGTTTGTTTTATAAAAACCCTGAAATAAAAACTGTTTCAGTAAAAAAAAGTATGACTTGCGATGATTATGAATAACAATACATTCGGACTACATTTTTTTATGTGAGCCAATGTGGACCCGTCACAGTTATATGTCAATTGATAACAAAGAAAATCTTGTTCTTTGCGACAAGGTGCTAAGCTGGCTTGATAATTGAAATGTATGTACCTACCGTACAGTCAAGGAATTTAATTTGTGACCCACCTTAGTTCCAAAGTCAATCTGACATTCTACAGCCATAAGGTTGAGTTTCCTATCAATTACAAATGACTTGGCATCTCTAATGACAATGACATCTTCAAGCAGATTTTCTTTGATATGGGTAGCAAATTAACGTCCGTGACCGTACATAGAACTGTAGGTGACAGGAGACATCACACTATAGTGTTTTTAGATACCTATGTCTATAATTCTGTTTATATAAAGACATATTCGCGGTTTATTTTTTAATTCTTTTTACAGTTTTGTACCCAAAAGGTACCAAACAAGCCCTAAGCCAGCTTAATGGTAGTTGGGCGGTACGGAAACCTCGGTGCGCGAGTCCGTCTCGCACTTGACCAGTTTTTTTACCCGACTGACGTGGAGTGTTATATTTTTCGAGTCTATGTAGGTCTATTTCTCTGGCACGATCTGCAGCATAAACGGGTTGTTGGATTGGTTGTTTTAAGTATATGAGGTGTCGTTCGTTAGTACAAGCCTAGAGCTTAATTTGAGTCTAGGTCAATTTGTGTGAGATTGCCCGATATTTTTTATTATCTTTACCAATCACTGGACTATGTGAGTCCCGGAGACGTTTGGAAGGCGTACAT
The DNA here is from genome assembly GCA_946894065.1 of Acleris literana. NCBI lineage: Eukaryota > Metazoa > Arthropoda > Insecta > Lepidoptera > Tortricidae > Acleris > Acleris literana. Next base: position 16,010,054 of record OX335687.1, on the reverse strand, counting down.
AGAGCCGAAGTCAACACGAGGACCTTTAGACAAGTTTAATTTAGTAAAGTGATTGGACACCAATCGCCGATTGTCTCTGAATTCACACTATAGAAGTATATGCTCCCACGGAACGGACCACCACCGGTTAGTGTTAGACTATTTAAGAAGTATAGGAACGTTAATAATGGGCTTTATAAATGAAATGGATTGGTAAACTAGGCTATTGATGAAACTTAATTACTAGATTCTTCTTGGAGGTGGGAGTGATATAGGTAGTGTAGTCGGAGTAATGAGAGAGGGGGGTTTAACTTGTTTTAACATAATTATATCGACGACAATGCAGCCGGGTTTCCAAAGCTTGTTTTTTGTTATTAAAGTTAATAACGCAACTATTAATCACTGATCAACTGATCACGGATGAAACATGAAGAATGTAGATTGTAGACTCACATTTAGAGAAAGGCTCAGTATTTCATCAGTTCAGTCCGTCAGTCTGGTCAAATTTGACGCCAGAATGATGGATGGTTCGAACGGTTACACGATCAATCCAAGACTGATATCAGACTGATAAAACGTACGCCAGTTGGTACTATTACTTATTCTGTGCGCCAGTGACCGTTTGGAGGGAGGTTACACGCTCAGTATATCATCAGTTGGGTCCATCTGCTTGTCAGAATGACCGGAGAATGATCGTCTAACCCAAGACGACGGAATTATGGTCCGGACTGATGAAAAGTAAATATTTTGTGTCGTGAGAGACGTCTGGCCATTTCATCGTGGACGCTCACTGACGCGAGAATGATAAGAGTGGGTTACACGATCAGTTTCCTATCAATATTTCATTTACCATGGATTGAAGGAAATAATTTAAAATATTTAATTCATCAGTCCGTGGGTTAGACGATATTTCCCCGGTCATTGTGACCAAACTGATGGACGGAATTGATTAAATACTGAGCGTGTAAGCTCCCTTTACATTCAGCCAGCATTCCCCGTGAAATATCATCTCCCTGCCAAGAATGCGCCGCAATGCAAGCAAGCAAAATACAGCGAAACTGCGAATTTCGCTAGCACGCTTCATTTTAATTTTAAATTTACTGAACCGACTGCAGGGCGAAATATCTTCGGCCACGTAGTTGTGTCGTGTTTTTGCGTATTAATGCGTTGCTTGGCGGGTTTGTTGATGTAGGTCTAGCCGATGCGGATAAGAAAACTCAACGTTACGGGTTATTTGCAATGTCGATCACATTGTGAAGGGTTCTTTTATTTACTTTCTCCTAAATTGTACACGTTACGATCTCAAATAGGCTGAGATAAGGGACCGTCTGCGTCTGCTAGGTATTAAGCGAGGTTTAGATTAACAATAAAAATTGAGGAGTCAAAATTGTGCTTATTGCTCCTAAAACTGAAGTTAAAGTAAGACAGAAATCAACTTCTGCAATTTTTATTGCCAGTCTATTTCGCGCTTTACGAGTCGATTTGTCTATGATTTTTTTGATCAATGGTCTCTGGAATCTTATTCAAATTGTCATAGATCTAAACTACACTCTATGCTTGTAAACAGATGTATCCACTTTTTCGTAATAAGGTCCAAAACTGGATACATGCTATGGGTACTAGACAGCGATAAACATAGTCATACAGAGAAATAAATAATTAGACTAAGTATACTTAATGCTCAACACCATCACATAAATATTTACTCTTATCGGGATCGATCCCGGAACTACTAGCTTCGTAGGCTCGGTCAAACTCACTATTATAAAATTGTAAAACTTTGTAGGTATGGATGTAACATGAAAGGCACACAAGTAGTTCATAACTTGCATTATGTACAAGATACTTTTCCGCCAGAGAGATCCCCATAAATTGATTTTATAACTGTTCTGTTTTTGCCATTCTCAAACCATAATAAGCTTGCAAACTGTCAGTCCGTTACAAACGCTAAACGTTGATCTCATTCATATGTAATAATTGCATTGATCAACCCTCCGAGCTGGACCGGTGTCGAGGGGAGCCGTGACCTTCGTCGGTGCACCCCTGCATCGAATTACGCAACGTAAACAAATCGTAGGTTGCCCGGGACTCTGTTCCGGACTCGATTTATATTGAAATCAAGTGGATGGGCATAGAATATTCGGTGCCGGTGACACGATTGGTTGATTAAATTTGTGTACAGTTGGAATATGGCGGTAGCGAATGTTAACGCGGTCTGCAAATTAGATAGGTAGGCATATGGGGACTATGACGCTAGTTAAAACAGAGCTTTACTAGATACTTTGTTTATGGTTCGTTTTTAACATTTTTTACCCGACTGCCGAAGGAGGAGGGTAATGTGTTTCACAGCCTATATATGTATGTTTGTTCCTTTGTGTCACTATAAAAACTAAACCCGTTGTCCGATTTTTATGATTCTTATGTGAATCGATTTGTCTTAATCTGGTGAGTGTCACTGAAGATATGTTAGTAATCAAAATTCAATATGGCGCCAACCAGACGCCATATTGTGCAAATTAAAAAAAAAAGTCGACCAAGTATGACAAGTGGAGTATCATTGAATAGGGATTTTAAAATCATCTTTAGGTTCCTTTCATCATTTTTCATTTTGAATGATCATTTAGGATTTATAACGACTTAAAGTTGGTTAGCAACTGTCGGGTTTTGAAAGCTTTCTTTTTGTTAAAGTTATTTTAAGGTATGGAGGAGTCGAATGAGCACACATTCCACCTGATGTTAAGTGGGATCTGTGACCCATAGACATTTGCATTGTCAAGATTACAATCTTAAGGATGCAATCCTAAGACCGTAAATGCGTTGCCGCCCCTGAGCACTAAGGAGGAACGCCTCTATGCTAGTCATTTCACCGGCTATCTTATCCCCACACTGGAACATAATGCGAACTACTGCTTGGCGGTAGTTTAAATAATAAAGATGGTGGTAGCACTGGTAGCGAACAGGATGGACCTTTGACAAGGTCCTACAACACTACCAATACAAACCTATCTCTGGTTTATCCACATTGGGGCTACAAGATCTTATGTCTGATTTGCATTGTTTTTTTTTATGGCAAGTAGAAGGCACGCTAGCACTCAGGCCACCTGGGGCCTGTTTTTTAAAGCTACAAATTACAATTTACAGGTTACGAGTTTCCATTTGACAGAAACCTCGACCAATGAAGCGGAACTTGTAATTTGTAACTTTTAGCTTTATAAAACGTGCCCCTGATGGTAAGTGGGATCTGAGAACCAGAGACATTTGAAACCTCTAAACTGCATTCCTAAGACTTCGAATGCGTTGCCAACCCTGAGGACTAAGATGGAATGCCTCTATGCTAGTAATTTCACAGGGTGTCTTATCCCCACAACGGAACACAGCAATGCGAACACTACTACTGCTTGGTTTAATGGATAAGATGGTGGTAGCTATCCGGACGGATGCACAAGGTCCTACCACCACTATAATTGGTCCAGCAAAAGCATGCCAGTAGAAGTACATTGACCAGTTGGTTTTCACGTTTGAGGCGAGAGCTATTGTAACAACGCAATGTACTTCTACTGGGATACTTTTGCTGGGCCAATGTAAATCAGCCATTAGATCCCACTTATCATCAGGTGTTCTCAGTTCTAACAAATGTGGAATTTCATATTTATATTTTTTATTTCCCATAGTTTATGCTGTGCTGTGGTATAACGTGAGTATGACAGCCAGTTTCAATGTATCTCAAAATTTTAGTTACATTTGAATCAGAAGTTAAAACAAAAATGTTCAGTAGATAACATTTTATCTTAACCCAGATACAAGAGCAGTAGTTTAACTATTACGTTGCAATTTTGTACACATGGTATATAAATGGCGCCCTAGTGCATAATGTGCAAAGCCATAATGTAATTTTTCATTACATAATTTAGGCTTTTATAAGTATTAGGATAGGCACTTAAAAAGACAAGTCTAATGAAAGGCAAGCTTTAAAAACCTGAATGTTTTTTTATTTAAGTTAATAACGGATAAAATTGCCAATTACACTGTGTGGATAGAGATCAATCTAACGAAACCTGGCACTCAAAAACCGAATAAGCGAAAAAGATCAAAAATAAATAAATACTCAAAGCCATATTTATTATAAATTGATTTTAAGACAGTTGTAGGGATCAAGAAAAATGCAAGGGTAATTTTTCAAAATGATCCTTTCACATTTAGGCACCCTAGCCTACAAGTGTAAGGTAAAAAAATTGCTATACGTATTACACATAATATAATCAGGAGGGTTACTCTGAATTACTAAATCAAAACTTTGGATGCCCATTACTTTGAATTGAAATAATGAGATGGAGGACTGCAGAACTGCATTATAACTGCAAGCGAAATGTGCAGTTGTTTTTGTCAGTAGCATCAACTGCATCAGAACTGTCTTTGAACTGCCATTTTGCAGCTGGGTTGCAGTGCAGATCAAATGCTGTATGTCTATACAGGCCCTACAGTTTGGTCGTTCTGAGAGGGCCGATTTGACAGCTGTCAACGCAGTATAAAATATAACCTCAAACACATATTTTGTACTGAGTTGACAGCTGTCAAATCGGCCCTCTTAGAACGAGCAAACTGTAAGGTAACTTGGAATTTTGGATTTCAAAGTTTGGGGCCAGCACTTGCTGTTCATCAACCTCACCAACAGACTTTTAAACTGATCAATTAATTGCTTATTAAATAGGTACACCAGTTATCACAGGTATCAAAATACAAGAATATAATTTTTCAGGACTAACTTGCCCAAATTTTAAAGATCCTACTAATATTATATGTAAATGTGAAAGTTTGTATGTGTGTGTGTGTTAATTTGTTACTCCTTCACGCTGCAAGGGCTGGACAGATTTGGATGAAATTTGAAAGAGAGATAGCTTATACCCCGGATTAACACATGGGCTATATTTCATCCCGGAAAATGTAAAAGTTCCCGAGGGAATACCGATAATCGAAATCTACACGGACGAAGTAACTGGCAGAAGGTATCATTTATATTTTTAGTGTTTTTTTGTTTTATTTTTATTTAATCCCATTTTTTCACCACAAACAATAAAATAATTAAATAGGTAATTAAATCAGATGCATTTTTAGCATATTAGTATTCATTACTTCCGGGTTAGCTGCTAGCACACCAAACTTGTGCAAATTGAATTGAACACAGACAAATGCATATGTATCTAACTCTGTTTACTATCCAACTTGACTCAATTGAGCTGTGGGGCTTGGCAAGTCAGTCTAATGTAGAAATTCTTCAAAGATTTCAAAACAATGTCTTTTGAACAATAACAAATGCACCTTCGTTAACCAAAACAAATGAAATCCATGAGTATTTGCAAATGCCCACAATAAAACAAGAAGTTACGACAACAAGCATGAAGTCCTACAAGAGGCTGGATAGACACTGCAACGAACTCGCCCAGAACTGTTAAAGGACCAATGTCTAAGTCGTCTGAAGAGCCGACCTCTAATCCTTGCTAGAGATAAATAATGAAGAATCTGCAGACACTGGACTTCAGATCTCCAATGTCAATAAGCTCACAGAGAAGATTTTCTATAGTCCTTGGACTGGTTGCAAATGAACCAGGAAAAAAAAACAACTTGACGATGGCGATGGCAGAATCATCCAAACCATTGATTCAGTCATAAAGCCTAAAATAAACTGATCATTTGGCCAAAAATGATGACACGAAATATTTAACAATAGAATAATTGAAGTACAAACAAGATAATATGCAAGAAACACATATTTCACAGTTAAACTACCAAACAGATTTTTCTAAAATTTCCTATGAAGATATCTTAAACCTGAGGAAGGGCATAGGTTACATTTTGTATCAAATAATGTTTATTTTCTAAAGAAAAAAATCATCAATGCATATATGCATATACTGTCTGTAACTTTATATATAAAGTTACAGACAAAAGCTAATATTGAATAAAAAACAATTTATCAAGCATGCATCAGTGTACTACAACCCAATTGGAATCTCTCTAAGTGTAAGCAATAATTCAACTTAATTTAATGATATTTTGATGCAATGCAGTGATGTTCTATTTACAAACATATAGGCCCAACAGACATACAAAGAAAAGAGTCCATGTTTTAAAGAAAAAAACACAGATATGGATATAAATTATTATGCTTCCATGACAAAAAAAAAACAGTTATGTGGTGCCACTTTCTGCAGTATGACCTACTTGCAGTTCTCTTCCCTTATGCTAACAAGATGATAATTAAAACTATATTAGCGAACTGCGAAGCCTAGAAACTGCGTTTTCATACTTTTGTATGACAGCATTCTTGTTTATTCCCGAGATGTTCAAAAAAAAAAGGAACAAAAACAAAACTAGGGTGTACAGAGAATATGAACTAATTCAAAGGGGTAAAGGGTGGTCTAGTGATGGCAAGAGCTGGAATGAGTGGCAGAATAGTTACCTTCCTCTTTGGACCCATCCTCAGGGCTCTCGTCGATAGGTTTCTCTTTCGAAGACAAGCTCACAGCTGACATCGCTCGTAATCTCTCACTTCTACTTCTCAGTCTTCTCTCAGTTTACTAAAATTCTAAAATAACTGTACAATATTTACAAATTGTTCCGGAAATTAATCTATCACCTATTTTAATGTTTATATCACAGACTTTTCGTTTTTCACTAAACAATACGGAACAACACGTCCACGCACGAAAATACTATCAATATTTACAAGACTCTAGGTACAATAAACTTATTTACACATTAAAAACTAACGGTTATCAGCTAAATTTAACAAATACGCTCTAGCGGTCACAAGATACTCATAACTAAAAGAATTTATCAGTTTTCGATGCAAAAATATATAAAACGTCCGCCATATGCCTTTTGAGACCTCTATTGCGCAACGAATTTGTATAGTACACCACAGGAAGGTCTTTTTCCGGCGGTTCGTGATATTCTGACTTCAGCCGGGTTATATCCAGTTGCCATTGTTTAGTTTTTTTGATTGGAAACGGCCTATTCCTTTCTTCGAAGCGTTGAACAACAGAAATAAAATTTATTGTTTTATGAATTAAATTTCATTATTTCTGATCAAACCCGAGCGAGCATTTCACGGTTATACAAGGATTTGGTGAAACAAAATAAAAATAATTATTGGCGAATCACTGACTACTTAGAGATACTATGTGGCGAATCAAGTTTATAAAGGAAGGATCAAATTGTAAAAAAAACTAGGTCAGCAATAAATTTATTTCGATTAATTTGGCAGGCAAAATATTTGATATCTTTTTCTAATTTTAATACCTATGATGATAAACTTGTTTTTTGTGTTGGCTTAATTGGCAACTTTTAATTTGACGGTTTTGAGACGTTTTACTTACTGGCTCTTTTTTTTAGTTATTCTATGTCTGTGGGGTTATTTTTATTTCGAAACGATGTGTTTCCAATCCAAACCAAAATTCCAAATCAACATATACAACGACCTTTTATTTTTAATGTTATATTTTAATGAATGAATACATAAATAATTCAACGCTTACGGTTGACAGTATCATAAATTAACAATTTAATAAAACACTTTAAAAAAAAACAACTTGTGATAAAAACGTTTCAAAAATGTCAGACCCACAGATTGAGTACCAGTTGTTGTCGTATGTAATATATATATACATGTATAGTGTCGTAGACACGATCTTTTACACGGTACGGATTCCTATGTTTTAATTCGGCAAAATGTCGATAAAATGGACTGGTGGTGTATGTGATTCCGGTATCTTACGAAAAAGTGAGTTCAAGGAGAAGAAAGAAGAGCTTTTCGTTTTCGGCTACTCGTGCAAATTGTTCCGAGACGATGAGAGAGCCCAGCACATTGATCAAGGCAAACATCTCATTCCGTGGATGGGGGATGAAACGTTGAAAATCGACAGGTTCGATCTGTTTTTTACTATAACTGTGGCGCTAAAAACTATACAGCGATTGCCAAATGTTGGAAAATTCTTAATATTGGAAGATCTTTAAGATTTTCGCAGAGGATTTTTGATGCGCGCGGGGCCAGGATCTCGCGGCAGGCAGCCGCTGCGTCGCATATTGTAATGGTGACACTTCTTGGTGGTATGTATTGCTTGAACAGGTATAATTGCGTTCGTAAACTAAATTCAACAACTTTTAAGGTTATGAAACTTGTTTATATTGCCTGGCAAGGCTGAGGAATTGAAGACATTGTGACCTTTACATGGTAGCATAAGTTGGAAAATAACTAACTGCTATTGAGTCTGATAGTGAGACTTTATGACTGAATAAAGATGTTTTTGTTGACTGTTGTATGAACTACTTGATGTCACCAGAATTCCAAAGCAAAAAAAGTCATGAATTTTCTTGAGGAACTGATTGATAGTGTAAGATAATTATAACAATAGATGACTAAGAATTCGAAAACCCAATCGTTGCCCTGTATAACCAAAGTATAAATGTGGACAGGTATGATGCCCGCGGAGCGCTCCACGAGGTGTCGTCGCTGGAGGCGCCGCCCGGGGGGTTCGACTGGCGCGTGGAGCTGACACGGACCGAGCTGGATGTGGAACAGCTGTGCGATGAGGAGAGGTACCGGGCGCTGCACACTAATGAAGATGAGGAGGAGATGTACAAAGGTCAGTTAACTATAGATGACAAGTATTATTATTATTATTATATTATAATATTATACTAGGTCTCGTTCAAAATGAAGCAGATGAATTATCTTTACATGTGATTTTTTTATATCTATAATATTTTACTTGCAGCAACATTCTAATTTGCTTATTTTACCATATTTGTAGTGTTATTTGTAGTGTTATTTGTAACTGTGTATGTTAAAACTAAAACTATTACTTCAACATTCGGGGTCTTAGCCAACAGATACAAATAGCACTAAAATTTGCAGCAAATTGCCAGATTGCCACTCATGAGGATATTCTAACCATTTTAAAAGCCAATCACACAATTTACATCATCAATTAAAAATATATCTTTTGTTTTCAGAGGAGGAGCTGAAACGTCTCCATGCAGCAGGCTATGGGCAAGTAGGGTTTAACTATGAGGCGCCCATGGAGTCGCCGGCTGCTCCCATGCCCGTGGAAGTCGACGAGCCCTTTGTGCCCTCACCTGCATTCAAAGCATTGTTCGCACCTGATATTGTTTTGGTAAGACATTTTATTTTTATTGATTCTATGTACCAATGAGGTTTTTGACTTTTCATATGAATAAAACAGAGTAAAGTACAGACTATAGTACTGCCCCCATAAGCAAAAATGCAATAACTAAATACAATAGCCAAAGCAGATTCAACTCTCTTCTGTTTGTAACTAGGTTGCAATTTCTACAGATGTTTTGTCTGAGATATCGCCATTATGCTTAGTAGGGCAGTGTAGTTTTTCAGTTTACATGATGATGATGATGATGAGTTCTAGTGTATAATGATCTGATAGTTACATTATGAAGAGTGCGAGACACAACGCATGTAGCTGAATCAGTAGTGACCCTGTCTTAAAAGGCAGCGGTCCCGGGTTCGATACTCCGTATGTGCAAATATTTTTGTGATGAGATTCCGGAAATTCTGGGAGATGTAGGTAGCCTCAAAGTCATAGGGTCACTACCAACTAGGATAACGCATCGTAAAATATGGTGATGTTTCACTTTTCACACTGACATTTATTTAGCCTTCAGATCAACTTGACTATTCTTCATAATAAGACCGTTATAAATTCTCTTGCCAGCCTGACTCGATCAAACAAAACACCATCATAGAGAAGACTGCAAACTTCATAGCGTCCCAGGGGGTGCAGATGGAGATCCTGATCAAAGCAAAGCAAGGCGACAACCCGCAGTTCCGCTTCCTGGACATTGGGGCTCCGCTGCGGCCCTACTACCTGGCGCTGGTGGCGCTCGTGAAGGCTGGCAGGTGGCCGGAGAATACCCCTGAATTGGTAGAAGGTAGTGATTTGATGCTCTTTTTTTATCTTTAGAATGCTGCCTGAATGATGACATTGATGACAAACCCTAAGCCTGATTTTACATGGCAATGTAATGCAGGTTTTTTTCCATTATATTACTGAATAGCAATGAAGTACAGTAACGCCCTTATTCATAAACGTACAATAAACCTATTTTAGTTAAATAAAATTATAAACCGATTCTTACTCAGGTTTTAATGTATTTTAGTTTCAATAAATATTCATCTGCTAATGTATTATTGCAGAGAAACCACCGGAAACTGAGGAATATCTGCATCCAAGCTTGGCGTCAACAATCATTGAATCTGTAAGTACTCTATGGCTTAAAATCTTACAAACTGTTTATCCAATAGTTTTCATTTTATAATTAACCTTTCGAGCTCCATAGCCGGCAAATAACGTCATCGGAAATTCGGAGCACTGACACCGAACGTCGACAATTGCTGTCAAATTCCATACGCCACCAGACTCTTTGGCGTCCGAGACGCGTCGTATTACTTCGCCGCTCGGTGTTCAAAAGGTCGATAGTGACCATGTCTCGTCTGCTTAATTATTTTTATAATCATTAAAATAATGTAACTATCCAGGCTCCGTCGATCCCGAGCATCCACTACCGGCCGTCGGCCGACTGCGACTACCGCATGCTGGTGTCGAAGATGCGCGGGCAGGCCACGCTGGACGAGGCGTACGCGCTGGAGCTGGCGCCCGGCGAGGTGCCGCCGCCCGGCACCGAGCCGCTGCCGCCGCGCGCCGACATCGCGCGCGCGCCCGTCATGTACCGACACGGTACGGACGCGCGCGACAGCCCGGTCGAACCGACTCCAACTACAATATGTTCATATCGAGGACCTACGAGCTCGAGCTGGCAGAACAGACATTATAATTTTTCTCAAAAATGTCTGGAAATGTTGACATTACTATCTACATATTGAGACGCGAAGGACATAGTGTACTGACAGATCACAAATTAAAAAAAAGAAACATACAAATTCCATTACTATCCAGCTTGTAACTTTTAAAAAGTGAAAAAGCCCATAATAAAATGAGGGCACAAGTCTTATACATCCAAATTTTATTCGAAACATAACTTTTTTATCTGTGTCTGGAATAGCTTATGTTTTAAAAAAAAACAAAGCTTGCGGTTCTCCTTGTCATAAACAAAAAGGCGGTAAAGAGTGATAGTTTTTTCACATGAAGTTTGTTTGTATGCAATTAGAAAAATGAGTTCAAGCGATGAAGATTTTACTCCAACACAAAAAAAATCTTGCGATTTTTGAGAAAAGCACTATATTTGCCTCGGCAGGAACAGCAATTGCGGGCTTCGTATTTTTAAACGGACTCGCAAGCTCGTCCGTTTAAAACAATACTCGGCCCGCAATTGCCTACTTCCATTCCTAAGCAATAATGTACTATTAATTCCTCCTCTAGCCGCAGCAGAACTTGTGGTGCCTAAGCCGGCGCCGGCGCCGACGTTCCAGCCGACGTACGCGCCGCCCGCGCCGCGGGAGCTGGCGCCCGCCAAGTCCACGGGGCTCAGTCTCATGAAGAACTACAACACGGACTCCGACAGCGACGCCTCGGGTAAGGGAGTTGGTGCAGGAATTTAGCAAGTTTTCAATCTGCGAAAACGCGCACCGGCGCTTAGTTTTACGTTGCTGGTTGTAAATTTACGGTCATGAACGTGAAGTTAGGATACATTTAAAAAAACAAAACCGTTCAAGTGCGAGTCGGACTCGCGCACCGAGGGTTCCGTATTTAAGATAATATGCTTGTTAATCGCAAAAGAAAGTACTAATTTTGGTATGAACTTTATTTTCTATGCAATAAAGTCCATTTTAACTAGCCTACATTTTTAAAACAGATTTTCAAAGTTTTTTGTTTATTTCTCAAAAACGAAATAATTGATACTTCTTTTTATTTTTCCCTTAAAATATAAACAATTACCTATACGCCACGATTTATTCAGATTTTTAGATTAATAAACTTCGAAGTTAAGGGGGGGGGAACGGTCATGTTTTTCACATTTTTGGCTATAAATCAAAAAGTGCATAAAAGAAAATTAAAAAAAAAAATGTTTTTGAAATGTACAGATTGAGCACTTTTATATGACACCCCATTTGCTATAATCGAACCACTTTCATTTTTTAACCCCCCATTCTAGACCTCTTTTCAACTATTTATAAAATTAATTTCATATTTTTTTTACTAAAAACAGATGAGGGCAAGCAAGTTGTACAACTATGCCAAATTTCAAGTTGATAGCATTTATAGTTGCTGAGAAAACCTGCTGTAACATACAGACAGACAGACAGACAGACAACGAAGTATAAGGTATAAGGGTTCCTTTTTTACCATTTTGGTACGGAACCCTAAAAAATGATATTAGTCAATGTCATTAGAGATGCAAAGTCATTTGTAACTTATAGGAAACTCAACCTTACTACCCTAGAATGTCAGATTGACTTTAGATTTAAGGTGGGTCACAAATTTAAGTTTTTGACTGTACGTAAAGTGAAGTAATAAATAATGAAGTCTTTGTTTCATTAAAAAGATGAGATTTGGCGTTTAATTTGTTTTTCGTAACATTCCAGGAAAGCTTTTTTACCAGTTAAAAGATTATTGATCTCGTTCCCAATCCAATCAGTTATGCAAGTTCCAAAAGTCACCTAAAAAACGTGAAAAACCAACTTTAAATTTATCGTGCCGTCTGTCCAATTATGCCTAAAAATACATAAAAGAACATATTTTTTCCACAGATTTCGACTCTTCATCATCCGACAGCAAAGAAAACCCCTCCATAGCAACCCCCCCAGACGACGTCCAAGTCGTGATCGACAAAATGGCCGCCTACGTCGCGCGGAATGGCGACGAGTTCGCGGAGATCGTGCGGGCTAAGAACGACCCGAGATTCACCTTCTTAGACCCTGAAAATATCTACCACCCTTACTACATGAGGCTCATGCAGCAGAAGAGGGGGGGGACCAATGGGAAGGACGATGGATCGAAAAGGTCTTTGGGTAAGCTTACATACATTAAATCACATCTGTTTCCCAAAGGAGTAGGCAGAGACCACTTCTTTCCACCTGCTACGATCCTGACAAATCTCTTTCGCTTCTTCCGGTCGCTGATCTGAGGGAATATTCCTTGGATATCGAAATAATTTCAAGTCCCTAGGATCAGCGATTTAGGTTATGCATTGTCTATCAGTCAGTCACATAGCATCACTCCATTTTAACCTCTTTTGACTATGCAACATGATATAATTTTATTCTTTCAGCCCCCGTATCATTCTCAATAAAGAAACAAAAAGAACCAGACCCGATACTGCCAAAGCCTGCATTACCATACGAGTCCAGCTCCGAAGACGAAGAGGGAGACAAACAAGAGTCCCCCAAGGCGGTCACGCCGGTGTACAGCCAGCCGATACCGCCTGTCGTCGTGTACAAGATGGAGGCGCAGCACGTGACAGTCAACGCGGCGCCTGTCAAACCGCCTGTCAAGGAAGTCGAGAAGCCTAAGGAAGAGGTTGCCGTTTTGCAGCCGGTTATTGTGGTCCAACCTGAAACGGTAATTTATTAATAACTGGCTTCTGTCCGCGTAAATTTAGATTAACGTTATTCCCGCGGGAAGTTTAAAATTTTCCGGGATGAAAAGTTGCCTGTGTTAATTCTGGGTATAATAATATCTCCATTCCAAATTTCATCCAAAGTTCTAATATTAAGTAGGATCTTGAGTAAGCGGTAGCTAAAATATAAAGCGGTGGCGTGGAACTTGTCTGTGTGTTGTTTTTATGCCATCGAGAACGCAAACGAGCACTCAGGCCAGGAAGGGTACGTGGGATCTGTCATAGACATTCGCATTCTTAATACTGCAATCCTGAGACCGCAAATGCGTTACCAATCCTGTGGACCAAGATGAAACGCCTGTATGCTAGTAATTTAACCTGATGTCTTATCTCCACACCGGAACAAAAAAACAACCTATTGAATGCTTCTCGTAAAACTGAATTTTCTGTGATAAGTCTTTTTCAGACACAATGTGCAAAAAAGACGCTTTGTTCAAAATGGAACTCGTGTGTACCTCGCTGTCCTCGCTCACGAACATTTTTTACAGTATTTCAAAGATAGACTAAAATTAATAAAAATACATTTAACTCGTTATACTTGTAAACGTGTTTTTACTAAGGTCTGTTCATTATTACTTGTCTTATATAGTAAACAACTTTCTAAACTCAAAATGAACCTTTTTTTGGCTAATATAGCTATTTTAAACAAAATAAAGCAATCACAGACACACACATTGGCTAAGTGATGTCCAAAATGTTTACTAAGTTTACTGTATTTACAATAAAAGAGCTGTTTTAGCCAAAAAAGGTTCATTTTGAGGTTAGAAAGTTGTTTACTATATAAGACAAGTAAGAATAAACAGACCTTACTATACGGTTTGAATTAAAATTTAGAAGGTCGCGATTTTTTATCGATGTTACAAAAAAGTGTGTAATATGTTTAATTGTTTTTTTAGATTGTTGCTAAAATAGAAACAGTAGAATTTCGTAAAGAGAAATCGGTTTCACCAGAAAAAAAGATAGAAAAGCCAAGAGAAAGAGAGAAGGAGAGCCCCATAGTAAAAAGAGACAAGCGGAAACGCATCAAGAAAAAGGAATATTACTCTAAATCTGAAATTCGAGAGAGGAAGAGAGATCGGAGTGTTGATAAAGAGAAGAAGAGGGAGAGGGATAAAGAGAGCGAGAAGAAGAGTAAAGATGAGATTGACGAAGTGATATCTTTGGAGGATAATGACGATGATTTGATCGATTTGACTGGGGACCAATCGGATTCTAAAAGTAAGTATATTATAACCATGACTTTTCAAGTAAATAAACAATATTGTATTTGTCATTGTTGCACCAAAAGTAGTAGAGGGTACTGGTGTCGCTCTTTGTAAGCTTGCTTGTTCTGTTGAATTCGTATTCTTATGGTTTTCGGCGGCAAATAGAAATACTTTATAGTTTGGTAAAAATTGGTTTAAATGAAGTTTTATCATAATGCCGTTTTTAGTCACTGCCCAATATTTAAAACTAGCTTTCGCCCGCGACTCCGTCCGCGTAGAAGTCGTTTATCGCTGTTCCCTCGAGAACTGTCCAATTTACCGAGATAATAACTATCCTATGTCCTATTCCAGGACCTAACTAATATGTGTGCCAAGTTTCATCTCGATCCGTTTCCGTTTTGTGGTTGAAGCGTGAAAGACGGACAAACATACACACTTTCACATTTATAATATTAATATGGATGGTGATTGACACTGCCCATTTGAAAATATTCGGCATTATCTATGTAAAGGGACCTTATTGTCGATGGCGCTTACGCCGCACTGCGTCACGCGACCTTGTATTTATATCGGAACATCTTTAATAATGACGGAAGCGCAATCGACAATAAGGTCCCTTTTCATAGAAAACATCACATATTGATTTTAGTTACACCTAAAAACGGGGTTTTTTTGAAAATGGATTTCAATAATTTATTTGTCCTAATTCGTCTTGACAGAGTTTGTGTCTTAGAATTGATCCCAGGGGATTAAAACGTCGACGGGGATTAATTTTGCGGTTTTAATTTGGCAGTACATGTAGCGGTCCTGGGTTCAAATCCCGGTAAGGGCAGATATTTGTGTGACAAGCGCGAATATTTGTTCCTGAGTCATGGATGTTTTCTGTGTACCTATTTAAGCATATATTTCTTGATATAAGTATTTATATAGTTATCTAGTACCCATAGTACAAGCCTAGAGCTTAGCTTGGGACTAGGTCGCCTGGTGTGACATTGTCATGATGATATGACATGATGATGATATGACATGATGATGATATGACATGATGATGATGATGATGATGATGATGATGATGACGATGACGATGACGATGACGATGACGATGACGATGACGATGACGATGACGATGATGTTGATGCCTGGCGTGTCCCCAGCGGAGTGCGGCGCGGAGGAGCGCTCGAAGCAGCGCGCGCGGCGGCGGCGCGCGGCGGAGTTCCTGGCGCGCGTGGGCGTGGAGCCCGGCGCCGCGCTGCCCGCCGGCTCGCTCGCCAGCGCCATGGTACCCACTACAATACGCTACCGACCATCCAATTAATCATTCTAATATTTCCTTGATCGCCTACTATTAACCACATCGTTTTTTCATTTTATGTCTGTCTGCAATGTCGCCGGAGCCCCGCATGGCGGGGCTTCTATTCCTGGGCAATTTGCCCTTCGGGCATTCGAAGTTACCTAGCGATCCTAACCTACCTAGTAATGCAAACGAACTGGTCATTTTGCGACTCAGACTTTTTGAGATGTAGTCGCATTCGATCTAGTCGTATTTGCTACCTAATCTTAATGAGATGTGGACTTAAATATTACTATTAAATTAGAAAAGCGAATTTGAAGTACGCAATTTTAACTTAGGTACTTAGTTATACTAACTATATTGTCGCGATAGACCTACTAGTAGATACTAGTTGCTTTATCAAATTGAATTGTGTACATCATGACGCGTACGAGGGCTGCCTTTTGAGTTCTGTCGTTTGCAAAACTCCCGTGATTATTAAAAAAAAACTAGTATCATCTTAAAATATTTGAATTTAGAATTCAAAAACAAAAGAATGTCTCGAGATCGGCCGATTCGTTTTTGTACAGCGTCGGTTCAATTTCGAAAATGGAAATTTCGAAGGAAAATTTACGTGCGATAATATTTTACAACTTTAAAAGGGGTTTAACGCGTCTTCAGTGCTTTGAAGAGCTGACTACGGTTTTAAAAAATGAAGCACCATGCATCCGGACTGTGGAACGTTGGTATTTGGAAATTCAACGTGGTTGCTCTAGTCTTAGTGATAGGCATCGTGAAGGCCGACCAAAAACAGCTGTAACCCAGGAAAACATTGATGCTGTACGGCAACTGATCGTCGAAGATCGCCATGCGACATACCGCGAGATAGAAGCTTCATTAAGCATTTCAGGGACCAGTGTTCAAAATATATTGCATGATCACTTAGGTGTAAAAAAATTGATCTCACGCTGGATACCAAATTTACTTAGTGAAGACCAAAAAACGGCTCGCGTTAGATGGTGCCGCAAAACTCTGCTGCAATTCAACCGAGGAGACTCTAAACACGTTTATGACATTATCAGTGGTGACGAATCTTGGATATATGCCTTCGATCCGGATTCTAAACAGCAGTCGACTGTTTGGGTGATTCAAGATGAGCCAAAACCGACCAAAGTAATACGCTCACGGAGCACTTCGAAAAAAATGGTCGCCACGTTTGTAGCGAAAAGTGGCCACGTTGCGACCATCGTGCTCGAAGATCGTAAAACAGTTAATGCTGACTGGTATACCACTGTTTGTTTACCAGAAGTTATCGGCGAGTTCCGAAAAAATAACCCAAGACGTCGTATAGTACTGCACCACGATAATGCTAGCTCGCACACCGCCCGGCAGACAATTGTGTTTTTAAAAGAACAAAACGTCGAAAATTTGGATCACCCGCCGTACAGTCCAGACTTAAGCCCTAATGACTTCTTCACTTTTCCAAAAATCAAGCAACGACTTCGTGGTCAACGGTACCGGACGCCTGAAGAAGCGGTTGAGGCATACAAAACGGCCATTTTGGAGACCCCGACTTCGGAATGGAATAAGTGTTTCGAAACCTGGTTCGATCGAATGAAAAAGTGTATTACATATCACGGTGATTACTTTGAAAAACAATAAATACCATTTAACACTTAAATTGTCTTTAGTTTTTTCAAACGACAGAACTTAAAAGGCACCCCTCGTAATGACACTAATTACGTCTAAAGAGCATGTCAGTTCACACAAATATTAATATTTTACAAAAAAAACTTTAACAGAAACTTATTTCTCTTACATCAATTTGACACATTTGGTGGCCACAGGTGGATACGCTCGAGTCTCTGCGAAAGAAGAAAGCCGAGGAAGAGAAACGGCGGCGCCGCGAGAAGAGGCGGCACCGCTCTAAATACGGTAGGACCACAATTCGGATCCAAGCTCTCTAACTTTTTATAGTCCAAGAGCTGGCATTTTTGGGTAGTAGTTTGAAGCACCATGGAAACTTGTAAAGTATTTTAATCTATACAAATATTATAAAGAGGTAAAGTTTGTGACGTTGTAGGGGGTAATCTCATGGTCTACTGAACCGATTTTGAAAATTCTTTTACCAATAGAAAGCCATGTTTTTTGTGAGTGTCATAGGCTATATATTAACTCCAAAAAATATATGTTTATGCCCCAACGAAGTGGGCACGGGAACAGTTAGTGATATATAAATACGAAAAGGCCGACCTGGCTGAAGGGTATTGGGGCTAACTATACCCATTTTTTTTACCAACTATGATTTTGACTTAAAAAAAACTACTTTGTTTTAGGTAACGACGTTGATGATAAGTCCCATCGCAGAAGCAAACGCAGAAAATACAAGTAAGTGTCATATTTCATGAAATCACCATTACCAGAGTTCAATTGACAACATTTCAAAAAAAAAAGCATTTTGGTTTTTTCGCGTTTATTATACCTGGTTAAAAATTAGACTACCCGTGTTTCTCGGTTTTTCTTTATTTAACTTAAATTCGTCGTTAATAATTTATTAAAGAAATAGTCCTTAAAAAGACCGTATATACAAAGTTAGGAATACTGATGTCGAGATCTTAGCATGTTATAAAATTAAAAAGGTAACTTTCAACAGAAACAGAACTGACTGTCATGTCATGTCACTTGTCAACCATAACAACTGTAACCACATGAATTCGTCGACTTTGGGCAGATTGCGACTATCCGCTTTTACAAATCCGTTAGTCACTTTCATTTTTAATGGCGTATATCAAAACAATAGTATTACGAGAATCGAAAGCGTGTCGTTAGAATCAACTAATCCGTCAGACAGATGAAAAATGGACATGACAGTTGTATATTTTTTCAATTCCTATGGTAATAAATGGACTAAGGGCACTATAAGTGTATTCCTAACATTCACAATCCAACTTTTTTACTGTTTTTCCCAAATATAAAAAAAACTACTGCATAAAAAAATCCAAAAATATTTTTACTGTAATCAGCAGTGTAAAATCTACAAACGGTATTTTATTTTACTACTTTAGCAGATATGAATTGTTGTCAATTCCCAATGGGACCCTATTACTAAGACTGTTCGTCTGTCTGTCTGAAATTGAAACACGAGGCGTTCCGTACCATTCGTGTACGGGCCGTCGTTTTTTTAACCTTTTCGCCGCCACGTCAATGAAGTAATAAAGTGTCATCAACGCCAATGACAGCTGAAAACCACAGCTAATTTCAACCTTACGTCACAAATACTCAGGTCTATTTTGCACTGCAATCCTCGACTTGATATGACTTGATATACAACTAGAATAGAGGCATCTATCTTAGTCCTCAGGGTTGGCAACGTATTTGTATTGTTAGGTTTGCAGTCTTGTCGTCTTGTCAATGTCTTCTTGTCCCAGATATAATTGACAACAGGATTTATTTGAAAAGGTAGTGTGATACAAATCATGCGTATAGTTTTATCTCAAAAGCAGACTTTTTTAAATTTTATTATTATTTATTGAGAATAAAATGAATATTATCAGTGTTTGCTACCACTGTTTGGTCCCGGGTTCGATGCCGGTATGGGAGAATATTTGTGTGATGAGTGGATTATTTGTTCTGTTTTTTGGATGTTATCTGTGTATTTAAGTATTCGTTTCTCTATATGTTTATGGTTGTCTAGTACCCATAGTACAAGCCTAGAGTTTAGTTTGGGACGAGGTCAATTTGTGTGAGATGGTCCCCGATATTTATTAATTTATTTTACATACATACATACATAAACTCACGTCTTCATTCCCAGAGTGGGGTAGGCAGAGCTACAGAATTACCAACAACTCTAAAAATTGTTGACATTATTCTGTAACCACATTTTGTACAATTAGGCTAAGATGTTTTGTTGCAAGCCCATCGCCTAACAGTACAACAAGCCTTAATTTATTTTAAATTAAATTATTTCGGAGCTCTTGTGAAATCACCATGGTAAAAAAATAACATTATTGTGATTTTATTTGCAGGTCGTCCGATGAAAACGACGAATCCGACGAAGACGGGTAACTATGTTATTTAAATACTTAAACAAATAATAAATGAAAGTTAAATCTCAATCTAAAATTAACGTAAAACTAAAATACTGAATCTAAAAATGGCGGCTGCGGTATTGTACCAAAGATGCTGGCATCATTTTCTCGTCGAATGACTAAACTAATGCGTTGAGCGAGGAAACTTTCAGCTCTTCGGTATCCTGTGACGTCAAGAGACTCTTTGAAATTTCCTTAGGCTAAGAGCGCTAGGACCATCGGACCGAAGGCCTTGACGCCGAATAGAATAAAATTCAATGTTATTTCAAGTTTCGCGATTTAAAGAATAAAAATATAAATCGATATTTGCTGGAAATGTCGTCAAATAAGTGCTAAACCAAACAGCACTTCATAATTTTAGATGGAGGAGTAATAGACGCAATATATTACTCCTCCATCTATTGCCAGCTTTCCGACCTCTACAACCACACAGTAAAATTAACTGCTTATCTCCCAGCTCAAAGAAGAAGAAACGCAAGAAGGAGAAGAAGCCGAAGAACAAGAAGAAGAGAAAGCGAGACACAGAAGACGAGGAAGAGGAGCACGCGCTGCCGCCCAACATCGACCTCACCAACACGCTCAAGGGGCTGCGCTCCGCCTCGCCCGCGGGACAGCTCTGCCAAGGTACGTAGATATACAGGGGTGACTGGTGGTCACCATACATCGCAATCGAGCGGGAAAAGATATATCAAAAATCTTGTATGTGTAAATTGTACACCCTTTAGTACCTTGTCTATTTAATGCCATGTTTAAACTGCCATATATGAATTGTCACAACGATTAAAGTGACAAGGTGCTAAAGTGTACATACACTAAATACTCGATAAACTACATATTGAAAGGAATGAAATTTTAGGTAAATTTATTGGTAAAACAATTAAAAACAAAAATTTTGGCCACATTTTTTTTTCAGATTTTAAATTACAGCAAAAATGGGGTTACTATCGAATTGTCTTTATCGCCAAACGACCATTTCACCTAGATGACATAAAAGTAAAATACAC
This sequence comes from Acleris literana, assembly GCA_946894065.1. Classification (NCBI taxonomy): domain Eukaryota; kingdom Metazoa; phylum Arthropoda; class Insecta; order Lepidoptera; family Tortricidae; genus Acleris; species Acleris literana. Next base: position 15,988,897 of record OX335687.1, on the reverse strand, counting down.
AGTCAGCAAAGAGTCAATTCAGCTGGACGACATGAAAGTAGAATACTCAGTCAGCAAAGTGTCAATTAAGCAGGACGGCTCAGAATTATAATGAGCAAGTAGCCAAACTTTTGGAAATATAAATAGTCCGTGTGATTAGAATACCTAATTAACCGAAAGTAAAGTTAGTTGATTGACATGAACATAGAAGGATTTATTAGCAAAACGTCTGGAAATTAAAATACTCCGTATAATTAGAAGTTTGAATTATCGAGTGTCATATCAACGCTTGCCATTTTAAGATCCAGACGTTTTGCTAACGGGCTATTTGGCGTTCATGTCTATTTAGTAATTCAGACATTTTGAGATACAAACGATTCGCTACCGGGCCATTTAGCTTTTATGTCTATTAAGTTTATAAAGACATTCTAAGATAAAGACGTTTGGCTACTAGTGTACTATAAATTATAACATTCTAAGATCCAGACGTTTTGCTAAAGATACATTTAGCATTCATGTCTATATAGCAACAAAGACGTTACACAATCCAGACGTTTGAGCTATATTGTCATTTGGCGCAAAGGGAATTTTGATAGTAACCCCAAAAATGTCTTTTTGTTTTCATAAAAACACTATTTTCTCAAAGTTTTGTAGATATTTCACCATTTTTAATTTTAGATCTAAAAACTTTTAAAAAAAATGCAAAATATCTGCACAATTTTGAGAAAATCGTGTTTTTATGAAAACAAAAAGACATTTTTGCTGTAATTTAAAATCTGTATATTTTTGTCCCGTATTTCATAACACAACGAAGATTGCCGATCGCTATTATGAAACTGGGAGTACTTTAAAACACTGAAATTTAATTTGAAGGATTAGAAGAAATGGAGTCGCAACGGCGAGACACCTCCAGCGAGGAAGAGAGGGAAGAAGGAGAAGAGCGGGAAGAGCGGGGGAGTAGGAGGAAGAAGAAGAAGAAAGAAGATAGGGAATACAGCGAGGGAGAGTGGTCGAGCGACAGCGAGGGAGACTCGGGCTCCAGTGCCAGTAGGAATGAGTAGGTATGTGTGGGCTAGATAAGGACCGAGATTCTACGCGGTAAAATACATATCGTCTTTGACCTGTTCTGCCCTGCTACGGAAAAAAGGCACATCTGCTATATGAATTGTATTGCAATTCCAACCTTATTATAACCCTTGAGAGTGTAATATTCTTCTATGAATTAATTGCACTTGTGCCTTTTCTCCGTATGAGGGCAGTGTTATTCTGCCCTGCTTAATAAAAACGTAGCATGTGCAACTTTGTTAGTCAAAGTAAATTTAACTCTACATCTTAAGAAATAAGGTCTCTAATAACATAAGCGGTTCTACGAGACATACGCCCTTTTTTCTAAGCAGGGCAGTATTGTGTTATCAACGTGATAGTTCTTATTTACTTGATAGTGGCGGCCGATAAAGCAACACCATAACAGGTCAAAGACGATATGGTTTATACGGCATAAAATAGAGGCCCAGTAGTCTTTGTGCAGATAACTTTTGATTACGTCTATGTATTATGTTTATGTATGTGATAAAAAATGTGACGCCGTCTGAACTGTTGGATCGATATTAAGAAATGAAGACGAGAGGAATCGTCCCTTTACTTTCTCAATCTCGTATCTGATCGAATAGTTGGTATGAAAAGCACTCATGTTCCATAAAGAATAAAGACTAGTTTCCTATCTAACTATTCGATCAGATATGAGGTTGAGAAAGTAAAGGGACGAAATGTTCAAGTGACAAAAGCTATATAAAGCAACCCTCTTATTCATAAACTTCCAATAGCTAAAGTGTGCTTAAAGTATGTTTTGTCCTCATCTGTCATTATGACATTTGAATTTGACAGAAAGGGGCAAAGAAGACTTTAACTATTATAGGTTTATTGTGCCTTTATGATAATGGGGTAAGTTTTTAAGTTCCCCGCCAATCGCATTTTAGTTTTCAATGTAATGTCTGTCCATTCATCCATCCGTATGCCACATTCATTTAATTAAAAGACTTCTAAGAATATATAATTAGGGAAATTACTTTTGGTGGCATACCGTGGTTCTAGAATCTATTTAGGCTGGGTTTTATAAAGATCCGTTAGGTCAAATTTCGGTCAGGAATGTCAAAACTTGTATGAAGTTACTAAAATTTGACCTGTCATTTTTACTTACGGGCCTTCATAAAACCGGCCCTTAGTCGCTATTTCCTAGTTATTATAACTAGCGATCGGAAATTCGGATGCTTTTATTGTTTTGTTTTTGTTGTTGTATTGATGTTAAGTAGTATGGAGGCGGCCTCAAATTAATTTTGTTAATAAATTTCCCGGGATTTCCCGGAATACCGGAAATTAGGATACATATACACATACGTCTTTAAAGTATTCAAATAACATATTTTAGTTGTTTTTTATTGCAAAATATGTGGCTTGTTTAACTAACAGTACCTACACTATTCTTTAACATCAAACTAAATTAAATTTGTTAAGTTACATATTATTCTTAATAAAACGCATGGTACTAACATTAGTAGTTTTTTTAAGTCACCAAATTAAAACAAATATACATAGTCATACAAAATTGAACTTGTTACCAACGTGTAGGTATGTTAACAAAATTGCTAAAAATAGTCATAACCTAAATATTTTGACAGTTGTCACTATTTCGTGATGATTATACAATCCCGAAAGCCCGGGACTTAAATAATTAAAATAATATTTTTAAGAAGCCGACTCCATACTTGCTGAGCTTTTTCCGGAAATTTGGTAATTGTAGGTATTAAAGCATCCGAATTTCCGATGCCTAGTTAGCATACATACTACATTGATTTTGACCTTTAATATTGTCATATTCCAAAATTGATTCTTGATTTAATCGTTAAACCAGTATTAGTTTTGGTACAGAGGCTATCTCCGCTGTGAAAGCGTTACAAACAAACAAATATTAGTAGTTATGGATACACAGAACTAAAAATGTATTTAGTTTATTTTGAAATATGACACTATTGAAGGCCAAAATCAAAGTGATATGCGTTATACTAATTAGGAAAATGCGACTCCATGGAGTCTAGGATCACCAAAAGTCCTAACCCTATACATATTACATATAATTAAGCCCGCCATTTAAATATTTTTAATTATTATTATTTTCTTTCAGGTCTCCAGCGCAAATAGATATAAATCTAGCTTTAGATATATATAAGACAATAGATAAACAGATTTAAAAAGTCATGGCAAAGCCTAGTACAGTACTAAGGCGAGTGAACAATCTGGGATATAGCACATCAAACGTTATTGAGTATCAGTTTATATCTTTAATATTACAGTATTCAATCTTTAAAGTTTAAACAAAAAGTGCTTTGTTTTTCCAAGTGGTTTTATAACAGAAATAGTTGCAGCGTATGTTATTAAGTAAATGATATTTTTAGACATTCATTCCATGTACAAGCTCCGATGAACATGCTGAATTTAGTACAAATTATAATGTACTGTACGTAGTTATATGTTTCAGGTGTAAATAGAAGATATGAAGTATGTTTTGTATATGAGTAGCTATTATGTATGGATTCATAATAAAATTAATTTAGTATAATTTTGTTGTTTTATTTTGTGCGAGAGTCCTTTATTACCCTGTTTTCTTTGATATTTCAAATATTTTATAGCGCTTTCAATTCACGATGTCCCGTTCGACTACTTAACCTTTTGTACGCCACAGTCGGCTTTGACCGACACAAGTTGTAGGTTAATAAGTTTCTGTCAAAATTTCAACACTTGTTGCCGATTCTGTTTTTTGCACCATCTTTATCTGCTTGTCAAGGCCAAACTTTTGAGTCTTAAGCTAACACGGTGGGTCTACGTTAAGAATTGCGAAGATACTAGTTAAATAAAAGCAAAAGACCAAGGGTCAATTCACACAGAGACGCGACGCTGCGCGCACGTACGACTCAACATATACTTTATTTACAACACGAAAAGTTACACATTTCATTGTGAGAATTCATGCTGCGTGGTGAAAAGTATTCTGAATTCTCACAATGAAATGTGTACCTTTTCGTGTAGTAAATAAAGTATACGTGCGCGCAGCGTCGCGTTTCGGTGTGAATTGACCGTTAGAGAGAGACTAAGATAAGATATTTTGTTTCGTATGAATTATGTATGTATGTAAACTCTTTATTGCACACAAACAATTACAAGACATGTTGTTTGCATCCACATAGATAATATACACAGGCGAACTTATCCCATAATGTCTGAATTAGGTGGTACTTTGCGTAGCATACCAAACATGTTTGGCGTGTGAGTGACACATTTAGTAATTGACGTAAGGCGTTCAAAAGGAACGAACATTTATAATTTATAACGGTTTGAGTAGGGTTGTAAAAAAACGGTTTTTTTTCTGACTTGAAAAAAAACAAAAAAAAACCGTGAAAAAAAACCGTTTTTTTTCTGGAGTACGTTTTTTTTCAAAAGTATGAAAACTCAAAATTTGCAAGGCAGTTAATACTTTTATACGGTTGTTTTACTTGTTTTAGACTTTATGTTAACCATTAAACCAATTACATTTAACAACTTTGATTAATAACAACATAAAGGAAATCTGTAGTGGGAGTTATCGCAATTTAGTGTTGATAGTGCTGATAGTTCTAGTGAATAGGTTTAAAGTTCTTTTTGCACTTATTAAAAATAGTTTAGTTAAATAAATCACGAAAAACCGTTATTGTGGCATATTTTTGTTCATCTGAAAAAAAACCTAATTTAGAAAAAAAACCATGGTGCCAGGTTTTTTCTCATGTTTTTTTTCTTGTTTTTTTTTCTATTTGCAACCCTAGGTTTGAGAGGCGGGGCACGTCTTTTCGACCGATTTCAAACGAATACTAGGTTCTGAATTATTTTTCTCTTTTTTTCTCTAAGCGGTGCTTTTTTATGTTTATCGGGTCATACACAGCTTTAAGTTCAACATTGTCCCTTCTGTTCCTAAAAGTTAACGTCATAGAAGTTTAAGATTCATATCACCTTGATGCAGGCCAGAACGAATCCTGGCCGGGCCATTACGGGGTGAGTCGGGGCCAGGCTGGCCCATAACACGTGAATAAATTTAAAAAATAAATGTTTTAAAAAACAAAAAACCGCCTTCAAAAACGCAAAAAATAACTTCTTTAAAATTGTAGGCACCTAATAGGTTAGTCCAACTGATGTCGGCTTTTTGTTGAAAATGTTGTGGTCGCCGACTTCAGTTGGACTAACCTATTAGGTGCCTACAATTTTAAAGAAGTTATTTTTTGCGTTTTTGAAGGCGGTTTTTTGTTTTTTAAAACATTTATTTTATTTTATACTTTTTAGTGATCATAATACGCTGTTACGTAGTCCCACTTCTTAGTTGAAATGAAACTTTAACTTATATCAAGCGCGCCTCAAGCAACGCCGCGGGAAAATCATAGACATATTTCAACAAGTAAATATTATTCGTTGTAGGTAGTCGCTCAACTATCTTAGTCGAGATATCTTATCGCCACCCTTGAAATCGGTACCATTGAGGAGTTCCGGTGGCCATCTGTGGTCTTCATCATCAGTTCCACTACACCAAAGGATACTTTCTGAATGCAAATGCTGGACTTGTTACTAAAAATACTAAAATCGCTATATGTTTGCCTACAATATTTGAGGAGTTCCCTCAATTCCTCACTGATCCCCTCATCAGATACAGATTTGGTGACAATGGGACCACCTCGGAAGTATACTCTATCAAACCAAAAAAAAAAAATTGAAATCGGTCGACAATTGACGGAGTAATCGGTGAACATACATAAAAAAATAAAATAATACATACAGTGGAACGTATAACCTCGTCCTTTTTTGAAGTCGGTTAAAAACAAAAAAAAGACCATATAGTTCTTAACTTTTGGGAGCAGGAGAAACATATTTTCTTCTGTGACCGTGTATGAATGACCCAGTCATATTATTCGAGTTTTAATAGCTTTTATTATTGGACTGTAAAAGAAGTCATAACGCTAACAGTAGGTATGTTTACAATTTAAAAGCAAAATAAGGCTAAACCTAGGAAAAACAAGGAAGGAGAGGTGGAGACCAAGGAGAAATTACTTGCAGCAAATAAACGAGAGGGATAACCCTAAATTTGACAAAAATATAAAATGAGAACACAAACCCTTTTTTATTTTGAATCATCATAAAACGAGTGTGGCGATATTTTTCCATTTTTTTTTTCTGGTTAAATTTTTCCAGTCGCTATATTTCCGTTCGTTATTTTACCGAATGTCTTTTTTCCCATTCTTAATTTTTCCTGGTTGCATATTTACCATTCTTTTTTTTTTCCAGTCGCAAATTTCACCATTGTAATTAGGCCGAAATAGGTAGGTAGGTTTAGGCCATGTTAGTTTTGCAGCAGGCCCCAAGAGCCAAACCAGCCAGAAGTCGGAGCCGTCGACTCTGTGAAAATGATATAACTACTAATATAAATACACATTGGGAAATTATGATAAGTAATGGAATTATTTCTCGTGAGCTAAAAATCTTTGGCAAAATAAGGTACTGGAAAAAATAATGTCTGTTACATTTTGCGAATTGAAATATCGCCTGCAGTAAAATTCTATTTTCGGAAAGTCATCGCCACACTTCATAAAACCGCACTTTCGGTAGCATAAGAACAATGTACAATTAGACAAGTGCAATTATGTCCTTGTCCTACCGAAGGTACGAATCATTAGCAACAAAAGACCGGGCAAGAGCATGTCTGACCATGCTCAGTGTAGGGTTCCGAAGCCGTTAATACACAAACACTATCTCAAAAAAAAACCACAACTATGACATAATTCTCTATTTAAAGTTATTTGGTGCTGTCTTAGGTCATTTTATTAGGTATAAACACTTTAGTCACCTGTATCTCAGGAACCAATCAAGTCTACTTAGTCGTCATAGTTTTCCTTTAAAATTCGTTATAGGTATGTGCTTTCATTTAAGATTTCATTTCATTTCAGAGAACATTATGGTATGTTACTGTCGTGAACACTATCAAATTGTGGGTGGTCGTGACGTACCAGAAAGTCGAGCAGTTGACAGAAGACTGGAGCGGTTGGCGAGTACCCGACAAGAGTCTGGCCTGAAAAGAGAGAGAGAGATAGAGAGGCTAAACCAAAGTCCTATACGCTCGTTCCGGAACCCGGCCCCTTGCCGTTTTTAAAAAGCGCTTTTGTTGTTTTTCAGGAAAACATTAAAGGGGAGCATGAAAGTATTATTTACTATTCGGGGAAGCTCGACGCAGAAGTTGGGAAACCCTGGCCTAGTGTCGACCATTGGTCCTTGTCCATTACTGGCGCTATTACCCTATAGGCTTGGTTCATGTTTGTGAACGCAACGCAATAGATATTTTCTTTTACGCAAAATGTTGATGGGCCCTAATCCTTTGCGATAAGCGTCGGAAAAACCTATGCTTCTGTCATATCAACCAGGCGGCAATCATTTACAGGAAATCGCATTGTTTATGCGACTATCTTTACATAGTATAAAACAAAGTAACTTCCCGCCGTCTGTCTGTATGTTCGCTTAGATCTTTCAAACTACGCAACGGATTTTAATGTGGTTTTTATCAATGGATAGAGTGATTCAAGAGGAAGGTTTGTATGATAGGTGGTTAACTTTTTGTACTTTTTTGCTCATAAATCCGAAACTAGATGACTAAAAATTCAAGTTTCAAAATGTAAAAATCAAACTATGTATATGATACTTTTATACCATTATAAATAAATACGAATAAATAAATATCAAGGGACAATCTCACACAAATTGAGCTAGTCCCAAACTAAGCTCTAGGCTTGTACTATGGGTACTAGACAACTATATAAATAATTATGTAGAGAAATACATACTTAAATACACAGGAAACACACAAGACTCAGGAGCAAATACTCTTGCTCATTGCTCATCACACAAATATCTGCCCTTACCGGGATTTGAACCCAGGACCGCCAGCTTCATAGTCAGGGTCACTACCAACTAGGCCAGCGCGTCGTCATTGTGGTAAGGAACACTAGCAATACGGTAACACGTCAAAAGCAATATGGTATTACCAACTAGAATAGAGGTGACTTGTAATAACTCGTAACGCCCAGTGTGCAATACGAGTAAGATGTACATAATCAAGGCAACTTAATTTTAACTGTGTTGCAATTGAAATAAGGTTTATTTTTCTATCCTCTTAAACTGAAAATGGCATTATCGGACAAACGTAATTGAACTCTATTGCGTTAGCGGTAGATTCAAAGTCACACTCACAAAAAACCCCCTGTTTTTAGTGTGATGGGCCTTAGGGTGGTATTCTGTCCAATATATTTGTCCAATGTGCATTGCGTGTCACATTTTTTTAGGCAAACTGTGAGACGCAAATACACATTGGACAAAGATATTGGACAAGTGGAATACCACCCTCACTAGGTTAAACAGATTGTGCATCTACATGAGTATTTATGATAAGTGATGGGCGGCTTGGAAGTTTCAAAAGTGAAACTTTCACTTAAATTTCCGCAATATTCTGAAAGTTTCAAAAGTGAATTTTTCACTTAAAATTTCATTCAAGATTCTGAATGTTACCATAGTGAAATCGTTTAATTGCTGAAAAGTACTATAGTTTTGATATGTAACGTAAGTAACGGAAACTTTTCATGAAATTTAAATGAAATTTACTTGTGTCAGAATCATTTCCATCTAATTATGTAACTTTCAGTAGCTGTAATTTTCGCAGTTAAGGAAAGCTTTGCAATGTTTCAGAAATTGCCCATCACTAGTTATGATACTCATGATTACTATCCGACCAGATGATGCTTATCAATCAAACATTTCCATCAAGAAGGATCATCCCCTAACTAGCCAAATTGTTAAACTAACTCTTACCACCACTAACTGGAGTTTTAATTCCTTTAACGTACGTGTAGCAGCGCGCTTTAGGTTAGATAGGGAGATAGTATTAAGCAAGTGTCAATCCGGTAATCCATTTCCATAGAGATAAGAGTGTATTTTCTTTTTTGTGTTTATATCATGCAAACCTCGCCTAAAGTAAGTGATTATAGCCATCGGCTAACCAGCGGGTTATAATGAGATTCAGTACAATATTATAACCCGGCGGGTTATAATGAGATTTGAATTCGTATGAAAAATTGTTCCATAGAAACCTACAGCAAACGGAACTTATTTGAAAATCGAACTGGCCACTACAAGCCATATACGCAAAACAAAGATAATAAAACAAAAGGTGAGAAAAGTATAGTATTCTCCTTTGGGATAAAGCTGTTTTCGTCTTGGGCGAGCTTGAATCCCTCGCTGCAATCAGGACCCCGTTTTATTCACTTTTATTCACTCGTAACACCCTCGCTACGCTCGGGAGTTAAATCTGGAGTCCCTCACTTGCTCAGAATTCAATATCGTGCCCATGACATAAAACAGTGCTTTATCCCCTCGATGTATAATCTACTATTATCGAATAAACAGCCCGGTGAAAGTCGTCTCCTATTCGGATCGACCACAACGTTTTTCTTTTCTATCGTCAAAATGTATGGGATGACAGTCTCGTGCGTTGCGATAAACCACGTGTTCAACTGTCATCCCATACATTTTGAGCGATAGAAAAGGAAATCGTTAGTACCGTTTGCTTGGCTACGGCCTTTGAGGCCCTACTTCGAGAATCGAAGTTTGAAGTTACTGTAGACCCATCCTTTTCTCTCGATTTGGTCTCGGATGACTAGAGAAAGGGATGCGGCACCCGAAGTTTCGAATTTCGTGTTTCGTGGTAACCATCCAGTTCATCCAGACAGTAAGACTCAATTCTCGCCACCCTCCCTGCATCTCAGCCCGGACTCTCTCCCACTTCGATATTAATACTTACTGGCAAAATGAATGGAGCGTAGAAGCAGATGGAATCTATGCCAAAGTCGCAGACCCAACAACCAAACCTAAGGGCTTCAATCTACCTCGAAAGCTCTGGTGTAATTTAAATAGACTTAGGTGAGGAACTCAGGACATGGTCGCTGTAACTTCTTTCGGCACAAATGGGTTGGCGTGATTCGGACCTATGTGATTGTGGCGAGGAGGCCCAAACCATGGATTATATAATGCAGCGATGCCCAATACATTCATACCCGGGACCCATAGAAGACGGTTCACTAATGTTTGACCAAAAAACGTTTCACCAAATGATTCATTTAACAAACATATGATAAAGCGCTGTTTTTTCCGAAACTGTAAATATTTCAGGATTAATAAATACAAACCTTACCTAACCTATAGTACACGATGGTCCTGAAATATTTACACTATCGGAAAAAATAGAGGTTGTGAAAATCTGAAATGAATCATTTGGTGAAACGTTTTTTGGTCAAACGACAGGACCCCATAGGAGACATCTACAACCTTTTTCAAGACGCAGCTAATTGGCTGAGAAAGCTGAATGTTGACCTATAATAATAATCTATGTATCTATTCGCCTATTGTACAGTCCGCCATTCGATTAAATAAACCATCCAGTTCCTTATAAAAAGAGACGATTCCGATTTTTATTTGACATCTACCTAGGTCCAGCCAGAGGGCCCTGCCAAGATGCATTGCGCTAACTAGCGTTTCTATTCGTTTCGTTTTTAAACCAATCGCTTCACTGGTAGATCACGTGACTTTTCGTATCACGTCATCTACCAGTGACGCGATTGGTTTAAAAACGAATCGAATAGAAACACCAGTTAGCGTAATGCATCTTGTCAGGGCCCTCAGTACCCAAATTTCTAAAAAACAGCCACATTGACCGCTCATGGTTGGAGGTTGGAGTCAAACAACACCAAATCCACCATTTGTACTTTTTAGAAAACTGTTTTAAAGGTAAATAATATTGTAATATTCTAATTTAATCGCTAAATAAATCAATATCTTGGGGACCATGTCACATAAATTAAACTAGTCCCAAACTAAGGCTTGTACCATTGGTACAGTCAAGGACTTTAATTTTTATGCCACTATGGAACCCTGTCGCATAACGTTAATGCGCTGTCATTATGACAGGGTTCCATAGTGGTATAACATTTAAAGTCCTTGACTGTACTAACTAAACAACGATAAACATACTTATATGTAGGTATAGAGAATTATACATACTTAATAAATAGAAAACATCTAACAAACACTTGCACTAATTACAAATATCAGCCCCTACCGGGATTTGAACCCGGGGCTACTCACTACCAAGTTACCAACCAACCAGGCTAATATAATATTGTGTCGTCTCAAATGCTAGATATTAATGCTTGCGAAAAAAGTAGATTCCAATCTCGTGCCTTTAAAAAGCCCTTGAAACTGTCACTTGAGAATTAACTCTTTTCCGCACTTGTAGCAAAAATAACAATTTTTGCTCGCCCGTGGTAAGGTAAAAGAATGCCGCGCCCAATAACATCCCACCCAGGACGACAGGAGGATTACCCTTATCACGAGTAGTGAAGAGGCAAGGAGCGTAGCTTATCTAGACCTTAAGCCGTGATAGAGATCTTCATCTAATATAAATGGCGAGATCGCTTTGCGATAGCTCAGATCGCCGATCGCAATTTCAAGATGGCCACCGAAGTAGGAGTAAGTATTTCTTCTCAATACTTTATTACCTATCTATTTTTAACCGACTTCAAAAAAAGGAGGAGGTTCTCAATTCGTCGGGATATTATTTTTTTTTTATTTTTTTTTTATGTATGTTCCCCGATTACTCGAAGACCACTGGACCGATTTGAAAAATTTTTTCGTTGTTCGACTGGGTATACTTTCTAGTTGGTCCCATTGTCACCACGTCAGGATCTGATGATGGGATCATGGAGAAATCAAGAGAACTCCTCAAATATTATAGGCACACCTATAGCGATTTTGGTATTTTTCACTGTAACTCATGCATTTGCTTTTGAAAAGTACTATATGGTGAAGTGGAACTGATGATGAAGACCACAGATGGCCACCGGAACTCCTTAACGGTACCTATTTCAAGGGTGGCGATAAGATATTTCGATAAAGGAAGTTGAGCGAGTATGACGAAGCACATTTAGGTTTAAATATGACTATGACATTCCCGCGGCGTTGTCTGCGTCGAGCTTGAAATGTTCTATAGTTTCTTATTAATATTTAGAAGTGGAGCTACGTAACAGCATAAATAGGATCACTAAAAAGTATAAAATAAAATAAATGTTTAAAAAAACAAAAAACGTCGGCGTCCAACAATATTTTAACCAAAAGCAGACTTCAGTTGGACTGACCTATTTACCTACCATTTTAAAGAAGTTATTTTTTGCTTTTTGAAGGCGGTTTTTTGTTTTTTTATTTAATAATATCGTTTGCGTTAGCGTTCATCTGCGTAAAAGCCGTTTTTCTCTCTTGAACTTTCAACTATATTTATATTTCGGGCGCCTCTGAGAACGGTGCGACTATAGATGTTTAAATAGAATAGAATAACTTTATTTCAGGCAACAAGGCCCATTTACAAATACCTTACAGACTAAGATAACATAAGGTACAAATTAAAATTAACTTAATACTAATACACGTTCGCGGTGTCAGCTAGCCGGCGGCCACGAAATCGCCGAAATATGACTCGTTTCGGCCCAAATTACTCCTTTAAAAAGGTGTCGACAGACCTTTGGTCGTAAAGAATATGATCGATAGCTAGATATTAGAGTTTTGTATAAAATAAGTACCTAGCCGGGACGACCAGCTTTGGTACTTTTAAATCTCCTACACTTTATAGTTTTTGAATTATAATAATTTATTTCTTGGTACTTGCATTGTTATTTATTTTCGCAATAATCATCCCGATACTGACTTGCATCCACGCGATAGATATCGTAGAGTTCGACCCAAAAGGACATGGCGGGATGACCTGTAGGCTTAGCTTAGCCAAGATGTAAACGCTGTTAGCGTTTTTCCATTTTCGCGTTCGTGCGTGATTGGCGGGCACGCTCTCCATAGGGATGAGTGAAGAGACAGGGAGAGGCCTTGGCTCAGAAGCGTACAACCGGCTAACAAAAAAAACATCCTAATTCTAGAAGCCCGTGTCTCTGATCGACCCATCGCAGCTGCTGCGCCCGGAGGCCGTGTTCAACGGCAAGCCGATCGAGGCGTTCCGCGACTACACCGTCGACGACAGCGACCCCATCAAGGAGCGCGTGCGCAGGACCTACTTCGAGCAGCACACGCACATGACCGTGGAGCTTGTCAAACGTACGTCACAAGTGTATTAAAAAAAGATTAACCTTAAGACCTTGGCCCCTATTCTAGGCGGTAAAAACCATACACTCTTTAACCGGTTATGGACAGGGCTCGCGGACACTTGGTTATTTTTTCTAACCAGCTCGTCAGAAACGCCATATAGGGTGACGGAACCAGTAATGGACAAGGGCCAATGGTGGACACTTGAGTCTTATTTAACAGAAGGTAAGGGTTGTTCATTTGTTTCGCATATTTCAATTTAGGATCGTATGAAGTTTGAATTAAGAGTTAATTGTCCGTTACTGGTGCCTGTCAGCTAAAAGTGTCCAACACTGGGGCCATCACCCTATTTCAAATATAGAATCGATAATCGGTTCTGATCAAAGAGCAAAATAAAATTGTTCCTGCTCGAAATAACGGTTAATTCCGCTAGCTAATTGTTCGCACCGCCCACCACCGCCATCGTTTCGTCTTTCCTACCCTACAAGCTAGCTCTGAAGCGAGATTTCTGCTTGTGATGAAAATTAGAAGCGTTCGTGAAACGGACCCCTGGTAAATTTGTGTGATATTGTCACCTGGTGATATTTATTTATTATTATTTGTATGTCTTTACCAATAACGGGACTATGGGAGTCCCGGACCTTTGGAAGGCGCATATGGAGCCGAAGCCAACACGCGGAGGCCCTTTAGACAAGTTTAATTTAGTAAAGTGATAGGACACCAACCGGCGAATGTCCCTGAGTTCACACTATAGAAGTGTGCTCCCACAGACAACCACCGGTTAGTGTTAGACTAAGAAGGATAGGAAATGGGATATTAATCGAAACTCTTGAACCCTCAGAGAAGCGTGAGAAGTGGCTGAAGTTCAACAACTTCAAGTCTACCATCAAGGACGCGCTGATCAAGCTGAATGACCTGGTGGACGAGTCGGACCCTGACTCCGACCTCCCCAACATCGTGCACGCCTTCCAGACCGCCGAGCGGATCCGGGCGGAGCACCCAGACGAGGACTGGTACCATCTGACTGGGCTTATCCATGACCTTGGGAAGGTATGAAACCTTCAATTAATCCTTTTGTGCTCTTATACGTTGTAGGTAAAAATCAGGTCAAGTCGGACTCACGCACCTCAGGTATTATTATATTGCAATTTGAATTCGATTTCAAACCGAGCACGAAGCCCAACTCACTTTTTTTTAAGTTTTTTGTTGCTTTCCTTCAGGGTTTTGTAACATAATCACACCAAATTCGACGCTTGTATTACCGTTTTTACGACATAACAAGAAATCATTTTTTTGTATGGGGACATCCTTTATTAATTCACTTTCTTTAAAAAAAAATGTAAGTAACTTCACCGTAATAACATATATATTCAACCCGCTATCTATTACGGTTCAAAAGATGGCTCTTTAAAGTTTGGGCGGACGGACGGACGGACAGCGGAGGCATAGGGTAAAGTGACCAGTGGTCAGCCAGAGACTAGTAGTCGACCTTATATGAATGCGAAGAGTGGGAAATATATGTTTCGTACTCTTGCCACTCATACAAAGTATAGGTAGTGGCCGACTACAAGTCTCTGGCGTACCACTGGTACCCTTTACCCTATTAATAGAGTCCCATTGGGCTCCCTTTGGGAACGGCATCCTAAAAAGCTTAAGCAAAGCTCCTTTTGCATGCTGTTGTAATACAATCTGTATACCTAAGTAGATTTGTAATTTATAGTGAATTCCATATTAGTTTATTATAGTATACACTATATGCAATGCAAGAGGGGGCTTTAGTTTTTTAGCTGTAATATTTAACTAGAAGAACAAAAAGAAGAAATACATTTATTCACCACTCATAAGACACACAAAAATACAAATGATTAAAGAAAACAGTGAAGGTAACATTAGCACGCAATGTGTGTCCTCGCGGCAGAGAAACGGACACCGGCTCGGCAAAATGCTGAGGTGTCAGACACCTGCAGCGCTAATCTTCAGCCAGTACCGGCAATGACTCACGGAACTCTCTGTCCTTATAAGCCAAAAGGCGATATTTCAAAGTCAATAGCCAAAACAGATACAACCCTCTCCCGTTAGTAGTAAGGTTGCACTTGCTACGGGAGTTTTGTCAGAGATACCGCCATTTGTGTTAGCAGAGGGCCCTGCCAAGATGCATTGCGCTAACTAGCGTTTGTATTCGTTTCGTTTTTAAACCAATCGCGTCACTGGTAGATCACGTGACTTTTCGTATCACATCATCTACCAGTGACGCAATTGGCTTAAAAACGAATCGAATAGAAACGCTAGTTAGCGTAATGCATCTTGGCAGGGCCCTCAGGGCAGCTGAGTGCTAACCTACTGAGTTTTCCGCAGGTGATGGCGTTCTACAACGAGCCGCAGTGGTGCGTGGTGGGCGACACGTTCGTGGTGGGCTGCAGGTGGGCCGAGTCCATCGTGTACGGGCCTGAGAGCTTTAAGGACAACCCGGACACCTACAACCCCAAGTACAAGTAAGAACCAGGCCTTTTTTACCAGGTAGCGTCCATGCAGCACAAACTGCATACGGTACGCGCTGTATGGACACTCCGTTTAAAATATATAGGGAGGCGAACTAGAGGCTTATGCGTAGATAGCCGATCACTGTGAACCTAAAGGGGACTCGGCCTTAACCACTTGCATTACACTTCTCGGTTCCATTGCAGCACGAAGTACGGCATGTACACGCCGCACTGCGGTCTGGACAAGCTCTGGATCTCGTGGAGCCACGACGAGTATTTCTACCAGTTCCTGCAGCACAACAAGGCCAAGATCCCGCTCAAGGGGCAGTACATGATCAGGTTGGTGATTCTCTGAACCAATTTTAAAACTTGACGGACGAAAATTTACGGCGTATCAACTACGTTTTAGGACGTGTTAGACGTGCTTGAAACTAGCTCGTACTGACAAGAAGCCGAATAACACCTCAGGGATCCTAATGCATTTTAAATCATTTTTTTGGGTGGTCAGACCTCATACAGAGTTCATCCGGATGGCTACCAATCTTCCGCACTTGTGTTCCGTGTGTGGATAAGAGACTTGGAGAAACGACTAGCACATTTTCATCTTAGTAGTCAAGGTTGGCAATACATTCACGATCTTGTGATTGCAAATGGGTCTTTTCAATAAGATTCCGATGCATTTTCAAGACCGGGGGGCTATAGTTAAGATACATATATGCATTATAACGCTATGTTAGTGACTTTCGAAAATCGACAAAATGTAGAATTGATGACTGATCGCCTCGATCGCTTATGTCAACTCGAACAACAAAATGGAACGAGTCGGTAGAACACAGAAACGTCATTTATAAGCGTTTGCATTTTGTCTAAGTGTGGTACTTTGGGTACCGGGACTGCACACACTGCTTGTAATTTTGTAATAATAATTTCCAATGTGTCCTAAATATTACTTGAAAATGAAATTTACGTCACGATTTACGCTACGGAAAAAAAATGTTCATTCAGTAGCTTAGAAAAGTACAAAAATAAATTTAAGAAATGAAAGCTTTACCTGCGCATTAAATCTGGTTACCTATTCTTGTATATTATCATACGGGTCGACCCGCAGGTACCACTCCTTCTACCCGTGGCACGCAGGCGGTGACTACCGTCATCTCACCAACGAGCAGGACGAGGAAATTCTCAAGTGGGTGCTGGATTTCAAGTAAGTTGGTCCGGTTTTACAAAGTTATGTTATGAATACGACTTTTCACGGTTAGGAGCTGTATTCCACTCTGTGAATCCTTATGGTTTTGACTTGTTATCGTTTTGAGAACGTTACGAAGAGCTCCCTAATGGCAGCTGATTTAAATACACTACGATAACATGTCAAACGAAATAAGGAATCATCGAGTAGAATAAAGCCTAATATGGGATAAGATTAATCCTCTATTCCACTTTGCTTTAACATATCTTGCTTTCGAAACCATATTCCTAGCTTACGATACGTCTGCCTTTACTGTCAAGTAAATTAAGCAAGCAGTAGGTATAAGTCGACACACGTAAAAACAGCCCTGAGGCCCTAGACGAGATGCATTACGCCAACCAGCGTTTCTATTCGATTCGTTTTTAAACCAATCGCGTCACTGGTAGATCACGTGACTTTTCGTATCACGTCATCTCTCAGTGACGCGATAGAAAAAAGCGTAGTGCATCTTGGCAGGGCCCTCTCAGCGACCTACCTGCGCAGTGAGCAAATTACGGACCAAATTGGTGGAGGCGTCGGGGGGAGCGTAAACCGCTCCGCTTTGCTGCCACGCTATTGGTTTGTCAGTAGATAGCATGCGCAAACATATAGCTCCTCCACTAGCCGCTCGGAGCTCTTTTTTACGTATGTTGACCTTTATCTTAATGTTAACAATATGTCGTTACGTCTTTTAACCATATAAAAGACAAGGAGGAATAGAGATCAAAACTATCACAACGTAGAGCAAGGTGCACTTCAATCAGCCTAAAAACTCTTTGCATAATTTCATTTAACTACCTACCTACGCATAAAATGAATGTATAGTTTTATCAGGCATAATAAATAAAATAAAATAACACTCATTGATCATAACGATAATTTTCTTGATTTGTATTTATTAAAAATCTCTTAATAAACATTAACAGTAATGCTACACGTATTAATTATTAATGAGAAAACGACATACAGAAGACCTTACTAGGTTCTTAAAGTATTATCTACACTTATTGGACTGAGCTATATGCATTATGAGATATTATTCATTTTGAGTCATTTCTTCTTTCTGATGGGATGGTTCTTACGAGGTTAGGTTAGGTTAGAACTGTGACCACATTAATAGCAATCAAAGTCGTTAAAATTAGTACAATCGTTTTTATGCAATTACACACCCCGTAGAACATTATAAAGTTTCAAAGTATTGTATCTATTTGTATCTGGTACATGACAACACATTAAAATGCTTAACATCCACTTACCAAACCTACTTAAAGACCTCAAATACGAAATGTATTCATGTTTTTTTTTTACAGCAAGTACGACCTGTACACGAAGAGTGAGAAAGTCCCGGACATCGAGGCTCTCTGGCCGTACTATGAGGGTCTCATCGACAAGTACATCCCCGGGATTTGCGAGTTCTAAACTGACCGAGGCACGCAGTAGCTGTATATCCATATCTCTAATGTACACCTACACACAACAAAAATGGCCATCATATTCATCATCATTTAACTTAAGAGCTCGGTGGAATAATTGCCATTCTCTGTCAGCTTTTTCACCTCCTGATACGGCACGACATTGGCCTTCTGTCTTATTTGGCTGAAGTCAAAAATGTCCAAGGATCACAAATATCCCGTCATTCTTTTGATAGTATGTTTTGTTCTGAGTTGCATTAAGACCCACTCCAACGTGGTAAATAATTGCCCATTTCGCTGTTTTCCCTGAGGCATGGGGAGCTGAATAAATTTACGCCTGCCGCAGAAAACTGGACATTGACGTTTGATCCATGCAGAACGAGCGCATACGCAATGATGATGATGATGATGATGATGATGATGTACCTACCATGTATTTCACAAGCGCACCAAATGATAATGATTATATTATATTTTGTTAAGTATTAAGCAGTGCTATTTGTAAAATTATTTATTAAATGCTGAATAGTTTGTTGTTGCAGTGTTATCAATG